>CAWUFW010011215.1:0-631782 GCA_963921515.1 Calotriton arnoldi | reverse complement strand
AGTTACGTATTGCTCGAGGGGTACATAAAAAGCAAGAGAGATGCAAAAAGAAGCAAGAGAAATGCATAAAAAGCAACAGAGATGCAGAAAGGGGGAAGTTGTGTGGAGAAAGAGGCAAGAGGGATACAGAAATAAACAAGAGAGGTGCAGAAAGAAACAAAAGAAGTGCAGAAAGAAGGAACAGAGGTGCAGAAAGAGGCAAGAGGGGTGCAGAGAGTGGGAAGAGGGTTGTGAAAGAGGCAAGAGAAGTACAGAGATGGAAAAAGGGGGAACAGAGGTGGAGAAAGTGGTGAGAGGGGTGCAGAAAGAAGCAAGAGAGATGCAGAAAGAAACAAAAGAAGAGCAGAAAGAAGGAACAGGGGTGCAGAAAGAGGCAAGAGGGGTGCAGAAAGACGGAAGAGGGGTGCAGAAAGAAGCACGAGTGGTGCAGAAAGAAGCAAGAGAGATGCAGAAACAAGCAAGAGTAGTGCAGAAAGATGCAACAGAGGTGCAGAAAGAGGCAAGAGGGGTGCTATAGGACGGAAGAGGGGTGCAGAATGAGGCACGAGGGGTGCACAAAGAAGCAAGAGAGGTGCAGAAAGAAGCAACAGAGGTGCAGAAAGAGGGAAGAGGGGTGGAGAAAGTCACAAGATAGGTGCAGAAAGAAGCAACAGAGGTGCAGGAAGAGGGAAGAGGGATGGAGAAAGAGGCCAGAGGGGTGCAGAAAGAATCAAGAGAGGTATAGAAAGCAACAAAAGAAGTGCAGAAAGAAGTAACTGAGGTGCAGAAAGAGGCAAGAGGGGTGCAGAAAGAGGGATGAGGGTGCAGTAAGAAGCACAAGTGGTGCAGAAAGAAGCAAAGAAGCAAGAGAGGTGTAGAAAGAAGCAAGAGGAGTGCAGAAAGAAGCAACAGAGGTGCTGAAAGAGACAAGAGGGGTGCAAAAAGAGGGATGCAGAAAGAGGCACGAGGGATGCAGAAAGAAGCAAGAGACGTGCAGAAAGAAACAAAAGAAGTGCATAAAGAAGGAACAGAGGTGCAGAAAGGGGCAACAGGGGTGCAGAAAGAGGGAAGAGGGGTGGAGAAAGAGACAAGGGGTGCAGAAAGAGGGAAGAGGGGTGCAGAACGAGGCACGAGGGGTGCACAAAGAAGCAAGAGAGGTACAGAAAGAAGCAACAGAGGTGCAAAAAGAGGGAAGAGGGGTGGAGAAAGACACAAAAGAAGTGCAGAAAGAAGAAACAGAGGTGCAGAAAGAGGCAAGAGGGGTGCATAAAACGGTAAGAGGGGTGTGAAAGAGGCACGAGGGGTGCAGAAAGAAGGGACAGAGGTGCAGAAAGAAGCAAGAGAAGTGCAGAAAGAAGCAACAGAGGTGCAGAAAGAGGGAGGAACGGTGCAGAATGAGGGAACAAGGGGTGCAGAAAGAGGCAAGAGAGGAGCAGAAAGAGGAAAGAGGGGTGCAGAAAGATGCAAGAGGGGTGCAGAAAGAAGCAAGTGCGGTGCAGAAAGAGGCAACAGAGGTGCAGAAAGATGCAAGAGAGGTGCAGAAAGAAGCAAGAAAAGTGCAGAAAGAGGCAAGAGAATTGCTGAAAGAAGTAACAGAGGTGTAGAAAGAAGCAAGAGAAGTGCAGAAAGAGGCAAGTGAGGTGCAGAAAGAGGCAGGAGAGGTGCGGAAAATGACAAGAGAACTGCAGAAAGAGGCAAGAGGGATGCAAAAAAGGGTAGAAGAGTGCAGAAACAAGCAAGAGAGGTGCAGACAGAGGAAAGAGGGGTGCAGAAAGAGACGAGAGGGGTGCAGAAAGAAGCAAGTGAGGTGCAGAAAGAGGCAACAGAGGTGCAGAAAGACGTAAGAGAGGTGCAGAAAGAGGCAAGAAAGGTGCAGAAAAGGACAAGAGAACAGCAGAAAGAGGCAACAGGGATGCAAAAAAGGGAAGACAGGTGCAGAAAGAAACAAAAGAAGTGCAGAAAGAAGGAACAGAGGTGCAAAAAGAGGGAAGAGGGGTGCAGAAAGAGACACGAGGGGTGCAGAAAGAAGCAACAGAGGTGCAGAATGAGGGAGGAAAGGTGCAGAAAGAGGGAACAGGGGTGCAGAAAGAGGCAAGAGAGGTGCAGAAAGAGGGGTGCAGAAAGATGCAAGAGGGGTGCAGAAAAAAGCAAGTGAGGTGCAGAAAGAGGCAACAGAGGTGCATAAAGATGCAAGAGAGGTGCAGAAAGAAGCAAGAAAAGTGCAGAAAGAGGCAAGAGAATTGCTGAAAGAAGCAACAGAGGTGTAGAAAGAAGCAATAGAAGTGCAGAAAGAGGCAAGTGAGGTGCAGAAAGAGGGAAGAGAGGTGCGGAAAATGACAAGAGGACTGCAGAAAGAGGCAAGAGGGATGCAAAAAAGGGTAGAAGAGTGCAGAAACAAGCAAGAGAGGTGCAGAAAGAGGCAACAGAGGTGCAGAAAGACGTAAGAGAGGTGCAGAAAGAGGCAAGAAAGGTGCAGAAAAGGACAAGAGAACAGCAGAAAGAGGCAACAGGGATGCAAAAAAGGGAAGACAGGTGCAGAAAGAAACAAAAGAAGTGCAGAAAGAAGGAACAGAGGTGCAAAAAGAGGGAAGAGGGGTGCAGAAAGAGACACGAGGGGTGCAGAAAGAAGCAACAGAGGTGCAGAATGAGGGAGGAAAGGTGCAGAAAGAGGGAACAGGGGTGCAGAAAGAGGCAAGAGAGGTGCAGAAAGAGGGGTGCAGAAAGATGCAAGAGGGGTGCAGAAAAAAGCAAGTGAGGTGCAGAAAGAGGCAACAGAGGTGCATAAAGATGCAAGAGAGGTGCAGAAAGAAGCAAGAAAAGTGCAGAAAGAGGCAAGAGAATTGCTGAAAGAAGCAACAGAGGTGTAGAAAGAAGCAATAGAAGTGCAGAAAGAGGCAAGTGAGGTGCAGAAAGAGGGAAGAGAGGTGCGGAAAATGACAAGAGGACTGCAGAAAGAGGCAAGAGGGATGCAAAAAAGGGTAGAAGAGTGCAGAAACAAGCAAGAGAGGTGCAGACAGAGGAAAGAGGGGTGCAGAAAGAGACAAGAGGGGTGCAGAAAGAAGCAAGTGAGGTGCAGAAAGAGGCAACAGAGGTGCAGAAAGACGCAAGAGAGGTGCAGAAACAAGAAAGAGAAGCGCAGAAAGAGGCAAGAGAATTGCTGAAAGAAGCAACAGAGGTGTAGAAAGAAGCAATAGAAGTGCAGAAAGAGGCAAGTGAGGTGCAGAAAGAGGCAAGAGAGGTGCAGGAAATGACAAGAGAACAGCAGAAAGAGGCAAGAGGGATGCAAAAAAGGGAAGACAGGTACAGAAAGAAACAAAAGAAGTACAGAAATAAGGAACAGAGGTGCAAAAAGAGGGAAGAGGGGTACAGAAAGAGGCACGAGGGGTGCAGAAAGAAACAAGAGATGTGCAGAAAGAAGCAAAAGAAGTGCAGAAAGAAGCAACAGAGGTGCAGAAAGAGGGATGAGGGGTGGACAAAGAGGCAAGAGAAGTGCAGAAAGTAGCAACAAAGATGCAAAAAGGGGGAACAGGGGTGGAGAAAGTGGCAAGAGGGGTGCAGAAAGAAACAAGAGAGGTGCAAAAAGAAATAAAAGAAGAGCAGAAAGAAGGAACAGAGGTGCAGAAAGAGGCAAGAGAGGTGCAGAAAGAAGGAAGAAGGGTGCAGAAATAAGCACGAGTGGTGCAGAAAGAAGCAACAGAGGTGCAGAAAGAGGCAAGAGGGGTGCAAAAAGAAGGAAGAGGGGTGCAGAAAGAAGCAAGAGATGTACAGAAAGAAACAAAAGAAGTACAGAAAGAAGGAACAGAGGGGCAGAAAGAGGCAACAGGGGTGAAGAAAGAGGGAAGAGGGGTGGGGAAAGAGGCACGAGGGGTGCATAAAGAAACAAGAGATGTGCAGAAAGAAGCAAAAGAAGTGCAGAAAGAAGCAACAGAGGTGCAGAAAGAGGGATGAGGGGTGGACAAAGAGGCAAGAGAAGTGCAGAAAGTAGCAACAAAGATGCAAAAAGGGGGAACAGGGGTGGAGAAAGTGGCAAGAGGGGTGCAGAAAGAAACTAGAGAGGTGCAAAAATAAATAAAAGAAGAGCAGAAAGAAGGAACAGAGGTGCAGAAAGAGGCAGGAGAGGTGCAGACAGAGGGAAGAAGGGTGCAGAAATAAGCACGAGTGGTGCAGAAAGAAGCAACAGAGGTGCAGAAAGAGGCAAGAGGGGTGCAAAAAGAAGGAAGAGGGGTGCAGAAAGAGGCACGAGGGGCGCAGAAAGAAGCAAGAGATGTACAGAAAGAAACAAAAGAAGTACAGAAAGAAGGAACAGAGGGGCAGAAAGAGGCAACAGGGGTGAAGAAAGAGGGAAGAGGGGTGGGGAAAGAGGCAAGTGAGGTGCAGAAAGAGGGAGGAGAGGTGCGGAAAATGACAAGAGAACTGCAGAAAGAGGCAAGAGGGATGCAAAAAAGGGTAGAAGAGTGCAGAAACAAGCAAGAGAGGTGCAGACAGAGGAAAGAGGGGTGCAGAAAGAGATGAGAGGGGTGCAGAAAGAAGCAAGCGAGGTGCAGAAACAGGCAACAGAGGTGCAGAAAGACGTAAGAGAGGTGCAGAAAGAGGCAAGAAAGGTGCAGAAAAGGACAAGAGAACAGCAGAAAGAGGCAAGAGGGATGCAAAAAAGGGAAGACAGGTGCAGAAAGAAAAAAAGAAGTGCAGAAAGAAGGAACAGAGGTGCAAAAAGAGGGAAGAGGGGTGCAGAAAGAGGCACGAGGGGTGCAGAAAAAACAAGAGATGTGCAGAAAGAAGCAAAAGAAGTGCAGAAAGAAGCAACAGAGGTGCAGAAAGAGGGATGAGGGGTGGACAAAGAGGCAAGAGAAGTGCAGAAAGTAGCAACAAAGATGCAAAAAGGGGAAACAGGGGTGGAGAAAGTGGCAAGAGGGGTGCAGACAGAGGAAAGAGGGGTGCAGAAAGAGATGAGAGGGGTGCAGAAAGAAGCAAGCGAGGTGCAGAAACAGGCAGCAGAGGTGGAGAAAGACGTAAGAGAAGTGCAGAAAGAGGCAAGAAAGGTGCAGAAAAGGACAAGAGAACAGCATAAAGAGGCAACAGGGATGCAAAAAAGGGAAGACAGGTGCAGAAAGAAAAAAAGAAGTGCAGAAAGAAGGAACAGAGGTGCAGAAAGAGGCAAGAGAGGTGCAGAAATAGGGAAGAAGGGTGCAGAAAGAAGCACTAGTGGTGCAGAAAGAAGCAACAGAGGTGCAGAAAGAGGCAAGAGGGGTGCAAAAAGAAGGAAGAGGGGTGCAGAAAGAGGGAAGAGGGGTGGGGAAAGAGGCAAGGGGGTGCAGAAAGAATCAAGAGAGCTGCAGAAAGAAACAAAAGATGTGCAGAAAGAAGGAACAGAGGTGCAGAAAGAGGCAAGAGGGGTGCAAAAAGAGTCAAAAGGGGTGCAGAAAGAAGCGAGAGGTGCAGAAAGAAACAAAAGAAGTGCAGAAAGAAGTAACAGAGGTGCAGAAAGAGGGATGAGGGGTGCAGAAAGAGGTACGAGGGGTACATAAATTAGCAAGAAAGATGCAGAAAGAGCAAAAGAAATGCATAAAAAAGCAACAGAGATGCAGAAAGGGGGAAGTGGGGTGGAGGAAGAGGGATACAGAAAGAAACAAGAGAGGTGCAGAAAGAAACAAAAGAAGTGCAGAAAGAAGGAACAAAGGTGCAGAAAGAGGCAAGAGGGGTGCAGAAAGAAACAAAAGAAGTGCAGAAAGAAGCAACAGAAGTGCAGAAAGAGGCAAGAGGAGTGCAGAAAGAGGGATGAGGGGTGCAGAAAGAGGTACGAGGGGTACATAAATTAGCAAGAAAGATGCAGAAAGAGCAAAAGAAATGCATAAAAAAGCAACAGAGATGCAGAAAGGGGGAAGTGGGGTGGAGGAAGAGGGATACAGAAAGAAACAAGAGAGGTGCAGAAAGAAACAAAAGAAGTGCAGAAAGAAGGAACAAAGGTGCAGAAAGAGGCAAGAGGGGTACAGAAAGAGGGCAGAGGGGTGCGAATAAGGCACGAGGAGTACAGAAAGAAGCAAGAGGCGTGAAGAAAGAAGCAAGAGAGTTGCAGAAAGAAACAAAAGAAGTGCAGAAAGAAGGAACCGAGGTGCAGAAAGAGGCAAGAGGGGTGCAGAAAGAGGGAAGAGGGGTGCAGAAAGAGGCAAGAGGGGTGCAGAAAGAGGGAAGAGGGGTGCAAAAAGAGGCACAAGGGTTGCAGAAAGAAGGGACAGAGGTGTAGAAGGAAGCAAGAGAAGTGCAGAAAGAAGCAACAGAGGTGCAGAAAGAGGGATGAGGGATGAAGAAGGAGGCAAGAGAAGTGCAGAAAGAAGGAAAAGAGATGCAAAAAGGGGGGAACAGGGGTGGAGAAAGTGGCAAGAGGGGTGAAGAAAGAAGCAAGAGAGGTGCAGAAAGAAACAAAAGAAGTGCAGAAAGAAGGAACAGAGATGCAGAAAAAGGCAAGAGGGGTGCAGAAAGAGGGATGAAGGGTGCAGAAAGAAGCACGAGTGGTGCAGAAAGAAGCAAGAGAGGAGAAGAAAGAAGCAAGAGGGGTGCAGAAAGAAGCAACAGAGGTGCAGAAAGAGGCAAGAGGGGTGCAGAAAGAGGGATGAAGGGTGCAGAAAAAGCATGAGTGGTGCAGAAAGAAGCAAGAGAGGAGATGAAAGAAGCAAGAGGGGTGCAGAAAGAGGCACGAGGGGTGCAGAAAGAAGCAAGAGACGTGCTGAATGAAACAAAGTGCAGAAAGAAGCAACAGAGGTGCAGAAAGAGGCAAGAGGACTGCAGAAAGAGGGATGAGGGGTGCAGAAAGAGGCACGAGGGGTACATAAAAAGCAAGAGAGATGCAAAAAGAAGCAAGAGAAATGCATAAAAAAGCAACAGAGATGCAGAAAGGGGGAAGTTGTGTGGAGAAAGAGGCAAGAGGGATACAGAAATAAACAAGAGAGGTGCAGAAAGAAACAAAAGAAGTGCAGAAAGAAGGAACAGAGGTGCAGAAAGAGGCAAGAGGGGTGCAGAGAGTGGGAAGAGGGTTGTGAAAGAGGCAAGAGAAGTACAGAGATGGAAAAAGGGGGAACAGAGGTGGATAAAGTGGTGAGAGGGGTGCAGAAAGAAGCAAGAGAGATGCAGAAAGAAACAAAAGAAGAGCAGAAAGAAGGAACAGGGGTGCAGAAAGAGGCAAGAGGGGTGCAGAAAGACGGAAGAGGGGTGCAGAAAGAAGCACGAGTGGTGCAGAAAGAAGCAAGAGAGGTGCAGAAACAAGCAAGAGTAGTGCAGAAAGATGCAACAGAGGTGCAGAAAGAGGCAAGAGGGGTGCTATAGGACGGAAGAGGGGTGCAGAATGAGGCACGAGGGGTGCACAAAGAAGCAAGAGAGGTGCAGAAAGAAGCAACAGAGGTGCAGAAAGAGGGAAGAGGGGTGGAGAAAGACACAAGATAGGTGCAGAAAGAAGCAACAGAGGTGCAGGAAGAGGGAAGAGGGATGGAGAAAGAGGCAAGAGGGGTGCAGAAAGAAGCAAGAGAGGTATAGAAAGCAACAAAAGAAGTGCAGAAAGAAGTAACTGAGGTGCAGAAAGAGGCAAGAGGGGTGAGGAAAGAGGGATGAGGGGTGCAGTAAGAAGCACAAGTGGTGCAGAAAGAAGCAAAGAAGCAAGAGAGGTGTAGAAAGAAGCAAGAGGAGTGCAGAAAGAAGCAACAGAGGTGCTGAAAGAGACAAGATGGGTGCAAAAAGAGGGATGCAGAAAGAGGCACAAGGGATGCAGAAAGAAGCAAGAGACGTGCAGAAAGAAACAAAAGAAGTGCAGAAAGAAGGAACAGAGGTGCAGAAAGGGGCAACAGGGGTGCAGAAAGAGGGAAGAGGGGTGGAGAAAGAGACAATGGGGTGCAGAAAGAAGCATGAGAGCTGCAGAAAGAAACAAAAGAAGTGCAGAAAGAAGGAACAGAGGTGCAGGAAGAGGCAAGAGGGATGCGGAAAGAGGCAAAAGGGGAGCAGAAAGAAGCAAGAGGTACCCAAAGAAACAATAGAAGTGCAGAAAGAAGGAACAGAGGTGCAGAAAGAGGCAAGAGGGGTGCAGAGAGAAACACAAGAAGTGCAGAAAGAAGCAACAGAGGTGCAGAAAGAGGCAAGAGGACTGCAGAAAGAGGGATGAGGGGTGAAGAAAGAGGCACAGGGGTGCAGAAAGAAGCAACAGAGATGCAGAAAGAAGCAAGAGAAATGCATAAAAAAACAACAGAGATGCAGAAAGGGGGAAGTGGGGTGGAGAAAGAGGCAAGAGGGATACAGAAATAAACAAGAGAGGTGCAGAAAAAAGTGCTGAAAAAAGGAACAGAGGTGCAGAAAAAGGCAAGAGAGGTGCAGAAAGAGGGAAGAGGGGTGTGAAAGAGGCAGGAGGGGTGCAGAAAGAAGGGACAGAGGTGCAGAAAGAAGCAAGAGAAGTGCAGAAAGTAGCAACAGAGGTGCAGAAAGAAGAATGAGCGGTGGAAAAAGAGGCAAGAGAAGTGCAGAAAGAAGCACCAGAGATGCAAAAAGGGGGAACAGAGGTGAAGAAAGTGGTGAGAGGGGTGCAGAAAGAAGCAAGAGAGGTGCAGAAAGAAACAAAAGAAGAGCATAAAAAAGGAACAGGGGTGCAGAAAGAGGCAAGAGGGGTGCAGAAAGACGGAAGAGGGGTGCAGAAAAAAGCAGGAGTGGTGCAGGAAGAAGCAAGAGAGGTGCATAAAGAGGCAAGAGGGGTGCAAAAAAAGGGAAGAGGGGTGCAGAAAGAGGCATGAGGGGTGCACAAATAAGCAAGAGAGGTGCAGAAAGAAGCAACAGAGGTGCAGAAAGAGGGAAGAGGGGTGGAGAAAGAGAAAAGAGAGGTGCAGAAAGAAGAAACAAAGGTGTAGAAAGGGGGAAGAGGGATGAGAAAGAGAGGTGCAGAAAGAAGCAAGAGAGGTACAGAAAGTAACAAAAGAAGTAGAGAAAGAAGGAACAGAGATGCAGAAAGAGGCAAGAGGAGTGCAGAAAGAGGGAAGAGGGGTGCAGAAAGAGGCAAGAAAGGTACAGAAAGACGCAAGATAAGTGCAGAAAGAAGCAACAGAGATGCAGAAAGAGAGAAGAGGGGTGGAGAAAGAGGCAAGAGAAGTAGAGAAAGAAGCAACAGACATGCAGAAAGGGGGAAGAGGTGTGGAGAAAGAGGCAAGAGGGGTGCAGAAAGAAGCAAAAGAGGTACAGAAAGAAACAAAAGAAGTGCACAAAGAAGGAACAGAGGTGCAGAAAGAGGCAAGAGGGGTGCAGAAAGAGGGAAGAGCGGTGCAGAAAGAGGCAAGAGAGGTGCAGAAAGAGGCAAGAGGGGTGCACAAAGAAGCAAGTGAGGTACAGAAAGAGGCAACAGAGGTGCAGAAAGAGGCAAAAGAGGTGCAGAAAGTAGAAGAGATGTGCAGAAAGAGGCAATAGAAGTGCAGAAAAAGGAAGAAAGGTGCAGAAAGAAGCAACAGAAATGTAGAAACAGGCAAGAGAGGCGTAGAAAGAAGGAAGAGTGGCTTGCACACCATTAGTACCAATTTAACACCCACATTTAGCAATAAGTAACAGGTGACCATTCTAGGTTTACAAAGGACCTTCCACCATGCTGTAACACTTGTCGCTGCATTTTTGGTAACCTTTAAGACGTTTGAGCTAGAAACAAGGCTTTTTTTGTTCAAATCTGCAGATTAGGCAGCAGATGATGGATTATGTGGCTAATGTGGAAAATGTATAATTATGCAAAAGTTGGTGCAGCCAAACAGTCGCATAATTCCCATGGCCCTGCTCATACCTCTGACTAGGTCCAGAAGTGCTCCTCAGTGATTCCTTCTTTTTTTTGTCTCATTGAGTTCATAGTTTAGCTTCTATGGAAACGAGGAAGACTAAACCTGAGGTTACCACTCCACAACACAGACTACCATACCACATAATTGCTCTCCATAACACATAATCCAACTCTACATAATTCCCATACACTAAATACCACATACTTTCTATCCACATAATTTCCCTGCACAACATACCACATAATTCCACTACACACAACATACATCCACTCCACTCCAAAAAACATTAGTAAAAAACTTACATTTACAACGCCAATAGCTCTAACTCTTGCAAATGCGAGACCTATTAAATTACAAATGCTTCTTTAACTGGTAGTCACGTTTGCAGAGTGGTGGAGAAAGGGGGCTGGGCAGTGGCGGCTCGTCGAGGGAGTGCTGCGGGGCGGTGGGGCAGGGTGGGGGAGGGCAGGGTGGGGGGGTAGTAGAGTCCAACATACGACGGACAGGAGTAAGGTAAGTAATTAAAAAAATATAACTATTTTCCTTGCGCACGCTGCATCGCCGATTTGGCGATACAGCGCGCAAGGTAAATAGTTTTATTCATTTAATTACTTACCTTACTCCTGTCTGTTGTATGTCAGACTCAACTACCCCCCCACCCTGGCCCTCCCCCGCCCTGCCCCACCACCCCGCACCACTCCCTCGGCGAGCCGCCACTGGGGCTGGGCCTCCAACCAGAGCTCAGGGATTCTGCTGTGTAGGACCTACAGAAGGTACCAGGAGGGCTTCTTGCACCCCAAAGTCCCTCAGGAGTAAAGCAGGCAACGCCCCCTTTCCCCACCACTCTGAAAACGTGCTCCCTGGCGCGCTCTTGGATGGGGATGAAAGTCCACTTCGCTCCTGGGGGTCCTTAGGGGCCAACTAGCCTACCTGATACCTCTAGTATGCCCCAGATTGTGGGATTGCTGATAGGTGGACACAGGCCACGCCCCCTTTGTCCACCACTCTGCATACGCGCCTCCTGGCACGCTCTTGGTTCGAGGATGAAGTCCCCTTGCCTCCTGAGGGTCCCTGGGGGCCAACTAGCCCACCAGGTACCTCCAGTAAGCCCCACACAGCTAGATTGCTGAGAGTGGTCCGAGGCCACACCCCCTTTTTACACCACTCTGAAAACGCGCCTCCTGGCTCACTGCTGCTCGGGGGATGATGTCCACTTGTATCCTGAGGTCCTCAGGACACAAGAGGACCTCATCGCCCCACCAGCAGTGCACCAAGAGGTGCGTTTGCAGAGTGGTGTAAAAAGGGGCGTGGCCTCGGACCACCTCTTAGCAATCCCACTGTGTGGGGATTCCTGGAGGTACCTGGTGGTCTAGTTGGCCCCTAAGGACCCTTAGGATTGAAGGGGACTTAATCCCCCAATTCAGAACATGCCAGGAGGCACGTTTGCACAGTGGTGGAGGAGGGGGCGGGGCCTCTGGCGAGATGCCGGCTTTTTTTAATTTGCTTTTTGGAAGGGGGGTTGTGTGTCCCCCCTTCCCTTAATTATTTTTTTTCAACAACAACAAAAAACGGGAAGGGGGCCGCATGGCCCCCCCTTCCTTTGGCCACTATTGGCCCCGGGGACCCCATCCCCCGGGGCCTGGCCAGGCAGGTTTTTTTGGGGAGCGGGTCGTGTGGCCCCCCTCCTAAGGCCAATTATGGCCCCAGGGACCCCATCCCCCAGGGCCCGGCCTTATTTTAAAAAACAAAGCATCAAAAGGGAGGGGGCCGAGTGGCCCCCCTCCTGGGCGACTTCTGGCCCCGGGGACCCCATCCCCTGGGGCCGGCCCTCAAGTTGGGGACCGTGGGGGAGCCCCAATGCCCCCACGGTCCCTGCCGGCTCCCCACCTCCTGCAGGAGCCGGCATTGCTTTTGGACAAGGGGAGCTGCTAACATGCAGCTCCCCTTGTCCAAAAGCAATTCTGCTTTGCTTCTCTCGCTTCCAAGAAGCAAAGCAGTGTTTACTATGGCAGGGTGGGAGCCATGCTCCCGCCCTGCCATAGCAAACGGCAATGTCCCGGGGTTGGGCTCCCCGGGACATTGCAAGAGCCGGCCCTGGGGGGTGGTAGTCTCCAGGGCCATAGAGGGCTCCAGGAGGGGGGGCCGCGTGGCCCCCCTCCCATCATTGCACTGCCCCGGGGAGGTGGTGGTCCCCGGGGCAGTGTGGGGGAGCTTGAGCCCCCCCACACTTCGTTTTTGGAAATAGCCCCAGGGAGGTGGTGGTACCCGGGGCTTGGGGGGGCCGGTGATGCCCCCCCGCCCAAAATACTTTAAAGCCCCGGGGAGGTGGTGGTCCCTGAGGGTTGGTGGGGCCCACAAGGCCCCTCCTGCCCTAAAATGTAAATGCCCCGGGGAGGTGGCGGTCCAAGGGGCAGCGTGAGGGGGGCAGGAGCCCCCCATGCATTTTTTTTAAAAGAGCCCCGGGGAGGTGGCGGTCCCCGGGCTGCGGGGGCCGCGTGCCACCCGCATATGATTAACCAAGCCCCAGGGTGGTGGCAGTCCCTGGGGCTGCAGAGGCCCCCACGGGCCCCCACAACATAATTGGGCATTGCCCCCATACCTGGCCCACCCGGGGGCTTATAGAAAACAAGTCACGGGAGCCCGCACTTCGTTTTTTTATTTTTTTTTCAGACGGATTCGCACCCAGCGTGAATTCGGCTGATTTTCTTTTAAAACAAATGCTTTTTTTGGCCCTTGGGGTCCTTGTGGGACTCTCTGAGCAGGCCTAGGGGGTCAGGGTGTTTCTACCCTGCCCCCTTTTCTTGTTTTTTATCCTTTTTTTAACCGATTTCTTGTGACTCGGTTTCCGAGTCACAAGTTGGCTGCCAACACTTCCTGGTTTGGAGTGTTGACAGCCAATCAGAATGAAGCTTGTGCTCGGGAGGGTACACGAATCCTCCTCGGTGCTTAGATATCGATATTTATATTTTTTTTAATTTCTCAGCAACTACTGAACGGATTTACACCATTTAAAAGAAAACATGCTTTCTGGACCAAGACCTACCTTTTTGCCAAATTTGGTGTAATTCCGTTCAGCAGTTTGGGCTGTAGCTTTGTCTAAAGTTCCTATGGAAATTAGCATGGGGAAAACGTGTTTTGGGACCCCCCTTTTTTCTCGGCCCCCGCTCAAAGAATCACACCGAAACTTTCAAGACAGGAGCTGACCTGAGTGAACCATTAGTTTGGAAAATTTCACGAAGATTCATCAAACGGTGCCAAAGATATTGGCAAAAGAAAAAACGCTTTTTGAATAGAAACAAGGTCCTGTCTATAACTACCTACTGGCGACCGCCAGTAGGTAATATATATATATTGCTTGATGCATTTTAGATTGTATTATGAATGTTGGTATCATTATGAAACTTTTATGGCCCTCGGCCGAAATAAAGTATTTACTACTATATATATAGATAGATGGTGGCAAGTGTATTTTAAAGGTTTAGGCTGGCAATGGGTTTCTGGGTGGCAAGGGTAATTATGGGGTTTAGGGTGGGTGTGGCATTTGGGTGGCAAAGGTATTTTTAGGGTTTAGGGTAGGTGTGGGTTTTTGGGTGGCAAGGGTATTTTTAGGGTTTAGAATGGGTGTTTGAGTGGCAAGAGTATTTTTAGAGTTTAGGGTAGGTGTGGATTTTTGGTTGGCAAGGGTATCTTTAGGGTTTATGGTGGTTGTGGGTTTTTGGGTGGCAAGAGTATTTTTAGAGCTTAGGGTAGGTATGGATTTTTGGGTAACAAGGATATTTTAGGGTTTATGGTGGTGTGGTTTTTAAGGTGGCAAGGGTAAATTTAGGGTTTAGGGTGGGTATGGATTTTTGGGTTGCAAGGGTAATTTTTCAAGTTTTGGGTCGGTACGGGTTTTTGGGTGGCAAGGGTATTTTCAGGGTGGGTATGGGTATTTGTGCGGTACTTGTATTTTTAGGGTTTAGTGTGGGTATGGGATTTTGGGTGGCAGGGGTATTTTTAGGGTTTAGTGTGGGTATGGGATTTTGGGGGGCAAGGGAATTTTTAGGGATTAGGGTGAGTATTGGTTTTTGGGTGGGAATGGTAAATTTAGGGTTTAGGGTGGGTATGGGTATTTGGGTGGCAAGGGTATTTTTGGGGTGGGTATGGGTTTTCGGGAGGTAAGAGTAATTTTACGGTTAAGGGTAGGTATGGGTTTTTGGAATTGTAAGGACATTTTTACGGTTTAGGCTGGGTATGGGTTTTTGGGTGGAAAGGGAATTTTTAGGGTTTAGGGTGGGTATAGGTTTTTGGGTGGAAAGAGAATTTTTAAGGTTTGGGGTGGGTGTAGGTTTATTGGTGGAAAGGGAATGTATAACATTAAGAGTGAGTATAGAGCACCATGTTTTTATATGCTGCCAAAAATTCATAAGGACTGCATAAACCCTCCCGGCAGACCAATTGTGTCAGTCAATGGGAGCCTCCTAAAGAATACCTCAGTATTTTTAGGCTCGTTTTTGTTCCCGTATGTCCTAAGCCTCCCCTCTTACTGCAGGGACAGTACTGATTTCATCAATAAGATTAAGGGAATTAACTGGCAGGATAATTATTGGTTAACTACAATCGATGTGGTCGCATTGTACACATGCATTGAACATTCTAAGGGTATTGCAGCATGTAGACATTTTCTCGGGGACAAATCCATTTTTCTGTATGATCATTCAATGATGTTGTTGGACATGCTTACATTTTGTTTAGAGAATAACTTCTTTTTGTTTGAAGATAAGTGGTACAAACAGGAGGTCGGCACTGCCATGGGAAGTTGCTTCGCACCGAGCTACGCTGTATGTTCATGGGGTGATGGGAGGAACAGTTGGTGTGGATTGAGAAAAATCATTCATTAACAAGGCATATTGTCTTTTGGACAAGATTTATTGATGACATTTTTTGATCTAGAGTGGAACCAAAGCAGACTTGGAAAGGTTTTTGAATTAATAGCTGTTAATGAGGTAAATCTACAATTCACACACAAATGTGATCAAGTGCAAATGGAGTTTTTGGATGTGTGTGTGAAAATTGAAAATAACACCATCTCCACCACATTTCACAGGAAGGCAACAGCAGGCAATAGCATTTTACATGCGGACAGTCACCATCCGCCCAAACTCAAGTGGAGCATCCCTTTTGGGGAGTTCATTAGGGCAAAACGTAACTGTAATACGCATCAATCCTATGAGGAGGAAAAAGAGAGAATGATTGGAAGGTTCAGAAGGAGGGGCTACCCAATGAAAGTATTAACAACAGTGGATAGGAAGGAAGCAAGTTTAAATAGGGCCACCCTTCTAGTCAAGAGAGCAAAGGACACACATGAGAAGAACCCAGTCAGATTGATCACCACATTCAACACCGAGTCAGCAGCTGTCAGGAACATCTTGAATAAACACTGGCATATAGTCAGAGGTGACCCAGTGGTGGGCCCACATATATCCACATACCCAATGGTGAAATATAGGAAATCTCGATCCCTTAAGGACATGCTAGTGGACAGCTACATGGGTAACACGAAGGAGCTAAGTTGGTTACAGTAACAGAAAGGGTTTTTCAAGTGTGGCAAGTGTAAGGCCTGTGTGGGAAGAAAAAATTTAAAATAGGAAGACATTCCCGTTACCCACAGGGAAAACAAGAGAGATCAGTAAATTCATAAACTGCAACTCTGACTTTTGTGTGTATGTGGTGGTGTGCCCCTGTGAAACGTTGTATATGGGGAGTACAATTTTTCCTCTGAAAAAGGGAATTTTGGAACATCAAAGGGCAATTTGAAACGGCGATGTCAACTACTCGACTGCCAGACACTGGTTAAAATGTCATAATCAGAATCGTAACTTCTGTTCTTTCTTTGGCATTGACAGGGTGGCAGCAAGCCGAAGAGGGGGAGACAGAGAGAAACGTCTGAGAGTCCTGGAATCCAGTTACATTCTGCTTCTGGGCAGCAAGTCTCCCTTTGGGATGAATGAGGACGAGGAACTGTTTGTCCACATCGGATGAGTAACATATTACGTTCCTTAGGATAAGTCCTGCTTTATTTGTGATCTTGATTTCCCTGTGGCATATTGTATTTCGGTGGGGGCTCCCAACCGAGGTGCAATATCTACATTAGGAAGAACTTCACAGGTGGCTGAGTAGACCAGGGCTCTGGTATGTAGGTAGTACATTGGCTCATGAAATGAGCATTCAAATTAGAGTTTCAGCGAGGCCTAGGAGATGCAGTGTGTCCCCCCGGTGCCCTTTTTAATTCCCCTGTTTTATGTAATTAGATTTTTTGCACTGTATCCACTAATCACGGAAGAGAGTAATTTCTTAATTCCCCCCCTTCTTTTTGACTAAAATATATTATCTGTTAACGGCTGGTGACTTTGGGCATCAAATTGTGGAATTCGTTGTGTGGAGGTTGTGAATCATGGGCCACTTGGCTGAGTGAGATTAAGGAATAGAGAGGCTAACAAGTGGTGGGAGCCTCTTTTACTTCAAACCCCAAAAGACAGCAATACCCATTTAGGCTTTAAATGAATTCACGAGAGGAGAATTGTGATTTCATCTACACTGTTATTATGCAATACCAGTGACATCAAACATGAATTGAAATTTAATTGTGAATTTTAAATTTATAATTATAATTGTGCAACAATTATGGATTGTGAATATGCTTTTAATAATTGTGAATATGCAAACATTACTTGGAGAATTTCAGGATGACAAGAGAGTCTGTCTTTCATGTCTACATGCCCAGCCGGAATTGTATTGTCTGTCTTCTATGTCACTCTATGTAATCACGATTAATGGTGGTTTTATTTTGTGCAAATTGGCTTTGGAAAAAGACCTCTGTGCTCGAAACGCGTTGCCGTTGAAACAAATACAACAATTCTTATGACCACGATTCTGGAGTGCGAGTGCTTCTTTGCATTATATCTGTGATACAAAGGTTTCTTTAAAACTTACGATGGGCTCCGGTGCCAGTTTCTCGCACCGGCCCCGATAGGTGGAAGCGATCAGCAGTGCCAGAACCTTTTCATTTCATATATATATATATATGTTCACTGAAAAAAACCACAGGTTTCAGGGACGTTATAGTTAGTTGGACATTTTACTCATACAAAACCAGAGATATTTGGCCGTTATAGTTAGTTGAGCTAAGTGTAACTCGTGCCCCCACAATGCACTGCTGATGACATCACATATTACATCACTCATGACATGGTCAGTGACATCACTAATGACATCTCAAATGACATCACTGATGACATCACTGATGACATCATCCAGTGACTGTGTGTTTCTGTAAAGTTTAAATATGTTTTATATATATATACGCCAAGGTGTATTGAAGAATGAGTGGGTGTATAAGTGTCTGAATGGATGATTTAGTAGGTGCGTGACTGACTGTATAAGTGAGTGATTAAATGTGTCTTACTGAATGCATGGGTTAGTGACTAAACTGTGTGAATGTCTGTATCAGTCTGACAGTTGGTGTGTAAGCGGCTGCATGGGTTGGTGAGTAGCTACATGAGTGTCTATATGGGTAATTGATTGGTTGTCTGAGTATCTGTATGGGTGCCTGAGTGTCTGTGTGGGGTGTGTGACTCTGTGCATAGATGTGTGAGTGGGGTGATTCACTGGGTGTATGGGTTTAAGAGTGCATCTGTGAAGGGCTGTATGGGTGGGTGAGTGTGTGTATGGGTGTGTTGGTGAGTGAATGGATGTCTCAGTGGTACATGTGTGAGTAACTACATATGTAAAAGGCAGTATATGTGAGTGTTGGAGTATATAAATGACTATATGTGAGAGTGAGTGATTGTGAGAGTGGCTGTAAGGGTGAGTGTGTGCTTGTATCAGTGATTGTATAAGAGATTGTATAAGAGAGTAAGTATGTGTTCGTATCTGTATGAATAAGTGAGGTGGTGTGTGTGTAACTGTATAGGTGAGTAAATGGGAGTGTGATTGATTCTTTGCATAACTGACTAGGTGTGTGAGTAACTCTATGGATGAGTGGCGGTGTGCGAGTGTCTGTATAGGTGTATGAGTGCATATGATAGTGCTGTATTGATGAGTGACTTCATGTATGAGTGACTGTATGGGTGAATGAGTGGATGTGTGTGTAGACCTAGGAATCAGTGAGTGGTTATGTAGTAACTGGTCTATGTCCATGGTTTCGAAAATGGTAGTCTGTATTTTAGAGTGGGTGTATCAAAGGTTATATTAGGGTATGAGGAGGTGCATCAGATTATCACGTGGATGATGTCTCAACTAACTATAACAGCCGAATTTCATTGGTTTTGTACGAGTGAAATGTCCAACTAACTATAACGTCCCTGAAACCTGTGTTTTTTTCAGTGAATTTCTATGGATTTTTAAATGCTAATTTCTAACTATTACGTCCCTGAAACCTATGGTTTTTTCATTGAATTGCAAAGGTTTTTTAAATGCTAATTTCTAACTATAATGTCCCAAAAATACTTTTTCTTAATTTTTTAATTTTTATAAAAATAATGTGATGTTTTCTTTTTACTAAAATATGAATTGGCATTTTTTTTTAAATTATTTTTTATTTTTTTTTAAACTGGATTCACGTACTGATCGTGTACCAATCACGGTGGTTGCGCGAATCCAATTATTTTGCTGCCATATTGGTTAAGTCGTGTACGATGCGCATTTGGTATGCGAAGGGTGCGCGATTCTCGGCCCCGCGTAACGTCACGTACGTATTTCCGGGGGTCGCACCAGGTGCGAGAATCCACCGCAAATTTTTTAAGTTTTAAAAGTATATGTATATAACTTTATTATATATATTATACCAAGAGATACTTAACAAAATTGTAAATATCATATATTTGTAACTGCAATAAAGATATATTATTGTTAAATATAGTTTTCAGGAATCGCGTCGGGTGCACGTCGGTTGCGCGTCGGGTGCGCGCTGCTTGCGTACCCTATGCGCTAGTCCCATGTGACTTCAAAAGAAAGTATTTCATTGGTTAAGAAGCTTTTGATTCTAGAACTTGCAGGACCCCACCCAATTTTTTCATTCTATCAACTGCATCTACAGAGACACAGCTCTTGTGTTTTTCTCTTCTTCTCTGGATTTTTTTGGTGTTTTTTTATCATCAAAAAATAATGGCTGCTTCAAATCCAGCACAACAGCTTCCACCAGAAGAAGAAGAAGAAGAGTTGGAAGAACCTGTGAAAGTAAGGTATGGAAGCATTGTATGGGCGTTCTTCTCTATTCCAGCTGGGGAGAAGAAAGTAAATGCACGTAAGGTCACTTGCACAATTTGTGAGAAGGTCCTGTCACATGGATCGGATAAAAAATATTTGTGCGGCACCTCTTCGATGCTGAAACATCTTCAAACCATGCATTCACGGCGTCTCGCGAGAGAACAACAGCGTCGAGACCTAAAAAGACAAGCAACTCAGGACGAAGGTGCAGGACCAAGCACATCATCTGGTTCTTCAACTAGTACCAGACCTAATATAATTCCTGAATTTGCTGGAGTGGAGCAGCGTTGTGTGAAGTGCAAGAAAGTACTATGTCATGGTGAACAATCAGTGGATGCCATCGTGGTTGCTATTAAAAACCACCATTGTTAAATCTTTATTTTTTTTATTTTTGCAATGACTTTCTAATTGCATAATGTTTACAAAGTTTTCACCGTTGATTCTGTTAATTTTTTCATTTTTTTTTTAAAAACACCCCAAAAATACAAAAAAGAGTTGAAAAAATACAAAAAAATTATAAAAGAAAAAAAGAAGAAAAAAATGGTTCTTTTTAGAACTGCCTATTTGGTTAAAAATAGACAAATGTGTATGTGTTGTATGAATTGTGGCAAGTGTAATATATGGAGAAGTGTATGGGTAGTGCATGCGTGATTGCATGTATGCATGTGTAGTGCCCGAATGATTGGAGAAGTGCATGTGTACTACCTGAGTGATTGCTTGAGTACATGGGTAATGCCTGGGTGATTTTAAGAGTGCATGGGTACTGGCTGGGTGATTGCATGAGTGCAGGGGTAGTGCCTGAGTGATTGAAGGAGTGCATGGGTAATGCTTCAGTGATTGCAAGAGTGCATGGGTGGTGCCTGAGTGATTGGAGGAGTGCAAGGGTAGTGCCTGGGTGATTGGAGGAATGCATGGATAGTGCCTGGGTGATTGGAGGAGTGCAAGGGTAGTGACTGGGTGATTGAAGGAGTGCATGGATAGTGTATGGGTGATTGGAGGAGTGCATGGGTAATGC
Source organism: Calotriton arnoldi (assembly GCA_963921515.1). Lineage (NCBI taxonomy): Eukaryota > Metazoa > Chordata > Amphibia > Caudata > Salamandridae > Calotriton > Calotriton arnoldi. The sequence continues at coordinate 611,760 of CAWUFW010011215.1, read as the reverse complement.
CTAGGTGCATGGAGGAGTGCATCAGTAGTGCCTGTGTGATTGCACGAGTGCATAGGTAGTGCCTGGGTTATTTTATAAGTGTATGGGTACTGCCTGGAAGTTTGGAGGACTGCAGGGATACTACCTGGGTGATTGGAGAAGTGCAAGGATAGTGTCTGGGTGATTGGAGGAGTACATAGCTAATGCATGGGTGATTGCATGAGTGCAGGAGTAATGTCTAGGTGGTTGCATGAGTACAGGGGTAGTGCCTGGTTGATTGGAGGAGTGGCTAGTACCTGGGTGAATATATAAGTGTATGGGTAGTGGCTGGGTGATTGAAAGAGTGCATGGGTAATGCCTGGGTGCATGGAAGAGTGCATGGGTAGAGCCTGGGTGCATGTAGGACTGCATGGGTAGTTCCTGGGTGATTGGAGGAGTGCATGAGTAGTACCTGGGTGATTGCATGAGTGCAGGGGTAGTGCCTGGATGATTGGAAGACTGCATGGGTAGTGCTTGGGTGGTTGCATGAGTGCCGCAGAAGTGCCTGAGTACATGTATGAGTGCATGGGTAGTGCCTGAGTGATTTCATGAGTGCATGGGCAGTGCCTGGGTGATTGGAGGAGTGCATGGGTAGTGTCTGGGTTATTGCATGAGTACATAGGTAGTGCCTGGGTGATTGCATGAGTACAGGGGTAGTGCCTGGGTGATTGGAAGAGTGCATACGTAGTGCCTGAGTGATTGAATGAGTGCATGGGTAATGCCTGGGTGATTGTATGAGTGCAGGGGTAATGTCTGGGTGATTGGAGGAGTGCATGGGTAATGCCTGAGTGATTGCATGAGTGCAGGGGTAATGTCTGGGTGATTGGAGGAGTGCATGAGTAATGCCTGGGTGCATGGAAGAGTGAATGGGTAGTGCCAAGGTGCATGGAGGAGTGCATGGGTAGTTCCTGGGTGATTGGAGGAGTGCATGAGTAGTACCTGGGTGATTGCATGTGTGTACGGGTAGTGTCTGGATGATTAGAAGACTGCATGGGTAGTACTTGGGTGATTGCATAAGTGCAGCAGAAGTGCGTGAGTGCATGTATTAGTGCATGGGTAGTGCCTAAGTGATTGCATGAGTGCATGAGTAGTGCCTGGGTGATTGGAGAAGTGCCTGGGTAGTGTTTGGGTTATTGCATGAGTGCATAGGTAGTGCCTGGGTGATTGCATGAGTGCATAGGTAGTGCCTGGGTGATTGGAGAAGTGAATGGGTAGTGCTTGGGTTATTGCATGAGTGCATAGGTAGTGTCTGGGTGATTGCATGAGTGCATAGGTAGTGCCTGGGTGATTTTATAAGTGCATGGGTACTGGCTGGATGATTGGAGGAGTGCATGAGTAATGCCTAGCTGCATTGAGGAGTATATCAGTAGTGCCTGTGTGATTGCATGAGTGTATAGGTAGTGTCTGCTTGTTTTTATAAGTGTATGGATACTGCTTGAGTGATTAAAGGACTGCATGGGTAATGCCTGGGTGATTGCATAAGTGCAGGGGTAATGTGAGGGTCATTGGAGGAGTGGATAGGTAATGCCTAAGTGATTGTATGAGTGCAGGGGTAACGTCTGGGTCATTGAAAGAGTGGATAGGTAATGCCTAAGTGATTGCAAGAGTGCAGGGGCAATGTGTAGGCAACTGAAGGAGTGCATGAGAAATGTATGGCTGATTGCATGAGTGCAAGAGTAATGTCTGTGTCATTGAGTGACTGTACTGGTAGTGTCTGGGTGATTGCAAAAGTGTATAAGTAGTGCCTGGGTGATTTTTTAAGTGCATGAGTACTAGCTGGATGATTGGAGGAGTGCATGGGTAATGCCTAGGTGCAACAAGGAGTGCATCAGTAGTGCCTGTGTGATTGCATGAGTGCATAGGTAGTGTCTGTATGTTTTTATAAATGTATGAGTACTGCCTAGGTAATTATATGAGTACAGGGGTAGTGCCTCGATTATTGGAAGACTGCAAGGGTAGTGACTAGGTGATTAAAGGAGTACATGCATTGTGCATGTCTGATTGGAGGAGTGCATGGGTAATACCTAGGTGCATCGAGGAGTGCATCAGTAGTGCCTGTGTGATTGCATGAGTGCATAGGTAGTGTCTGCATGTTTTTATAAGTGTTTGAGTACTTCCTGGGTAATTGTATGAGTACAGTGCTACTACCTGGGTTATTGGAAGACTTAAGGGTAGTGATTGGGTGATTGAAGGAGTACATGGATAGTGCATGACTGATTGGAGGAGTGCATGGGTAATGCCTAGGTGCATTGAGGAGTGCATCAGTAGTGCCTGTGTGACTGCACGAGTGCATAGGTAGTACCTGGGTGATTTTATACGTGTATGGGTACTGCCTGGAAGATTGGAGGACTGCATGGATACTACCTGGGTGATTGGAGAAGTGCAAGGATAGTGTCTGGGTGATTAGAGGAGTGCATAGCTAATGCATGGGTGATTGTATGAGAGCAGGAGTAATGTCTGGGTGGTTGCATGAGTACAGGGGTAGTGCCTGGTTGATTGGAGGAGTGCAAGGCTAGTACCTGGGTGATTATATAAGTGTATGGGTAGTGGCTGGGTGATTGAAAGAGTGCATCGGTAATGCCTGGGTGATTGCATGAGTGCAGGGGTAATGTCTGGGTGATTGAAGGAGTACATGGGTAATGCCTGGGTGCATGGAAGAGTGCATGGGTAGTGCCTGGGTGCATGTCGGACTGCATGGGTTGTTCCTGGGTGATTGGAGGAGTGCATGAGTAGTACTTGGGTGATTGCATGAGTGCAGGGGTAGTGCCTGGATGATTGGAAGACTACATGGGTAGTGTTTGGGTGATTGCATGAGAGCTGCAGAAGTACCTGAGTGCATGTATGAGTGCATGGGTAGTACCTGAGTGATTGCATGGGTAGTGCCTGGGTGATTGTAGGAGTGCATGGATAGTGTCTGGGTTATTGCATGAGTGCATAGGTAGTGCCTGGGTGATTGCATGAGTGCATAGGTAGTGCCTGGGTGATTGCATGAGTGCAGGGGTAGTGCCTGGGTGATTGAAGGAGTGCATGGGAACTGTCTGAGTGATTGAAGGAGTGCATGTGTAATGCCTGGGTGATTGCATGAGTGCAGGTGTAATGTCTGGGTGATTGAAGGAGTACATGGGAACTGCCTGAGTGATTGAAGGAGTGCATGTGTAATGCCTGGGTGATTGCATGAGTGCAGGGGTAATGTCTGGCTGATTGGAGGAGTGCATGGGTACTGCCTGAGTGATTGAAAGAGTACATGGGTAATGCCTGGGTGATTGCATCAGTGCAGGAGTAATGTGTGGGTGGGTGGAGGAGTGCATGGGTACTGCCTGAGTGATTGAAGGAGTGCATATGTAATGCCTGGGTGATTGCATAAGTGCATGGTTACTGGCTGGGTGATTGGAGGAGTGCATGGTACTGCCTGAGTCATTGAAGAAGTGCATGGGGAGTGCCTAAGTGATTGCATGAGTGCACAGGTAATGTCTGGGTGATTGGAGGAGTGCATGGGTACTGTCTAACTGATTGAAGGAGTGCATAGGTAATGCCTGGGTGATTGAAGGAGTGCATAGGTAATGCCTGGGTGATTGCATAAGTGCATGGGTAGTGCCAGGGGGATTGGAAGAGTGCATGAGTAATGTCTGTGTGATTGCATGACTGCAGGGGTAATGTCTGAGTGATTGCATGAGTGCAAGTGTAATGTCTGAGCATTAGAGGAATGCATAGGTAATGCCTGAGTAATTGTATGAGTGTAGGGGTAATGTCTAGAGGATTTGAGAAGTATATAGGTAATACCTGGATGATTGGAAGAGTGTATCGGTAATGTCTAGCTGATTGCATGAGTGTACAAATAGTGCCTGGGTGATTGAAGGAGTACATAGGTAGTGTCTGGGTGATATTATAAGTGTATGGGTACTGGCTACATGATTGCAGAAGTGTATAGATAGTGCATGGGTGATTGGAGGAGTGTGGGAACAGTGCCTAACTGTATAGATGACTGCATGGATAGTGTTTGAAAAAATGGATGAGTGCAGTAAAAGTCACTGTAAACATTAGTTCATATTATCATGCTTATTACATTATTTCATCTTACCTTTTTTTATTAAAGAAGATACAAACCTCAGTGGAACTATTTTTTTTTGTGTTAAAATTGTTTATTAGCATTTTATAAATCTAATACATAATATAATACAATTCAAGAGTTGGCAATGCAAGAATATGAATTACACTGCAATCACAATATAAGTAGTCAAGATATATTATTTCAGAGAAATGCAGAAGTCCGCAAAGCTGAAGAAAAGGGATTATTGGATGGACAATTGAATTTATCCTACTAGAAAACAGATAATACAATATTAAATAGGTAAATAATGATGATCAAAGAAAAATATCAATATAACATAGCATAAAAGAACAGAACATGTAATATGATGTACTCTATGAAAGAATTATACAATTACAAAAGACAGGAAAGAAAATATGGGATAAGAGGGAGTTCATCATAAGTTCACAATGTTATTATCCAAACCTGTAACAATAAAGTTGAAAAAGGGAAAAAATATTAAGATAATGACAAAGAAAGAGGAAGACAGAACTGAGGTAGAAATAAAAAAGAAGGATGAATTATGATACTGTACTATCCACTGTGGAATGAGCAACATTGTCTATCACAGAATCAGTATTCATCTGCAAAAAGAGGGCCCAGACTTGATTAAATAATTGTGTCTGGTCATGTATATTATAAATGACTCTTTCATAAGAAGCAGTTTGGACCATAGTCACCAACCAAGATTCTTGAGAGGGAGGAATCGAAGATTTCCATTGTCGTAAAATACATATCTTAGCTGTGGCTAGGGCAGTGGATCACTGACAGAATATCGATGAGAAGAATATCGACCTACAAAAATATCGAGGTAAAAATATAGAATGCCAAAATATCGAATCCCTATCTACAAACAGGTAAGTACAAAAATATCGAATCCAAAATATAGTTGTAAAAAATATAGTCAAAATATCAAATTTTTTAAATATCTTAAAAGTAATGTAAAATTTATGAAATACTATATATAATTAACTAAAACATACTTAAAAATACTTAAATAACTTTAAAATTAATAAATAATTAATGTAAGTTAAAAAAAATAAACATACATTTTTACTTTTTAATACATATATATATTAACGTAATATTTATAAAAAATATTCAATATTTTTAGCGTAGGATAGCGGGAGGGTAAAATTTACTATTACCACTCCAGTGAGTGCAACAGTAGGGAAAGCATTGGATAGCGGGAGGGTAAAAATTACTATTCCCACTCCAATGAGTGCAACAGTAGGGAAAGCGTTGGATAGCGGGAGGGTAAAAATTACTATTCCCACTCCAGAGAGTGCAACAGTAGGGAAAACGTTGGATAGCGTAGGGGTAAAAATTACTATTCCCACTTTAGAGAGTGCAACAGTAGGGAAAGCGTTGGATAGCGGGAGTGTAAAAATTACTATTCCCACTCCAGAGAGTGCAACAGTAGGGAAAGCGTTGGATAGCGGGAGGGTAAAAATTACTATTCCCACTCCAGTGAGTGCAACAGTAGGGAAAGCGTTGGATAGCGGGAGGGTAAAAATTACTATTCCCACTCCAGAGAGTGCAACAGTAGGGAAAGCGTTGGATAGCGTAGGGGTAAAAATTACTATTCCCACTCCAGAGAGTGCAACAGTAGGGAAAGCATTGGATAGCGTAGGGGTATAAATTCCTATTCCCACTCCAGAGAGTGCAACAGTAGGGAAAGAGTTGGATAGCGTAGGGGTAAAAATTACTATTCCCACTCCAGTGAGTGCAACAGTAGGGAAAGCGTTGGATAGCGTAGGGGTAAAAATTACTATTCCCACTCCAGAGAGTGCAACAGTAGGGAAAATAATGATTTAATATTTTAATAAAAATAAAATAATTATCAATACCAATAAAAAATTAATTAAAATTACTTACCAATTACAAAATATTTAATAATTAATTCTAAATACCAATAAATATTATTTCTTAAAAATTAATTACCTATTAATTATTAATTAACAAAGAATTAATTTTCAATACCAAAAAATAATAAATAATAAAAAAATACCAAGTAATAATTAATTTACAGTAAATTAATTATCAATACACCAAAATATTTTCAATAATTAATTAATTACAATTAAATTACTTCCCACCCTATTCCCTATAAACCCACAACCCGCTACAAAGAATAAATTAATACAATTAACATAATTATCAATTAATAAATTAATAAAAATTAATTACCAATTAATAAAAATTAATTACCAATTAATAATTAATTAACAATGAATTATTTATCAATACCAATAAATAAAATTAAATAATTACTTAATTACATTTAAATTACTTCCCACCCTATTTCCCTATAAACCCACAACCCGCTAAAGAACAAAAACGCAAAATTAAATAAAATATAATTAATAATTCCTAAAAATTAATATTTAATTTACTATAATTAAATTATTTCCCACCCTATTCCCCTATAAACCCACAACCCGCTACAGAATTAAATTACGCAAAAATTAAATAACATAAAATTCATTACTTTAAAAAAATTAAAACATACATTACAAAAATAATACATACTTTTAACACATATACTAACACTTAAAACACTATAAAAAATTCGATATTTTTAACAACTATATTATGACTGTCGATATTTTGACAATCGATATTTCTTACCTGAATTTCGATATTCTTAACCACTATATTTTGGCAATTCGATATTCTGTCCATTCTATATTAAAAACTCGATATTTTGGCAATTCGATATTAAAAATTCGATATTATGTCTGTTTACCAGGGCAGTATGTAATAGATGGCATTGTGGTTTGGATAGATGTGGTGAAGTTCGCAGATCATGCAAGAGAATGGTAGCTGGTGTTAACGGTAGACCCAGAGGCAGAGTGTGTTGCAAAACCCGGCCTACGTAGGAGCAATAGGGCTGAACTATAGGGCAAGTACAGATAATGTGGACTATGTCGCAACCAGGAGCATCACATCTCCAGCAATTGGTGTGAGGAAGAAGTCCAGCTTCATGTAATTTTGCTGGAGACCAATGCCAATCATGTAAAATTTTAAACAAGCAAAACTTCAATCGTGCTTCTCTGGTTCCTCTAGCTAAGTTTTCCAGGAGATCAGTACATTCTTCATCCTTATAAGCAACCGATAGTCTTGTTTGCCATTTGAGGTGGAGAGCACATGATAAGGGATGGGAAAATAATTGTAGTGAGAATAGTTTGTATAAACCAGATATAATCCCTTTATGAGATCCCCAAGTATACATGTAAGATACTATTGGTGAAGTTTGGAGGGACCATGGATGTGACCCTAGAACCTTGGTAAGGCAAATATGTAGCTGAGTATAATTAGTCTCTTGATGTAATGAAAGACCAAATTCTTCAGATAGTTGGAAAAGGGTTTGCGTTCGCCATCATGCAGAAGTTGATCCAGAGTAAAAATACCCATCTGTTTCCATTGGGGCCAGGAGATAATGTTCCCCTTAACGCGTATGGCTGTATTGTTCCATATTGGAGCTTTGGCATGAATGCGTGAATTAGAACCCAAAAGGCAGTGAGCTCTCTGCCATGTTTTGCGCATTGTAGCTAATAGTGGGTTGTGAGGATCCTGGCGACTGGTACCCGTGCCATAAAAAGCTGAGAGACCCGGTTCAGCGGACAATAGATGACGTTCTACATGTACCCATTGTGGTGTATGAAAATTATCTTGCAACATGTATGTAATTTGGGATAATTGTAGTGTTCTACTGATGGTAAACCCAGGCCTCCATTAGAGTGATGCGCTTGCAGTTTTTGTACAGCTAGACGAGGTTTGGTAGAGCCCCAGATGAAGGATTTAATCTTAGAATCTATAAGCCATAGTGAGGATAAAGGTATCTGGAGAGGGAGCATTCCAAGTGTATAGAGAAAACGCGGGAGCGTAACCATCTTTACAGCTTGAACTCTACCCCATATAGATAATCCTAATACTCTCCATTTATCAAAGTCATGTTGCATCTGTGTAATTAAAGGACCAAGATTGTCACCCACCATACCAGTTGTCCCTTTGTTCACCAGAACACCCAGGTACTGTAGATGTGAGCATTGCCAGTGAAAGGGAAAGCCTTGAATAGCCGCTTTAGTAGTGCCATCTGATATAGGAAGTGCTTCACTCTTATCCCAATTAATTTTGTAACCAGAGAAAGAGGAGAATTCTTCTATGTTTTTAAACAATGAAGGTAGAGAACGAGGTAATTCAGTAAGAGTTAGTAATATGTCATCAGCATATAAATAAATTTTCGAGTTGCCAACTGGAAGAGGGATACCTACAATATTGCATGATTGACGAATTGCAGCCGCTAGGGGTTCTAATGCGAGGAGGAATAAAAGAGGGGATAGGGGACACCCTGACGTGTTCCTCTACAAATTGGAAAGGGGTCTGAGAGGAAACCTCCACAATTGACTTGAGCCATAGTGTTTTGATATAGTAGCTTTACTTTATCTATAAATTGGGATCCCAAACCAAATTTCTCCAGAATCTGAAAGAGATAGTACCACTCCACTCGATCAAACGCCTTTTCAGCATCGAGTGATAATGCCAATGCATCGTTCTGAAGGGATCTGGCAGAGTGGAGTGTATGCGCCAAAGTACGCAGATGGTTCCTAGAGGAACGTCCAGGCATAAATCCCACTTGGGTATGATGAATTAAAGAGGGCAAGACTTTACGAAGGCAAGAGGCCAGGATGCTAGCTAATATTTTTACATCACAATTGAGAAGAGATATAGGGCGAAAGCTGCTACAAAGTAATGGATCTTTTCCTGGTTTGGGCAGGACTGCAATTATTGCTTTATTAGATATACAGCCTAAGGAGGCTTTGTTGTCTGTTTCTTGAAAAGCAGCATATAAACTGTCAATTATTTGTTCACCTGACAACGGTAGAATTCTGCAGGAAACCCATCCTCCCCCGGAGCTTTATGATATGGGAGCTTAGCTATAGCTTGTGAGATCTCTTCTTTAGTAATTTCCCCTTCAAGAAACACCCTGTCTTCCTCAGAAAGAGAAGGTAGTTCTACCTTCGAAAGGAAAGAGAGCATATTGTTGTGATCTATTTGGGCTCCTGGCGTATATAGTGATTGATAGTAAGAAGCGAATTCATTAACAATATCTTGTGGGCGAGTCAGCATGGTCCCCTCAGATGTCTTTATAGCTGGAATGGCCATTGCAACCTCTCGTTGTCGCAACTGAGCCGCTAAAAGTCTTCCTGCTTTTTCCCCCTGTTCATAGATACGTCCTTTCATTTTTTGTAAAGCATATTCAGCTTTGGATGTAAAAAGGCTGTTTAACGCCATACGTGCTTGTTCTAGTGATTTGCGATGCTGTAAAAGAGGTTTTTTAGTATATAGTTGGGTAAATGTCTCAATATCCTGCTCTAGTTCCTTCTGCCGAGTAGCATTTCGCCTATTGGTCTGTGCAGAATCTTTCATAAGTTGACCCCGGATGGTAGCTTTGGCTGCAGCCAATAGGGTTCTGCTTGAAGGTACGGACCCTTGGTTAAGGGAAAGATAGGTTTGAAGATGAGTCCTAAGCTGTAATTTGCCCGTAGGAGTCTTATAACGTTGAACATTCATTCTCCAAGGTTTACGTCCCGGTGTAGCCAGTCCTGTCTGGAGGGATAATAGAACTGGGGAGTGATCAGAAATTGACGCTTCCAATATCTGGGATTCATGAACTGATTGAACAACCTTTTGAGAAATTAGAAAGTAATCTAATCTAGAGAGAGTTCCAAGAGTGGGGGACAAGAAGGAATATGCAGTATCTGTCGAATGAGACAGGCGGCAGTGATCGATCAGGCCATGATCTTCAATGATGTCGCCCATAAGAGCTCTATCCGCGGCATTATTCTTATCAAAGGGGCCTGTTTTATCCCACACTGGGTCTCTGACTATATTCCAATCCCCACCTATCAGATACTGAGACGCACCTATCTCTGATAAAATACGATTCAATTGGAGAAGAAATGGTTTTTTCGCACCTGTCGGGGCGTAAACTGATCCTACACAAAAAAGTGAGTCGCCGATGCGTAGTTTGACAAACACATATCTCCCATCTGGGTCCTCCCAAGTTTTCGATATTGTAACTGGTAAAGATTTATGAATCAGAATGGCTACACCACATCTACGAACGGGTGCAGTGTCTGAGGGCTGTTCCGCATGAATACTGCTGTGATATACTTTGCCCACCCATTCTTTATGCAACTTTTCTGATTCTGACGCTTCAAGATGAGTTTCTTGGAGTAAAACCACATCTACCTTTTTTGAGTTTAAGTACAAAAGGACTTTTTTCCTTTTAATATAGTGCGTCAAACCGTGAACATTCCATGTAATGACACGCAGAGAATGAGAATTAGCCATACCCCAAATGGAGACGAGTACTCTTGAAAATATTGAGTAATTAATGAACTAGGATATAAGTGGGAATGAATTAGAGAGCAAATGCAGTATTTATTAATTGAGTAACCCAAGATATGAGAGAAAAGGAAGAAAGTGAAAATGGAAGAATACTATTGAAAAACGCGTATAATAGTAATATGTAGCAGGAAAGAGTTGCCAAGGAAAAGGATGTCAGAAATAAGAAAAACAAAAAAGAAACTATAAAAGGAAGAACAAAAAGTTTAACTTTAGCCGCGGGTCTGGGCTCACTAGAGCACCGCCACGGGTAGGAACCCCGTCAGGAGGTTTAAGACTTAATGAGGACTGTGTAGGAGGGAAGTGAAGATCTGGAAAGTCAAGTGTGTGTAAAGGGGGTGTAAAGAGTGAAGCTTATATGGAGATGACTGTTAAAAGGAAAAAAGCAAAAGCCAACAGAGTACACAATACATAAATATACATTAAAATGTATGTAAATTCAAATACATATAAATTCAATATCACAGAAATATAAGTTAAAATGTGTAGCAAGTTACTAATAATTTACGAATAATTTATAACTGTGAATAAGTTACAGTTAACAATAAATAGGGTTGTGCTAAAAATGGTAAAATAGGGGTAGATACGAATGTATATATAAATAGTAATGAGAAACTGGGGGAAAGCAACTATGGGGCCGATTCCGATTCGTGTCGGTAATTTCTCCGACCGAGCCGGCCTCGGAGAGATTTCCGACCGAATCGGACCCGTGCAGTCCGACCGAACGAGTCCGATGCATTCGTATGCCACCGGACACGAGTCGGTCGGACTCCCATTGAACTCAATGGGAGCCGGTCGTACAACGCGTACGCGGGCTCCCATTGCCTCAATGGGTGCGAGGCGGACAAGGGCGCCCCTACAGCGAGTACGCCGCGAGCGCTCGCGGCGTACACGCACAGGTAGGGGGACCCATGGGTCCCCCTGTGTGCGCCTCGCACGGGTACGCGTACAGGGGGTCCGACACGGACCCCAAAGTACGGCTCCGACAGCGAGTTCGAGTCGGACGGCGCGAGTCGGTCGGAGCGGTCGAGGTGCGCATCGTACTTACCCGGCCGGAAAACGTCTCCATTGCGCGGTGCGAATCGGGTCCGAGCGAGTCGGTCGGAGCAGTACGATCCGGGAACCAGTCGGTCGGAGCGGTCGGGTCGCCCGGACGAGTCGGTCGGCGAATACGCATCGTACTCGCTCGCCCGGACGCGCGTACGACTCGGTCGGAAAATAGGGCTCCGGATCGGATCCGGTAAAACCGAATCCGATTCGGAGCACTACCGGCCGAGATCGGAATCGGCCCCTATGTGTACTCAGGGATTTACAAGGGCATTAATGCGTACATACAAACGCAAAATGTGCGACTATTAATTGATAATTTTCAACTTTAAATAAGATAAAGTAAACAATTCATCTAATTAAATGGGAAATGTAAAGGAGCTATACAAATGATATTGATTATAATTATACCTGTTAGGAGAAAAATTAATCAAATGACATTTTTGAAAATTGCAGGCAATAGACCTAGGTATACATTGATAGGGAAAATAAACAATATGGAAATGAGGATCATATGATATATAACAAGAAATAATAGGCAATGAATAATCCTTGATAAAGCTATTTGTAAATATAAGAAAAAGGCAGATCAGTAATTAAGTGCAGGACAATATGCAGTTATAAAGAGAAATATTATCTAATATATAATGATAATATATATAACGTTGAGCATAAAAAGGAAAGTATATAATAAAATATCTATAATTCTAAAGCTTGGAGAAAGTTAACTAAATTATATGTTGAGAATGGAACATTAAAAACTGATATAGTAATCTTCCCAAAAAAGGGGAAACCAGCAGAGCTACCTGGTTCATATCGCCCCATTGCATTAATAAATTCGGATGCAAAGATTTACTCAAAAGTTTTAGCAAATAGGCTGCAGAAAGTTATAGCCAAATTAGTATCGCCATGGCAACATGGCTTTATTCCAGGCCGAGGAACCACGGATCACATTAGACGGCTGATATCGCTACTGGATATTGCAGAGGCCAAAGGGGACAAAATGGCTGTAATTTTTTTAGATGCCGAAAAGGCTTTTGATCACGTGGCCTGGCAATTTTTATGGGATGCGCTACTGGAACGAGGGTTTGGCCCGCGAATTATTACAGCTATTCGTGCGATGTATTACAGACCTATAGCCAAATTACAAATTATGGGAAATGCATCAGGAGCTATTAAAGTAGCTAGGGGGACAAGGGAAGGCTGCCCATGCTCCCCAATTCTTTTTGCCATCTATTTAGACCCATTTATTAAACAATTACTTCTGAATCCCAAAATTAAACCAATAATAACTAGTGGATATGAAACTAAAATGCTGGCTTATGCGGACAATATTGCCATTACTACGACCGAGCCAGGGGTACCAATCAAGGAAATTGAAAGGATGGCGGGAGAATTTGGACAAAGATCAGGATATCTATTAAATAAAGACAAGACACAGATAATCTGCTCAAAGCAATGCAATATACAAGATCAACGTCAAGTTGAAATAGCAGTATATCTGGGGGTTAAGATAGGAGCTGATTTGGATAAGATATGGCCAAATAATCTTGAGCCAATGCTGGATGAAATAGGTATCGATCTAAGACGGATAGATAAAATTCAGCTAACTATAGTCGGGAGGATCAATGTATTGAAAATGAAAACTTTTCCAAAATTATTATATCTGTTCCGCTCTATCCCCTTGGAACTCCCGGCTATAGCTAGTCGGAAAATGGAAGCAATGTTTTCAAACTTTATATGGCACTATCAAAAATTAGACGATCTCTAAAGCTTCTAACACTTCCACAAGATAGAGGGGTTGGGCGGCTCCAAATTTGTTATTGTATTACTGGGCAGCGTTCTTGCAACAGATGGGACCTCTTCTAATGGATAGGTCTCGGAGAGAAAACGACCTGCCTTCAATTTATCACCTAGCTATAGGCAATGAAGCCTCGGGTCTGTTTTTGAGGAAAGTAGAACCTAGTTACTATAAAAAAAACGATTTAAATGCATAAAAGCTGCTTGGAGGGTGTGGACAAGAGTTAAAAAGTATTGAAAATCCCAAGCTATAATCGATATACCCCATTATGGGGATCATCACTGTTTCCAGTAAGATTGGATGATGCTATGGCGAGAGGATGGGAAAGGGCAGGTGTTGATAAAATTGGCCATTTATATAATGAACAATCAGAGATTATAACATTTTCGGATTTGGTTAAACATAAGGGGATAGCTGAACGTTCCCAATTTAAATATATTCAAATTTGGAGCTGTTTGAAGATACTGCCGCAAGGGACTTTTAATCATGATATTATACCAGTATTAGAAATGGCTTATCGGGGAAGGCACGGATTGGGGATTACTATAATATCTTGCTGGGAAATCTTCCTGATGATCTAGAAAAATTGAGACCAACTGGGTAGAAAAACTTAAGGATGAAGAAATAGATTTGGATAGATCATTGGAACTGGCAAAAAAAAAATTCTTTCAGCAAATCTTAAATCTCAACACTATAAAACAATATTTAATCTGTACTATACGCCCGCGAAGCTATTTAATTGGGGGAAGCGCGAAAATGATAAATGTCCTAGGTGTCAGGCTAGTCCAGCAGATATAATACACATGTTCTCCACATGTAGTAAACTTACACCCCTAAAAACTGGTATAGAGGAATTTTGGCTACAGACAATCAATAAAAAAATAAATTTAACCTCACCACTAATGTTATTTGGATATGATAATCGTCTTGGTCTATCTTCATCGCAAGTGGATTTTCTATTCATAACAGTGGCAGTAGCTAGATTGTTGATTGCTACAGCTTGGAAGGATACCGAAGCACCTATGTATTTAGCATGGTTCTACCGACTTCTGAATGTACATAGCCAGGAGTTGACACTATATGAGATTAAGGGAGACGAGCCAAGGAGAAAGGGTATAAGATCTGGGCTCCTATGATTAGATGGCGTGAAGATAGAAGGTAAAGAGGTGCTATAGAGGGCTCCGATAAATAACTCTACAGAATAATGTAAATATTGTAAATAGAACTCATGTACTGAATATGAAATGATGGATTTGCTCTCGGATTGATTTACCTTTTTATTTGCTCCAGGACCTCTAAGATTTGTATATGACTTGTATCAAATAAGTATGCAATACCAAAGGATTGGTATATGAGATGTATTCTTTTGTTTACCTTGCTTAATAAAAAAAAAAAAAAAAGAGAATGGAACATTAAATTAAAGCATGTAATGTCAGATTAAATAGATGTTATACAAGGTAAAACCTGATAATACTTTGTAATAAATAACAAAAAAATATAGAATCCTTGAACTGTTTTAGATAGGAAAACAAGTGTGCGATAAATAAGCAAAACTGCTATGATAGTCAGACACTAATGTAAGAATAAATATAAATATTATGGAGGTCATTCTCCATCCGAGGCAGATTTTAAGGGAGATCTGGATTTATCCATATTAAAATCTTGCGTAAAGGTAGATACTGTTTGAAGGGCAGAGATTTTGTCTTCCTGAGTGCGAACTGATCTTTCAATGTCTCTGCCACGATGACGACCTTCGCTAGTGGTGCGACGTGGATTTTCTTTTATTTGTGTAGGTTGTTGAGAACCATGAGAGAACTGTTCAATAGGAGTATGTTGCACATCCATGTCCTGAATATGCATTTTGTCGATAAAGATTTGCAAATCTTCAGGATTATAGAAATCTTTGGATTTGCCATTCTTGGTGATGCGAAAACGAGCAGGGTCAAACAATCCATATTTGATGTCCATTTTCTGTAGTTGTGGCCTCATGGAGAGGAAAGCCTTTCTCCGCTCATTAGTTTCTCTGGAAAAGTCAGCTGCAATGCGGATTTCATGTATGATCCTTGCGTGCGTGCTGTCAGTAGTATTTGTCGTACTTGTTCATGTCTCAAAAAACAAGCAATGAAAGGACGTGGCCGAGAATCTGAAGCAGAACGCGGAGGACCAATCCGATGAGCCCGCTGAATTTCGAGCTGTGGATCAAAGGTAATATCTAGCAATTTGGGAAGGACATTACATAAGAAAAGTCTAGCATTCTGACCTTTAATCTTTTCAGGAAATCCCAAAAAATGGATGTTGTCTCGTCGACTGCGATCTTCCAAATCAACAAGCTTACTGCGAAGAAGTGAAAGATCTTGATCTGTATGTTGTATGGAGTCGATCGTGGTTTCTACTGCTGTTAATCGTTGATCTAATAATTGTTCTTGTCAATACGCTGCAGAGGTTTTGTAAAAATAATGATTGTAATTAGCTGGAAAAAAGTCACCTCAGAACAAGAGCCAGTAGCATCAAAAATTAATAAAGCACTGCTGGAGGCACCATGTGTAGCGCTGTTAATAAATAATGCAGGAGGAGCAATTATTTAATGCGTTGTGTTAGAGCTCTAAAAAGGCATGCACGCTGAAGGAAATGCTCCATGTTCAAAAGTTGCTGGCAAGCATTGATATGTTAAGGCTCCAGAGATGCATGCAGGAGCTGGCCATAAGCAGCAGAAAAATGTGCAGATTAGTCTGTGAAGAGGCCTTACCAGGATGCAATGAGGAGCGGGAGCCAAAGAGCGTGCCATTTTCAGCTTCACTCACGGTGAGAAGGGCCCCACATGAGGAGAAAGTAGCGCGCGCCAGTCACGCAAGAGCTGGGGATTCACCTGACAGAGAGAGGCCCAGCACGCGTCTTATGAGAGAAAGACAGCTGCGCTAATTATGGGCACTTGACGAGTACAGAGACTCGTAAAAATCAGTTCAGCCGCTGTCGCCACATTCCGCTGATCAAAGTCGTCGGCGCCGGTGTCCTAGGCGCGTTGAGGAGAGCGCCGCCTCCGTCCGAGGTTCCACCCGCAGCGGAGCGCGACGTTCAGGCAGCCATCTTCCTGCGTGGCCAGACCACGCCCCAGTGGAACTATTTTACAGTAGTTTTGTTGTAAACTGAATTTAAAATCTTTTCAAACTTTAGTATTACCTTCTGTAAAAAAAAAGATGAAAAAGTGTTATTGCATATAATATTACAGTTTTAAGAACACAACATAATTTTAGAATTACATAACATATTCAGTTTCCCTATTTTGCTGTTCTCAGATTCTACGGAATTTCACCATACACAGTGATTTCAATGTAGATCATCATACAACAGCGGGGAAAACAATTCAATCAATGGGATTGTAATAAAAAACCAAATCTGCGTTGAAAATACAATTTTGCAAATGCAAGAAGAATTAGCACAAACAATAATCCAAACAGTAATTGTTCACATCTTCCCAATAGGCCGAATAATGTTTCCAAAACCATTTGCATTAAAAATATCCAAAATAAACTTGTTAATTTGTGTTCACATCTTCCCAATAGGCCGAATGATGTTTTCAAAACTTTGGCATAAAAAATATCAGATATGAATTTGGTAATTCGTAAGGCAACCGACATTCGAATTCCAAATGGGCATCATTGCAATGTGTCCATCCTTTTTATTGCACTTTAAATACACAGTATAGTGCCCAGATGTTGTAGTAGGTCCATCATGAAAAATAATAACCAGTGCTTTAAAAGTTCTTCCTGAAATTGATACTTGACTTGCCACAAAATGTTTAATTTTCGTTTCCAATTTTCCTCCATCTGCTCTACAACGTTGTAGCATTAAAATGACATATTGTCCAAATCTGTCTATAAATAATGTTGACAACATTTCTGATTTGCAATGAGAACATTTCATATCTTGATTAGCTGTTTTTACTAATTTGTTAAAAGACACTGTTTTGCAATCTGGTATCGTCAAATATATGAATCGTTCAGTGTCTATTTCAGTGGTAGAAGAAAATGAACACTCTTCACATTTATGATCCCATCTGTAACTTAGTCTAAACAAATTTTCAATTTCTATTCCTCCTCCTTCCAATACTGCAAGCATAAACATAAGAAATTCTTGTGCATATTATTGTACATTAAGTGTAAATTGCAATTAACCAGTACATATATCCAAAAGATGCCGTATGCCAGAAGCAGTATGGATTTTAGTTCTATCAGTTACCAACTTCTGGTAAATATAATGTAATAAAGAACAGAACCTTTTTCTCGATTTTCCATAATTTGATGATGAAGATCTTCTAGATAAAACACAACATTCACAATTACATTAGCATAGCAGTTGATACCTGAACTATTTTCTAACTGGTATCCTACAATATCATCAACAGTGTCCATTTTCATTTTCTTTGCAGCTTCATCATTCTCTTGAATTGTTTTCTTTTTTTCAACCTCACTAGAATGTTTGTCATATTTTCGTTTTGGACATACTACACGTTTTTCATATATGGGATATTCACCTAAGTTAGGAGCATACAGTCTTCTTATACTCTCTTACACAATTTGCATCAGCACTAACCTTTTTCTCATCAAAATCAAGCAAATACAAACCAGATAATGTTCTTACTTGAGACAATGCAACGTATGCCATGCCTTTTTTAAACACTGTACTTCCAATATTTACCAAAGCCCTGTCTACACTTAAACCTTGAGATTTATGAATGGTTACTGCATATGCTAAAGAAAGAGGAAACTGTTTTCTACGAACATACAAGTCTTTTACAAGCAAAAAACGAACAGCACAAGTCCAATCTGTTTTACCTCTTCAATATGATCAAATTTAATCTTAAAAAATTCAATTCCATCTCTGTTCTGATAATTAACAAAACAACAACTTTTCCCATTTCTCCATTTTCTAAACCTTTTTCTACATCTAAATTACGCCGTAAAATTACCCGACAGTTTACACATACATATAAAGTCTTTTCTAAACCAGCAGTCTTAGATACAGACTTCTCCAAATAATCCAATTTTGACTGTAGTTTCTCTGCGAGAAGAATAGTAACTCCTTCATGTTCCATTTTATCAATGGCTTCCATTTTCACTATTGGTTGTTTTTCCAGTTTCAAAAGTTCTTGATTGAATGTAGAACACTCTTACAGTGTTGGCATTAGGCAAACTATAGACTTCTTTTCTCCAATTTTTTTGTACATTATTTCAGGTGCAATATTTTCATTTGGAAAAAAGTTTGTTAGTAGCCGACTTTGTAAAGCTTCTTTACCATGTTTTGTCAAAACACCAATTCTAATATCTTGAAGAATGTTTCCATAATGTTCATCACTTGCTTGTCGCATATTCTTAATAAGTTCTTAAATTCAAAATGAGACCAAATGTTTACATTTCCAATACTTCCCAAAGATTTTCTAGTGTCTTCTTGGACAAGTGTTGTCCTTTCACAGGAGTAAGTTGTAGTAAATCGCTGAATACAATTACATGTTTTCCTCCAAATAAAACATCATAATCTGTTTTTAAAATCTGTTGCATTCTGAAATGTACAAAGGCAAGCATTAAGTTTGAGACCATGCTCACCTCATCAATGATTAGAAGTTTAATTTTCTTCAGTACTCTTGAGACTTCATAACAAGCTTCTCCAGATAGCTTGTGATATTCCAACTTATTTTCATGTTCAACTGGCAGCATGAGTAATCGATGTAATGTAATCCCTTTAATGTTGTGTGCTGCTAACCCTGTTGGAGCGGTTACAACACAAGATAAATGTGATTCAGTGGTTTTGTGTAGATAACTGGTTAAAACTTTAATTAAGAAACTTTTTCCTGTTCCAGCTTGCCCACTGATGTACATTCGAATAGGATTAAATGATGTGCATTGGCATTCTTTTTTTTCATGCACTAAACCATGCTGTATCTGTTGTGTCACTTGTAGATAATCAATCAATCAATCAATCATGTCACTTATAAAGCGCACTACATACCCGCGAGGGTCTCAAGGCGCTGGGGGAAGAGGGGGGTGGTGCTGCTACTGATCGAAGAGCCAGGTCTTGAGGAGTCTTCTGAAGGCCAGTAGGTCTTGGGTCTGTCGGAGGTTGGTGGGGAGGGTGTTCCAGGTCTTGGCGGCGAGGTGGGAGAAGGATCTGCCGCCGGCGGTCGTTTTCCGGATGCGGGGGACTGTGGCGAGGGCGAGGCTGGTCGAGCGGAGCTGGCGGGTGGGGGTTTAAAAGCTGAGTCGTCTGTTGAGGTAGGCTGGTCCGGAGTTGTGGAGTGCTTTATGTGCGTGGGTGAGGAGCTTGAAGGTTATCCTCTTGTTGACAGGGAGCCAGTGCAGGTCTCTCAGGTGGGGTGTGATGTGGCTGCGTCGGGGGATGTCGAGGATAAGACGTGCAGAGGCGTTCTGGATGCGTTGCAGCCGTCTCAGGAGCTTAGCCGTCGTTCCTGCGTAGAGGGCGTTTCCGTAGTCCAGCCTGCTGGTGACGAGGGCCTGGGTGACTGTTTTTCTTGTTTCGGTGGGGATCCACTTGAAGATCCTGCGGAGCATTCGGAGGATGTTGAAGCAGGATGAGGAAACGGCGTTGACCTGCTTAGTCATGGAGAGGGTGGGGTCGAGGATGACCCCTAGGTTGCGTACGTGGTCGGTGGGTGGCGGGGCTGTTCCCAGTGATGTTGGCCACCAGGAGTCGTCCCAGGCTGAAGGGTTGGAACCAAAGATATATTTCTTTCTGTTCAATATTTAGTTATTCTTCTAACTTTTCCAACTCAATAATATCCTGTTGTGCTTGTTGCATTGCCGTTTCAACTTCACTCATGGCTATTGCTGCTTCACTTTCAAGAATTGGTTGTCCTAGTGGATCTTGACTTAGTGGAGCAGAACTTTGACTATCTTGAGAACTGCTTCTAGCTATTTCAGCTGCAATAGTAGTTTCTTGTTCAATCTCTTCATTCAACATTTGTAGATAATTTGGAAAAATTGTACATTCAATGCTATCTTTACATGCATTAAAAGAATCTTCATAGTAGTCAAAATCTCCAAGTAATTCCATTTCAGTACGCCAAGGCTTGAAGAGTTGCAGAAGTGCTAAATAGAAAAATTCCCTTTTATCTGGAGTATCACAACTGAGTTTCCTGTGATTAATAAGATTTCCTTTGGCATGTTTTACCAAACATCCATCACATCCAATTACGGCATATTTTTCTTCATTTATATTTTCTGTAACATTTCTCTTAAAACTATAATGTTGCAGTACTTCATAGAGACATATGTTTTCTAGATGTGGACTCCTTTTGGGCTAGTACGTATCCAACATATTTGTTTTAACAATATCTGTACTTTTCGGCTCATTCAAAGCTAAGGGGCCCATCACGATACCCGGCGTAAAAAAATCCGCCAGGCATGGAAGCGGCAAAAATCCGCCCGCACACACCGTCTGAACACCGACCACGCCATTACGATTACACAAACCGAAAACCGCCATCGGCGGAAAAATCACACAAAATACCGCCCGCCAATGTCCGAGTCGGAGTCAAACCGCCCGCCACGGACGGAAACACGCACGACAACACAAAACCGCCCGCCCTCACGGCCGACACACCGCACGTGAAATTACGATCGCACCGCCATGAGCGCGGAAAAACCACAAATATACCACCCGCCAGCGCAAACAACGCCGATGAGAATCGACACGGCAGAAGCCATGGCGCCCACGTACCTGCACAGAAACCATCCGCTCACAAAACCAATAGCACACAACATGGCCAACAAGTCCACACAGCAAGGCACGCACAAATACACAAGCACAGTACACATCCCGAAAACACCCCCCGGACAAACAAAAAATACAAAGGCCAGAACCCCAGACACAACACACCTGAAAACAACAGACCATGAGGACACACCCACATAGGTGAGTACAAAAGCAGCACTCCCACAGACCACAACCCCTTGCTACATTGCAAACCAGAGAGGAGAGGAGAGGACACAGTGACACAGCAAGGACAGCAGCACACCACAGAAACGCACACATCACAACCACCACCACCACCACCACCACCAAACACCTGCACCACAAACCCCCTGCACATTACACAACACACACCGCACCAGCACCACAAACACCATGGCACCACAAAGGATGCCCAAGTACACGCCCATTGAGCTGACGGTAATGGGCGACGAGATCATCAAGGTGTACCCACAAATCTATGGGAACATGGTCCAGCACACACCACTAGCCACCAGAAACAGAATGTGGAACCGGATCGTAGACCAGGTCAATGCAGTCGGGACCCTGCCCAGGAACAGAGGAGAAATTAACAAACGTTGGAATGACGTAAAGAGCCTGGTCAAGAAGAAGGAGGGAAAAACAGAGAGCTGGCTGCCGTCACTGGCGGAGGGAATCCCGCGCTCTTCAAGACCTTCAAAGCGTGGGAGGAGAAGGTGCGAGTCATAATACATCCGGAGATCCTCGCCGGATTAGCAGGGGGAGTGGAGGCTGGTAAGTACAAACTAATGTATACCAGCACACCGCTATGTACTCACATGCACTACCACCATGCCACAGCTCCCAGGGACAAACACCCCCATGTCCAGCACACAATACACAACACATCACACACACATGCAACAGACACCACCACACACAGCCCAAACCGAACAACTGTAACATACGTGGGGACATGTGTACACTCAGCCAGCCACGTAACCACCAACAGGTCCCCAAATATGCCAGAAGCGCCACAACGAGCACCCACCACACCCATGTGTCCGCCACAGCTGCACTAACTGACAAGTAACAGGTAAGTGGCAGGAACACAAAGTGCAGTGGGTGGGACGGTGGACAGCCCAAGTACAACACACACCAGGCCCCTAGTCCCACAGCACAGCAAGGAGGAGCATCCCCCACACCCCACAGCCACGTGTCAGCCACCGCAGTGCACAACGACAGCCGAAAGGCAGACATCACGGTCCACAGCAATCGGTGTCAGTGGGTGTCCAGCCACCCCCACGACCCACAACACCCCCCCACCCCCACAGACCTGCAACATGGAGCACCCCCGCTTAGAGCCATGTGGCATCCAGTACAGTGCACGCACGAACAACTTGCAGGTGGGAAACTGGACAGGGCTGGATTACTGGAGGCATGAGGACCATAACACGACCAACACATGGGACATGTCACGTAGCAGACGAACACGCAGCACCGCCCACCGTCACGAACAAGTGAACAATGTGCACACGGACATGAACAACAGACTCACACCCCACATGACCCATCACAGACATAGCAACACCCAAGGAGCCACGTCTGCATGCACAAGCCACACTGAATATAGTACCACACGGCAGCCACTGTGCAACTCATCACACACAACCGAAACACCATTGAAGTCCTGTCCATGTAGCCCCTACTGCCTGTCAACCACACACCCCACGACTACGCCTATGTAAGACAAACAACACTAGACGCAACAGAGCGGAACAACATAAATGCACACGAACACCACTGAACCCATCAAACACACAGACACACCATGCACATACAACATACCATCCATCCCATCCGTCAGCCCCAGTCTCATGAAAGGCATGTCATCCGCACAGCTGCCACACATACAGCAGTCACGCTAAGATACATGCCCATGACCAACCATGTGCCAGAAGTCAATGAAGCGCACGACACACTGTGAGCAACAACACACAACATGGGCCACACCCCCGAGCACTGCAGTGATGCACATGGCACAGGGCAGCACGCACACCAAGGAGATGGGACAACTGCAATACGTTGGCTGGCACACAACCATCACTCACTCATAACGATGCGTCCAATGCCATGTCCAGTAATCACAACAGACAGCAAATATGCAGGCCATGTCAAGCATGCACACACCTCAAACCATGCACTGTCATGCTGCCACAACACATGTCACGTTCGGCACCCATGGCTCACAGCATGTACCCCAAAAGCATATCCCCTCCCAAATGCGAATCTGGGGCATGGCCCCCATGTTGCCATATGCGTTCCTAAGCGTTCCATTTGAACCCCAAAAGCATATTCCCTCCCAAATGCGAATCTGGGGCATGGCCCCCATGTTGCCATATGCGTTCCTAAGCGTTCCATTTGAACCCCAAAAGCATATTCCCTCCCAAATGCGAATCTGGGGCATGGCCCCAAGTTGCCATATGCGTTCCTAAGCGTTCCATTTGAACCCCAAAAGCATATTCCCTCCCAAATGCGAATCTGGGGCATGGCCCCCATGTTGCCATATGCGTTCCTAAGCGTTCCATTTGAACCCCAAAAGCAAAGTACAAACCAGACCCAGGATGGGCCAGGAGCCCGCATACACCAGAGTCACAATAAGTAGGGGCACAGCAACACACCCATCGGCATGGCCAATCCGTCCCATGCCACATGTGCACAGCACACAGTCCCATTGCCAAGCACACACAACTACAGATGCTACAGCCACACACACGCCTCCGGGAAACCCATGTACGAGATTGCACGAACTGTTAATGTCAGACGACAAATACATACTTCGCCAGGTGCAACACAATAACAAATCTCATTCTCTCCACAGGTGACGAACTGCTGGATGCTGGGGATGGAGCCAGCAGCCAGCACAGCCAGCCTACAAGCCCCCAACGAGGACACACGGATCTGGAGGATCTGTCCTCCTCTTCGGACACGGACCACCAAGCAGGCCCATCTGGTGTGGCAGGGCCCAGCCGCTCCCCAGGACCCCTCCTACCCACCAACCCATCATCCAGGGCTGCTGAACATTCCCAGCTCCCTGCTGCCACTGTCGTTGCGGCCACACCCACGGTCATTGTGGCCACTACCACTGCCGCAACCGCCACCATCGCCGCACCGACCACCACCGCCGCCACCACCACCACGTCTTCGCTGGCACCAGCCCCAGCGCAGGTGGTGGCCCGGCCGACTGGATCCACCCTGGGAGCCACAGCGAGGACCGTGGTGAGCAATGTGGCTAGTGGGCAGGCCGGTGGCAGCAGGACTGGTAGGAGGAGCAGGGTCAGGGAAACGCCAGCCTCCCCTGGGAGCCATGCCCTGCCTCAAATGGCCAGAGTCCTTGGGGCCTATGAAGAGGCCCAAGGACAATGGGTCCGGTCTGCTTCAGACACGCGTGAGGTGCTGGGGGTGCTGAGGTCCATGGACGCCCGTATGGGCCAAATCGTGGACCTCATGGGCCAGCTGGTGGTGGCGGTGAGGTCACAGCCAGGGACAGCAGCTCCCCTCCGCCACCACCTGCCGGGGCGCAGGGTGGAGCAGCAGTGTCCAGTTCCCCTGCGTCCACAGCCAGTGAGCACACCTCAACCACCAGCATGTCGCAAGCAGGCACCCCCTCGCAAACGTGGAAGGGGCCGTCCGAAGTGGAAACAGATCTCCCGGGAGGACTTCTCACGCTCCAAACGCAAGTGAGGCAGCCAGCCAGCCTTCCGCCAGCCTTCCTTGACCAGCCACTGCATTGACTTGGACTACGATCCCACTCCACACAGCCATCTGGATGGCATGTGTGTGTTGGACTATGGACATAGAACCAGTGGGTACACCCTGAGCATCACGCAGCCATGACCGACAGCTCATTGTCACTGCACGCACCACTTTTGTCATCACCTTACACACAATCACATGTCACAGTTTGTAATAAATGCACCTTTTACACTAACTGCTGTTTGTGCCCTGTGTTTTATTTGTACGGAATACAACGGCCACCTTGGGCGGAAAGGCACCTGATGCGTGGCATGGCAATTGAATCCGGAGGGCCTGTAGGGACCTAGGGGTGGGAGACAGAACAGGAGCACATTCAATGAGTGTGTCACACACCCATCACACAGTACATGTCAACAACTACAAGCAATGTACACACATCGCACAGAGCAATAGGGCACAATGCCACAGCCACCAACAGTGGCATACTACCCTGGCCATGGAGCGTTGACACACAGCACGCAGTGAACAAACGGCCACCCTGACACAGCACACACACACCTGCACAGATACAGCCACATCAGCCGTCGTACATGGACACTCACCGTCAAATGAAGTAGCGGGCGATGAGCTGCTGCCGCACATTACCAGCTTCCTCCTCTCCGCTGTCCTCCTCACTCGAGCTGTCCTGGTCTGCGGGCTGGGGCCCTGGTTGATCTCCGTCATCCACGATGAGGGGGATCTGCTTCCGAATGGCCAGATTGTGCAGCATGCAGCACGCCACCACTATCCGGCACACCTTCTGTGGGGAGTACGCCAGCGCACCCTCGGTGCGGTCCAGGCACCTGAACCTGGACTTGAGGAGGCCAAAGGTACGCTCGACCACACGTCTGGTCCTCCCATGTGCCTCATTGTAGCGATCGTCTGCTGGGGTGCGAGGATTCCTCAATGGACTGAGCAGCCATGCCCCATTCGGGTACGCAGAGTCACCTGGGTGTGAGGGACACAGAGAACCGTTGCAATTCCAACTGGACAGGGGACAGCATCGCACAACCAGCACGCTACACCACTCCACATACTCACCGACAATACAGGCACGATCCTGTTGCATATTGGACATCAGTCGTGGCAAGATGCTGTTGCGCATTATGTGTGCGTCATGGGCCGAGCCTGGGAACTTTGCACACACGTGGGTGATCACCATGTCTGCAAGGCACACCACTTGCACATTCAGGGAGTGCGTGTGCTTCCTGTTGCGGTACAGGTGCTCAGTGGCCTGTGGTGGAACAAGGCCGACATGTGTGCAGTCAATGGCTCCAACGACGTGTGGGATTCTGCCAAGGGCATAGAATGCACCCTTCACTGCCGCCAATTCACGAGCCCTGGGGAAGCGGATGTACCTGTTTCGGTACAGCATCATGGCTGCCAGTACATCCCTCAGCACCTTGCTGAACATGGGCTGGGACATCCCTCCTCCAATGCCCACTGTGTGCTGGAATGACCCAGTGGCGAAGAAATGCATGGCGGCCATCACCTTAGCCGTGGGGGTGACAGCAGTCGGATACACCCTGTGGGGACGGAGATGGGGTTCTAACATGGCACACAGTCGATGCAGGGTTGGCCTGTCCAGCCGAAACTTCCTAATAACCTCTGTATCGTCCATGTCCGCCAGCAATTGGTATGGGCGGTCAATGTTCGGTCTCCGCCTAGGGACAATGGCAGAGGACACATGTCAAAGCAACACGACACATAGCAATTTCGCATACACATCACTGACATGACTGAGCAAGCACATGAGCCACAGCCCCGCTGTCAAGCTGGGACGGCACGGCCACAATACACTTACACAGGTCTCCCAACAATGGCAATGGCTAGTGATACAAACCACTGCCATGTGCATGCACATGGGGATCTAGGCCCCAATGACTTGCGGGGCGTGCTGATGGGGACTGACTGCATATCCGTCAAGCGGCAACGCCACGGCAACATGAATGTCTGCTGAGCATGGAACTGCTTCCGCGGCTGGATGAGTATGGCACACGACGACGACGATGTGGGCACAGGCTGAGCGGCCAAAACAAGTGGGACCTGTGGCACGAGGGGACATGAGACAGTAGTAGGTGTCAGCACTGCACCCTATGTACAGCACTGTACGGATCACACCTCCCGAAACATTGACAGGTGTCCACATTGACAGCCCCATGCCAAGACGGCTGTGTGCTTGCAGTCACACGTCACAGGTGAGAGGTTACATTGCACGTGCCAGGTGGCAGACGTACATAGTGGGAGCTGGCATGTGTGTGCATGTGTCTCCTGTTCAGGATCCACCAGATGGGCGCTGACTCTGTACTGACCATTGGACACAGCATGTTCCGTGGAAGGCTTGTGTGTGTGGGATGGTGGCACTGGATGTGCCTCCGTTGGGTGGGGGGCCATGCACAGGGCGGGTACGTCGATGATTGCGCATTGTTGGTCACGGTGGGTGCACCAACTGAAGATGTGTTGCCCTGTGTTCAATTCCTATGTCCGCATGATGATGGACTGTAGATGTGGGCAGACTACACATTGGTCGATGTGCTGTCTATTTGCATGTGCCTTCACACCAGGCACAGCTGCCCCTGCACATGTGACCCCTGCTGGACTCGCTGCTGGGTCTGTGGAGCTGATGCACCTTCTGCGCGTGGGGCGGACAGCTCTCCTCACTTCCCTCATTGCGCATGTCATGACTTTGCCGCAGGTGACATGGATCATGGAGGGCCCACATGTACCCGTGGGTAGGCTACACATGATTGTACACTGGTCGCCACCCCCAGTCAGTGTTTCGAATGGGAAGGTTGTCGTGCTGGTGGTATGTTCGATGTGGCGGATGGGCGGGCCTAGGTGCGGGCTTACATTCCGGACATGGGGGGTAGTTGGATTGGCGACTAGTTGCAGTACACACGGGACACGTCTCTTCCTTTCCACATCTGGGTCATCCCTTGTACTTACTGACAGTGATACAGTCATCTTCGCCCCAGCCCTCATGTCCTCCCCTCGCTCCCCCAATATGCATGCTCACCTGCGAGGCTAGCGCCTGCACAGGCAGCCCCAAGCTCGCACCAGAGAGGGCAAGGAGTGTATGTGTGGGTCCAGTTGCACGAGTGGGCTGTCTCAGGGTATGATGTGTGGCGGGACGCCGTCCACCTGCGTGGTGCCCCAAATGGAGACCCGGCCTGCATGGACTATGCATCACAGTCTTCGCCTTCCGGATCCGCCACCTGCGACACCCAGTGGCTGTGGCTGCCCTTGCGGCCAGGCCGCGTCCGTCTGTGGCTGATGGCCCACACATTCACTCTTTGGCCTCTCTGGGGAGGGCTCGGGGGTGGTGGCGCACGCGCTTGCACTTAGTCGCAATGGCATGTGGCGTGGTTGGTATGATGGGCAATGGATGGGATGGTGCGAGCCACCTCCCGTGACGTCAGTGCTGCTCGTGCTGTGGTGCGTCCCCCTACACTTCCATTTGACTTGTGCCATGCTAGACGTTGAGGTTCTATTGCCTGCGTGATATGACCAGGAGGTGCGCGAGGAGACCTCTCACACACCATGCTCCACTGCCATCCCGTGCCCTGTATCGCCTGTGCGGATTGACTATGTTGGGGTTACACCTGGTCGACTGGGGCTGTGTGTGCCTTGTCAAGGGGCATGGCGGGCGCACAACAGGATCCAGCTTGTCCACAGAGGGTGGGCTGAGGTGCGCCTGGTACCGCTTTGTACGTGTGCCCGGCTGCTGTGCACACACGTGTTCACTCCCCCCGACAGGTGTCCTCTCACAATGCCCAGGGAAGCGGTGGTGTACTGTTCATGAACCCTCCCAACACGGCGTGCTCCAACTTGGCATGTGCGCATCTACCCGTCGCACCCACCCACCTGAGCACTGCGTCCATACGACTTCACACGACACATGTGTGTCTTCCACAGTAGTGCTACTCATTTGCGTTGACATCCAATACCAGTGGACTACATGGTCATGTCACGACTGCCGTGTACTTCACATACTCTCATCCTCTCTCATTCGTACTTGTGAAATGAGTCAGCGGAGACAGTTTTGGTTTCAAACATTATATTGAGTCTTCTGTCCTCTGTGATGCAGTATAGTGGACACTACTGGCAGCGGAATACATGTTGAGGATATACTGAGCATGATTGCAAATGGGATAGGGTGTGGGGTTACATGTGATTGGCTGTTGCATGTGGGATGTGGGCTTCAGAGTGACATCTGCTTGGCCAAGGCTGTGCTAATGTACATTTACGTATAGCTGCGGAGCTGCGGACTTTGACACAGACGGTATACATGTAGCCTACCAGACCCCTTGGCATCATGGGCACAGTCCATCTCAGTTCCATGTGACAGGTTTGCTGCGGTTGTTCCTCATGCACGCGTGCATGTGAGATGACATCAGGGCATGTGCTTGCGTGCATGCAGCGGCGTGCCACTTGTTGTTGCACTGTGGTGGTTACTGGACATGTCACAGTCACTGGGGTCGTGTTGTTGTTGTATGCACTTGTCGTCCATGCAAAGGTCCTGGTATGGGATTCCCGGGGCGGGGGTGGGAGGGGTGCAGCACCCACAGACTCCAGGCGACCTATTCATGTCCACTGAGCGGTGTGTGTGTCCATGGGCGCTGGATCCATGTCGTGTCCTGGTTGTTCGTGCAGTTCCGTCCATGTGGGTGCGATACACAGAGCCCATGCCACTGCCTCCCACGATGCATGCGGTGTTCCTGGATGTGATGGGGAACAGTGTGCATGTCCCGGTCATATCCGATGTCATGGCGATGTCGTTGATGGTGTGGTAATTGTTGCCGGTCGTTTGGTATGGCTGTTGTGGTGGTGACTGGCCAGTCCGTGCGGAAGCTAAGCATGGGTGCGGGGTTGGACATCATAGGTCAATCGGGGAACCTGCGTTGTGCTCCGACGAATTGACAGGTTGTCAGGTATGCGATGCCGTCCAGCAGGGCTTCCATGTCATTGGTGGTGTACATGTTTGCCAGCCAATGTAGCGGATGGTGGCTGTCAAGGTGTTGTTCGTAAGTTGTCCCTTGGAGGACCATGATGGGGCATGCTGGGTGACATTCGATGTAGCTGTTCTCGATGATCCGTCGTGTGGAGGCACAGTGGTCCCATTTCAGTGCGGGTGCGATGTTGGCCACATACGCCATGCCCCCATAGGCAGAGCAGGCCCTGTCGTGTGCGTCCAGAGGGAGGAGTAGTGGTAGCAGGTCCGCCTTCAGACATGCCGGGTTGGAGAGGCATATCTCCACGGGATGCTGGTAGGGACACCTCCGACAGTAGAAGACGGGCATGACGCAGCTGAACAATGTGATGCGGTAAGTCAGTCGGTAACTTACGTTCAGCAGGGACAGGAGATCGCATCCCAATGTATGAAACAGGTTGGTTTTGTACAGCTTGAGCTGTTCGGCGTAGTTGGGTAGGTGTGTTGCGGTTGCCATTTCGCAGCGGTGCGTTGTGGTGGCGTGCTCCGGCTGTGTGTGCAGTCTGCAATGTGCACGCTCCGAGGTTGCTGTGAGCTCTGTGTAGTCGTAGGGAGACAGGACTTGTGTTCTGTTGGCTTGTTTGGAGGACACGGGCCCTCTTCCCACATGCTTCTCAGACAGTTCAAGGTCAGTGATGTGTGACTCCTTCCAATTAACTTGCATGTGGCCGACATGGGGGAGTGTTTTCTTCTTTCTTCCCCGTCCGTTGTGTGCTTCTGTGATATGCGCTATCTGCCCTGTGGTCGGTCTCCTCGGCATGCCTGTGTTGGTCTATTCTTGGACAATGGCTGTATTCACCGGCTTCTGTCGTAGGGCTGTGGT
The DNA here is from genome assembly GCA_963921515.1 of Calotriton arnoldi. NCBI lineage: Eukaryota > Metazoa > Chordata > Amphibia > Caudata > Salamandridae > Calotriton > Calotriton arnoldi. Next base: position 581,063 of record CAWUFW010011215.1, on the reverse strand, counting down.
TTCGGAGTTGGAATGGAAGGTCATTCAGTGCTGTCTGCTCTCCCTTGTGTGGGCGGCAGGCTGCCTTTCCGCTCTGCGTTGGGCCTTGTGTGTGAATGTTATTCTTGGGCCACCTGTTGTCGGTCCCCGGGCTCTTTGGTGTTCCGCTTTATATGTCTTGTTCATATGTGCAGGGTGGTATGGGTGTTTCAGTGTGGTACTGGCGTTCCTCTTCCCGAAGGGGCCCTGCTTCTCCTAGTTGGTGTTGCCGCCGCTGTGTGCTACGCCATGTTTGTTACACTGGGGTGTGTCCTGCAGTTGCGTGTCTTCACTGACATGTGTGCGTCGGTTGTGTGGCGTTGGGTGTTGTCCGTGAATTGGGCGTTGGGGACATGTCTGTGGCAGGCCTGTCACGTGTCATGTGCGTTCGGGGTGGGGCTGATGTGTGTGCTGCTTGGTTGTGTCCCTGTGTCTGTGTGCGACGCATGCATGGCGCTGCGGTTGGCCTCTGCGTTGTGCGCATGTGTGGCGGCGTCATCGCCGCTTTGGGACCGTGACGGGGTGGTTGGTTCCTAGTCCCAGGTGGTGTGTACACATGTGTTACGCGATGTTACGATTTGGCCTGTGTGTCATATGTGGATGCAATGGTGGATGTGTAGTGTACACGCGCTGGTGGGGGGTTGTCCGCTTTTTCCGCCCTTGCACTGTGTGCGCTGTTTGCGTGCACTTGTTGTGTGTGTGCCTACCTGCGTCTCCGCGGTATGTTGCGTCCTTGGTGGTGCATCAGCAGGAGCATGGGGAGGGCCTGCAGTGCTGGATTCATGCTCGGGGGTGCCGCTTCTTCGTTTGGCGTCCGTGTTACCGCTTCGGTTTGTCGTACGGTATCTCTTGGCCGTGGGAGCCGTTTGTTTGCGGCATCGTAATTTATGCGCCGGGCGGTACGTGTTTCGTCGGACGGTGTGTGTCAGTTGTGCTGCGCCGCTACGTGTACGGGCGCACTTTGATGGCGGACGGTGTTGCTGGCTTGCCGGCGGTGTTTGGCCTACTTTTCGCATCGTAATTGGGCGGGCGTGTGGACTGCTGCGTGCCGGCGGTAACTGGTGGTTTTTGCATCCGCCAGCACGGCGGTTGTGCTTCCGCCCGCCATCGTAATGGGCCCCTAAGTATTCAATTTCTTGTAGAGATTTCAAAACTCGTTTCGTGTTCCAGCAAGACCTAGACTTACCCAAATGATTCCTCTTGACTTTGAATATAAACTCACAGATATCAACCAATCCGAACATTCGTAGGATCCAATCTCGCGATGGGAAAGCATCTTCAAACTAAAGCTGTACAATTTATTACTAAGAGTTTTCTCTTGTGAAATTTCTTCCCACATTTCTTTCAACTCCGTCTTTTCAGATTTAGTTATATATGATGTAACATAACGAGCAATTGAATTATCTGCAACATACTGGATATCCATGTTTGCATTCCACATTGTCAAAACCACTGGATTGTAGTCATTAATATATTTTGAATCTTCACTTCTTTTTATGTTGTAAGTATTCTTCGGAGATTTTCAAGTTATAGTATGTCTTACTGCTGACATGAAACTGTTGACTCTTCCTTTTGAAATTACTGGACGTGGGAATCCAAAACAACATTTTGTATAAAATGTATCCTTTGATCTGTATTTCCGTCGACAATACTTTCCACATCAATGACTTTGAAACCGTAAAACTTGTTGTCTTAAGGTGTTTTCTCCTCCTTTTTTGTTTGGAATGGCACAGGTAACATGGTCTTAAATGAAAGACAAAACAGTTTCATCAGAATCGGTTCCAAATTTAGGTGCATTCTTGATCCATAATAACATGTGCATATGAAGAGCACCTCTGGCTTGGTACTCCTTTGTCCAAAAGAAATCAGTTACTTCTCCAAGAGGTGGATTTTTTATATTGCAGATAAAAGACATCATAGCTTGAAACCTATGATTAAAATATCTGCACACATTTACAGGATCCAACGAACACAGTTCTCCAGCTGTCTTCAAATCAATGTTTTTTACATTTGAATTTGCTTCTCATAGAAATTCAAGTAAATCGTCCCATGCGTATTCAGCACAGCTAAGCGTAAAAAACCATGTAGGGGTTCCTAAGTTTCTTAACATACATTTAAGTTCTCCATGACGACGATACCAATACTCATTAGTACCACGTTGACACGCCATCAAATTAATTAACTGAGATTCTAAATGATCATCTCTTTGTTGAACTTTGTCCAAGGATTCCTTTGCAGAAACATGTGTAAGATGAACTTCTGCTTTTAATATGTGGTTCACTGCATATGAAAGTCCAGACAAGTCACTTTCAAACAGAAGATTAAATAAATATGGAACACACTGTCGAAATCTTGGATCTTCTGAGTACCATCTTCTCGTACGATATTCTGAAGCAGGAATCTGTTCTGGTCATTCATCATATCGTCCACATTTTCCAGTGGGGAAGAGCTGTGGAAAACAACGAGCTTCTAAACTTTTTTCCCAAACACTTATGGGAGTTCCCTTCGCTTTCTTCATTTGGAATAATTCAGTAGTGTTTCCAATCACTTCTTTTGAATGTAGAGGATGTATACTGTAATGTTCGTAAATTTCTTCACTCCTGGAGTTGTCCACTTTTTGATTTGGCCAGTTGAAATTTCTCTATCATCTTCTAAAGATATTTCTTGTTCTTCCACATATAGATTTTTATAATAAATATTGTTTTGAATAAGATATAACATAGCCTTTTGAAGTTTGGTGACATCTACTAACTCTTGCCATATTTTCCGACTCTTTGTTGGTAAACCATTAACTAGAATAACTACAGGTTCACTTTCCTCTCTCTCTACACCAACAGTTTCAATATTTTTCTAAAAATCTAAAGGTAAACAGACAACTCTTCCTTTTAAACCTCTTTGTAAATCTGTTGGAGTCAGCTTACCTGTTTTAGGCTCCATACAAACTATAGCCTGAAACGGGTGCACAGATTGAATAAGAATGGACTCATACGTATTTAAATCTACCAGTTCCGGAGGAATAGCTACCAACTCTAGGTTATTATGTACAGCTCTAGCTGGCATTTTGTTCTCTTCTAATTTATTGTAACAATATTTGCAAATACGTTGATCACTACCCAACTCAAAACGACCTTCCACCAACAAATAAGCACCAAATTGCTCCCACTTATCATTGTTTTTCTTTTCACTTTTTAAATACACATCAACATTCCTAGTTTGACTTCTATAGTGAGTATGTCGACAACAAATACAAACATTGTTTGGTTTTTCACAAGAAACTACCTTAAACTTTGCAATTTCTTCTGCAAACCTCTCAGTAGTACTATCTTCCACCTCTTCTTCAACACCTACACTTATGAAACTCTCACTTTCTCTACACTCCTCTTGAGGACCAAAGAAACAAAACTGTATATCATCAGAAACTTTTTTTACATCCAATACTGAACCATGCAAAAGAGCTCTGTTTATTTCACTTAAAGATAATGCAGGACTTTTTACATAGTACAATCTTCTTACTAACTTCCGCATTTCTGAATGATGTACTGCTAACATTCTTAAATGATGAAAAGTATTTTGACACACTTTTCTAGAAAGACAAGCCGGAGAATGACCCTGCTAGTTAGTATATTTTCTCACTTTACAAGGATCTAGTCTTTGCAATATCTTAATCTTCTGTTTAACACTTTTCTTACCATAATCTCGTAAGAAATTTCATAAAATATCAATAGATTCCTGTTGTATACTACAAATACTATTACAATCCAACTTATACACTGGAGCGTGTGTACGTCTCCCTTGAACTTCTTCAGCTATTACTTATTTTTATTTTATTTATTTTTATTTTAAAGGTTTTATATAGCGCTGGCTGGACCCAAGGGTATCAGAGCGCTTTACAAGGGTCACATGAGTAGATATGAAAATAGCAAAAAATACAATGAGGTAGCATTCAAGTCCAATTAAAACAATAGATGACAGCTCAATTTAAACGATCTGGTTACAACAAATTGCGATAATCAACAGCAAGTCAAGAGAAGAGAGGTTGTCGTGGAGAAGGGGGGATAGAGAAGAGGGGGCAGGATGTAAGAGTGGTGAGAGGCTGTGAGGGGGGTAGGTAAATAACAAGTATGTCAGGCAGGGCCTATGAAAGGGATTAGTGAGATAGAGGGAGAAGAAAAGTGAGAAGTGGAAAAGGGGGTGGAGAAAGGGCGTCGGGAGATCAGAAGGGGGGATCCTAAACAGTAGGAAGCCGGGTTGGGATATGAGCCCAGAGAAGGGGTTAAGGACCCCAGAATTTGCCGAGAAGGTGTAGTTTGAGGTCTTTTTTGAAGCTGAAGTAGGAGGGGTTGCAACGAAGTTCTTTAGGGAGTGCATTCCAGATGGTAGGCGCATTTCCGGAGAAGGAGCGTGATTGAGTAGATTTCTTGTTTAACAGAGGAGGGACAAGAACGAGTGTGTTTGAGCTCCTCAGTGTTCGAGAGCAGCCCACTTTGAGGAGTTTGTCTGTGAGGTACAGCGGGGTGTGTTGATGCAGGGCTTTGTGCGTAATGCAGGCGGTCTTGTAGGTAGATCTGCCTTCAATGGGGAGCCAATTGAGGGCTTTAAGGGTAAGGGAGATGTGATCGAACCGTTTGAGGTCGGTAATGAGCCTAGCAGCAAGGTTAAGAACAGATTTGATTGGGGCTAAGTGGACTTTAGGTGTTCCAGAGAGAATGGCGTTACCATAGTCGATTTTAGACAGGGCCAGTGATTGGACAGCTGATCTAAAGTCATCAGCAGGGATGAAGGGTTTTAATTTCTTGAGGTGATAGAGAGTGAAGAGAGCGCTTTTGGCCGAGTTTTTTATGTGGGAGATGAGAGAGAGGTTCTGGTCAATGTTAATTCTGAGGGATTTAACTGAGTTGGATAAGGTGAGAGAGCAGTTGAGCGCTGTAAGGTCCGAGATCCAGGATTGGATGGGGAGCAAGCTGTTTTTAGGGGAGAAAAGAATGATTTCAGGTTTTTTTGGGTTGAGTTTGAGGTGGTTGTAGTGGAACCAGGATTGACTCTTAGTCAAGGCGTCATTGAGGTGTAGCACGTCAGAGCGGGATTGAATCTTATGATAAAGTTGAGTGTCATCGGCGTAGAGGTGATACTTGATTCCCGCATGCTTAAAAATAAGGGTGAGGGGTTCCATAAAGAGCTTGAAAAGAGAGGGAGCGAGAATAGAGCCCTGTGGGACACCCAGTGAGACAGGCACTGGTTTAGAAAGGTAGTCGTGAATTTTAATTTGCTGGGTTCTGTGTTGGAAAAAGGAGGAGAACCATTTAAGAACTGAACCGTTGAGGCCAAAACGATCTTTAAGTGTGTTAAGTAAAGTAGAGTGGTTCACAGTATCGAAAGCTGAAGAGAGATCAAGGAGAATGAGAAGGGAGGACTCGCCCTTGTCGAGGGAGTGATGGATGTCATCAATTATATTGAGCATGGCCGTTTCCGTACTACAGCCCTTTCTGAAACCTGATTGCAAAGAGTCCAACAGATTGAATGTGTCGATGTGTGTGTCTAGTTGGCGCAGGGCACATTTTTCAAGGGCTTTAGAGAGAAGAGGAAGGTTAGAGATAGGCCGAAGATTATTTAGGTCATTAGGGTCGGCAGCAGGATTTTTGAGGATGGGAGTCATTTGTCCGAGTTGGAGGGAGACAGGGACACAACCCGTGACAAAGGAGGAGTTGATGATAGAGGTCCAGAAAGGGGCAATGATGTGTTTTAAATCTTGGACAAGGTTGGCAGGGAGAGGGTCTCTGGAGTGAGAGGATGGTTTAAGTCTGGCAATGACGTTGAGGACTTCGAGCTCAGTAACTGGATGGAAGTGATGCCAGGAAGCATTATTTTTTTTTTCAAGTTTGGTGGGGTCGGATTCCGGAAGAGAAACGATTAGAGGCAGAGATGAAGGGTCGTGAGGAAGTGTTAAGTGGGCCGGAGAACTGGAGGAAAAGTCTTGGGGGGGTCGTGGGCAATGTGGAAGGGGAGTTAAGATGAAGGAGTGATCGATTTTGGAGATTTTTTCAGAGAAGAAGTTAGCAATTTCTTCACATCTCTCAACAGTGGCCATCACCTTGGGGGGAGCAGAGGTGGTTTCGTTTTTAATAATGCTGAATAGTTCCCTGGGTCTATTTTTGGCCCGGTCCAGTTGTGAGCGGAAGAAGGCAGCCTTAGTATTAAGGATATGCTTTTTGTAATTGAACCTGGCGGATCTGAGGAGGGCGAGATTTAGGGGGGATGGGTTTTATCTCCAAATGCGTTCAGTCGACCTAAGGGCGCGCCTCTCATTGTTGAGATCCGTATTAAACCAGGATTTGGAGGAGGTGTTTTTCCGAAGTTTAAGTTTGGCTGGAGCAATTTGGTCAAGGACAACCGTGATGGATTTATTAAAGTGCTCAGTGAGGTCATTAGCATTTTGGGAAGGAGGAGGAAGTCGAAGTTGCGCTTTGACTTTAGTCTCAAGTTCGCCCGGGGGTATAAGATGGAAATTTCTTGTCAATTTCTTCTGTTTGAAGGTTTTGGGGGGAGGGGGTAGCATTGTGTTAGAGATCGTGAAAAGGATGAGGTGATGGTCAGACCAGTCGATGGGTACGATGGAGGAAAGGGAGGCCAAATCAGAGCTTGTAATGATAGCGTCCAGCGTGGCTCCTTTTGTGTGAGTAGGCGAATGGCAGAGTTGTTTCAGGTCATTAATATCAAGTAGATCCGTAAGGAGGTTAATCATAGGATCATCCTTTTTGTTCCAATGGAGGTTAAAGTCCCCGAGGAAGAGGTTTTTAGAATTGGAAAGCGAGGATTGAGAAAGAAGGTCGGACAATTCTTCTACAAAGGGAAGTGAGTCACTAGGGGGGGTGGTAGATATTGATACTTCTTCCACATTTCTAGGAACCATCTTTTCTTTTTCAATTGGACAACCGTTTTTAACTTCATAACAACGACCACTGGTATCAACTGCATGAACTAATGTATTTTGTTGAAAATAGCTTTCTTCATTAAAAAAAGGTTCAGTACTAGAAATGTGCTTCCATTCACCCGAACCTTTTTTGCAAAAGTTAGTTCTATTCACCAGTCTTTTTCTTTTACTTTCCTCCTTCATAAAGTGTATTGTTTTATTCAATGTTTTCATTCTCTTCAATACTAATATATACAATCTTCTTTTCAATTCAAAAGCCTTTTCAACTACACTTTCAATCTGTTCTTTTTTCTTGTAAAATGCTGATTTTCTTTTATATTTTTGCAACCTTTCAATACATTTTGTAGTACTCTACTTTTATACATTCTCTTTCTAATGTCTTTATATTGTTTCATCCTTCTTTCAACATAGATTGTTTTCCCATAACCTGATTTTTGATTAATATGTCCTTTTTTTGTTTCCTTCTGAATGGTTGTACTACTTTTCTTTTTCTTTTCCCCATTTTGAAAATTCATAACATTCTTTAAAAGTCTTTTAACAAATTCTTTAGTTCTCTTACCAGAAGTCTTTTTCTTCAATGTCACATGTTGTACTTCATCTAATTTCTTCTTTTCTCTTTCCTTTAAATAGTACTGTTTTTTATCTTTTCTTGTCTTTTGATCTTTACTTGCTATACTCAATCTTTATTACTAATAATGGTGAATATCTGAAAATAAAGAAAAGTTTAAAAACTTTCGTTAAATAATTTAATATTATTTAAAATAATTATATACAAATATTTTCATGTATAAATAAACAAATATTTTTAAATGCATTGCAAAACTATGTCAGACACTACACAATTCCTACAATTAGAAGACAGCACAACCTATTCAACAGAATCACAGAACACAACTAAAGGATTTCTCTTCTGCTACCCAAATCAAATCTAAAGTGCAGTCTGTAGTGCCTGGGTGATTGCATGAGACCAAAGGTACTGTCTAGGTGATTGGAGGAGTACTAGAGTAGTGCCTGGGTGATTGCATAAGTGCATAGGTGGTACCTGAGTGTTTTTATAAGTGCATGGGTACTCCCTAAGTGATTGGAGGAGTGCATAGATCCTGACAAAGGGATTGGAGGAGTGCAAGGATAGTGCCTCAGTGATTGAATCAGTGTATAGCTAAAGCATTAGTGATTGCATGAGTGCAGGGGTAATGTCTAGGGGATTAAAGAAGAACATGGGAAGTGCCTGGGTGATTGCATGAGTTCAGGGATAATACCTGGGGGACTACAGGAGTACATAGAAAGTGCATCAGTGATTTTATAAGTGCATCACTACTGTCTAGATGATTACAGTAGTATTGTGGTAGAGCCTCAGTTATTAGAGGAGTGTAAAGGTAGTGCCTGGGTGATTTTATAACTGCATGGGTACTGGCAAAGTGATTGGAGGACTGCATAGATCCTGATACAGTGATTAGAGGAGTGCAAGGGTAGTGCCTGGGTGATTGAACTAGTGTATAGCTAATGCATTGGTGATTGCATGAGTGCAGAAGTAATTTCTGATAATTAGAAGACTACATCGGTTATGTCTGGGGGATTGCATCAGTTGAGGGGTAATATCTGGGGGATTTCGGGAGTACATAGGAAGTGCCTGGGTGATTTTATAACTGCATGGGTACTGCCTGGGTGATTGGAGTAGTACTATGGTAGTGTCTGAGTGATTGGACAATTGTAAAGGTAGTGCCTGGGTGATTTTAAAACTGCATGGGCACTGGCTTAGTGGTTACATAATTACAAGGATAGAGCCACCGTGATTCGAAGAGTGCAAAAGTAGTGCCTGGATGATTATATAAGTACATGGGTAGTGGCTGTGTGATCGAAGGACTGCAGGGGTAGTGGCTTCGTAATTGAAGGACTGCAGGGGTAGTGCCTGGGTGATTGCATGAGAACAAAGATACTGCCTGGGTGATTGGAGCAGTACTAGGGTAGTGCCTGGGTGATTGCATAAGTGCATAAGTAGTGCTTGAGTGATTTTATAAGTGCAAGGGTACTGGGTAAGTGATTGGAGGAGTGCATAGATCCTGACACAGTTATTGGAGGACTGCAAGGGTAGTGCCTGTGTGATTGAACCAGTGTGTAGCTAATACATTGGTGATTGCATGAGTGCAAAGATAATGTCTGGGGGATTAGAGGAGTACATAAGTTATTCCTGGGTGATTGCATGAGTTCAGGTGTAATATCTGGAGGACTACAGGAGTACATTGAAAGTGCCTTGGTGATTTTATAAGTGTATCACTACTGCCTAGGTTATTACAGTAGTATTGTGGTAGTGCCTCAGTGATTGGAGGAGTGTAAAGATAGTGTCTGGGTGATTTTAAAACTGCATGGGCACTGGCTGAGTGGTTACATAATTACAGAGATAGTGCCAGCATGATTGGAAGAGTGCAACGGTACTGCCTGGATGATTATATAAGTGTATGGGTAGTGGCTGGGATTAGTGATTAGAGGACTACATAGGTTATGTCTGGGTGATTGCATGAGTTGAGGGGTAATATCTGGGGGATTACAGGAGTACATAGGAACTGCCTGGGTGATTTTATAAGTGCATGGGTACTGCCTAAGTGATTGGACGAGTGTATAGATCCTGACATGGTGATTGAAAGAGTGCAAGGATAGTACCTGTGTGATTCAATCAGTGTATAGCTAAAGCATTAGTGATTGCATGAATGCAGGAGTAATGTCTGGGGGATTACAGAAGTACATAGGAAGTGCCTGGGTAATTTTATAACTGCATGGGTACTGCCAGGATGATTGGAGTAGTACTATGGTAGTGTCTGAGTGATTCGACCATTATAAAGGTAGTGCCTTGGTGGTTTTAATACTGCATGGGCACTGGCTGAGTGGTTACATAATTACAGACATAGTGCCAGTGTGATTGGAAGAGTGCAAAGGTACTGCCTGGATGATTATATAAGTGTATGGGTAGTGGCTGAGTGATCGAAGGACTGCAGGGGTAGTGGCTGGGTGATTGAAGGAGTGCAGGGGTAGTGCCTAGGTGATTGCATGAGAACAAATATACTGCCTGGGTGATTGGAGGAGTACTAGGATAGTGCCTGGGTGATTGCATAAGTGCATAAGTAGTGCTTGAGTGATTTTTTAAGTGCATGGGTACTGGGAAAGTGATTGGAGGAGTGCATAGATCCAGACATAGTTATTGGATGACTGCAGGGGTAGTGCCTGGGTGATTGAACCAGTGTATAGCTAATGCATTGGTGATTGCATGAGTGCAAAGGTAATGTCTGTGGGATTAGAGGAGTACATAGGTAATTCCTGTGTGATTGCATGAGTTCAGGGGTAATATCTGGAGGACTACAGGAGTACATAGAAAGTGCCTCAGTGATTTTATAAGTGCATCGCTACTGCCTAGGTGATTACAGTAGTATTGTGGTAGTGCCTCAGTGATTGGAGGAGTGTAAAGGTAGTGCCTGGATGATTTTATAACTGCATGCGTACTGGCAAAGTGATTGGAGGAGTGCATAGATCCTGAAACGGTGATTGAAGGAGTGCAAGGGTAGTGCCTGGGTGATTGAACTAGTGTACAGCTAATGCATTGGTGATTGCATGAGTGCAGAGGTAATTTCTGATAATTAGAGGACTACATAGGTTATGTCTGGGTGATTGCATGAGTTGAGGGGTAATATCTGGGGGATTACGGGAGTACATAGGAAGTGCCTGGGTGATTTTATAACTGCATGGGTACTGCATGGGTGATTGGAGTAGTACTATGGTAGTGTCTGAGTGATTGGACAATTGTAATGGTAGTGCCTGGGTGATTTTAAAACTGCATGGGCACTGGCTTAGTGGTTACATAATTACAAGGATAGTGCCACTGTGATTCAAAGAGTGCAAAGGTAGTGCCTGGATGATTATATAAGTACATGGGTAGTGGCTGTGTGATCGAAGGACTACAGGGGTAGTGGCTGCGTGATTGAAGGAGTGCAGGGGTAGTGCCTGGGTGATTGCATGAGAACAAAGATACTGCCTGGGTGATTGGAGGAGTACTAGGGTAGTGCCTGGCTGATTGCATAAGTGCATAAGTAGTGCTTGAGTGATTTTATGAGTGCATGGGTACTGGGTAAGTGATTGGAGGAGTGCATAGGTCCTGACACAGTTATTGGAGGACTGCAAGGGTAGTGCCTGGGTGATTGAACCAGTGTATAGCTAATGCATTGGTGGTTGCATGAGTGCAAAGATAATGTCTGGGAGATTAGAGGAGTACATAGGTAATTCCTGAGTGATTGCATGAGTTCAGGGGTAATATCTGGAGGACTACAGGAGTACATAAAAAGTGTCTTGGTGATTTTATAAGTGTATCACTACTGCCTAGGTGATTACAGTAGTATTGTGGTAGTGCCTCAGTGATTGGAGGAGTGTAAAGATAGTGCCTGGGTGATTTTAAAACTGCATGGGCACTGGCTGAGTGGTTACATAATTACAGAGATAGTGCCAGCATGATTGGAAGAGTGCAACGGTACTGCCTGGATGATTATATAAGTGTATGGGCAGTGGCTGGGGTTAGTGATTAGAGGACTACATAGGTTATGTCTGGGTGATTGCATGACTTGAGGGGTAATATTTGGGGGATTACAGGAGTACATAGGAACTGCCTGGGTGATTTTATAAGTGCATGGGTACTGCCTAATTGATTGGAGGAGTGTATAGATCCTGACATGGTGATTGAAAGAGTGCACGGATAGTGCCTGACTGATTGAATCAGTGTATTGCTAAAGCATTAGTGATTGCATGAATGCAATGGTAATGTCTGGGGGATTAAAAAAGTACATAGGAAGTGCCTGGATTGCATGAGTTCAAGGGTAGTATCTGGGGAACTACAGGAGTACATAGAAAGTGCCTCAGTGATTTTATAAGTACATCACTACTGCCTAGGTGATTACAGCAGTATTGTGGTAGTGCATCAGTGATTGGAGGAGTGTAAAGGTAGTGCCTGTGTGATTTTATAACTGCATGGGTAATGGCAACATGATTAAAGGAGTGCATACATCCTAACACGGTCATTGAAGGAGTGCAAGGGTAGTCCTTGGATGATTGAACTAGTGTATAGCTAATGCATTGGTGATTGCATGAGTGCAGAGGGAATGTCTAGATGATTAGAAAAGTACATAGGTAATGTCTGGGTGATTGCATGAGTTGAGGGGGTAATATCTGGGGGATTACGGGAGTACATAGGAACTGTCTGGGTGATTTTATAAGTACATGGGTACTGCCTAAGTGATTGGAGGAGTGTAAAGATACTGACAGGGTGAGTGAAGGAGTGCAAGGATAGTGCCTGATTGATTGAATCAGTGTATAGCTAAAGCATTAGTGATTGCATGAGTGCAGGGGTAATATCTGGGGGATTACAAAAGTACGTAGGAAATGCCTGGATGATTGCATGAGTTCAAGGGTAATATCTGGGGAACTACAGGAGTACATAGAAAGTGCCTTGGTGATTTTATACGTGCATCACTACTGCCTAGGTGATAACAGTAGTATTGTGGTAGTGCCTCAGTGATTGCAGTAGTGTAAAGATAGTGCCTGAGTGATTGCAGTAGTACTGTGGTAGTGCCTGAGTGATTGGAGGAGTACAACATCCTGAATAGTAGCAGAATACTGAAATTACCGCACAAAAGTGAGGTCTATGACATGGTGTACACTTTTGTACTGCAGTTTCACAATTCTGTAACTACTCAGGGTGTTGGGCGTACCGAAAATAAAGCATCAAACCTACACATGAGTCTGTTATAAATCTAACCATATTCCTAAAACCAAACATGCATATATGTCTACCTTTTGAAATTATCATAATATATAAAAAAAATAAACAAATAGACTGAACTTTACATTTGAAAGACACACCTACATTCCTGCAGTGTATTTCAAGTGTACCTTTCCCCAGACTAATAGAAAATACCCTAATCACTAATTCCTCTGGCAACATGTTTTAAACCTCAGTTTTGAGCTGCAGCTTCACCATTCACCTAGCCAAATACAAAGCAGGAACCCTTCACATTTCTCTGCTAAAAGTCTCACCATATTCCTAAAAGCATATATGCATATGTCTCTACCACAACACTATCCACACCTCAAAAATGTAGACAACAAACTTACAATTTCAAACAAACACCAAAAATTTTGTGGCATATTTCAACTGTACCTCTCTAGAGACTTAAAAAAAAAGCCTAATCATTAATACCTTATGTCAACATCTTTTAAATCACACTTTTATGCTACATCTTCACAAATTCTACTACTACTCACAGTCTTGAGCCTACCACATAAAAAGCAACAACACCTCTTTGCTATACATCATGCACCTTCAAATATATGACATATGAAAATACATATACAAATAAAAACATACTTCAGACACAAGTACATGCACACCTTAAAACTTGACAGACTGCAGCTCCAATTTGGAAGCAACACATAAAATTATGCGGTATACAACAAATGTACATATCCACACAATAAAACAAACTACCATAATCACTAATCCATCTTCCAATATACACAAATTACTATGAAGAATCTATTTCAAACAAGAATTAACTACAATAAAACAAACTACAATACACATCTCTACATTTAATAATATATTTCAAACATTACAGTTCTTGAATAATTTTTAAAGATTACAAATAAAGCTATCACATAATACACCTCAGAAATTTATAACTCACCTTCCACATTGATTTGTAGAATATGAAATATCACAAACTTATTAAAAAAATTCTTATGCACACAATCAATGTAATGCACCACTGTCAGCAAGGTAAAACCAGTAATGGCAAACTATCCCTCTCTTTCTCCACAAAATACATGTAAGTAACAAATCACATTGCTTCCTACATTATTTCAAATTGTAAAACGCATTTCTATTGGTTAGACATATTAACCCTTACCAACTGACTTCTAAAAATGCCCAAACTGGTTCTGGGATTTTTTTGGGAATCAGGACTCCACCGTGCCCCAACGCGATAGAGCCGCGAATCCATACGGGAGTTCAAAAATATATTTCAAATAAACATACCACTATTTTTTAAGAACACACCACTTCTAAACATAGTACTGACTTCGGAAATCTTACTTTAATATCATATCACTTATATATAAATTACAATTCCATATTTTAAAACCACAGATAACATTCAACCATTCCCCCATTCTGCTTAATGCCAGTTTCCATTGTAACAGTTCATGGAGCATTCAACTGAACTAACAAGTCACAAGTTCACCATGTTTTCAAGTTCAGCTCACAAGTTTGCAAATGCAAACAGCAGGTGTAGTTGACGTTTGCAAAATATGACCTTATCCTATCTACTGTACCTTTCAAACATTTTTTACTGACCAATAACAAACATGCTTTTTAAAGAAAGTAACATGCACCCTATTTTTCAGTGTACAATGTTCTTAAACAGCCTATCAATTCTCGACTTTTTAAAAAACAGCATCTTGTCCACCATTTTAGATACCTCTCATTCTACCAACTGACTACCTCAGCTACAGACATCTTTTCATTACTTCCAGACATCCCTTCAAGATGCTTACAGTATGCATTGTTGGGCACAGCTATGTTTTCTGGTGCAAAAGGTATGCTGAACGCAGAGGTATTGACAAAGACCTAGCTTTGCAAAATGTGGATATTAAATTGATTGCACAGAGAGGATTAAAGTGGCACCAATTGATGCCTTTGGTTAAAACCTTGTGGCATCTCCAACCCCCTGACCTCATGATTGTGCACTGTGATGGCAATGACCTAGGCACATTGACCGGGGTAGGACTGGAAATGCTCATAAAGCATACCTTTGCACAATTGATGTTGCTTTTCCCCCAAACTGCCTTTGTATACTCTAATATATGCCAAAGACAGAAATGGAAGTGGTCAGCTCAATTCTGTCCACAGATTGAAAAAGCTAGGAAGAATGTCAATAAAGCTGTTTCTGCTTACCTCAGAGACCATAGGATGGGCTCGATATATAAATACAATCTACGTTTTGATATGGATGACATCTACAGAAGTGATGGAGTACACTTCACAGATCATGGGAACAGAGTCTTTCTCAACAACCTAAAGCTGTGCATCTGCACCTACATGTAGCTACAACAAAGTCATAATGAAAACAAGGGCTCTTTTTAGAGCCACCCTCTAACACAATAGTAAATATAATTTCTTTTTACACATACATATTTATTTTTTATTTTTTGTGGATTTGTGCACCCGACGCAAATCTGCAAAAGCATGAATTCATTGTACTACAACACAACACACTTTTCAAGTTTAACTATTAGTTTTTAATTTTATATATTTTTAACAACTCTATCAATTGTAATCTTGTCATTCACTTCAATCACAGTACCTCTTTAAAACAACTTCACAAATACAACACTACCTTCTAAATTATATACTACTAAATTATTTATTTGAGGTGAATTCGCAAATCCAACTTGACTTTACACGGAGGGGCCGCGCTTAGAGCCACGTTGGGGTCGTGACTCCAAACTCGAAAGAAAAAAAAACGCCCCACTTCCATTATTCGGTATTCGCCCCGGGGACCCCATCCCCCGGGGCCTGCCAAATTTTTTATTAAAAAAAGAATTAGGGAGGGGGGCCACGTGGTCCCCCCTCCTAAGGCCACTTATGGCCCCGGGGGCCCCATTTCCCAGGGCCTGGCCAGCCTGGATTTTTTTGGGGGAGGAGGGCCACGTGGCCCCTCTCCTAAGGCCAATTATGGCCCAGAGGACCCCATCCCCCGGGGCCGACCTTCCTTTTTAAAAAACAAAATACAATAAAGGGGAGGGGGGCCGAGTGGCCCCCCTTCCGGGCCACTTCTGACCCCGGGGCCCCGATCCCCTGGGGCCAGCCCTCAAGTTGGGGACCGTGGGGGAGCCCCAATGCCCCCACGGTCCCTGCCGGCTCCGAGCCGGCATTGCTTTTGAGCAAGGGGAGCTGCTAACATGCAGCTCCCCTTGCCCAAAAGCAATTCTGCTTTGCTTCGTTGAAGCAAGATCAGGTTTCCTGCTCTCGCTTCAACGAAGCAAAGCAGTGTTTCCTATGATAGGACGGAAGCTGTGCTCCTGCCCTGCCATAGCAAACGGCAATGTGCCGGGGGTGGGCACCCCGGGACATTTCAGGAGCTGGTCCTGGAGGGTGGCGGTCCCCAGGGCCATGGAGGGCTCCAGGAGGTGGGCCATGCAGCCCCCCTCCCAACAAGTTTAAAGCCCCAGGGAGGTGGTGGTCCCGGGGCCAGGGGTCCACAACGGACCCCCGTATTCTAATATATGTTGCCTCGGGGAGGTGGCGGTCCCCGGGGCTGCGGGGGGGGCGTGACCCTCCCCCGCATTTAAATATCAAATCCCCGGGGAGGTGGCAGTCACCGGGGCTTGGGGGGGCCCGTAAGGCCCCCCCACACAAAATGTAAAAATGCCCCAGGGAGGTTATGGTCCCCGGGGCAGCGTGGGGGGCAGGAGCCCCCCCACGCTATTTTATTATTTTATCCCCAGGGAGGTGGTGGTCCCCGGGGGTGTGGGGGCCCCCTGGGCCCCCGCTACATAATTGCACATTGCCCCCAGGACCTGGCCCACCCGGGGGCTTATAGAAATCGAGGCGCTGGATTTTTTTTTTTTTAAATGCTTTATTTGGCCCTAGGGGTCCATGTGGGACCCCCTGAGCAGGCCTAGGGGGTCAGGGTGTTTCTACCCTGCCCCCTTTTTCATGTTTTTTAACCTTTATTTTACAGTTTTCTTGTGACTCGGTTACCGAGTCACAAGATGGCTGCCAACACATTCTGGTTTGGAGTGTTGGCAGCCAATTACAATTAAGCTTGTGCTCGGGAGGATTTGCGAATCCTCCTCGGTGCTCAGATATCGATATTTTTATTTTTTGAATTTCTCAGCAACTACTGAAAGGATTTACACCATTAAAACTCAAGACCTACCTTTATGCCAAATTTGGTGTAATTCCGTTCAGCAGTTCGGGCTGTAGCTTTGTCTAAAGTTTCCTATGGAAATTAACATGGAGAAAACGCGTTTTGGGACCCCCCTTTTTACTCGGCCCCCGCTTGACGAATCACCCCCAAACTTTCAAGACAGGAGCTGACCTGAGCTGGTCATTAGTTTGGAAAATTTTGTGAAGATTTGTCAAACAGCGCCGAAGATATTGGCAAAAGAAAAAACACTTTTTGAATAGAAACAAGGTCCTAACTATCACTACCTACTGGCGACCGCCAGTGTGTATATATATATATATATATATATATATATATATATATATATATATCTATATATATATATATATCTATATATATTCATCACCAAAATGCCCTGAGGCATTGTGTGTCTTTTGCTTCCTCGCCCTAAGTGTGCTGGGTATGCCCAGACGTGGGTCCCGGGCTCACTGTGCCACTGGAATCAAGCTATCCTGGCTGAAGAGGGGTGAAACCCCGAAACCGGTCCTAGGATGCTTGTTTCCGGTCCTGCGAGGACCTGGCTTGGCAGTTCGGGCTGGACTGTTCCCAGGAGGCATAGGGTCAAGACTGATTTGCATATGGCCAGGTCTAAACTGGGGTGGCATGGTGAGCAAAAGAATGATGGATTTAACCCAGATCAATTGACTGGGGGTGAATGTTTTGATTTGTTCTGCATTCCATCCATCAATTGTGTGTCTTTTGCTTCCTCGCCCTAAGTGCGCCGGGTATGCCCAGACGTGGGTCCCGGGCTCACTGTGCCACTGGAATCAAGCTATCCTGGCTGAAGAGGGTGAAACCCCGAAACCGGTCCTAGGATGCTTGTTTCTGGTCCAAGGAGCACCTGGCTTGGCAGTTCGGGCTGGACTGTTCCCATGAGGCACAGGGTCAAGACTGATTTGCATATGGCCAGGTCTAAACTGGGGTGGCATGGTGAGCAAAAGAATGATGGATTTAACCCAGATCTATTGACTGGGGTGAATGTTTTGATTTGTTCTGCATTCCGTCCATCAATTGTGTGTCTTTTGCTTCCTCGCCCTAAGTGCTCCGGGTATGCCCAGACGTGGGTCCCGGGCTCACTGTGCCACTGGAATCAAGCTATCGTGGCTGAAGAGGGGTGAAACCCCGAAACCGGTCCTAGGATGCTTGTTTCCGGTCCAGGGAGGTCCTGGCTTGGCAGTTCGGGCTGGACTGTTCCCATGAGGCACAGGGTCAAGACTGATTTGCATATGGCCAGGTCTAAACTGGGGTGGCATGGTGAGCAAAAGAATGATGGATTTAACCCAGATCTATTGACTGGGGGTGAATGTTTTGATTTGTTCTGCATTCCGTCCATCAATTGTGTGTCTTTTGCTTCCTCGCACTAAGTGCGCCGGGCATGCCCAGACGTGGGTCCCGGGCTCACTGTGCCACTGGAATCAAGTTATCCTGGCTGAAGAGATTATTATGCAGCACTACGTGGACCAGAAGGCTATGTGAATGGCCCCGCCCACTGGGGCTGGTCCCAGTGAGTTTAAAAGAGTGCGCAGACCGACTGGTGCATGCAGAACTTTGCCATTGAGAAAGGGAAACCCGAAACGCGTCTGGCATACAAGAAGTGATGCAGTTTGCCTGTTTTTAATTGTTGTAGCTGACTTCATTAAATAACCGATAAGAAAAAACGACTTGCGGGCTCTTCCATTGGGGCTAACTCTTTTTTGGATTATGTGAGCGGCTGAGCCCAGCCGCGGGAGAGCCCCACCGCTTGCGGGCCCCAGATGGCGCAAGCATGGCATCATCGCTCTTGGGGAGACAGTTTTCGGTGATGTTCAGCGCGATATAATACAACTTTAAAAGCGGAACATGTGCATCTACCCACTGGGGTGTTTATATTATGGGTGGGCGGAATTTGCGGAATTGCGTTCCGCCAAATTCCGCGAAACGGCAAAAAATCTCCGCGAGCACGTGGAATTTCGCGTGCTCGCGGAGATTTTGCTGCGCCCCTTTATATCTGTAAGTGCTTCCTGTTGAGGTTTAATTTTTGTGACAGGAGCATCGTGCCAGCCCAGAATGAATCCTGCCCTGCATATTTATCCAAGAAGATGAGTCCGTTTTGTGCAATACCTCTACTCAGCTGGAGTACTTTCTACTGGCTAATCAGTAAGTGCTACCTCGTTGGGTAAATGTATAGTGCCTTTCCTACACTACACTACAGCTGCGTAAAGGACCTGAAGAATTTTCCCCAGTGACCTGTGTGTCTGTAACTTTGCCACCGCGCCGAAAGCACCGGGGTCCTTTGATTAAGCTGTCCATCATAGTGGGGAAAGGGCGGGAAGACGGTGCATACCACTAGTGTATGTGGGGCGAGGCCAAACGGGCGGGGCTTCTAGGCCCGTTCACATGCCTCTTGTTTATAAAGGGTCAGAGCAGGATCTCAGCGGCAGACGAGGAGAAGGAACCTCCTGGTAACAGGAACTACACGAGGATTGCGCTCGAGAAAATCAAGGATGCAAAGACCTCCATCAAGGATTACAGCTAACTTTTCAGGGTGGAAATGGAGAGAAGGCACATCTGCTTAACCACGCTCACGAATTCTACACGAGGATTGCGCTCGAGAAAATCAAGGATGCAAAGACCTCCATCAAGGATTACAGCTAACTTTTCACGTTGGAAATGGAGAGAAGGCACATCTGCTTAACCACGCTCACGAATTCTGCACACCTACCCTGCATATTTATCCACGAAGATGCCACCGTTTTGTGCAATACCTCTACTCAGCTGGAGTACTTTCTACTGGCTAATCAGTAAGTGCTACCTCGTTGGGTAAATGTATAGTGCCTTTCCTACACTACAGCTGCGTAAAGGACCTGAAGAATTTTCCCCAGTGACCTGTGTGTCTGTAACTTTGCCACCGCGCCGAAAGCACCGGGGTCCTTTGATTAAGCTGTCCATCATAGTGGGGAAAGGGCGGGAAGACGGTGCATACCACTAGTGTATGTGGGGCGAGGCCAAACGGGCGGGGCTTCTAGGCCCGTTCACATGCCTCTTGTTTAGAAAGGGTCAGAGCAGGATCTCAGCGGCAGACGAGGAGAAGGAACCTCCTGGTCACAGGAACTACACGAGGATTGCGCTCGAGAAAATCAAGGGTGCAGAGACCTCCATCAAGGATTACAGCTAACTTTACAGGGTGGAAATGGAGAGAAGGCACATCTGCTTAACCACGCTCACGAATTGTACACGAGGATTGCGCTCGAGAAAATCAAGGATGCAAAGACCTCCATCAAGGATTACAGCTAGCTTTTCAGGGTGGCAATGGAGAGAAGGCACATTTGCTTAGCCACAACCTCGCTCACAGAATTTGAGCTTCAACTCGGGCACCTGCTTTATTTATACCCGAATTCCGTTCCGCTCGCGGATCGCGGAAATTTCGACATTTCCGCGTTCCGCGCGGAACGCGGAAATGCCGAAATTTCGCAAGTTCCGCGAGCGGAACGGAATTTGCCGCCCAGGGTTAGTTTATATGGATATTCAAGCAGGCACGCAAGACGGACTCACTTGAGGAATCATCATGCAGCACTACGTGGACCAGAAGGCTATGTGAATGGCCCAGCCCACTGGGGCTGGTCCCAGTGAGTTTAAAAGAGTGCGCAGACCGCTGTGGTGCATGCAGAACTTTGCCATTGAGAAAGGCAAACCCGAAACGCATCTGGCATACAAGAAGTGATGCAGTTTGCCTGTTTTTAATTGTTATAGCTGACTTCATTAAATAGCCGATAAGAGAAACGACTTGCGGGCTCTTCCATTGGGGCTGACTCTTTTTTGGAGATATATATATATATATATATATATATCAAAAACAATGTGCCAGAGCTACAAGAGGTCACTCGACAGCCTTACTGCGAGCATTAGTATTACTTGTGGTAAGTTCAAATGTTCGTTTGTGTTTTAAAAGCTTCATTATTTCCTATTGTAGGTTATGAAGCATCAAAGCAGGCTAATTCGCATATAGAACCCTGTGCCGAAAGTCCTGAAAGTTCAAAACTGCAGCCTCACCTAGCTGGTAACAGCATTCCTTCCCCAGCTGGTGATGGTGCTCCTCCCCATGTGCATATATCAAAAACAATGTGCCAGAGCTACGAGAGGTCACTCAACAGCCTTCTGCCATCTGGCTTTACAATGCAGACTGCTTTTCTGTTCCAATTAATATTTTCATTGCCAATGCGTTTCCAGGTCAAAGCCTCTTCTTCCTGGGCTGCAACAAACTTGACATTTGAGGCTCGCATTTCATTTCCGGCTTTATTTATCTGCCTCCAGTGGGCGTATGCTTAGTGCAGAAGGATTTTTGTGCATGATGGGACATGAATTCCCTTACTGCGAGCATTAGTATTACTTGTGGTAAGTTCAAATGTTCGTTTGTGTTTTAAAAGCTTCATTATTTCCTATTGTAGGTTATGAAATATCAAAGCAGGCTAATTAGCATATAGAAAGCTGTGCCGAAAGTCCTGAAAGTTCAAAACTGCAGCCTCACCTAGCTGGTAACAGCATTCCTTCCCCAGCTGGTGATGGTGCTCCTCCCCACGGCCGGGCTGCCGTGTGCATATATCAAAAACAATGTGCCAGAGCTACAAGAGGTCACTTGACAGCCTTCTGCCATCTGGCTTTACAATGCAGACTGCTTTTCTGTTCCAATTAATATTTTCATTGCCAACGCGTTTCAAGGTCAAAGCCTCTTCTTCCTGGGCTGCAACAAACTTGACATTCGAGGCTCGCATTTCATTTCCGGCTTTATTTATCTGCCTCCAGTGGGCGTATGCTTAGTGCAGAAGGATTTTGGTGCATGATGGGACATGAATTCCCTTACTGCGAGCATTAGTATTACTTGTGGTAAGTTCAAATGTTCGTTTGTGTTTTAAAAGCTTCATATAGTGTTAATACTTACCAATATTAATTTTACAACGCATATGTCTTTACCATGCATGCCTTTACCATGAAATTTAAGTATTTTACAGGTACATACTAACCTATTACACACATATATATATATATATATACTTACCTGTAAAATAGATACATTATTGGGGTAAAGGCAATCGTGCTAAAGGCATAGTCATTGCAAAAAACAGTTGTTGTAAAAAGTTTTGTGGTTTAGAATAGGGGCCCGATTACGATCTCGCTATGAAAGCCATCCGTACGACTCGGATCTGGAGGGCTTTCCTACCGAATCGCGCTGTGCGAGTCCAACCGAACGAGTATGATGCAGCCGTATGCTGACGTACTCGGTTTGCTCAGACTCCCATTGAACTCTATGGGAGCCTATATACTGACGCGCACACAGGCTCCCATAGCAAATAGAATAGATCATGGACGAAATGCTGATCAAATCAAACATTCACCCCCAGTCACAGATCTGGGTTAAATCCATTGTTTTTTTGCTTGCCACACCATTCCAGTTTGGACCCAGCCATATGCAAATCAGTCTTGAACCTGCTACCCATGGAACAGTCCAGCCTGAACTGCCAGGCAAGGTCCTCCCTAGACCAGAAACAAGCATCCTGGGACCGGTTTTGGGGCATCAGATTGACAGCATCCATTGTTGATCTCCCCTTACCAAACTCAGAAGGGCCTTGTGCCAGAAGATCTAACAAGTGCTTCCTTTTTCAAAGTCAAGGAGATAATCTTATAAATCACCAGAACATGCCCAGACAAGCTGATTTAGGCACACCATATTATTATGTTTCAGGACATCATCCAGGCTACTCAAACACTGAAGCTTGAGATGAAGGGTGTTACAGAATGTCTGCAAATGGAAAGATTCTGCTACCAACTGAGGTTCCCCTTTATGATTTATCTACGTTTTAAACTTTTCATTATTCCCCCTCTGAGAGTGAAGACGATGACTGTAACCTGGGGTTATTGATGCTTAATGGCCAGGGGCTCGAACATCCATCATATGGCTCTCATGATGCACTGAAAGCATTTCATAGTTCCAGGATGCCTGAGACTAAGGGCCTGATTTAGATGTTGGCAGATGGGTTACTCCATCACAACGGTGACGGATATCAAGTCTGCCGAAGTATAAATCCCGTAGGCTATAATTGGATTTATATTTTGTAACCCATCCGCCAACATCTAAATCAGGCCCTAAGTGTAGAGAGATGACATCAACAGGTGGGCTGCTGAGAGGCGGAATTTAACTTGATCACTGCTTGAGATTCTGAACTTTTTTTAAACAAATACTTTGTTTTGTTATGTGTTGTTACAGGGTTCTACCTTGAACTGTTACCAATAGTCTTTAGGTCACCGCAAGGAGTCCAGGTTTCCAGCTCTTTTTCATTGCTTTTCTGTGCCTCAATCACAGACCTATTGGTGTGGGTGCATTGTAGGGGAATCTGATGATGTGGTTCGGGGCTCCGCATATTTGAGAGCTTATGCTTTCTGGATTCTACTCCTGTCATTGAAGGATTAGCCTTATTGCTGAGGGCATGTATAGTTCTTGCTTGGTGTATCAGTTTAGCCTCAAGGTTTCAGTATCGGGAAACAGGCACCAATTTCCTAAGCTTGCGAGTTTCAGTGCATTTGCGAATATTAGAAATTGATGTATTAGTTGAGGGTGGGGGAGAACCCACATCAAATAATAATCAAAATCCTTGTCAGGGTAAACCACTAAACTCACTAAATAAATCTTTGCTTAACCATCTGGTAGCTTGACACAAAGCACTTGGGCTTAACTTAGAGGCAATGTGTAAATTATGTATGTAGCTGTCATGAGACGGATGCCTAGTGAGAAACCTCTGACTACTGGGGGGTCAAGAAACCCAGGTTTTTACAGTCTTGGTCTGCCTGAGATAAGAGCGACCCCTCCCAATAGCCATGGTGTTGCTGACACATGAAAGTGCCTAAACAGATGGTGCCTTCCAGAAGGAGCCCAAGATGGAGAAAAAAGCACAAAGGCAAAAAAAAACCTCCTAGTTGACAGCAAGGATCTAGATAGCAGTAGAAACCTAAAGACATGATGCAGGACTCCAAGGAGCTCGAGACTTCAGGATAAACTAAAAATGCAAGGAGCTTTAACTATATGGCTAACAACCAGGAAATCACAAAACTAATCAGGAGAGAAGAAACACAACAACAGGGAGCAAGAAGTGTTGCAACACAAGGAGAACAGGTCAGCTGGCTTTTGTACCTGAAGACAGGAAATACCTCACAGGAAGAGAGCTAGTCATGTTGGATCAGGAATCACCGCATAGCAACTATTGACGAGGTGACCAACTTGAAAAGGGCAGGATATGTTCCAGAAACCCTCTCTAGAGGATTCTGGGAAAGAAGAGGTAATCAGAAGCTGGAGGCATCTTCCACCGAGGCGACCCCCCCCCCCCCAGGGAGAAGGGCAAGGAAGTGGAAAATCATACCAGTGGATTGGCTGCAGTGAAGTCATGTGGGCCAGCCACCTTTTTAACATTTTTAAAGTTTGAAATAAAATTAGCCCTGAAAAGCACAAAGCGCCAACTGTAGTTATCTGGTTGCACTGGACCTGGTCAAAGTCAAAATTTAAGGCAAACTGTGATGGACTGCATGTCAGATACAGGGACCAGTTCATCCTGGTGGAAAATTTACCTTCTGACTTTGAACATTTTATGGAAGGAAAGTGGTCATCAATAAGAAGTTGGAGAGGCAAGCTGCAAGAGAGATCCAAAGCAGGGCTCAACGGCAGCAGGTTGCTGAACAGTAGGGTCCAGCATGGTCATGGACAAAGGCAGGAAAACTCTGAGTATAAAGTGCATGCCCAAGAAGGCCTCGACATTGATTGACTTCTGTTGCAGTTAGTCTCATTGAAGCCTTGTACGTTCGGACTTAAAAACTATTCAGGAAGTCAGATCTCTTCTGAGAGAGGCGAACCATAAATCTGAGTCCGACCAGTAATTCTGCCAGTAATTCTTCGACGGCAATCCCATTTTTCATCGTTCTCCAGGCAGAAAGCTGGTAAAAAGTATTTAAGTCCCACTTCTTGCAGGTTGGCGACAAGAGGAGTACACTCTAACACCACCCAAGTGTCCAGGAAGTGGTAGGCACCATTTGGGGGTTAGGTCTCATTCCAACAGAGGTCCGCAGCATGGTCCAGCTGGTACTGTTCATCTGGGAAATTGCCAGGAAAGGGCTTCTGGAAGCTTGTTGTGTCCCTGTAGCTCAAACAGGAGGTCAACCAACTGACCCATGGACTCACTTCCGGGGTCCTGGGTTAATGTCAAGCAGGTCTAGACTTTCTTTAAGGCTTTTCAAACAGCAGGGCAGTCCTTCTACTGATTCATCACCGGGCCTGGAGTGTTCTGAGGAGTGGTCTGTGGGGGTCCACTTTTTTGCCCAGTGACAGCCTGTAGATGGCAGGCAAGCCTTTGTCCACCCCCTAAACCAGTCCTGGTCAGTTCCTCTACTCCCACTGGGTTTGTACCACCATAACTAGAGACACAGATATAAGCCTAAGTGTGAGCTTCATCTGTCAGTGACAAGGTAGGCACTCTTTGAAGCTTAGAAAGGGGCTGGCACAGTTCAGTAGGCCATCCTGTCAAGGGAGGAGTCCACCTACACCACCCAGGGCCTTTTGTCCACTGCTTAGGAACAATATATATCTCACCAGAAGGAAACCATCAGGGGTCAGGTGACAGCTGGACACTGTCAGGAAGACTTTATGGTTTTAGTCAGAACAATGTTAACTTTCTAAAAGTGTAATATCCAAAATGCCAATATAAAATCCGACTTAGTCATTAAGTTGGATTTTAAATGTCTATTAAAATGAGTTATTAATTCATTTTTATCTACTCCCAAACTGAATTTAGCACTCATTAAACGTAATAGTGTAAACCAGTGGTAACCTATGGGAGAGCCAGACTTGCCAGAGTGAAAAATGCCTTTGGACATTTTTCACTCTCAGGATGTGTAACACATCACATATACTTTCCCTACATTTTAAATACCATGCACCCAGCCCTATAAAGTTTCAAGGCCTACATTTTGGGTGACATATATGTAATAAAAAAGGAAGGTTTAGGGCTGGCAAAAATTTTATTTTGCCAGGCTGAAATGACAGTTTACAACAGCACATCCCGGCCCTGGGTAGAGGTGGTACCATACACCAAGAACTTAAAACGAAATTAAATGGCACAATTAGGAGTATGCCAATTTTAACAGGTTGCAAAGGGAGAGCACAATCACTTTACCAATGGTTAGCTGGGGTATGGAGGTCTTCAGCCAACAAAAGTAGGGTTCAATAAAAAGATAAATAAATCCAGGTAGCCCTTCAGGAAGGGCAAATTTACAACAGTGACCTTGTGGGATATAGAAACAAAAATGAATACACATAAGGCACCTCTCTAAGCAAGACTGAAGGCCAGAGAGAGTGAGTATGAATGAGCAAAGGCACAGGTCATTCACTCAGGTACAATAAAAAACACTTGTATATAGAATGAACTCATGAATAAATAAACATAGGCGAGCTAAGAAATGAAAGTTTCAAGAAATTCACAAATTAAAACAATAATTTAAAAAAGGTATTAAATCTCACGGTCTGTGCTAGACACAGGGCCTAATAGGATGCACATGCTGTTCTACACACGGTAGGATTACGTGCCAGGCCACGCATTAAAAATGCTGGGATGCATATGTGGTTGTGCACAGGTCCTGACGCCTGTATCCAATCATCACCAGGCATGGCAGATGGCCATGAGTGGTAGGAGTCAGGCAAACTAGTGCCTAGGTACACGCCCAGCCTATAGGTCCTGGTTCAACCACTAATGCTGCTCATAAAAAACTCAGAAATTCACTGAAAAAACACAGTTAAAATAAAATTAAAGTTCATATAGTATAAACAGTGTAACATTCACATGGAAAAACATAAGTAATTCAATTAAAGAACACATCTCTATCAACAATATTGTTCCAATTCAAAACATATAACCCTCTGAAATTTGCTAGTTGTCACCGCTACACAAACCATAACACAAGCCCGGCCATGAACTTCATAACGCACCCACAAATGGATAGCTCAAAAATTCGCAATATTTCTATTCATAAGCAAAAGACTTAACACAAGAACACCTTCAAATAACAACACATACATAAACAAAGAAATTAGAGTGTTTTCTTAGTATGTAAGAAATTGGGTTACCGGTTAAGGGGGAGTAATCCCTACTCAAGGAGTAGTTACAATTTGTGTCAGGGTGAAACACAAGCAAATCCCAAATTATCCTGTGTTCATCCCTCTGGTAGGTTGGCACAAAAGCAGTCAGGCTTAACTTAGAGGCAATGCTTAAAGTATTTATGCAGTACTTCAAACAGTAATAAAGTGAAAACACAACACAAGAAAATGGTCACATTAATTTAGGAAAATAGTGTTACATTTAACAAATTATTTGAGAACAAAATAACAAAAATCCAATCAGTATAACCGGGGATATGCAATTTTAAAGACTTAAGTAAAAATAGCTCCTAGAAACACAAAGTGCCAACTGTGGTTATCTGCTTGCATTGGACCGGGACAAAGTCACAAGTTAATGCTGACTACGATGGAGCACAGGCCAGCTACAGGGATCAAGTTAGGCCCGCCGGAAACAGAGTACCTTAAATACTGGTTGCAGAGCTATGTGCAGTCCAGTGTTGAGGATGAGTCATGCAGCAAAGGCGGTTCAAGTTCCTTGTGAGGAGATGCATTGTGCAGCGGCTGTTCCGGGGGCTGCGTTGGGCAATGCAAGGTCCTTGCTTGGAGATGCATCACGCAGTGGCAGTTTTGGGGAGCTGTGATGCACGATGCGAGGTCCTTGTGAGGCAATATGTTGGACTGCGTCAGTTCTGCTGGGGCCACAGATGGTCTGGCAGAGCACTTTCAGGCTTCAGAACTGTAGTGGCACCACCTGGGGGCCAAGACTCACAGTCAGGGGCCAGGTGCTGGGTTCAAGGTTGTTGGAGTCTGTCTGTCCCTGAGACTCTGATCAGGAGGCCAGTCAACTTGCTCTTTGAGTCACTCTGTCGGATGTGGGTCCAAAATGCTGGCCCCCTCCTTCTCACTCAGGCAGGAGGGCAGCAGGGCAGCACAGTTGCAGTCCTTCTTGCAATAAAGTAGCACAGCAGTCCTTCCACAGGTCCAGATGTGTACTGAAGAGCGGGTCTAAGGATCCAATATTAATACCTGGTGCCCACTTTGAAGTAGGAGAAGTTTCTAGAGGCTTCCACCCCCTAATGTGTCATGTATTCCCTTCCTCACTATCCTGGTCCCAGCTTGTCTGGGGACACAAAGGACTAGTGACAAACCCTTTCTGACTGTGCTCAAGCAGAGCCTTTGTGATGTGCAAGAGTGGTATGTGACAGCTCCTCCCCCTCGTTAAGTCAAAATGGCCCATCCTGCCAACACCCATCTTCCCTTTATCTCACTGTCTGGGAGCAGTACACAAAGACCAACTGCCAGCTACACCTAGTCAAGTGATCCAGAATACAGACTACAGGCACCAAATGGTTAGGACAAGAAAATGCCAACTTTCTAAAAGTGTCACTTTCAAAATTGCGACTTAAAACTGGACTTTACCATCAAAGAGGGTTTTAATACACAATTCCATAGACAACAAACTTGACCTTCCTATCTGCTCCCAATTGAAAATATTACTTTAAAAGTTAATAAGTTAACCCAATGTTATCCTATGGGAGAGGTAGGCCTCACAGTAGTGAAAAATGAATTTAAGAGTTAAGAGCTTTTAACTACCAGGACATATAAAACTAAAAAGTACATGTCAAACTTTTTAAATACATGGCACCCTACCCTCTGGGCTGACCAGGACCTAACCTAGGAATGACATATATTTAAAAAAAGGAAGGTTTTGGCCTGGCAGGAGATTTACTTTGGATGGTCAAAATGACAGTTTAACACAGCACACACAAACTGCAATAGCAGGCTTGGGGCATATTTAATGGGCTACTTAAGTGGGTGGCACATTAAGTGCTGCAGGTCGACTAGTAGCATTTATTTTACAGACCCTGGGTACATGTGTACCACTTTACAAGGGACTTACAAGTAAATTAAATGTGGCAATTGGGTGTAAGACAATTCTACCATGTTTATGAGAGAGAGCACAAGCACTTGAGCACTGATCAGCAGTGGTAAAGTGCACAGAGTCCACAGGCCAACAAAAACAAATTCAGTAAAAATTATTCGAGGGGTCAAGGCAAAAAGTCTGGGGGAAGACCACCCTAAGGCTGACAGGTGTAACACGTAGTGATTTCATGAATGATGTTAATGATAGGGTGACATCTAATTTCACCAACAATATCATTGAAGTCATTAGTGATGACATCTGTCACATCATGTGTTAGGTCATAAGCTACTGTGGGGAGTGAATTCTAATTTGTATGGTAGGTTAGTGAGATATGCTTTGTTTAGTAGACTATTACTTCCAAATTAAGGTTTTCGTTTTAGATTTTGCATTTGAACCATAACATTACTCTAACTCTCTTTTTTGAGCGAATAGATATATAACTATCTATATAAAGTTGCTCCTCTGTAGTTGAGAATGACACCTTGTTTCATATGAAATTCAATATGTTAAACCCTTAATAACTTTGTCATCTCCTGATCACTTTTTGTGCTAGCCTAACTGCAAAATTACTGAAGGGATGGTCACCAAATATTTATGGCACAGAGACTTTTTATTATTCAGTGCCTTTTTTTTTAGTGTGAAGATACACCACAACATGTGAGTTAGGGGGATGCAAATTATATCCATTTTCTAAGATGTTTACAAGGACCCAACTGCACAAGCACAGTCAAAATGACCAACACTGCACCTTTGGATCACTCTGTGCATGTGGATTGGGCATTAGAAGTGTTTTCCTTGCAATATTTGAGAACACTAGGAAGAAAGCAAAAGAGATTGTTTTTTTAAACAGCATGGCGGAAGAGCTTATGCTTCAGTATTCATAAATGGGCAGGTATACCCACTCACAAATATCTTTCCCCAGTCTGTTTGATAGGTTGGGCAGAAGTAAAAAAGAAAAAAGTTCTTTGTCCCCTGACCCCGCTCACCTCGCAAGGATGGACTAATCACACCTCCTGCCTTGCCCAAGGGAGGGTAATGCTTTTAATGCTCCCTTTGCTTTGCCCAAGGCTGAGGAGTGGTTTGAGAACAACCCTCTCTCCACTTGCCTACAGGTGATGAAGAGCTTAAAAAAGGTAGGTGAGCTTTCACCCACTTCTGCACACTGTTCCTAATTAGGAAGTGGGAAAGAGGGGACTCGCTCCCTGTGGCCCAGAATATTGCTTGAGCTAGGCAGAAGTAGGTCAACTGCTCGCCTTTTGTATTATTTTTGCTTTTCCAAGACACCAATGTACACATTTTATTGGTAGATTCTTTTTAGGGAAAAGACATTTGTAAAACGTACCAAACTGTGGGGCATATTAGCAATGCCTGGCGATAATTATCGCAAAGCGCAATTAGCGCTTGGATAATTATCGCCAGGCATCGCCGGTTTCTATCGCGGAGTTAGCGTGCAATCAGCAATGCTAATCTCCAAAGCGATAGAAACCTTGAAGAACAGTGTGAATATCGCCTGAAAACAGGCGATATTCACACTGTTCCCAGTTTCAGCTTGCTGATAGTGCGAGGGGGATTTAGCCATGTAATCCACCTCTCATTGGATTACATGGCTAAGTCAGGGTGGGACCAGGTGTTAGCAAACCAGTGCTAAACGTGTTTAGCACTGGTTCGCTAATCACCGCCCCTGCCTCGCGTTAGCGACCTCAGCGACTGTTTCCAGTCGCTGTTAGGTGGGGAACGCCTACTTTGCATGCCATTAGCGATAAATATCGCTGGCATGCAAAGCGGCACCCAACCCGGTCGCTATCGCCTACAAGCTGTCGCTAACAGCAGTTAGCGACAGCTTGGTGATAAGGCGATAATATTATCGCCGCTTTAGCGGGAAAAAGTCCCGCTAAAGTGGCGATAATCGCCTTGCTAATATGCCCCTTTATTTTTCCGGTTCTTTATTAACCCCTTCGATGCTCATGACGGAATGGTTCCGTCATGAGCATCGGTGCCCCTGTGCTCATGACGGAACCATTCCGTCATGAGGCCAGGGGCACGAAATCCCTCTGCTGCAGACAGCAGAGGGATTTCCTTTCTCCCCACAGCCTCGGGAGCTGGGGAAGAGCTTCCCCAGCTCCCGAGGCCCCCTCCCTTTCAGTGAAATGAAAATCAGCGCGCACGTCGCGCTGACTTCATTTCACTGAAAACGAAACTAAAATGAGCCTTTAGGCTCATTTCAGTTTCACTCTACGTGCTCAGGGGGCTATCTCAGCCCCCTGAGCACGTAGAAAGACGGGAGAGGTATCATTGGAAAGGGGAGAATCTCCCCTTTCCAATGGTACCCCTCCCTAGTGGATCCCTGCTTGGTGATCGCCCCAGGAGGGCGATCCCCAAACAGGGGCGATCCCCAAGCAGGGATCCACCCACTAAGGCACCAGGGAGGGGGGAGCGGCCCCTTGGGTAAGGGCTTTTGCTCCCCCCCAAAAAATTGCCATTGTTCAGTCTTTCTGCCCCCAGATGGGAGCAGTAGCCCCCAATCTGCCCCCCCGGGGGGGCAGAAAGCCCACTAGACACCAGGGATTTTTATTAGGTGCATTTATTTCAGGGTGGGGGCTGCCCGGAACGGGCACGCCAATGCCCCCACCCCCCAGCCACCATTACAGCCTTTCTGCCCCCCCCTGGGAGGCAGATGGGGGCAGTAGCCCCAATCTGCCCCCCCGGGGGGGCAGAAAGCCCACTAAACACCAGGGATTTTTTTGGACGCATTTTTTTTTTAGGGTGGGGGCTGCCCGAAATGGGCACGCTAATGCCCCCACCACCATTACAGCCTTTCTGCCCCCCGGGGGCAGAAAGGCCACTAAACTACCAGTGATTTTTTTGGACGCATTTTTTTTTAGGGTGGGGGCTGCCCGAAATGGGCACGCTAATGCCCCCACCCCCCCACCACCATTACAGCCTTTCTGCCCCCCCTGGGAGGCATATGGGGGCAGTAGCCCACAATCTGCCGCCCCGGGGGGGCAGAAAGCCCACTAAACGCCAGGGATTTATTTTATGTGTAATTTTTTTTTTAGGGTGGGGGCTGCCCAAAACGGGCACGCTAATGCCCCCACCCCCCATCACCATTACAGTCTTTCTGCCCCCCCGGTGGGGCAGAAAGCCCACTAAATGCCAGGGATTTTTTTTGGCATGGTTTTTTTTGGGTGGGGGCTGCCCGAAATGGGCACGCCAATGCCCCCACCCCCCGCCACCATTAGAGCCTTTCTGCCCCCCCCTGGGGGGCAGATGGGGGAAGTAGCCCCCAATCTGCCCCCCCAGGGGGGCAGAAAGCCCACTAAACACCAGGGATTTTTTTGTGTAATTTTTTTTTAGGGTGGGGCTGCCCAAACGGGCACGCCAATGCCCCCACCCCCGTCACCATTACAGCCTTTCTGCCCCGCCCTGGGGGCAGAAGCCCCCAATCTTCCCCCGGTGGGGCAGAAAGCCCACTAAACGCCAGGGATTTTTTTTTTGCAATTTTTTTAGGGTGGGGGCTGCCCAAAGCGGGCACGCCAATGCCCCCACCCCATCACCATTACAGCCTTTCTGCCCCGCCCTGGGAGCAGATGGGGGCTGTAGCCCCCAATCTGCCCCCCGGTGGGGCAGAAAGCCCACTAAACACCAGGGATTTTTTTTGTGCAATTTTTTTTAGGGTGGGGGCTGCTTAAAGCAGGCACGCCAATGCCCCCACCCCGCTGCCACCATTACAGCCTTTCTGCCCCCCTGGGAGGCAGATGGGGGCAGTAGACCCCAATCTGCCCCCCTGGGGGCAGAAAGCCCACTAAACGCCAGGGATTTTTTTTGTGCAATTTTTTTTAGGGTGGGGGCTGCCCAAAATGGGCACGCCAATGCCCCCACGCCCTTGCCACCATAACAGTCTTTCTGCCCCCCCCTGGGGGGCAGATGGGGGCAGGATCCCCCAATCTGCCCCCCCCCGGGCGGCAGAAAGCCCACTTGACGCCAGGGATTTTTTTTTGCAATTTTTTTTAGGGTGGGGGCTGCCCGAAGTGGGCACGCCAATGCCCAAATACCCGCCACCATTACAGCCTTTCTGCTCCCCCTGGTCTCCCGATAAAAATGGTACCTCACACGCGTGGGTGGGGCAAGTACCCGCGACAGGCAAGGGCCCAAAACCTAGTGAGGCGACATCAAAACCAACCTGGTTTCAAGGGGGGTCCCATGACTCTTTGGCCCGGGGCTCGGCGGCCAGCTAGGGAAACCTACCAAACCCACACATTTCTGAAAAGAAGACACCCGGGGGATTCCAGGGAGGTATGGCTTGCATGGATCCCCCAACGTTTTCTTACCCAGAATCCCGCAGAAACCTTACATTTTGCTGAAAAAGTCACTTTTTTCACAGATTTTTGTGTAGGAAAGTTGTGGCATCACCGGGCTGACACAAATTTCCTACCACCCAGCGTTCCCACAGGTCTCCCGATACAAATGGTGCCTCACTCGGGTGGGAGGCCCAAGTACGCGCGACAGGCAAGGGCCCAAAACGTATTGAGGCAACATCAAAATTGCATATCAGAAAACGACCTGGTTTTGCAAGGGGGGTCCCATGACTCTTTGGCCCGGGGCTCGGCGGCCACCTAGGGAAACCTACCAAACCCACACATTTCTGAAAAGAAGACACCCGGGGGATTCCAGGGAGGTATGGCTTGCGTGGATCCCCCAACGTTTTCTTACCCAGAATCCCCCAGAAACCTTAAATTTTGCTGAAAAAGTCACTTTTTCACACATTTTTGTGTAGGAAAGTTGTGGCATCACCGGGCTGACACAAATTTCCTACCACCCAGCGTTCCCCAGGTCTCCCGATACAAATGGTGCCTCACTCGGGTGGGAGGCCCAAGCACCCGCAACAGGCATGGGCCCAAAACGTATTGAGGCGACATCAAAATTGCCTATCAGTAGACGACCTGGTTTTGCAAGGGGTCCCATGACTTTTTGGCCCGGGGCTTAGCGGCCACCTAGGGAAACCTAGCAAACCCACACATTTCTGAAAAGTAGACACCCGGGGGATTCCAGGGAGGTATGGCTTGCGTGGATCCACCAACGTTTTCTTACCCAGAATCCCGCAGAAACCTTAAATTTTGCTGAAAAAGTCACTTTTTTCACACATTTTTGTGTAGGAAAGTTGTGGCATCACCGGGCTGACACAAATTTCCTACCACCCAGCGTTCCCACAGGTCTCCCGATACAAATGGTGCCTCACTCGGGTGGGAGGCCCAAGTACGCGCGACAGGCAAGGGCCCAAAACGTATTGAGGCAACATCAAAATTGCCTATCAGAAAACGACCTGGTTTTGCAAGGGGGGTCCCATGACTCTTTGGCCCGGGGCTCGGCGGCCACCTAGGGAAACCTACCAAACCCACACATTTCTGAAAAGAAGACACCCGGGGATTCCAGGGAGGTATGGCTTGCGTGGATCCCCCAACGTTTTCTTACCCAGAATCCCCCAGAAACCTTAAATTTTGCTGAAAAAGTCACTTTTTCACACATTTTTGTGTAGGAAAGTTGTGGCATCACCGGGCTGACACAAATTTCCTACCACCCAGCGTTCCCCCAGGTCTCCCGATACAAATGGTGCCTCACTCGGGTGGGAGGCCCAAGTACCCGCAACAGGCATGGGCCCAAAACGTATTGAGGCGACATCAAAATTGCCTATCAGTAGACGACTTGGTTTTGCAAGGGGGTTCCCATGACTTTTTGGCCCGGGGCTCGGCGGTCACCTAGGAAACCTAGAAAACCCACACATTTCTGAAAAGTAGACACCCGGGGATTCCAGGGAGGTATGGCTTGCGTGGATCCCCCAACGTTTTCTTACCCAGAATCCCCTGCAAACCTGAAATTTTGCTGAAAAAGTCACTTTTTTCACACATTTTTGTGTAGGAAAGTTGTGGCATCACCGGGCTGACACAAATTTCCTACCACCCAGCGTTCCCCAGGTCTCCCGATACAAATGGTGCCTCACTCGGGTGGGAGGCCCAAGTACCCGCAACAGGCATGGGCCCAAAGCGTATTGAGGCGACATCAAAATTGCCTATCAGTAGACGACCTGGTTTTGCAAGGGGGTCCCATGACTTTTTGGCCCGGGGCTTAGCGGCCACCTAGGGAAACCTAGCAAACCCACACATTTCTGAAAAGTAGACACCCGGGGGATTCCAGGGAGGTATGGCTTGCGTGGATCCACCAACGTTTTCTTACCCTGAATCCCGCAGAAACCTTAAATTTTGCTGAAAAAGTCACTTTTTTCACACATTTTTGTGTAGGAAAGTTGTGGCATCACCGGGCTGACACAAATTTCCTACCACCCAGCGTTCCCCCAGGTCTCCCGATACAAATGGTGCCTCACTCGGGTGGGAGGCCCAAGTACGCGCGACAGGCAAGGGCCCAAAACGAATTGAGGCAACATCAAAATTGCCTATCAGAAAACGACCTGGTTTTGCAAGGGGGTCCCATGACTCTTTGGCCCGGGGCTCGGCGGCCACCTAGGAAACCTACCAAACCCACACATTTCTGAAAAGAAGACACCCGGGGGATTCCAGGGAGGTATGGCTTGCGTGGATCCCCCAACGTTTTCTTACCCAGAATCCCCCAGAAACCTTAAATTTTGCTGAAAAAGTCACTTTTTTCACACATTTTTGTGTAGGAAAGTTGTGGCATCACCGGGCTGACACAAATTTCCTACCACCCAGCGTTCCCCCAGGTCTCCCGATACAAATGGTGCCTCACTCGGGTGGGAGGCCCAAGTACCCGCAACAGGCATGGGCCCAAAACGTATTGAGGCGACATCAAAATTGCCTATCAGTAGACGACCTGGTTTTGCAAGGGGGGTCCCATGACTTTTTGGCCCGGGGCTCGGCGGCCACCTAGGGAAACCTAGCAAACCCACACATTTCTGAAAAGTAGACACCCGGGGGATTCCAGGGAGGTATGGCTTGCGTGGATCCCCCAACGTTTTCTTACCCAGAATCCCCTGCAAACCTGAAATTTTGCTGAAAAAGTCACTTTTTTCACACATTTTTGTGTAGGAAAGTTGTGGCATCACCGGGCTGACACAAATTTCCTACCACCCAGCGTTCCCCCAGGTCTCCCGATACAAATGGTGCCTCACTCGGGTGGGAGGCCCAAGTACCCGCAACAGGCATGGGCCCAAAACGTATTGAGGCGACATCAAAATTGCCTATCAGTAGACGACCTGGTTTTGCAAGGGGGTCCCATGACTTTTGGCCCGGGGCTTGGCGGCCACCTAGGGAAACCTAGCAAACCCACACATTTCTGAAAAGTAGACACCCGGGGGATTCCAGGGAGGTATGGCTTGCGTGGATCCACCAACGTTTTCTTACCCAGAATCCCCTGCAAACCTGAAATTTTGCTGAAAAAAATCACTTTTTTCACACATTTTTGTGTGGGAAAGTTGTGGCATCACCAGGCTGACACAAATTTCCTACCACCCAGCGTTCCCCCAGGTCTCCCGATAAAAATGGTGCCTCACTCGGGTGGGAGGCCCAAATACGCGCGACAGGCAAGGGCCCAAAACGTATTGAGGCGACATCAAAAATGCCTATCGCAAAACGACCTGGTTTTGCAAGGGGGGTCCCATGACTTTTTGGCCCGGGGCTCGGCGGCCACCTAGGGAAACCTAGCAAACCCACACATTTCTGAAAAGTAGACACCCGGGGGATTCCAGGGAGGTATGGCTTGCGTGGATCCCCCAACGTTTTCTTACCCAGAATCCCCCAGAAACCTTAAATTTTGCTGAAAAAGTCACTTTTTTCACACATTTTTGTGTAGGAAAGTTGTGGCATCACCGGGCTGACACAAATTTCCTACCACCCAGCGTTCCCCCAGGTCTCCCGATAAAAATGGTGCCTCACTCGGGTGGGAGGCCCAAGTACGCGCGACAGGCAAGGGCCCAAAACGTATTGAGGCAACATCAAAATTGCCTATCAGAAAGCGACCTGGTTTTGCAAGGGGGGTCCCATGACTCTTTGGCCCGGGGCTCGGCGGCCACCTAGGGAAACCTACCAAACCCACACATTTCTGAAAAGAAGACACCCGGGGGATTCCAGGGAGGTATGGCTTGCGTGGATCCCCCAATGTTTTCTTACCCAGAATCCCCCAGAAACCTTAAATTTTGCTGAAAAAGTCACTTTTTTCACACATTTTTGTGTAGGAAAGTTGTGGCATCACCGGGCTGACACAAATTTCCTACCACCCAGCGTTCCCCAGGTCTCCCGATACAAATGGTGCCTCACTCGGGTGGGAGGCCCAAGTACCCGCAACAGGCATGGGCCCAAAACGTATTGAGGCGACATCAAAATTGCCTATCAGTAGACGACTTGGTTTTGCAAGGGGTTCCCATGACTTTTGGCCCGGGGCTCGGCGGTCACCTAGGGAAACCTAGAAAACCCACACATTTCTGAAAAGTAGACACCCGGGGATTCCAGGGAGGTATGGCTTGCGTGGATCCCCCAACGTTTTCTTACCCAGAATCCCCTGCAAACCTGAAATTTTGCTGAAAAAGTCACTTTTTCACACATTTTTGTGTAGGAAAGTTGTGGCATCACCGGGCTGACACAAATTTCCTACCACCCAGCGTTCCCCCAGGTCTCCCGATACAAATGGTGCCTCACTCGGGTGGGAGGCCCAAGTACCCGCAACAGGCATGGCCCCAAAGCGTATTGAGGCGACATCAAAATTGCCTATCAGTAGACGACCTGGTTTTGCAAGGGGGTCCCATGACTTTTGGCCCGGGGCTTAGCGGCCACCTAGGGAAACCTAGCAAACCCACACATTTCTGAAAAGTAGACACCCGGGGATTCCAGGGAGGTATGGCTTGCGTGGATCCACCAACGTTTTCTTACCCAGAATCCCCTGCAAACCTGAAATTTTGCTGAAAAAAATCACTTTTTCACACATTTTTGTGTGGGAAAGTTGTGGCATCACCAGGCTGACACAAATTTCCTACCACCCAGCGTTCCCCAGGTCTCCCGATAAAAATGGTGCCTCACTCGGGTGGGAGGCCCAAATACGCGCGACAGGCAAGGGCCCAAAACGTATTGAGGCGACATCAAAAATGCCTATCGCAAAACGACCTGGTTTTGCAAGGGGGTCCCATGACTTTTTGGCCCGGGGCTCGGCGGCCACCTAGGGAAACCTAGCAAACCCACACATTTCTGAAAAGTAGACACCCGGGGATTCCAGGGAGGTATGGCTTGCGTGGATCCACCAACGTTTTCTTACCCAGAATCCCGCAGAAACCTTAAATTTTGCTGAAAAAGTCACTTTTTCACACATTTTTGTGTAGGAAAGTTGTGGCATCACCGGGCTGACACAAATTTCCTACCACCCAGCGTTCCCCAGGTCTCCCGATACAAATGGTGCCTCACTCGGGTGGGAGGCCCAAGTACGCGCGACAGGCAAGGGCCCAAAACGTATTGAGGCAACATCAAAATTGCCTATCAGAAAGCGACCTGGTTTTGCAAGGGGGTCCCATGACTCTTTGGCCCGGGGCTCGGCGGCCACCTAGGAAACCTGCAAACCCACATTTCTGAAAAGAAGCACCCGGGGATTCAGGAGGTATGGCTTGCGTGGATCACCAACGTTTTCTTACCAGAATCCGCAGAAACCTTAAATTTGCGAAAAGTACTTTTTCACACATTTTTGTGTAGGAAAGTTGTGGCATCACCGGGCTGACACAAATTTCCTACCACCCAGCGTTCCCCCAGGTCTCCCGATACAAATGGTGCCTCACTCGGGTGGGAGGCCCAAGTACGCGCGACAGGCAAGGGCCCAAAGCGTATTGAGGCAACATCAAAATTGCCTATCAGAAAGCGACCTGGTTTTGCAAGGGGGTCCCATG
The DNA here is from genome assembly GCA_963921515.1 of Calotriton arnoldi. Taxonomy (NCBI): domain Eukaryota; kingdom Metazoa; phylum Chordata; class Amphibia; order Caudata; family Salamandridae; genus Calotriton; species Calotriton arnoldi. The sequence goes on along the minus strand of CAWUFW010011215.1, from coordinate 542,174 downwards.
ACTCTTTGGCCCGGGGCTCGGCGGCCACCTAGGGAAACCTACCAAACCCACACATTTCTGAAAAGAAGACACCCGGGGATTCCAGGGAGGTATGGCTTGCGTGGATCCCCCAATGTTTTCTTACCCAGAATCCCCCAGAAACCTTAAATTTTGCTGAAAAAGTCACTTTTTCACACATTTTTGTGTAGGAAAGTTGTGGCATCACCGGGCTGACACAAATTTCCTACCACCCAGCGTTCCCCCAGGTCTCCCGATACAAATGGTGCCTCACTCGGGTGGGAGGCCCAAGTACCCGCAACAGGCATGGGCCCAAAACGTATTGAGGCGACATCAAAATTGCCTATCAGTAGACGACTTGGTTTTGCAAGGGGTTCCCATGACTTTTTGGCCCGGGGCTCGGCGGTCACCTAGGGAAACCTAGAAAACCCACACATTTCTGAAAAGTAGACACCCGGGGGATTCCAGGGAGGTATGGCTTGCGTGGATCCCCCAACGTTTTCTTACCCAGAATCCCCTGCAAACCTGAAATTTTGCTGAAAAAGTCACTTTTTCACACATTTTTGTGTAGGAAAGTTGTGGCATCACCGGGCTGACACAAATTTCCTACCACCCAGCGTTCCCCAGGTCTCCCGATACAAATGGTGCCTCACTCGGGTGGGAGGCCCAAGTACCCGCAACAGGCATGGGCCCAAAACGTATTGAGGCGACATCAAAATTGCCTATCAGTAGACGACCTGGTTTTGCAAGGGGGTCCCATGACTTTTGGCCCGGGGCTTAGCGGCCACCTAGGGAAACCTAGCAAACCCACACATTTCTGAAAAGTAGACACCCGGGGGATTCCAGGGAGGTATGGCTTGCGTGGATCCACCAACGTTTTCTTACCCTGAATCCCGCAGAAACCTTAAATTTTGCTGAAAAAGTCACTTTTTTCACACATTTTTGTGTAGGAAAGTTGTGGCATCACCGGGCTGACACAAATTTCCTACCACCCAGCGTTCCCCCAGGTCTCCCGATACAAATGGTGCCTCACTCGGGTGGGAGGCCCAAGTACCCGCAACAGGCATGGGCCCAAAACGTATTGAGGCGACATCAAAATTGCCTATCAGTAGACGACCTGGTTTTGCAAGGGGGTCCCATGACTTTTGGCCCGGGGCTCGGCGGCCACCTAGGGAAACCTAGCAAACCCACACATTTCTGAAAAGTAGACACCCGGGGATTCCAGGGAGGTATGGCTTGCGTGGATCCCCCAACGTTTTCTTACCCAGAATCCCCTGCAAACCTGAAATTTTGCTGAAAAAGTCACTTTTTTCACACATTTTTGTGTAGGAAAGTTGTGGCATCACCGGGCTGACACAAATTTCCTACCACCCAGCGTTCCCCCAGGTCTCCCGATACAAATGGTGCCTCACTCGGGTGGGAGGCCCAAGTACCCGCAACAGGCATGGGCCCAAAGCGTATTGAGGCGACATCAAAATTGCCTATCAGTAGACGACTTGGTTTTGCAAGGGGTTCCCATGACTTTTGGCCCGGGGCTCGGCGGTCACCTAGGGAAACCTAGAAAACCCACACATTTCTGAAAAGTAGACACCCGGGGGATTCCAGGGAGGTATGGCTTGCGTGGATCCCCCAACGTTTTCTTACCCAGAATCCCCTGCAAACCTGAAATTTTGCTGAAAAAGTCACTTTTTTCACACATTTTTGTGTAGGAAAGTTGTGGCATCACCGGGCTGACACAAATTTCCTACCACCCAGCGTTCCCCCAGGTCTCCCGATACAAATGGTGCCTCACTCGGGTGGGAGGCCCAAGTACCACGCAACAGGCATGGGCCCAAAACGTATTGAGGCGACATCAAAATTGCCTATCAGTAGACGACCTGGTTTTGCAAGGGGGGTCCCATGACTTTTTGGCCCGGGGCTTAGCGGCCACCTAGGGAAACCTAGCAAACCCACACATTTCTGAAAAGTAGACACCCGGGGGATTCCAGGGAGGTATGGCTTGCGTGGATCCACCAACGTTTTCTTACCCTGAATCCCGCAGAAACCTTAAATTTTGCTGAAAAAGTAACTTTTTTCACACATTTTTGTGTAGGAAAGTTGTGGCATCACCGGGCTGACACAAATTTCCTACCACCCAGCGTTCCCCAGGTCTCCCGATACAAATGGTGCCTCACTCGGGTGGGAGGCCCAAGTACGCGCGACAGGCAAGGGCCCAAAACGAATTGAGGCAACATCAAAATTGCCTATCAGAAAACGACCTGGTTTTGCAAGAGGGGTCCCATGACTCTTTGGCTGGGGCTCGGCGGCCACCTCGGGAAACCTACCAAACCCACACATTTCTGAAAAGAAGACACCCGGGGATTCCAGGGAGGTATGGCTTGCGTGGATCCCCCAACGTTTTCTTACCCAGAATCCCCCAGAAACCTTAAATTTTGCTGAAAAAGTCACTTTTTTCACACATTTTTGTGTAGGAAAGTTGTGGCATCACCGGGCTGACACAAATTTCCTACCACCCAGCGTTCCCCCAGGTCTCCCGATACAAATGGTGCCTCACTCGGGTGGGAGGCCCAAGTACCCGCAACAGGCATGGGCCCAAAACGTATTGAGGCGACATCAAAATTGCCTATCAGTAGACGACCTGGTTTTGCAAGGGGGTCCCATGACTTTTGGCCCGGGGCTCGGCGGCCACCTAGGGAAACCTAGCAAACCCACACATTTCTGAAAAGTAGACACCCGGGGATTCCAGGGAGGTATGGCTTGCGTGGATCCCCCAACGTTTTCTTACCCAGAATCCCCTGCAAACCTGAAATTTTGCTGAAAAAGTCACTTTTTTCACACATTTTTGTGTAGGAAAGTTGTGGCATCACCGGGCTGACACAAATTTCCTACCACCCAGCGTTCCCCCAGGTCTCCCGATACAAATGGTGCCTCACTCGGGTGGGAGGCCCAAGTACCCGCAACAGGCATGGGCCCAAAACGTATTGAGGCGACATCAAAATTGCCTATCAGTAGACGACCTGGTTTTGCAAGGGGGGTCCCATGACTTTTTGGCCCGGGGCTTGGCGGCCACCTAGGGAAACCTAGCAAACCCACACATTTCTGAAAAGTAGACACCCGGGGGATTCCAGGGAGGTATGGCTTGCGTGGATCCACCAACGTTTTCTTACCCAGAATCCCCTGCAAACCTGAAATTTTGCTGAAAAAAATCACTTTTTTCACACATTTTTGTGTGGGAAAGTTGTGGCATCACCAGGCTGACACAAATTTCCTACCACCCAGCGTTCCCCCAGGTCTCCCGATAAAAATGGTGCCTCACTCGGGTGGGAGGCCCAAATACGCGCGACAGGCAAGGGCCCAAAACGTATTGAGGCGACATCAAAAATGCCTATCGCAAAACGACCTGGTTTTGCAAGGGGGGTCCCATGACTTTTTGGCCCGGGCTCGGCGGCCACCTAGGAAACCTAGCAAACCCACACATTTCTGAAAAGTAGACACCCGGGGGATTCCAGGGAGGTATGGCTTGCGTGGATCCACCAACGTTTTCTTACCCAGAATCCCGCAGAAACCTTAAATTTTGCTGAAAAAGTCACTTTTTTCACACATTTTTGTGTAGGAAAGTTGTGGCATCACCGGGCTGACACAAATTTCCTACCACCCAGCGTTCCCCCAGGTCTCCCGATACAAATGGTGCCTCACTCGGGTGGGAGGCCCAAGTACGCGCGACAGGCAAGGGCCCAAAACGTATTGAGGCAACATCAAAATTGCCTATCAGAAAGCGACCTGGTTTTGCAAGGGGGTCCCATGACTCTTTGGCCCGGGGCTCGTGGCCACCTAGGGAAACCTACCAAACCCACACATTTCTGAAAAGAAGACACCCGGGGATTCCAGGGAGGTATGGCTTGCGTGGATCCCCCAATGTTTTCTTACCCAGAATCCCCAGAAACCTTAAATTTTGCTGAAAAAGTCACTTTTTTCACACATTTTTGTGTAGGAAAGTTGTGGCATCACCGGGCTGACACAAATTTCCTACCACCCAGCGTTCCCCCAGGTCTCCCGATACAAATGGTGCCTCACTCGGGTGGGAGGCCCAAGTACCCGCAACAGGCATGGGCCCAAAACGTATTGAGGCGACATCAAAATTGCCTATCAGTAGACGACTTGGTTTTGCAAGGGGGTTCCCATGACTTTTTGGCCCGGGGCTCGGCGGTCACCTAGGGAAACCTAGAAAACCCACACATTTCTGAAAAGTAGACACCCGGGGGATTCCAGGGAGGTATGGCTTGCGTGGATCCCCCAACGTTTTCTTACCCAGAATCCCCTGCAAACCTGAAATTTTGCTGAAAAAGTCACTTTTTCACACATTTTTGTGTAGGAAAGTTGTGGCATCACCGGGCTGACACAAATTTCCTACCACCCAGCGTTCCCCAGGTCTCCCGATACAAATGGTGCCTCACTCGGGTGGGAGGCCCAAGTACCCGCAACAGGCATGGGCCCAAAACGTATTGAGGCGACATCAAAATTGCCTATCAGTAGACGACCTGGTTTTGCAAGGGGGGTCCCATGACTTTTTGGCCCGGGGCTTAGCGGCCACCTAGGGAAACCTAGCAAACCCACACATTTCTGAAAAGTAGACACCCGGGGGATTCCAGGGAGGTATGGCTTGCGTGGATCCACCAACGTTTTCTTACCCTGAATCCCGCAGAAACCTTAAATTTTGCTGAAAAAGTAACTTTTTTCACACATTTTTGTGTAGGAAAGTTGTGGCATCACCGGGCTGACACAAATTTCCTACCACCCAGCGTTCCCCCAGGTCTCCCGATACAAATGGTGCCTCACTCGGGTGGGATGCCCAAGTACGCGCGACAGGCAAGGGCCCAAAACGAATTGAGGCAACATCAAAATTGCCTATCAGAAAACGACCTGGTTTTGCAAGGGGGGTCCCATGACTCTTTGGCCCGGGGCTCGGCGGCCACCTAGGGAAACCTACCAAACCCACACATTTCTGAAAAGAAGACACCCGGGGGATTCCAGGGAGGTATGGCTTGCGTGGATCCCCCAACGTTTTCTTACCCAGAATCCCCCAGAAACCTTAAATTTTGCTGAAAAAGTCACTTTTTTCACACATTTTTGTGTAGGAAAGTTGTGGCATCACCGGGCTGACACAAATTTCCTACCACCCAGCGTTCCCCCAGGTCTCCCGATACAAATGGTGCCTCACTCGGGTGGGAGGCCCAAGTACCCGCAACAGGCATGGGCCCAAAACGTATTGAGGCGACATCAAAATTGCCTATCAGTAGACGACCTGGTTTTGCAAGGGGGTCCCATGACTTTTTGGCCCGGGGCTCGGCGGCCACCTAGGGAAACCTAGCAAACCCACACATTTCTGAAAAGTAGACACCCGGGGGATTCCAGGGAGGTATGGCTTGCGTGGATCCCCCAACGTTTTCTTACCCAGAATCCCCTGCAAACCTGAAATTTTGCTGAAAAAGTCACTTTTTTCACACATTTTTGTGTAGGAAAGTTGTGGCATCACCGGGCTGACACAAATTTCCTACCACCCAGCGTTCCCCCAGGTCTCCCGATACAAATGGTGCCTCACTCGGGTGGGAGGCCCAAGTACCCGCAACAGGCATGGGCCCAAAACGTATTGAGGCGACATCAAAATTGCCTATCAGTAGACGACCTGGTTTTGCAAGGGGGTCCCATGACTTTTTGGCCCGGGGCTTGGCGGCCACCTAGGGAAACCTAGCAAACCCACACATTTCTGAAAAGTAGACACCCGGGGATTCCAGGGAGGTATGGCTTGCGTGGATCCACCAACGTTTTCTTCCAGAATCCCCTGCAAACCTGAAATTTTGCTGAAAAAAATCACTTTTTTCACACATTTTTGTGTGGGAAAGTTGTGGCATCACCAGGCTGACACAAATTTCCTACCACCCAGCGTTCCCCAGGTCTCCCGATAAAAATGGTGCCTCACTCGGGTGGGAGGCCCAAATACGCGCGACAGGCAAGGGCCCAAAACGTATTGAGGCGACATCAGAAATGCCTATCGCAAAACGACCTGGTTTTGCAAGGGGAGTCCCATGACTTTTTGGCCCGGGGCTCGCGGCCACCTAGGAAACCTAGCAAACCCACACATTTCTGAAAAGTAGACACCCGGGGATTCCAGGGAGGTATGGCTTGCGTGGATCCACCAACGTTTTCTTACCCAGAATCCCGCAGAAACCTTAAATTTTGCTGAAAAAGTCACTTTTTTCACACATTTTTGTGTAGGAAAGTTGTGGCATCACCGGGCTGACACAAATTTCCTACCACCCAGCGTTCCCCCAGGTCTCCCGATACAAATGGTGCCTCACTCGGGTGGGAGGCCCAAGTACGCGCGACAGGCAAGGGCCCAAAACATATTGAGGCAACATCAAAATTGCCTATCAGAAAGCGACCTGGTTTTGCAAGGGGGGTCCCATGACTCTTTGGCCCGGGGCTCGGCGGCCACCTAGGGAAACCTACCAAACCCACACATTTCTGAAAAGAAGACACCGGGGATTCCAGGGAGGTATGGCTTGCGTGGATCCCCAATGTTTTCTTACCAGAATCCCCAGAAACCTTAAATTTTGCTGAAAAAGTCACTTTTTCACACATTTTTGTGTAGGAAAGTTGTGGCATCACCGGGCTGACACAAATTTCCTACCACCCAACGTTCCCAGGTCTCCCGATACAAATGGTGCCTCACTCGGGTGGGAGGCCCAAGTACCACGCAACAGGCATGGGCCCAAAACGTATTGAGGCGACATCAAAATTGCCTATCAGTAGACGACCTGGTTTTGCAAGGGGTCCCATGACTTTTGGCCCGGGCTTGGCGGCCACCTAGGAAACCTAGCAAACCCACACATTTCTGAAAAGTAGACACCCGGGGATTCTAGGGAGGTATGGCTTGCGTGGATCCCCAACGGTTTCTTACCCAGAATCCCCTGCAAACCTGAAATTTTGCTGAAAAAGTCACTTTTTCACACATTTTTGTGTAGGAAAGTTGTGGCATCACCGGGCTGACACAAATTTCCTACCACACCAGTTCCCCAGGTCTCCCGATACAAATGGTGCCTCACTCGGGTGGGAGGCCCAAATACGCGCGACAGGCAAGGGCCCAAAACGTATTGAGGCGACATCAAAATGCCTATCGCAAAACGACCTGGTTTTGCAAGGGGGTCCCATGAATTTTGGCCCGGGGCTCGGCGGCCACCTAGGGAAACCTAGCAAGCCCACACATTTCTGAAAAGTAGACACCCGGGGGATTCCAAGGAGGTATGGCTTGCGTGGATCCACCAACGTTTTCTTACCCAGAATCCCTGCAAACCTGAAAGTTTGCTGAAAAAATCACTTTTACACACATTTTTGTGTGGGAAAGTTGTGGCATCACCGGGATGACACAAATTTCCTACCACCAGCGTTCCCCAGGTCTCCCGATAAAAATGGTGCCTCACTCGGGTGGGAGGCCCAAGTACCCGCAACAGGCATGGGCCCAAAACGTATTGAGGCAACATTGAAATTGCCTATCACAAAATGTTTTGGGCCCGTGCCTGTCGCAGGTACTTGGGCCTCCCACCCGAGTGAGGCACCATTTTTATCGGGAGACCTGGGGAACGCTGGGTGGTAGAAAATTTGTGTCATCCCGGTGATGCTACAACTTTCCCACACAAAAATGTGTGAAAAAAGTGATTTTTTTCAGCAAAATTTCAGGTTTGCAGGGATTCTGGTAAGAAAACGTTAGTGGATCCACGCAAGCCATACCTCCCTGGAATCCCCGGGTGTCTAGTTTTCAGAAATGTGTGGGTTTGGTAGGTTTCTCTAGGTGCCGCCGAGCTCTGGCCAAAAGTCTTGGGACCCCCTGCAAAACCAGGTCAGTCTTCTGAGAGGCAATTTTGATGTCGCCTCAATACGTTTCAGGCCCTTGCCTGTCACACGCATTGGGCCTCCCACCCGAGTGAGGCACCATTTTATCGGGAGACCTGAGGAACGCTGGGTGTAGGAAATTTGTGTCAGCCCGGTGATGCCACAACTTTCCCACACAAAAATGTGTGAAAAGTGATTTTTCAGCAAAATTTCAGGTTTGCAGGGATTCTGGAAGAAAACATTGGTGGATCCACGCAAGCCATACCTCCCTGGAATCCCGGGTGTCTACTTTTCAGAAATGTGTGGGTTTGCTAGGTTTTCCTAGGTGGCCGCCAGCCGGGCCAAAAAGTCATGGGACCCCTGCAAAACCAGGTTGTTTTGTGATAGGCATTTTTGATGTCGCCTCAATACGTTTTGGGCCCTTGCCTGTCGCAGGTACTTGGGCCTCCCACCCGAGTGAGGCACCATTTTATCGGAGACCTGGGGTAATGCTGGGTGGTAGAAATTTGTGTCAGCCCGATGATGCCAAAACTTTCCCACACAATAATGTGTGAAAAAGGTGATTTTTTCAGCAAAATGTCAGGTTTCTGGGGGATTCTGGGTAAGAAAACATTGGAGATCCACGCAAGCCATACCTCCTGGAATCTCCATGTGTCTACTTTTCAGAAATGTGTGGGTTTGGTAGGTTTCCTAGGTGCCGGCAGAGCTAGGGTTCAAAAACTACAGCTAGGCACTTTGCCCAAAAGGGTCATTTTTCACAGTGAAATTGGGGTGTGTCCACGTTGCGTTTTGCGTCGTTTCCTGTCACGGGCACTAGGCCTACCCACACAAGTGAGGCGCCATTTTTCTCAGAAGACTTTGGGGAACGAGGGGTGGGTGGAATTTTGTGGATCCATGCAGATTCCAGAACTTTCCACCACAGAAAAGCGAGGAAAATGTATTTGTTTTTACACTTTTTTAGGTTTGCAAGGGATTCTGGGTAACAGAACCTGGTGAGAGCCAGTCAAGTCACCCCATACTGGATTCCCCTGGGTGTCTAGTTTTCAAAAATGTATAGGTTTGCTAGGTTTCCCTAGGTGCCGGCAGAGCTAGGGTTCAAAAACTACAGCTAAGCACTTTTCAAAAAAAGGTTCATTTTTCACTGTGAAAATGTGGTGTGTCCACGTTGTGTTTTGCGCTGTTTCCTGTCGCGGGCACTAGGCCTACCCACACAAGTGAGGTACCATTTTTCTCGGAAGACTTTGAGGAATGCGGGGTGGGTGGAATTTTGTGGATCCACGCAGATTCCAGAACTTTCCACCACAGAAAAGTGAGGAATATGTGGGTTTTTTTACAATTGTTTAGGTTTGCAAGGGATTCTGGGTAACAGAACCTAGTGAGAGCCAGTCAAGTCACCCCATCCTGGATTCCCCTGGGTGTCTAGATTTCAAAAATGTATAGGTTTGCTAGGTTTCCCTAGGTGCCGGCAGAGCTAGGGTTAAAAAACTACAGCTAGGCACTTTGCAAAAAAAGGGTCATTTTTCACTGTAAAAATGTGGTGTGTCCACGTTGCGTTTTGGGCCGTTTCCTGTTGCAGGCACTAGGCCTACCCACACAAGTGAGGTACCATTTTTATCGGGAGACTTAGGGTAACACAAAATTGTAGAGCAACTGTTATTATCTATTGACTTTTGATGCATTTCTGCCTTCCAAATGAAAGACAATGTGTAAAAAGAAGTCATTTTGAAAAATGTCCTATAATTCTCATGCTAGTATGGGTACTCCCAATTTCGGAAATGTGCAAATATCTACTATTTCTAAACTCTATATTTTGTTCCCATTTCAGAAATACATAGGTGTCTTTCATACCGATTTTTCCATGTATAAATTTTCCCAGAATAATTGCTATATACCCGGTACATAATAAAAAACCATTGCAAGATGCTGCTCAGTTATTGGCTCTGGGTTCGTCGGGTTCTTTGTGAACCTACAAGTCCTATATATTGCCACAACCAGAAAGGTCCAGCGGATGTAACGGTATATTGCTTTCAAATAGCTGTCATAATTAGAAGAAGTTACAGGTGAAAATGTTGACACAAATGGCTGATTTTTTCAACTAATTTTCAATTTTCCTATATTTAACTGTTTGTTTCTATAAAGAAAACTTGAAGGATCTACACAAATGACCCCTTGCTGAATTCAGAATTTTGTCTACTTTTCAGAAATGTATAGCTTTCTAGGATCCATTATTGCTTTCATACCCATTTCTACCATTAACTGGAAGGAGGTTGAAAGCACAAAAAATAGCAAAAATAGACTATGTCCCAGAAAAATGCCAAAATTGTGTAAAAAATTTTGGTTTTCTGACAAAAGTCTGCTTGTCCCTGAATGCTGGGAAGATGGTGATTTCAGCACCACAACCCCTTTTTTGATGCCATTTGCAGGGAAAAAACCAGACGCTTTCATCTGTAGCCCTTTTTTCCCCAAAAAACCAAAATTTAGCTGTATTTTGGCTAATTTCTGGGTCCCCTCCAGGGGAATCCACAAACCCTGGGTACCTTTAGAATCCCCATGATGTTGGAAAAAAGGACGCAAATTTGGCGTGGATACGTTATGTGGTCAAAAAGTTACAGGGGCCTAAGCGCGAACTACCCCAAATAGCCAAAAAAAGGCTTAGCACAGGAGGGGAAAAGGCCTAGCAGCGAAGGGGTTAAGAAATCGGTGTCTGCTCTGTAGGTGATACTGAGTACAGGTGGGAAAATATCAGTTGTAGTCTATACTTCTGCATCTAGTCCAGGTTTCTCCAAATAGTAGCTCCTGAGCTACTGATAGCTCCCTAGCTACTTCTGAGTAGTTCTCCTGTATGCAGCCCAGCCTACTAAATTAGAAGCTTGTGCTTGTTGAATTAATATATGTATATCGAAATAGAAAAGTGTGTTTTTGTGATGAAAATGTGTGTATTTTAAGAACTCATAATTTCCACAATATACTTAAATCTAATATTTGACTGATGAATTATACAACATTGGTGCCAGTGGCATTGAAGCTGTGGCTGTTATGTATTACCCATGTAGAGGGACTTCAAACTGACAAAGCCAAAGAACACTAATTTATTCTTGTCTGATGTAGTCACTATTAACAACACTAATAATAATAGTAGCTTAGGATGATTTGCATTGAACGTAAGTAGCTCTTATTGCTTAAAAGGTTGGAGACCCCTGATCTAGTCCATTGATACTTTAGTTGACAGGATCCAAGATCTATCCAACCACTTTACACAATACTACATTTACCTGCATAATTACAGCTATTACTGTGTGAAAATGTGTGTGTATCAGTGGAGCTCCTATCTTATTTCAAAACTGTCACTTTTTTATGACAAAGAGACACCTTATGTAGACTGACACCCTCACTTGATGCTCCTTACTTTACCTTGTTTCTTGACTCAACTTTGTAAATCTGTCATTTGTCAGAGTATGTGGTGCAATTTGGACATAATTATCGCGGAAGTTGACTGACTCCATCTCTGTTAGAGATCCTCCTATCATAGACTTTTCAAATATTTATCAGAGTCCCTTCTGTTTGCCCTTTCTTTTTTTTTTTTAAACTTTATTTATCATTATTCCGACATATACAAATCAATGTCCTCCTAACAGTTGTTCCTGCAGAGATATGTTAACAGTTCCAAACATATGATACCATTGTGCAAAGTTGTACACAGAAAATAAGATGAAGTGACACAAAAATTACAATGTATGACCATTACATGTTAGTCGTTTCTCTTGACACATCATCCCAGAGCGAGCAAATCACCTGCCACAGAATTTACCTGCAGTTCTATAAACAGTGCAGTTGCACTTTCAGCCTTTCAACCCACGCCATTCGGGACTATGCCATCAGGAGTATGGCTTGGGGAGCCAGGGTCCAAGTTCTGTAAATATGTCTTGAGTGGACCCCAGATGTCTTTTGGTCGGGACTTGGGTGGGAGTAGTGTAGCATATAATTCGCAATTCGTGTTGCAAAATGTAAACCTGGCAAGTCATGCAACCGTTGTAGGAAGCAGTTTACTGCCCCACCTAAGCGATATCTCACGTTTAGCCAAAAGCAGCGCAAGAGCAATAAACTTGCGTAATTTCTTGGGCTTGTTGTAGATGTATCCCAGGAGCGCAACCTCCGGGGTGGGGGCTATGTCCAGCAACGTCATTCGTGATAGTATTTCGAAGATGGCTACCCAGAACTCCGCAATCTTGGGGCAAGTCCATGTCAAATGTGGAAAGTCGGCATAAGGGCTGTTGCATTTCCTACAGTTGTGAGGTCGGGAAGGATCAATAGCGTGAAGTTTGGCAGGTGTCATGTACGCTCTCCATAGGTATTTAAAGTGTATCAACTTATACCTGCTGTTGAGGGAGATTCCCCTAATTTGTGCACAGCAGAAAGCCCATTGATCATCCAGGATAGGATGACCCAGGTCTAGCTCCCAGGCAGTCCAAATCTTAGTATCGTGGCACGGAATCAGAGTCATGCTAGCCTTATATAATTTCGAAATCAATTGATTCCCATCAGGGTTTGTTATTAAAAGAGATAAAGGTCCAAAGGACTGTGGTTCAAGCGGATATTCCGATATTTTAGCACGCGGAGCCCTGCGCACCCCAATAAAAATAAACTGATCCATAAAGGTCAATCTAGTCACCCTATCCCTCCCAGCATTGTCGAATATATGCCCGCCCGGGAACAGGTCGCTGAACTTCACCATGGAATGGGATTTAAGTACCCACAAAACTAATTTCTCTTCTGTGATACGGATCCATGGGTTGTGCGCTCTAGGGATGTCGGAGGAGTACAGGGATCCATGTCCCGTGATCCGCAAGAGTTTTCGCAACGCCCAGCTCGTGGTGGACACTGTCTGAATGTCCCTAGGGTCACGAAGAAAGCCCTGGGGCAACATGGCGTGGAGCGGAGTCGGGAGGGTCAAGTCAGACTCAGGCCTCCCATAAGGAATGCACGCATCTGGATGGTACCATGAATGGGCAAAGCTGGCCTGCGCTACTAGATAATACATTCTGAAGTCCGGTGCCCCCAGCCCCCCCCTTTCATACGGCAAAGTCATAGTTTACCATCGTTTCCTGGGTCTTTTGCCTCCCCATGCGAGCCGGACAAGTTGTGACCTGAGGGTCTTAAAAAAACTGTCTGGGAGCGGGATGGGAATATTGTGGAACATGTATAGAAACTTCGGAAGAACTATCATCTTCATAAGTGCAATTCTGCTGGACATAGAAAGCGGGAGCCATAGCCAGCGGTCTATCTGCGCTTCAAGGTTGTGTATGGCTGAGCCGTAGTTCAGCCGCACCATCTGTTCCGCTTTTCTATGTATCTGTATACCTAAATACCTGACCGAGTCGTGACACCACTTCAGCGGGAATTCGCATTCCCATTCAATGGTGCCCGAAGTCAAAGGGAGCAGTTCGGACTTGCTCCAGTTTATACCCAATCCCGAGTATCCACTAAAACGAAGAATCTCTCTGATTAGTGGGTTTAGATTAGCCTGCGGGCAGCGGACATACAACACAATGTCGTCCGCATAGAGCGAGATGAGGAGGGGGCCTGTATTGAACTGTATACCTCTATGGAGATGTTTCTCCTGAAAGTGGCGGATCAGAGGGTCAAGTGCCAGTATGAAAAGTAAGGGAGATAACGGCAACCTTGCCTGGTACCACGTGTAAGATTAAATGGGGCGGACAGTGTGCCATTTAAGCAGAGTCTCGCAGTGGGGAAGGCGTAAAGCAACGCCGTGAGGTCTATAAAACCTTTGGGGATGCCTAATTTCCTCATTACGGCCCATATGAAAGCGCATTCCAAGGAATCAAATGCCTTTTCAGAATCCAGCAGGACCGCCACACCCGGAACCTCTGGAGTAATTCTGTGTAGCACTGCGAACAGTGTACGCAGATTCAGCGCAGTGGACCTATGGGGTACGAAGGCAGATTGCACTGGGGATACGATGCGATCCAAGAGTAACGCGAGCCTCAAGCCAATCATTTTGGCTAGGATTTTGTAGTCCAAATTCAAAAGTGATAGCGGCCTATATGAGCCGCAGCTCAATGGATCCTTGCCAGGTTTGGGCAGTAAGACAATTACAGCCTTGCGGAGTGTGGGAGGCAATGATTTTTTTTCCAGGGCTTCATTATAAACCTCAAGAAGGTACGGGGCGAGTATATCTTTATAATCTTTGTAAAATATGCCGGTGAAGCCATCTAGCCCTGGCGCTGTAGTACCGTTTAAGGGGTCTATGGCCTCCTTAGAAAATGGCTCCGCTAAAAACTTCTGCATATAGTCCTCAAGCCATACCATAGCGATCTCATCTAGGTAAGCCCTGCAATCATCATTGTCCTGCTTCGCACGCGTAGTATATAAATTTGTGTAATACCGATGGAACTCATCTCTAATTGCGGCTGTGTCTGTGTGAAGCTGTCCGTCATCAGAACGAATAGATGCAATATAAGCTTTCCCCACACAAGGCCGCAGCAGTTGCGCCAGCGTGTGCCCCGGCCTGTCCCCTTCTCTGTACCGCCTGGCGGTGGCGTATTTTCCCAGAAAGTGTGTTTCGCTTTTCCGCAGCTTCCCTGATTTCTGCCAGCAGCAACAAGCGACTGGCCTGCTTAGCCGGATCTGAGTGTTTAAGTTGTTCTGCGTCCAAGGCTTTTAGACGGTCCTCTATGCGAGCAAGTGTGCCCCTCAGTGACTTCAGTACCCCCGCGTGTTTGGCAATGCATCCCACCCTTATGTACGCCTTGAATGCCTCCCACACAGTCGCCCATGTGCTGACAGAGCCCAGATTTAGATCAAAATAGGTCACTATTGACTCTCGAATGTCAGCAGAGAATACTGCATTGTTTAAGGCCTGTCCCGGGAACCTCCACTGCCGTTCACTACCCTCTGGCCTGGGAATCCGGATATGCATAATGACTGGTGAGTGGTCAGAGTACGCTCGAGGAAAATGGGTCATAGAGCGAAACCAGGGAGCCATAGTATGGGAGACAAGCCAAAAGTCCAGGCGTGTCCAAGTGTCGTGGGGGGCTGAATAGTGAGTGTAAGCAGAGTCACTGGGGCAACGCAGGCACCATATGTCCACTAAACCAATAGAGTCACAAATGTCCCCAAGTATTTTATTGACACTGGGTTTCGTGGCAGGGGAATCCGACGTACTGTCTAGTGTAGGCTGCAAAAGAAGGTTAAAGTCCCCCCCCTAAGCAAACATAGTCCGCGCCCAAGGGGAGCAACAGGGCATGTAGAGAGTGAAAGAAATCAGGGTCATCCGCATTTGGTGCATAAATACACATTAAAGCGATGTTGTATCCCATAAGCTTTCCTGTCACCAATGTGAAACGGCCTGCTCTATCAGTATTCACTTATGCAGTGGAAGGGCAACCGTTTGTGTATAAGTATGGCAGTTCCCCTGGAATACGTGCTGTAATTCGTAAAGTAGCGGTGCATACCCCAGCTGGAGGCAAACGTTGTAGGGGAGGAGGGGGACAAATGTGTCTCCTGCAAAAAAACAACATCGGCCTTATGGCACTGCAAATAGTTCTACTTAAATCAAGAGTGGGGGGAGAAAGAAGAAGCAATGATCCATTCAGCTTCCTTACTAATAATTCAAAATCAAATGGGAATGGATCATTTGTACCTGCTACCAGGGTTCAGGTGGTTCTACCCGTCATTTCTTAAAAAACCCTCATGTTTCAGCCCCTTTAGGTGCCCCTGGAGGGGAATCAGGGGGCTTTCATCAGGACCTATAAGTCATGGAAGAGATGGAATTGACCTGGAAGGCAGCGTCAGCACAAGTTGTGGAAAGCGACGATACTCGTAACGATTCACGCCTCCAATTCCCGATGAAGCCCTGAGTAGGACTTTTAAGGTACTTCTGACCTTCAATTTAGAGACACGATCTCTGAGACAAATATTGGATTAGGACAATTCCATCTCCTCCATCACTTATAGGTCCTGATGAAAGCCCCCTGATTCCCCTCCAGGGGCACCTAAAGGGGCTGAAACATGTCGACCATCTTTCTGGACTGACGAGTGCAGCGGACTCATTACATGTCCAACTATGCACAACACTATTTTTATTCTTTCCCATGCCCCGAACTGAATAAAGGCTTAGTTTAGGTGGCATGCAGACTTCTTTTTAAACTCACTCTACACGAGCACCCTCACTTATTATTTTTTTATTATTTTTTTATTTCTGATCACTACTGTAATAACCAGTGGTTCCCTCCAGGTGGAGGAAGCATAAAAGAAACCCTATGATGAAGCTGTCACGTATCTGACTAAGGCGGAGAACCAAGATATACCGCCTACCAACCTGCTTACGTGAATGAGGGTTTTTTAAGCAATGACAGGTAGAACCACCTGAACCCTGGTAGCAGGTACAAGTGATCCATTCCCATTTGATTTTGAAAGCTGCAAATAGTTCAACATGTGCTTCCCCTTCCTGGCGTTTTTCAGACCCTGCACATTCCATGTAACAAAGTTAATGTCAGAGACAGTGGAGAGCCTACCCGCCATCATCACAAGTGGTCATAGCTGTAAAGAACATGAATGTGTCAACATTAGCACACGGAACATCATGACAAATCAGTCGTGTCAGGAACAAATGGCACCATATGACCAAAGAAAACAACGCCACCCACCCACCCATCCCCACAATTGAAACCTAGGGGAAAACCCACAACCCCGTAATAGTGTCAAGCAAACATCATTATAACCAAATGTAGACATAGCAAGAAATGTGCAAACGCACTAGGGGAGCGGCAACGCCTCGCCTTATCCCCGGAAACCTTTAAACATGTATTGAAAATGGAGTACAATAGGGCCAGAGCCCAGAGTCCAATATTTTAACTATCTTGAAGAGGAACAAAACAGGGAGAAAAAATGAAACAAGTACACTTAATACTTATCAACGTTACGCCATGGTAAAGTCTTTCAGCTCGCTGAAAACAGTTCCATACTGGAGCCAGAGTTCGGCATCAGGGGCGATCGGTCTGGCGTGGGCGATTTCCTCGGCATACCAGCGTTGGCACAGGTTCTGAAAAATTCTTGGGCCTCAGCCGGAGTTTCAAAAATCCTTGCCCTGCC
The DNA here is from genome assembly GCA_963921515.1 of Calotriton arnoldi. NCBI lineage: Eukaryota > Metazoa > Chordata > Amphibia > Caudata > Salamandridae > Calotriton > Calotriton arnoldi. The sequence goes on along the minus strand of CAWUFW010011215.1, from coordinate 525,179 downwards.
ATCAACTTCAACCTTCAGTTGCGCAGGGTACAGCATACCGTAATTGAGACCGGCCTTGCGTAACGTGGTTTTGATTGTTGCAAATTTTCAACGGGCCTCTTGAACCATTGCCGTGAAGTCTGGGTACAAAGAAATGGAAGAGCCCTGCCAGTCCAGCAACCCACGTTCTCGTGCGATCCGCAATGCAGTGTCCCTGTCTTTAAAGTTCAGAAGCCGTGCCAAGATGGGGCGAGGTGGATAGCCAGGGGTAGGTCGTGGACCGAGGGAACTGTGCACCCTTTCGACAACAAAAGTGGTAGTGAAGGACTCCCGACCAAATAAGTCAACTAGAAGGCCTTCAACAAACCCATCTAATCAACCTGTGTTCGTTGACTCCGGCACGCCCATGATACGAACGTTGTTGCGTCTTCCCCTGGCTTCAAGGTCTTCATTCTTTATGGCGATATTCTTCAGTAGACCTTCCATCCTCTTTAACTGTTTTGTTGCCTGGGCCGAGCCATCCTCCAAGTCCGAAATCCTGCCCTCCGCAGTGTCAAGTCTCTTATCGTGCTGGTCCAGTTGGGCCCTCATTCTGTCAAGACGTTTATCGAGAGCGTTGAAGCGAGAGTCTAGTGCAGGGAAGCCCGCCTTAAGTTCTGCCATAAGTGCCTCGTTGCCCTGCACGTTGGTCTGTGGCGGGGCAGGAGCCTGATCGCCACCCTCCGCCATGGTGAAGTTCGTCGAATCAGAGCCTCCACCTGCCTTTTCAAAGGTTAGTTTCTGCTGCTTCGGATCCCCCTTGCCCATGGCCTTGGGAAGGGGCCACAAGGAATAGTGACACAACAGTCCTGGCACAGCGTGATCTAGTCGTCTTGTGCTTGCCCCAATCTAGGCACGGTCTGTGAGGAAGAAAGCAAGCTCCCTGTTGTACCTCCTGCAGCTTTCATGTGTGGTTACCCCAATGAGGCCTTCTGGCCGGTGTAAGCTGGGTCTACCAGGCCGCTTCAGCAACTGAATGGAAATCTCACCTCTGCGGGGTCTCCCAGAAAGAGGGGCCGGCCCCCACACAGGCATCTCAATGAGCGCAATGAGTCCCACTGCCATCACGAGCCTGCAGAGTGCCTCTATGGTGTGCCTCGCTGCACGGTAATCGCGGGAGGAGCGCTGTGGCCTGCAAAGGTATGTAGAGAGCCAAGGTTCGGAAGGGAGGCGGAGGGTCTTGGCATGTTATGGGCTGTGAAATGCACACGCAGGCTTACCCTCTGCCAACCCGGGAGCCCGAGCAAATCAGGAGCGTCTTTTGGAGTCTGCAGCAGCAGGGGAACAGCGCGACTCTTGCGTGTGCCCCGCCGCCGTTCGTCACAGCCAGAGCGGGAACACGCCGCATCCAAGGGGGCGTCTCCAGCCGCTCCAGACAGCAGGTGGGCCGCAATTGAGGCTGCGGCTCAGTGGTGCGATGTAGGCCACAGCATGCACATCACGGGTGCAGCGGTCCCCGACCTCCAATGTCCAAGAGTGGGGCACCGCCGTGATCAGGATGTCCTGGGGAGTGCAGCCACATCCACGCCGTGTCACATCTCGGCGTGTGGGCTCCATGATGGCCGTCGTTTCCGGGGAGTTGGCAGAGCTCCGAGACTACGCGGCCATCTTGGTCCACGGTTCGGCCACGCCTCCCTGTTTGTCCTTTCTTAGAATGACCATTGTTGGTCAAATTACGTATCAGAAAAGACTAATCAGATGTGTGAGTAACATTGAAACTATTAACCTTACCTCCAATTTTCAATTTATCACAGCTAAGCATGATGTGAATGTGGCTAACAACACCTTCAAAGCTCCTGTGTCCGATACTCTGAATGAAATTGTAAGAAAGAAAGAAAGAAAGAAAGAAAGAAAGAAAGATAGAAAGAAAGGATGCAAGAAATCTGTTCCCTGGTGTACTAGGGACATAATTGTTCATAACAAAATGCTCAGATTGATTGAATGATCCCGGCATGTTAACCTGTCCACAATCAACATGGATCTACTTTGCGCTGCAAGATTGTCTTGCTGAAAATCATGGTTTTCACAAAGCATGGTTTTCAACGCAAATCCTTTTCGATTGAATCGGCACAAATTTGGGCAAAACCTTTTTGAGATTGCAAATCCTTTCATCAACTTATCGTCCCCTCTAGCCACTACTAATCCTGAAGAAAAATGAGAAAAAATCAGTTGATTCTTTATTTCGAAGGTCAAAGTGATGAAAGACTCTCTCCCAACCCTTCCAGAATAAATGTTCCATGTCATTTGCGAAAACTTCTCAGCCTGTACTTCTATTAATCATTGCAAATTTAAAACCCTTGAATCATGTTACTATCTCATACCCGCCCACATCTCTAAAGAAAAGAGATTCAGCCTGAATCATTACTGGGTGAAACTGATCAATCTCTTCTTTTACCAAGGTGTGTTTCCTGATTGTTTAAAGTTGGGTTGTCTCAACACTCTTAAACAAAAATGACAACCATTCCCTGTGACCTTAATAACTCTTCCCCCATCTCTGGCCTACTCTTTTTTCTCAAAATCTTGAAAAGTTGTGTAATCAATTAAATTAATCCATGTTATTGGAGAACAATCGCTTGGAAAAAGACCAATCTGAGTTCAGAGCTAGGTACAGTACTGGAACTGTTCTCTTAAAAATTATTGATGATGCTCTGCACATTCTGGACAATTGTGGCTCCTACCTCCTAACCCTATGAGAGCTGTGTGTAGCATTTGGAACTGTAAATTATAATATCCTCATTTTTACTGTGAAATAACACATAGGCGTTAGCGATTAAGCTCTTGACTGGTTTACATCACATCTTACTAACCAATACTAAATTATCAAATTTGGCAACTCTTTCTCCTATTTCATTCATCTGCCTCAAGGTGCTCCACATGGGTTTATAATAGCCCCAACACTTTTCAGCCTCCATCTGGAACCCATGAGGGAAATTATCAGATAGTCTGGGATTTTTTGCCACCAATACAGTGATGACATCAAGCTCATTTTGAAGGTCTCCTCCTGTGAAGATATCACCTTAGCTGCATAAACAATTGACAGTATTCAAACCCGGATGACAACTCCTAATTTCAAATTTGCCAACAAGACTGACTTTCTTTGTATCTCCTTTCAACCAGGTTTAAGACTGGATTTTCTCTATCAGTATTTTTGGGTGCTCTCTAGCCATTATAGATGATGTCAAATTCCTACTTTTATTTTGAACACTTGCTTTAGGATCCAAAACATATTCACACCCTGGCTAGCAACTTGAATTGATTCATAGAATCAAAGTAGTCCTATCCAGATAAGCTCTCAAGATCTCAAAGAACACAAAGAAAAACTAAAAAATGTGACTGAAGCATTGGTTCTCTCACCTCAATTATGGAAATACCATTCTTGGTGCCATTCTGAATACTCTTACCATTAAAGCTTCATTACATGCAGCAGCTCATTTGATCTTTGCGATTGGATACTCCAAACACATTTCTCTTATTCTATTTTCTTTATGCTGTCTTCTGATGGTTAGCAGGACAATATAGGAACTTTGTTGCTTGGTACTCCAACTCCTTAACTCTGACCACTCTCACAATTAGGCTCTGAAACTGAAAATCTCCGAAGCTATGAATCCCACTTCCGGAAATTCCTGTCTTTCACAAGGAACATACTCTGAATCAATCATTCTCTGGATGCTGTCCCACCTCCCATACAAACTCTAACATCCTTTCTATCCTTCAAAAGAGAAATTAATGGTTTCTTCTTGATCAGTAGTTCCCCACTGAGTCTTGATTTCTTTGATGTTTGCTGGCTCTCTTGTCCTGTTGGACTAATACAGACGCAAAGGTTTGGTTAATGGTCTGTTTAGTGACTTTGCCACCGAAACAGAACTGTTTACTTCATCCATTTTATTTTGACTTGTATACAATTGATTTTATTTGCGTGTATTTGTATTTGTGTACCTTCCAGGGTCGATACTGTTGAACACATTCCTTTATTGCTATTTGTTTTTCTCTTATAAGCTACTGTGTTCCTTTTTGTCTATGTGTAGCACTCTGATGCCCCTGGGCCTCGTGTGCACTATACAAACACAGTAAACGAAAATGAAAAACAAATACATATGTAATGCATGCCTTTTCTAAATATGTCATGACGTGTGGGAAGAAATCTATGTGTGAATGGTTGTGGTTTATTGCCTGAAAAATGAGATCAGTCATGTTGTACTAACACTCATTTACAACTGTAATGCCAAATACCATTCCACATCACCTATATAAATAGTTAGATGAAGAATAAGTAATAAAAAAAGTATATGACATTTTTACCCTGAGGTATCTAGTTACTAGCAAGTACAACAAAGCAACCTTTTTGAGTTGCACTAGAAAAGATGGGTTTCGAGGTGCTTTTTGAACATAGTTAGATGCCTTTCCTGTCTTGGCTCAATTGAGATCTCATTGTACACTGATTACATGAAGCTATAGCATATACCCTCCTAGGGCTTTCTTCCTGAACTTAAAACTACCACACAAGTGTTTATCTTGTATTTGCAGCACACAGCCCAGAACCTAAGGCCTTAGCATATCACATCAACATCATAGGGGCCTCCCTAATCCAGGTTACTATGGAATATACAGAAAACTTGAAATGTTACATGGTTTTCCAATGTGAGCCAGGAGGACCTTTAAATCGTTAGACTGACATGATAGTCCATATTAGTGACCACCCAAGCTGCAGCATCCTGTAATATATGCAAATGATTCAGGGACTTTTTGTAGTCCCATCGAAAATGGTAATCACAGCTCAGTTACTTTCTGATAGAAGGATTTTGAGTGGTGCAGCTCTGCATTAACTGGTTGGCCTATTGTTTCTTTCAAAGGTGGCTTCAAACAGCCCAGAGTCCAAACCCTGCAAGAGAGTAGGATTTAGACATTCCTAACCTTCAAAAGTCTTATGAGTTTTAACCGTGTTTTACAGCCAACTGGAATCCATAAGCAGCAATTCCCTTCGGCCTGTGTTCAGTGCAAGCCAGCTCTCTTGGATCCACATTTTAATCTCTTCAATTAAGTTAGACATCTTGAATCAGGGGCAACAATACCAAATAGATGGAGCACAAGTAATCTATCATCCACATGGATGTGAAAACTGGCCTCCATGATGCCAGTAAATTGTGCAATTGTAAGCATGTGGAAAAGAGGAGATTCCCGGGGTACCCCATAGCAAAAAATTATAGTTAGTGTTCTGGCCCCTTTTCCCACCACTTGGGAGGTCCTACCTGTCAAAAGTGCCCTAAACCACTAAAGAGATTCTTGCGACCCATTGCAGCCCAATTAGGGGGACCGCATGTTTGATGGTATCAAAAGCCTCTGAGACGTCGAGAACTACAAAGAGTGCTTCTGCCTTCTCCATCAACCTCTTCCTAAAATCTAGCGAGGTTATCTTAGCATTCCAATGAGTGTGTGTCTGCAAATGGGAGGAGACTGCTACCAACTTCTCCATGATTAAACAAAGAAGAAGGTTCCAGCTATTACTTATAACTAATCTGTAAGTTCTTGGGGCTCAAGGAGAACTTCTTTAACAGTAGGTTACCCAAACCTGCTACAAACATTCAAGTAAACATTGAGTAGTTCACAATTTCCATGCTGAAGAGTGCTACTGCTGGAGATATTTCCTTTAGAATAGAAAAAAGGCCTGGGTCTCCTTGGTACTATATGCTTTTACTTTACACCTTGGATACACTCTGTGCTACATATTGCACTGGTATATGTGTGTACATACTGTAAGCAGTATTAGAACATTGGAATGTTGGGAGCTCCATTGAAAACAATGGAGTAGCTCCGGGCTTATAATGGCTGGTATAAGCCCGGAGCTCCAACATTCCAATGTTTCTTTGTTCATAGCTGTGGCTGTGAAAAAAGGCTTCAGGGAGCCTGAGGGGATTTCAAACCCCTCGCGCTCCCTGAAGCCTTTGTTTTATTTGTTAGAACATTCTGCCCTCTAGTGGCAGAATGTTCTAATAGCCTTATAGCCCTTCGTAGCTGGGCTATACCAGCTATTAAAGTCCCGCTCCCTTGTTAAAGGCCCTCGCCTTCGGCTCGGGCCTTTGACGCTGGAGCGTGCCTTTAATAGCCGGTATAGCCCGCTACGGCGGGCTATAAGGCTATAATATTACATCTCTCTAGATGTACAAAAGGTGTGCTGTTACTTAAACATTTTGAACTCTACACACTATATTCTTAGCTTTCCAACTTTATAAGTGTGCATACTGTGTACCTTAACCACTGTGTTTTTTACTTTGGACTCTTACCGTGTTACATACTGCAGAGTCATATCTTTACACTTACATAAATCAAAATAATGTGAGCTTTCATATATTAAATGGTGTTCTTATTGTGTGTCTTACTGTTAGAAATGGGGGTCTCTAGTTGGCAATGGCTGGCCACTGTCCAAGTAGGGACCCTTCTTCCTAAGTCAGAGTGAGAGGGCTACCCTCTTTAATACCCCTGCTCAACCCTGTGGTAACGTAGCACGAGCAGGTAGGCTTATCTCAGAGGCAGGGTGTGAAGCATTTATGATCATACACAGTAACACAGTGAGGAACACTACAAAGGGACACCACACAAATAGTTATTATAAAAAATAAGTATCTTTATATAAAGGCAGATTTATCACAAGACCAATAACTGTAAAAGCCACAATACTGTCAAAAATAGGATAGCTGTTGAAGGGCTGTCAAAAATAGTTCAAAGGTTGCAAAAATAAGGTTCAAGTTCAAAGCAGTGGTCTCTGCGACCCTTTCTTTCACAAAGTACCTGGGTTTAGTAGCAAAACCAACAAAGTGTCGCAAATAAGCTGTAGCGATGATTCTCGGCACGCGAGGCCGGCGATGCGTTGAAATCCTTGCCGCAAGGGAGGATGATGCGCCGATCTGCGGGATGCGTGCGGAGACGATGCGACAAACTTCTGCACGCTGGACCGCCGATGCGATGACTTTCTTGCCGCGTGGGAGAAGTCGATGCGGTGATCCTGTTGCGCTGTGCGATCGTGTTGCGATGCGAAGACAAGACGCTCCGCGAGGGAGCGACGAAATTCGGTGCGATGCGATCAAAGTGGCGAACGCACGGCGTCCGCACTGCGATGTCTCGAAGCGATGATTTCTTTAAGGGTTGCGAGTGCGCGGCGACAGCAGCACGATGATCTTTCCAGCGCGTCTCGGCTGCAGCGGCTCGCAAAGGGGCGTCAGCGATGGTTTCGGGTTGCGGGCCCTCGGCGGCAGTAGCGCGATGATTTTCCCAGCGCTCTCAACTGCAGCGGCCCGCAAAGATGCGTTAGCGTCGATTTCTTACCCTCTTTTCTCTGATGCAAACTAGAGGCCCTGGAACTCACAGGAGCCTCCTCAGCAGATAGCAGTCCTCGCAGGGAGGAAGCAGGAGGTTGGTGGTGGAGTCTGTTGTGCCTGAGACTCCAGCAGGAGGCTAGCTCTTTTCCTAGCCCTTGGGTGATTGCTGTACAAAAATAAAAGTTCTCTCAAGAGTTCCTTTTCCTCTTCTTCAAGGTCCAGGGGTCACTGCTGCAGGCCAGTGCAAGAAACAACACACAGCACAGGGACAGTCACTTCCTGCAGATTCCTCCAGTGGCACGGACAGAGTTTCCTCTCCAGATCCAAAAGCAATACAAAAATAGGGGTTTGAGCACAGATATTTATACCCCAAAAGCCTTTGATCCTTGAAGCTACCAGTCCCTGAACCTAGCCAGAACCAGTTCTGCTCAGGCCTGGAGCACTTTGTTTACCAGGCTGCATCCTTCCTTTCAGAACGAGGGGGTCTGCTAGCAGACACACAGTGGGAGGTGGAGCCAGCATTCACCTTGCCAGGCACAGCCCTATTCAGATCAAAGAGCCACCCCTCCCCACACTCTAAATGCAGATCTCTCTATTCAACCCAGGTCTGACTCAGCCTGTCCTGCCCCTCTAAAACCAGACAGCCAATACACATAACGGCAGAGCACACTGGAAGGCTTAGGCAAGAAAATACCTACTTTCTAAAAGTGGTATTTTCAAACACAGAATATAAAAATAAACTTCACTAAAAGGTGTATTTTAATATTCTGAGCTCAGGCATACTAAATTCGTTTTTCTACCATGTTCCTGGGGTCAGTTAGGACTATAGCATGTAATAGTCAAACTGCCCATTCTAGCCTATGAGGAACGAAATGGAGCATAATTCACTACCAGGACATGCTACACACACCAAGGCATGTCCTGCCTTACACATACAAGGCACCCTACCATAGGGGTGACTTACAGGATGCTAAGGGAAGGTTCAGGGGCTGGGAAGTGAGTGCACTTCACAGCCAAGATGGCAGTTCTGGACTGCACACAGACACTGCAGTGGCAGGTCTGAGAGACACTTTACAAGCTGCTTCTGTGGGTGGCACACATCAGTGCTGCAGGCCCACCAGCAGCATTTGGTTTACCAGCCCTGGGCACACATAGGCCACACTACTAGGGACTAACAGGTAAACCAAATAAGCCAATCAGGGATATACCAATTCACATAGACATATTTATACAGGGAGCATTCGCGCTGTGACACTGAATGGCAGTGGCACAGCGCCCAGAGCATCTAACACCAGTAAAACAGAGGAGACAACAGCGAAAAATGGAAGGGAGACCCACGCCAATGGTGCCAGGTCTAACACACGTCCCCTCCAGCTGAAATGTGGGGAGAACTACCCATCCCCTTGGAAGTTCTCATCGCTAAGGCGGAAAAATCTGGACAGACCATCAGCATTGGCGTGTTCTGTACCAGGGCGGTGTTCCACCGTGAAGTCCATACCCTGTAGGGAAATGGACCACCTCAACAACTTGGGATTCTCACCCCTCATCTGCATCAACCATCTGAGGGGCCTGTGGTCTGTCTGAACCCGGAAGTGAGTCCCAAACAGGTATGGTCTCAGCTTCTTCAGTGCCCAGACCACAGCAAATGCCTCACGCTCAATTGCACTCCACCTCTGTTCCCGTGGAAGTAACCTCCTACTGATGAAGGCTACAGGTTGGTCTAGTCCCTCCTCATTTATCTGTGACAGAACGGCCCCCACCCCATGCTCTGAAGCGTCTGTCTGGACAACAAATTCCTTAGCAAAATTGGGCGCCTGGAGTACGGGTGCTGTACACATAGCAGTTTTGAGGGCATCAAAGGCTTTCTGACAGGTGTCAGTCCAGTTCACAATCTTTGGCCGCTTCTTGGAAGTTAGCTCAGTCAAGGGTGCAACAATGTTGCCATACCCCTTGACAAACCTCCTGTAATAACCCGTGAGTCCTAAGAAGGCCCTCACCTGGGTCTGGGTCCTTGGGGGCTCCCAAGCCAGGATGGTTTCAATCTTGGGCTGCAGGGGCGCCACCTGGCCGCTCCCCACCTGGTGTCCCAAGTACACCACAGAACCCTGCCCAATCTGGCACTTACTGGCCTTGATTGTGAGGCCTGCTCTGCGCAGCGCCATCAACACTTCCCAGAGGTGGCGCAAGTGGTCCTCCCAGGAGGAACTAAACACTGCAATGTCATCCAGGTAGGCGGCACTGAAAGCCTCCAGCCCAACCAACACCTGGTTGACCAATCTCTGGAAGGTGGCAGGGGCATTCTTCATCCCAAAGGGCATCACACGGAACTGGTAGTGCCCATCTGGTGTGGAGAATGCTGACCTCTCCTTGGCCCCATCAGTTAAGGCGATCTGCCAGTACCCAGACGTCAGATCAAACGTGCTGAGGTACCGGGCAGCCCCTAACCGGTCTATGAGCTCATCAGCTCTGGGGATGGGGTGCGCGTCGTTCTTGGTGACCGAATTGAGACCTCGGTAGTCCACACAGAACCTAAGTTCAGGAGTGGCACCAGGCGTCGCAGCTTTTGGTACCAAGACCACGGGGCTGGACCAGGGGCTGCTAGAGGACTCAACCACCCCTAGGGCGAACATTTTGGAGACCTCCTCCTTAATGCAAGCCCTGACCCTGTCAGTTACCCTGTAAGCCTTGTGCTTGACAGGAGAACTGTCCCCGGTATCCACCTCATGGACGCACCAATCAGTGACACCAGGTACCAGGGAGAACAAATCAGAAAATTGCCCCAACAGTTGGTGACAATCTCTCTGTTGCTCAGGGGTCAGTGTGGTGGAGAGGATCACACCCTCCACTGACCCATCCTTCTCTTCTGCACACAGGAGGTCAGGGAGAGGCTCACTCTCCTCCTCAACCCCATCATCTGTGGCAAGAAGCATGCCCACTTCGGACCTCTCAAAGTGGGGCTTTAGGCGGTTCACATGCAGGACCCGCAAGGGGTTCCTGGGAGACTGAAAGTCCACCAAGTAGGTAACTGGACTTTTGCGCTCCACCACCTCAAAGGGACCGGTCCACTTATCTTGGAGCGCACAAGGCTCCACTGGGGCCAGTACCCAAACCTTCTGACCAGGTTGAAATTCGACCAGAGTGCATTCTGGTCGTGCCAACGTTTCATCTCTTCCTGGCTGGCTTCCAGATTGGCCTCAGCAATTTTTCTGAAACGCCGAGTCTGGATCCTGAAGGCCAACATGTAGCTAAATACATCTTGGGGAGGTTTCCTGGGAGATTGCTCCCAGCCTTCCTTGACCAGACTCAGAGGTCCTCTAACCGGGTGGTCATAGAGGAGTTCAAAGGGACTGAACCCTAAGGACTTCTGTGGCACCTCACGGTAGGCAAACAACAGGCATGGCAAGAGGACGTCCCACTTACGCCTCAGGGGCTCTTCTAGGCCCATGATCATGCCCTTCAAGGTCCGGTTGAACCTTTCAACCAGACCATTACCTTGGGGGTGATAAGGAGTGGTGAACTTATACGTTACCCCGCACTCCTTCCACAGAGACTTCATGTACTGGGAGATGAAGTTGGTCCCCCTGTCAGACACCACCTCTCTGGGGAATCCCACATGGGAGAAAATCCCCATCAGTGCACGTCCCACCACGGGGGCCGTCACTGTCCTGAGCGGGATGGCTTCAGGGTACCGGGTGGCATGGTCCACCAAGACCAGGATGAACCTGTTGCCCATGGCTGTCTTGGGGTCCAGAGGCCCCACAATGTCAATGCCCACTCGCTCGAATGGGGTACTCACAACTCGAAAGGGCTGGAGTGGGGCCTTGATCTTCCCCCACTCTTCCCACTTGCCTGGCAAGTCTCACAGGTCCTGTAATGAGAGTCTGAACTCTTGTGCATCTGGGGCCAATAAAAGTGGGCGGCCAGCCTCTCAAAGGTCTTGGTCTGCCCCAGATGTCCTGCCAAGGGAATGTCATGAGCCAACCCCAGTAGGAAGGTTCTGAAGCACTCGGGTACCACCAGCACACGGGCTGACCCTGGCTCAGCAACCTTAGGCTCACTATACAGGAGACTGTTCTCCCAATAAATCAGATGTGAACCAGACATGTCACCTTCTGCCTGGGCTGCAGCCTGTCGCCGCATACCCTCAAGAGAGGGGCAAACTCTCTGCTGCTCACAAAATTCCTCCCTGGTGGGTCCCCCTTCCTGCTGCCAATGGGTCAGCTCAGGCAGGTCCCCCAGTTCGGTGATCTGCTCCCCGGTAGGCTCCAGGGCCTCCCCCTCAGGGTCTGCTCCTTCCTGGGCCATGGGAACCAAGGGGGCCGGCTTCCCGCGCCCCTGCCCCTTCTCTCTAAGGCAGGGATCTGGGCCCTACTCTCAGGCTCCAGATCCTTTTCAACACCCTCCTTGGCTGCCATGGACCGAGTGGTAGCACACGCCCACTCAGGCAGACCCAACATCTCCAAGTGAGCCTTCCTCTCCACCGTAGCCCACGGGGAGTCCTCTAAATCATTGCCCAGCAGACAGTCTACAGGCATGGCGGGCCTCACAGCTACCTGAAGAGTTCCTGAGACCCCCCCACTCAAAGGGAACCTGAGCCACCTCACATTGGCTCTCTGAGTTGTCTGCGGACACTACTGGGTAGAATGCATGGGGGACAACCTGCTCTTTGGACACCAACCGGGAGCTGACAGCAGTTACACTGGCCCCTGTGTCTCTTAGAGCCTCCACCCTATGGCCCTTGATGGTCACCCACTGCCTGTATTTTTTAGTGTTAGCAGGCAGTGCAGGCTTGGGGACCATCTCAAAGTCCCCTAATGAGACAAGGGTCAATTCTACGGGATCCCACCCCTCTTGGGCACCCATCTCCTCCTCTCCCAGGGCTACACTAGCAATCTGGCGGGGTGGTGCACGGGGGTGCACTGGCCCCCCTTTGGGGGCACTGGGGATCAAAATATCTGTGGCCCACTTGACCACAGTTGTAACACGTGGGGGCCCCCTGGGAACAGGCCTACCTGTTGGGGGCCCGGTCCTCCTTTCTTGGGGGGCTGGGACACCACTGCTTGGTTCCCTGGGGGATTACTTTGGGGCCCTCGGTGGAACTCCCTCTGTTGACCCTTGTCCCCCCACTCCTCTGCTGGGGACCCTGCCCACCTTTGGCGACGTCTCCCACTGGACCCTTGCGGACCCGGGTGCTCACCCAGCGGTCCGCCTCCTCAGCAAGCTTCCTAGGGTTAGTCAGCTTGCAATCAATTAGGTGCTGGCGTAGCTCAGGAAAACAATTACTAGATAAATGCTCCCATGCAATCAAATCATAAAACTGTGCAAAAGTTTCTACTTTGCTACCTTTTACCCAGCGTTCCATGGCTCTGCAAAAAAGGACACATATTCAACCCACGTGGTACCCTCTAGCTTCTTACAGACCCTAAACCTCTGCCTATACATCTCAGGGGTCAAACCATAGCGGGTCATCAACGCTTCCTTCATGTGGGCATAAACCATCCTACTTTCTGGGGGCAGGTCCAACAAGGTATCCCTCCCTCACTCACAAAGCGTCCCCACAACCCCGCTCCCCAATCCTTCTCAGGGACCCGGTGGGACACCATGGCTAATTCATAAGCGGCAAACCATTGCCCAATATCTTCACTTTTGTGGAAATCTTTAATAACCTCCTTGGGTATATACACCCTACTCTCAGAGTGCACTACAGGTACGCTGCCACCAGAGGGGGAGATTTCCATGCTCTTAGCTTTAATCTCCAACTCCCTCAATACTCTCTCATGCTCCAGCTTCATCCTCATAATCTCAATTTCTAACTTCTTGTTCTCTAGGTCCCGGTGACCATCCATTTTAAGCTTAGCCATCTCCATATTATGCCGCCTATCTCTCTCCCTGTCCTCCAGCTCTTCTGGGGACAGACCCTTAGCGGACACACTAGAGCCCGGGTTGGAAAGGGCTGGATCTCCTACTAAGTCTACTACATCGCCCTGCTGCTCTCCTCCCTCCACAAGCTCTCCTAGATCCTTAGGGGCATCCCTGGCTTCTAGCCAGGCCTTCAGCGCCTTGTAATACTCCTCCCTTCTAGTGAGACCTGTGATAGGGACTGTCAATTGCTTGCAAAAATATTTGAGCTGCTTGGCATTGTAGGTTTCTATTTTCTCTTCTTCCCAGGAGAGATCCTCTGAGGCATTGGACCTGGGCTTGCCCATTGTAGAAATAACTGGCAATATCAATAAAGGACAGAAGAAAACTTCTCAAAAAATGTAAGCGGGTGAAAAATCACCGGCAATATCAATCACAATATAGGATCCTAAAAACTCTCAGAAATGTGCGTGGGTGAAAAATCACCAGCAATATCAATCACAATAGGGGATCAAAAACTTTCAATAAATGGGCGCGGGTGAAAAATCACCGGCAATATCAATCACAATATAGGATCCCAAAAACTCTCAGAAATGTGCGCGGGTGAAAAATCACCGGCAATATCAATTACAATAGGGGATCAAAAACTTTCAATAAATGGGCGCGGGTGAAGAATCACCGGCAATATCAATCACAATATAGGATCCCAAAAACTCTCAGAAAATGTGCGCGGTGAAAAATCACCGGCAATATCAATCACAATATAGGAGCAAAAAAAATTCTCAAAAGAAATGTATGCGGTACGTTATGGTCTGCACTCACTAGTAGTGTACACTATAATTACTGTATGCGATCATAAATGCAAGTCCAGATCCTCACCGCTGACCACCAATGTTAGAAATGGGGGTCTCTAGTTGGCAATGGCTGGCCACTGTCCAAGTAGGGACCCTTCTTCCTAAGTCAGAGTGAGAGGGCTACCCTCTTTAATACCCCTGCTCAACCCTGTGGTAACGTAGCACGAGCAGGTAGGCTTATCTCAGAGGCAGGGTGTGAAGCATTTATGATCATACACAGTAACACAGTGAGGAACACTACAAAGGGACACCACACAAATAGTTATTATAAAAAATAAGTATCTTTATATAAAGGCAGATTTATCACAAGACCAATAACTGTAAAAGCCACAATACTGTCAAAAATAGGATAGCTGTTGAAGGGCTGTCAAAAATAGTTCAAAGGTTGCAAAAATAAGGTTCAAGTTCAAAGCAGTGGTCTCTGCGACCCTTTCTTTCACAAAGTACCTGGGTTTAGTAGCAAAACCAACAAAGTGTCGCAAATAAGCTGTAGCGATGATTCTCGGCACGCGAGGCCGGCGATGCGTTGAAATCCTTGCCGCAAGGGAGGATGATGCGCCGATCTGCGGGATGCGTGCGGAGACGATGCGACAAACTTCTGCACGCTGGACCGCCGATGCGATGACTTTCTTGCCGCGTGGGAGAAGTCGATGCGGTGATCCTGTTGCGCTGTGCGATCGTGTTGCGATGCGAAGACAAGACGCTCCGCGAGGGAGCGACGAAATTCGGTGCGATGCGATCAAAGTGGCGAACGCACGGCGTCCGCACTGCAATGTCTCGAAGCGATGATTTCTTTAAGGGTTGCGAGTGCGCGGCGACAGCAGCGCGATGATCTTTCCAGCGCGTCTCGGCTGCAGCGGCTCGCAAAGGGGCGTCAGCGATGGTTTCGGGTTGCGAGCCCTCGGCGGCAGTAGCGCGATGATTTTCCCAGCGCTCTCGACTGCAGCGGCCCGCAAAGATGCGTTAGCGTCGATTTCTTACCCTCTTTTCTCTGATGCAAACTAGAGGCCCTGGAACTCACAGGAGCCTCCTCAGCAGATAGCAGTCCTCGCAGGGAGGAAGCAGGAGGTTGGTGGTGGAGTCTGTTGTGCCTGAGACTCCAGCAGGAGGCTAGCTCTTTTCCTAGCCCTTGGGTGATTGCTGTACAAAAATAAAAGTTCTCTCAAGAGTTCCTTTTCCTCTTCTTCAAGGTCCAGTGGTCACTGCTGCAGGCCAGTGCAAGAAACAACACACAGCACAGGGACAGTCACTTCCTGCAGATTCCTCCAGTGGCACGGACAGAGTTTCCTCTCCAGATCCAAAAGCAATACAAAAATAGGGGGTTTGAGCACAGATATTTATACCCCAAAAGCCTTTGATCCTTGAAGCTACCAGTCCCTGAACCTAGCCAGAACCAGTTCTGCTCAGGCCTGGAGCACTTTGTTTACCAGGCTGCATCCTTCCTTTCAGAACGAGGGGGTCTGCTAGCAGACACACAGTGGGAGGTGGAGCCAGCATTCACCTTGCCAGGCACAGCCCTATTCAGATCAAAGACCCACCCCTCCCCACACTCTAAATGCAGATCTCCCTATTCAACCCAGGTCTGACTCAGCCTGTCCTGCCCCTCTAAAACCAGACAGCCAATACACATAACGGCAGAGCACACTGGAAGGCTTAGGCAAGAAAATACCTACTTTCTAAAAGTGGTATTTTCAAACACAGAATATAAAAATAAACTTCACTAAAAGGTGTATTTTAATATTCTGAGCTCAGGCATACTAAATTCGTTTTTCTACCATGTTCCTGGGGTCAGTTAGGACTATAGCATGTAATAGTCAAACTGCCCATTCTAGCCTATGAGGAACAGGTAGCCTTACAGTAGTGAAAAACGAAATGGAGCATAATTCACTACCAGGACATGCTACACACACCAAGGCATGTCCTGCCTTACACATACAAGGCACCCTACCATAGGGGTGACTTACAGGATGCTAAGGGAAGGTTCAGGGGCTGGGAAGTGAGTGCACTTCACAGCCAAGATGGCAGTTCTGGACTGCACACAGACACTGCAGTGGCAGGTCTGAGACACACTTTACAAGCTGCTTCTGTGGGTGGCACACATCAGTGCTGCAGGCCCACCAGCAGCATTTGGTTTACCAGCCCTGGGCACACATAGGCCACACTACTAGGGACTAACAGGTAAACCAAATAAGCCAATCAGGGATATACCAATTCACATAGACATATTTATACAGGGAGCATTCGCGCTGTGACACTGAATGGCAGTGGCACAGCGCCCAGAGCATCTAACACCAGTAAAACAGAGGAGACAACAGCGAAAAATGGAAGGGAGACCCACGCCAATGGTTCCAGGTCTAACACTTACCATGAAATATTTATAGATTTTCAAATTGTATTCACTAACCTTAATGTATCTATTTTATGCTTTTACAGATGCACATGTTGTATATCCAGAATATTTGCCCTCTTAAAAGTACTTGTAGTGCGATCTTAACCTTTCGACTTGACAAATGTACAAACTGTATCTCTGTACTTCTTAGATGTAGATGAGTAAATGCCTTAACTTGCCCTCCCTACCTATGTACAAACTATACACTTTGAACTTTACACCTTCACTAATTTAAATATGGTATAGCTTTAATTCTACACATTAAGACATGTCATATCCCTTGACAGTGCAGATCTGATATTGTATACCTTAACTTTACATATGTACTTTACAGGTGTGTATGATGCTACTATTTGCTTTGCAGAGCTGCAGATCAAAATGTACGCAGTGTCTTTACAGATTTACATGCTTTTACTTTACAGATGTACAAACGTTATGCCTTTTATTTACAGAGTTACACACTGTAACCCTTTAGTTTGCAAATGTAAACACAGAATGGCTTTTCTTTACAGATACACCATGTATCCCTTTAGTTTACAGATGTGCAAACTGCCTTTTCTTTACTCTGTTATACCTGGTATCCCTTTAGTTTGCAGACGGCAAACTAAATGCCTTTTCTTTACTGAGGTACACCCTGTATTCCTTTAGTTCACAGATGTGCAAACGTTATGACTTTTCTTTACAGAGCTACACCATCTTTCCTTTTAATTTACACATGTGCAAACTAGATGCATTTTCATTACAGTGTTACACCTGGTATCCCTTTAGTTTACTGATATGCACATTGAAGGCTTTTCTTTACAGCTATACACTCTGTATCCATTTAGTTCACATATGTGCAAGCTGTATGAATTTTCTTTACAGAGTTACACTTTGTATCCTTTTTGTTCACAGATGTGCAAACTTAGGGGCATATTTGCAAGCCCCTATCACCAACACAACGTCACTAAAAGTGACGTTGTATTGGCGATAGGGGCTTTGCCTTATTTACAAGGCAGCGTTAAGCCACTTAACGTGGCTTAACGCTGCCTTGTAAATAAGGCCCCCTTTCACGCTTTACTTAGAGTGAAAGGGGAGGGCAATTGGTGTTGCACTGGGCTTTCCACCACAACACCCATTGATTTTGAAGCTGCCCCCTATTTACAAGGGTGGCGTAAATAGGAGGCAGTGCCAAAACAGACCAGGGAAAACTTGGTTTTAAACAGGCAAAACGAGGAGAAATGATTTATTTCTCCTCGTTTTTGCTGTTTCCATGTGTGCTGCCTTGTGCAGCACGCATAGAAACAGCAAATTGCCTATGATTGTTTATGTGCAGTAAGGTGACTCTTCCTGCAGATAAACAATCCAAAAAAGAAATGACGTTTTGCAACTTCAATATGTGCTGCATTAAGCATCACACATAGAAGTTTCAAAACGCCATGAATGATTGTTTATGTGCAGGAAGGTAGACCTTCCTGAACATAAACATTAATTCCCCCAACGCAGACACACTTGCACCATGGTGCAAGGGTGCCTGCGTTGGCGCTAGGCAACTGAACTCAGCGCCAGCGCTACGCAGGGATGCACCGCATTCTTGTGAATACGGCACATCCCTGCCTTTTCAGAATGGAGAAGCGTGGCGTTAGCAATGTTTGCTTAACCTCACGCTTCTCCATTCTGTTGAAAATATGCCCCTTAATTCCTTTTCTTTTCAGAGGTACATAGACCGGGTGTTTTTGACACATATTGAAAGATGAATTTCGTAATGTACTTTACTTTGAAACTCTAAACATGTACCTACTGCCTGACTTAGTTTGCACCTTTACTGTTTTTCATTCTATACACCTTTACTTTATGCTTTATCGTGTAATATTCTGGGGGAAAAGAAGGTACATCAAGCTTCTTAAAGATCTATAAAGTGCCAGTCTTCTACCTTTACTGAGATAAACCCATACAGCTTTGTTTCTGTGTCTGACAAAACATAGAAAAAAAACAACGAGAGTCCAAATTGAGAAGGGGACAATGTTTTACATAAAACAAAAAGTGCACACTCTTTAATCTATCTGAATGCAGAGTACTGGATTAAAGACTAAACAAGAGATTAGTTCTCCTAGATAGGGACACACTTACTTTTGTACAAGATATTTGGCTTTGCTTCTTTAAGGTTTAACCCTGTATTTTGTAAATACAGTATCAAATACCAGCACTTGCAACCAGTCTGTTCTTCAGCAAGGACATAAGGGAGATGGGCATGAACAAAGAATCAGTCAAGCTCCTGTAATATCAGGGGACACAAATAGCTCTAGTTTTTGCGACTGTGCTTTGCATCATTTACTTCCCAATATTTATTCACCAATCAAAACCCTTACTGGTGCTAATCCCTAAAAGAATATATATTTGGTCAAGGGTGTACTGCAGGGTCAGCTTTGAGAATCCTGTGTTCTGTAGAGGAATCCTGAGAGCAGCCACCAACGTATAGTGAGAGCTACTTAGATGAGGCATGGATCAGCCAGTCATTACATGAGGTGTCGGTTCAGCCCCGGTGCATCTCAAGTGGATTCCTGGGCTCTATGAACACTAGGGGGCAGAAGGAGCCAAGGATTTCAGCCAGATTTGGATACAAAGCGGAAGGACACTGTTCTTCTCTCCATGTTCTGTAAGGGCGGCAACTCAAAAACTGCATAGGCTACACATTTGAGGCCTGAATCATTAGGCCATTGCATAAGATATAGGTTCACCCATTGTTCATTTTCTGGCTCAGAGGAACAAAGTATAAGACACGGTGGGCACTGGAGAAAAAAGGCAGCAGCCATCTTCTTATGGGCGGTCACAAATTAATTCTCCTATCTCCGTGTTAGATGTTGGGGTTGTGACTCCAAAATCAGCAAAACGTTCTAAATTGTAAAATCTGTTGAAACTTTCTTTCTTTAAAGAACGCTGCAACGCACTCTACGCCGGAATAAAAAAAAACCTCACCGCAAGCTACAGAACATCCAGAACGCCGCCGCAAGACTGGTCCTCAACCTGCCAAAACACTGCCACATCTCCCAGCACCTGCGCACACTCCACTGGCTCCCCGTCGAGGCAAGAATCACCTTCAAGATGCTCACCCACGCACACAAGGCCCTCCACGGCACCGGACCAGCATACCTGAACAGCCGACTCAAATTCCACGCACCCCAAAGGACCCTACGATCAGCCCAGCTCTCCTACGCCGTGGTCCCCCGCACCAGAAAGACCAGATCGGGAGGCCGCTCCTTCTCCTTCCTCGCAGCCAAAGCATGGAACGCCCTTCCGCTCCACCTCAGACAGACAACATCGCTCCCCATCTTCGCAAGAAACCTCAAAACCTGGCTCTTCGACAGAACCCCTCCTTGATGGAATGGAACCTGCAACCCCCCCCTCCCCCCATCCCTAGCGCCTTGAGACCCTTACGGGCGAGTAGTCGCGCTTTAACAAACCCCTGATTGATTGATTGATTTATTTAAAAGGCACTACTTGGCCATCCACATATAGTTTTCTAAAGTTATTGATCTCTAGATGTCATTTTGCATGTTTAGACCGCAAGCATTCTTGTGTGTGTTTCTAGCCATGTTTAGGAGATAGTGCCAAGTGATTCTCCTTCAACCTCCTTTTTCCTTTAGTGACTTGATGAAACTTTTCATTCGCCTGATCCATCAGTAAAATAGAGTCATCAAGTCTTGGTCACTGTGTGTGATGTTCACCCATACCAAAGGCAATGGCTTTTAGTACAGCTCCAGCACCTAATTATCTTTCCAATGCTCCAAAATTTGAGATATTATGGAGACATTATACATATATTAGCGATCGGAAGTGTCATTTTCTAAAGACCATCAGAAGATTGTCAGACACGCTTGTCATGTGTGCTGGCTGTAGTTGCTCAGGAAATTCTGATAAATTGATGATTGCAGAAATCTGGGGTATGAGTCTCTCTCCATGTGGCGGTAAACAATCTTCTGGGCATCTTCAAAACAGTACGGACTGGAGTGCTGCAGCTCCTTGATGATATCTTCTCTCGTCGGGCTGTCTATGTTAATCTGAAAAGAGGAGAATTGGTATTACAGATAGTCTTGACTTACTGTTGTTTGTGGAAAGGCATAGATTGGTCTAAGGTGGCAAATACTGGTAAAGCCGAAGCCTGTATGCCAATGGGGGTATTCAGGAGAGATAGTGAAAGGCAAACATCCCTACATTACTTCAATCAATGTGCAATCATTGCCCATATGAAAAGTCAGGAGGATGAATTTTTCCTGCATCGTCACCACTTTCTTGCTTTGCGTGGCTGCTAACAAAGTTACCAAATGCGCTATTAGTGTTCCTTATAGGGAGATCTGCAGACTAGTAAACTACCTGAAACCACCATAGGACTCCAAAGAAATGGCAGGTGGTAGTGTTCATTGTGCGCTGACAAATACAGTGGGATTTAAGACCTGTTATATAGGTGCAAATGAACATGCACTCTGAGAATGCATCCCAGCATTGGAGACTCGGTCAAAGAATTTGTTAAACACAACTTATCTTCCAGTCGAATATACTATCTCATCCCCCCAAAAGCCTCTGTAAAACCAGCCTTCTGCTATCATGTTGTGTGCCCTAATGTGTGGTACCAGAATATGGTAATGTTCGAAATGGGGTCTCTGGTTGGCAGTGGTTTGCACCCTGTTCAAGTAGGGACCCTCACTCTAGTCAGGGTGAAGGAGTCACACAGCTAAGATGACCCCTGCTCACCCCCTTGTTAGCTTGGCATGAGCAGTCAAGGTTATCTCAAAAGGAGTCCATTCGAGTGCATGTCCTACCTTTTAAATACGCTGCACCCTGCCCATGAGGCTGCCTTGGGCCTACCTTAGGGGTGACTTCCATATAGTAAAAGGTAAGGTTTGGGCCACTTGCCAGGACGAAATGGCAGGTTAAAACTGCACACACAGACACTGCACTGGCAGGTCTGAGACATGTTTGCAGAGCTACTCATGTGGGTAGCACAAACAGTGCTGCAAGCCCATTAGCAACATTTGATTTACAGGCCCTGGGCACACATGGTGCACTTTACTAGGGACTTACTAGTAAATCAAATATGCTAATCATGGATAAACCAATGACCAGTACAATTTAGACAGAGTGCATATGCACTTTAGCACTGGTTGGCAGTGGTAAAGAGTCCAGAGTCCCAAAGCCAACAAGACAGGTCAGTAAAAATAGGAGGAAGAAGGCAAAAAAATTGCCGATAACCCTGCAAAAAGGGCCAGGTCCAACAGGTAGTCAAAATATTTTCTGACTCAGATATCATGTCCTAAATATTGTTTATAAAAATATCCGCCTATTGGAATTCATAGTAGGAATTCCCCAGCCAGTGAGATAAGATTCTTGTAAACAATACTTAGCACACAATATTTGTGCCAGACTATATTCTGACTATAATATTCTGAGGTATGAAAGTGGTCTGGTGTTTGGATCCTATTCACGAGGCACCCTCAGGTCAAGACACAAGTCACTAAAGTCAGGGATCTGACTAACCAATCGTAGACAGTGTGAGGTAGCTGAAGAGACACCCTAGCACCAAATAAGTGTAGCTCTGGGAAAAAGTGGAGGTGAGTTGTGGCTCTAGCTACCTACGGTTTTGTATGTATATATGTAGGAGGAGGGTATGTGTGGGGTCTGTGGAGGGCGTGGACAACATTGGATACGGTAGCACATTTATATGCTCAGAATGGACTTTTGATATGAGACATCCTGGAAACACAACATACAGCATTTTTGCATATGTGACACCCTATGTTTCCTCTTTGCAAATCTTGTCTAACATATGTCAATAAAGTATTTTGCATTGGATGGTATTGTACTGCTATGCTAGAGAAAAAACAGCGATGGGGAATAATGGTTGCAATAGTATCAACCATTGCTAATTACCCAGACCTGCATTTCAGCCCTTCATTTTTTGACCACTGTGCCATGTCCGACAAAAAATAGCCTCGTGCATCTCAGCCAATAGAAGTGGCAACCAATCTATTATGTATCTAAACCCTTATGTTACGCACATGAAGGGCGTGCTGTGGATGCAAAACAGTAGGGTATGCATTCAAACCACAATTTTATGCCTGTGAATTTGTACATTATGAGGATGAGCTAAAAATAAAATACCTATAAATCAACACATTGGCCATACACTTCAGTACGTTACACAAACAGACCAATATTTACTTTACACACTAATGTATTAAACAGATACACTTACAGCAGTGTTTTATTTATACAATCCAATATAATGGAGTGTGCCTATAAACTGCACATCTTAGCCCAGGTGATTTTTCACACATACGTATGTATGACATTAGCATTAGCATGCATGCATTTACAACACATGCCTTTACCACGCATCAGTTACAATGTAATGCCTTTACCATGCATTGCCTTAACCATGCAAACCTTTACCATGCATATACCTTTACCACATACGCCTTTACAACAGAAGGTAAGGGAAACCCCTACACATATATATATTCCCTTTTTTTTAACGGCCCGGCCCAGGGGGATGGTGTTCCCAGGGCTCAAAATCAGCCCGGGAGGGGGGCCACGAGGGCCCCCTCACTATTAAGCATATTGGCCGGGCCCTGGGGATGGGGTCCCCGGTTCCAAAATTGGCCCTGGAGGTGAGCCACGCAGTCTCCCTTCCCTTATTACATTTTGGTTGGGCCCAGGGGGATGGGGTCCCTGGGGCTGAAATCCACCCGGGACGGGAGCTGCATTGCCCTGTCTCCCATTGTTTACTATCGATTGGGCCCTGAGGGGTGGCAGTCTCCAGGGCTGTAATTGGTCTGGGAAGGGGGGGCCACATACACCCCTCTCTCCTATTTTATGAAAGTTATTCCCCCGGGACATGGCCCACCTGGGGTACAAATTAAAAAACAAGTGCGTGAGATCGCACTTGTTTTTGTAAAAAAAATTGCCACGAATTTGCAGATCCTCCACAATTTTGTGAAGGAGAATTAAGAAAAATAAGTTTTGGGGCCCAGTGGGGTTCCTGTGGGGCCCCACTATCAGGGCAAAGGGGACCGGGTGTTCCTACCCTGCCCCTTCTGTTTTTTTTACTTTTCTCTTGGGACTCGGCTGAGTCCGAGTCCCAAGATGGCTGCCAACACTTCCTGGTTGAAGTATTGGCCGCCAATCAGATATCACCATGAGGTCTGTCAGATCAAAACGTCCCTAGATATACAAATTTCTTTATTCTTTAATAATTCCAAAACTACTAAATTACAAAAAGTGCTCTTTCTGGACCAAGAGCAAGCTTTCCGCCAAATTTGGTGTATTCCGCTCAGCGGTTCTGGCTGTAGTTATGTCCAAATCCCCTAGAGAACCCCCGTTTTTTCTTGGCCCCCATTTCACAGATCACCCCGAAACTTTCCAGACAGCAGCTGAAGTGACCAGTACACTATTTTTGAAACTTTCGTGAAGATTGGTCAAACGGCGCCAAAGTTATTAGCAAAGGAAAAAATGCTTAATTTATGGAAACTAAGCCCTAACTAAAACTACCTACTGGTGTGAATATATATATGTCTATATAAATACATTACTTTTTTTAATTGGAGGAACACAACTCCCTTACCCACCTCGAACCCTAAAAACACTCTTACCACCCAATTCTCTTACCTACCCCTAAACCCTCAAAACACTTACCACCCAATTCCCTTACCCACCCCTAAATCCAAAAAGCACCCTTACCATCCTATTCCCTTACCACCCAATACCTTCTACCCACCACTAAACCCTAAAAAGCACACTTACCAATCTATACCCTTATACACCCCTAAACCCTAAAAACACCCTTACCACCCTATTTCCTTAGCCAGGGTTAAAGTGATAAAGACATATGCATGGTAAAACATGTGTGGTAAAGGCTAGGCCTGGGCAAAGGTCACCGAGTTCTACTACGAGGAATTCCCTGGAGTGCCCCAAAATATCCGTGAGACTCCGCGGAATTCCGCTAGCGGGCAGAAATGCTAAATGCGCCTGTTCGTGCTACGTTTTTGATGTTCAGTAACATGCAGCACTTTCTCGAGCTTGAAATCGCACCAAAAGGAGAAAATCTGCTCAAGGATGCAGCTGCGGTCACTGCCATTCTCTTGTGCTTGCTGTCTTCAGAAAACAGGTGCCAGATGTCGCAGGCGTGGCCAAAGACCCATGCTAGCAGCCGGCAAGTCTCCTGAGCGCTCACGGGCAGTCATCAAATCTTGTTGGCGCTTGTGGGCGGCCGGCAAATCTCGTTGGCACTTGCGAGCACTTGGCAAGACTCATCGTGCTCTCCAGCACCAGCAAAAACCTGGCCCGAAGGGTGCCAACCGGAAATAAATTCCACTCCGGGGCAGAATTTATTGGGAACTCCGCGTTCTCTGCAAATCTCACAAAGTTCCCAAATTCTGCAAATTCCGTGAGCGGAGCGGAATTTTACGGCCAGGCCTAGTAAAGGCAAATTGTGGAAAAGCCATTGCGTTGCAATTGATGTAATGACGTTGTAATGCCTGCATGATAAAGGCTATTTCCCATACCAATGTGCTTGATATGTGCATGAATACCTTAACGATGCATTGTATTAACCCACATAGTGATACCACAAACTAATTGTGTACAAACAAACATAGTGCACACAAACCTATATAGCCTGCGTGAACCAGGCAGTATACGCAAAGGTACACAGTTTATGGTTCACACATAAAACAATGTAGTTGCTATGCAAACAACACTGGTTGGTATACATCAATATGTGTCACATAAAATACAGATGAATTTTGGCTGTTTTGTGCCTCTTTGTATACGGCTAGCCAAACTTAATCTACTCCATCTTTATGTATGCAGAGTTCATCAAAATTTCTTCATGCGTCCTGGATTCTCTTCAAACTTGGGCGAGCTGCTTAGTGAGTGAAGTAATTCTTCTCTGTTGGCTGCATATTACAGATAGGTCACACTTTCCTGTTTACGCAATGGCGCACCTTAAAGCAGGTGCACTGGGTGCAAACAGGGAAAATGTGTCCTATTAGGAAGAATGTGCTGCTCTCAGGCCAGCTGCGAACTTGCACTGCCCCCAGGTCAGCGCAGTTAAGAGAAATACGAAACAGCTGTTTTGCCTGCACTTTCAAGAGGGGAGAGAAATCCCCTTGCAAGCAGATGCAATGAATGACTGCACCCGCCTGCAAGAGGATGTCTGGAGGGTCCATGGGACAGCTTTTCTCCCTTCCAGAGGACTTCCTTTAGGAGGCGCACTGAAAGTGTGCTACCTCTTTGTGGTGCACTTTCAGTGCGCCTCCTAAAGGCATGTTTGCCTCTGCCCCACGTCGGTAATAGGGCACGGGGACCGAGATAAAGAGATTCCCTCATTTGCATGAGGCCTCGCTCAAATGCACTCTCTTGATAGTGCTGGCGCTACATGTGTGCCAGCGCTATCTGTATTACAGAAGGCGCCGCACAAGCATCTTCCACCCCTTCTGTAATACCAAAGTGCCCCAGGGTGGCACAAAGAAGGTGCAAACACCCATTGCGCCCCCGGGACTCTTCTGTAATATGGGCCCTGGTGTGAAACCTTTGCATTTGAGGCTGAGGATACAGATTGATAACAGTCCCCTTACCCTGGGAATAAGTCATGTCCTGTTTAGTTTTGAATGCGCTGATTACATTCTGCTCTGCTGTCTGAAAGTCTAAAAACACAATGGGCCTGATTCACAAAGGGACTTACGACTCGTAA
This sequence comes from Calotriton arnoldi, assembly GCA_963921515.1. Lineage (NCBI taxonomy): Eukaryota > Metazoa > Chordata > Amphibia > Caudata > Salamandridae > Calotriton > Calotriton arnoldi. The sequence continues at coordinate 499,022 of CAWUFW010011215.1, read as the reverse complement.
AGTTACGAGTGCAGAGTCTCCGTACTCGTGGCAAAATCTCTGCATTGATCACTGTAGTGCAGAGAATCTGCCTCGAATGCGGATATTCCACCACGCGTGCGGAGACTCCACACTTGTAACTTTGCTACTGCTTCAGCACTCACAATAAGCAAAAAAGTACAGATCATGCTTAATATATTTTCCTAGTATTTATTTATGTTTGACTTTTCTGTCATTTTTCCATCTCTTGTGCTCTTTCTGTTATGGCTTATTTCACTGCCTTCCTTTTCTTTTGATTAGAATTATTTTATTTTGTCCTGCCCTATGCCATTCCATTAAACGGCCCTCCAACGCTCTATTCTACTTTTTCTTGTAAGTAGATTTCCCTCTCCTCTGGTTTTCTGAACTTTAAAATCTAATTCCATCCATTCCTGGTTTTCCAATGGATCCTACTGCATTCAGTTCTGTGTATTAAGTACTTATCAAAATATGCAACACACTTAAAATTTCATATTACTTTTTAGGTCAAGCTTCGATCGACCTGTTATATCTGTTCTGTGGTGTTTGTCAAACCCACTGATTGCCATTGGTTACTATCTGTGGCATTCAGAAAAACTGTCTTGTTATTGGTGCATTTGTGTAAATGCGCCTCCTTTGACTGCTTAGTTCCGTCCCTGGCGATTTCACTCAGAGAACGTTTTGTTTGGCCATCACACTCTACAGAGTGTGATGGCCCCTCCTCCTTGTTTTCATTCCTTATTATAGTTTAAATCTCCAACAGGGTGCTTGGATGGCACGGCAGCATGAGATCCTGTATGCGTTCACGTAGGGATTTTGTTCTCCCAAGTCTCTAAGCTAGCTGCAGCAAAACAGGGATGATTTGGGGAATAATTTCTGCTGTGTTGTGCACTAATCTGTTGCAGCCCTCGCCACGGAATCAAATCTGGTGGGCAACACACGCCACCCTCACGGAGCGAGCACTGTACTGCGCTCTCACCGCCGGTGGAGAGCTCTTCTCCCGTCTGGTTTATTTATTTATCTTTTTCTAGTTGACCTCGGCATCCGACTGCTGGGCTACACTCTGTCCTAGTGGTGACGCCGCACACCGCACTCCGGGCTTGTGTTTAGGCTGGGATGAGTTTAAATCATGCACAAGATAAAGTCGTAAACCTTTTACCTCAACCCACGGACAATTCAGCTCTTTGCATTATGTGCAGTCTCAGTTGTTACATTGTGTCACCAGGCAGCCCGGCAAGTACCAATGCGCAAAATAATATCGCTGAAAAGCTGGGACTGTTTCTATGCATTGTTACATTCGATAATACTGATCGCTGGTTAAGAGCAGACAAGTAAAATACAAAGCTGCAGTGCTGCTCCTAATGCAGAGAAGCACATAGACAGGCAAGCAGTCTTCTAACCCGTGCTTAATTTTAGCCGATAGGGGGCACTGGCACATATTTTCCTCATCAGGTACTAAGTGAGTGCAAAAGAGGGGGAAAAAAACAAACAGATCTGAAAGACGGAGGAAGACAAACATGGACAAACCGCCAAAAAGTGACAATGTTGGAACCTGCAAAAGTTAGATAAAGGGTAAGTGAGTGTCAGGTAATGGATCAAAGAGACAATAAGTGGTTTAAGACTATCGGCGGGTAATGGTTTAGAGACATTAAGTAGGTGTGCGACTATCAGTGTTGTTGTTTGGAGTGCGGATGTTTAATTGAATTAGCTGTGGGCATCTGAGCAGAACTTTGGGCACCTCACAAATTAAGCACTTTTTCTAACAGTTATCTGTATCTCTGCACTCAATAAAGATGGAGTCAAGAGTTTTTTATAACTTCTTCTTGTTTCTCCATGCAAACGATATAGAACACATACGCCACAGCCACACCCTGCAGTTTTCAAGCGACAGTGCAATACCTAGCTTTTGTAAGTGCCTTTATTCCAGGGCGAACGTGCAGCTGCCGACGACTTTCATAATACGTGTGACGCCTTCAATCAGCTCTGGCACTTTAGCCAACAGCAGCTTGCATTCTGGGACTTGGAGTTTCTATTTTAATATTGTAAGTAGAGGCCCAAAAATGTCATCATGCAAAGCACTGTTGAGTGAAAGAGCAGAAGTACCTGAAGGTAAAAGCGCGAGTCGAGGTAGAGAGAAGCTCTCAGAGGTCAGTGATGGATCATAGGATCTGGATTCACAAATGTTTTGGTGGGGTCTGGATCACATGACTCAAATTTGAATATAAATTGGGATGAACTGCCTGTACGGCTTAAGTGTGGCAGGCGTATCCACTTGTGAATTGTAAGGAACTGGCAATGCTGTTCATTTTAGTGAATAAAATCTGCTTCTACCCCACTCTGCACGCACAGTACCAACATACACTGCACTCTTTGCTACTCCCTTTAATCAGCAGTCGGTTAGCCACCCTCCAGCTGTGGTGCCAGGCCTGGCTAACATGCTGGTGAGCGTACTCAAGTACCTAAACACTCCGCAGTGGGCGAATCCCTCCTGCCTTTAATATTGTTTTCCCGCAAGGCTAGTCTTTAAAGCAGTTGTTATGTCTGCTCCGTGATGCCATGAGAGAGACCGGTAGAAATGTGGGAATGCTCAGCATTTTAACTGCCCTTTTTAAAAACCGCGGACTTCTTTCATTCCAGTTCAAGACCTGTGTGAAACTGAGTCAAACATTAGGACGCGTTTGTCACTGTTTTAACTTACGCATTGCTGCCATATGCTCTGTGCATTAAAACTGTGATTTGGCTACACCTCATAGTATATCCCTACGTCACAAAAAGTGGGATTTTCAACAGTAAATGTTGCTGTACCCACAATAATGTGCTGCAAAGGTAAATGCATATAAGGTCCCAAGGGCGAGACTGATTGCATTGCAAATGCTTGTTTGCCATGGAAGCAGTTGTTTTTCTTCTTAGGGCCTGATTCCGATCTCGCTCGGAAGCGCTCCTGACGGCATCCGTCAGTAGCGAGTCCGAGTCGTACATGTGATTTCCGTGCGGCTCGTACAGCTGTACGAGCGAGCAAGTACGATGCGATAATCGCCTCGCGCTCCGAGTGGCTCGTACGCGTCAGTGATCCCCTCCGGACGACTCCGCCATGGCCGACACGCACAGCGCAACATTGCGGATTCCCGGACGACCAAGTACGATGCGCGTGCCGAGCAGCTGGATCGAGTCGGAGCCTCCGACTCGAAAAAGCTCCGGGAAGCGGACTTCGGGGGTCCGTAGCGGGCCCTCCTTAAACTGGGCCCCCACGACTTGATCACTGGGGGGGCCCAAGGGTCCCCCCTACACATGCATGCATGGTGCGGGCAGGACCGAGGCATCCCCGCGACACGGGGTGCCCCCGTCCGAGACGTGCGTTTATTGTCTTTGGGAGCCTATGTACGCAACGTACACCAGGCTCCCATAGACTTCAATGGGGCTCCGAGCAACCCGAGTCCGCCAGCGCTGCAGCGCATCGTACTCTGTCGCTCGGAGCCCAGGAGCACAAGTCGCTCAGAAAGCTCTACGAGCGCGAGTCGGCCATAGGGCTTTCCGAGCGAGATCGGAATCGGGCCCTTAGTGTTTTTCCAATAGCATACAGGGAGCCACCGTTGGGGAAATATTCTGTGACGGCAATGTAACCTTAATGAAATTGGCAACACAACAAATAGGATCAAGGACCATACCCCCAAAATGAGGGTGCAATATCAGTCTCACATTACTTGTATCCCTGACATGCTGGGATGTTTCCCCAGCATATCAGGCACACTTACTTGTCTGCAGTTCTGTGAGGAATTATGTACTTTACATGCCAATCTTACTTGGGAGAGGCACCTCAGACATTGGTCATATCAGTATTTAAAGGGCATAGCTATCAATAGTGCAGCAGGTGCAGTTGCAGCAGGGCCCAGTGATGTGGGGGACATGCTGGACATGACTTATGGATGTCTTTCGCTATGTATCAGTGGGTTTAGGGCTCATGTTCCTTTACTCTTGCTACATAAGTGCAGCAATCGTAAATTTGGAGTTTGCTCCACCACCGAACTTTCTCACTGACTCCGCTATTGGAAAGTCTGTTTATCCTTGCCACTGCAAATCACATAATCAAGGCCCCCAAGGACAGAAGGGAATTATGCTGTTTATTTAGGAAAGGCCATCCTGCTCTCTTCTTAAAATTGCATAAGAGAAAAACACAGAAGTTGAAAACTATTGTGGTTTGTAAGATAGAGGCCCTAAGGTTTTAGGACAGAAATAAAAATATCCTTGAAATCGAGTGATAATACCCCAGACTCAAACCTCAGGGAGCCAGAACACAGTAATTACATCCCTAGGTTAAGTATCATTGGGAGTTTGTTCTTTGAAGGTATGGGAGAATCAGGCAGCTAGCATGAGCTAACAGGTTGAAGTAACATGAAGCATGATTTGATATTTACCAAGAGGGAATAACCAGCATGAGGCTTCGATGTCTTTGTTTCCTAAGCCGCCAGCAGGTCTGAAACACAACACTAAATGTTCATCCTTACTGGGTGTATTCATTCACTTATGAGTACCTCTCTAGGTGAGTTCGGCTGAATGTAGAGTTTGAAAAGTTTTCTTGCCCTTGCATTCCTTTTCCATCGGCATGTTATCCTTTTGTATTTTTCACAGGCGATCCAAAACTCCAGGTTTTCATCACTGTACTCAGTCTTCAAGTAGGCTTTGTACACCATTGGTCCATCTGCAAACAGAATGAAAATGATGCCCATCATTAACTATGTATTAGAGGCATTGTTAATCAACCAATTTTAGGTGATTTCATTTTTAAATACGCAGTCGGCATTGGCTCAGAGGTTGGGCCCTTAAGTCAGGAATTCTATGATAAACAACTCATGCTTGTATCTAAAGGGCTCATTTTAAATTAGCGCAAACCGCATTCGGTTGGTCTGTCAGAGGACGTGTCTCCCACTCCATTCTCAATTTTCTATCTTATTTAAATTTAGCCACTGTGTTAGTAGACAATTTTCCCCTAAAACTAAGGCGAGTTGCTTTTAGGGGAAAAAAATACGCAATGGTAGGTCTGCCATCGCATACCACTATCACATAATTATCATCACTTATGGTATTCTTAAGGAGAAACCCTCAAAGTCGTGAGTTTCTTCAGATAAAAGGGTTGGGAGCCCCAATGAAGGCTATAAAGTGGCGCAGGGCCAATAATGGCTTGGACAGACCTTATGCTCCAATATTCGGATGTCAGTCTTTTTGTATATCCTTTTTTAAATGTAAAACATTCTAATGTCAGTGGGTGGAATGTTCTTATAAATGGATAAAGTAACCCCTTCCATATAATATAAGGATACTGTAACTCATTAAGTAGTTCTGTGATCATATAGATAAACAAGACCAAAGGCCGGGTTCCTATTGAAGGTCATGATGGTCAGCTGTAGCTTGCAATATCCTCTTAACTTACGGCAGAGGGTATTTTATTCCTTATAATATGTGGTCACACCATCATCAAAAAACTGCTTAAATCCTTGGGGCCTGATTCATAAAGGTAAACTTACACCTGTGTGTAAGTTTATAATTTGTTTGCTGTTCACAGACTATGAGTTAATAGTAAGTTTACAACTGTAAAGACTCCGCAGTCAAGGAGGAGAACTCCGCACATAAAAAGATAGGCCGGTCCAATCACTTTCTGTGCAAAGTTCTCTGCCTGGTCAGTGGAGCTTCCATAGTCGTAAGCTTAGTATTAACTCGTAGTTTGTGAAAAGCAAAAAATAGTAAACTTATACAAAAGTGTAAGTTACCTTTGTAAATAAGGCCCTTGGTGTCCTGCTTTTTCATATTAAAGAGATAGCATGGTTGCAGGCATAAAGAATAAAAGGTGAATCAGTAATGCAAAATTAAACACACCAAAAACACAAGGGGGACTATTCACAAAAGTAAGTTACAGTTGTGAGCAATTTACACATGTGACGTTACTCTTACACTTTCGAGTAACTTTACTACTTTTGGCTAGTCACAAAATTCAAGTGTAAAGTTATTCAAAAGTGAAACTTACATGTTTCCATCCCCTGAAAAAGGGGCTGGAGCCAAACGTATCAGTGTAAGTTACCACACAAAAAACAGTAGTAAGTCCAGCAGCACACATGGCCAACCACTGGTGCTGCAATAGTGTACCATTGAAAATAATGAAGGCAGGGACGTACCTGTTAACCCCATAGGAAATAAGGTTAAATTAAATTATTTAAATTAGTTAAGAATATAAACAAATATGATGTAAAGTTAAAAAATATATGAAAACAGTATATATTTTGTATTTAATTATAAAATATTTCAATAACCTTTTTGCATTGGAAAGGAAGTAGTACACAAACATGACCAGAGCTTTTTACAGGACAATGTGGTGGACTCTATAATATTGTGAGCTATGCAGTAAATAACAAGCAGAATAAGAAATCCATGTACAGCATCCACAGCAAGATAGTGCTAAAAGATCGATATATTTCAGCAGTATGTTCAGAAGACTAATATCAGGATGAAAACCCCTATTGTCGCTGATATTAGAGGCTACTTACATTTGGTAGTCATCAGACTCTGGAAAGACTGGGACCATTGGACCACTTCTTGTGAGGAAAGTCTTTTGAGAGAAGAGGAAATGAAAGCTTATCAGACTACTGATTGACCACAACATTGGAGGAGTAAGCAATACATTAACATCAAGTGCATCATGGATGAAAAACATATCCAAAGTAATCAAATGTTACTGGAAGCACATGGAAGCACAACTGTTTCACAGTCATTAGCTACCAAGCTTCATCTGCCTTAAAAGCTCAGTAAGCATTTGGCATCGATCTCTTGGGTCTCCCATCCTAGTGCATAGTGCAATTAGTTTGTTCAAGGATTAGTCTCATTGTCTCTATCTGGGGGTCCCCAAATCAGTCATCACTAAGCTACAGGTGGTTCAGAATTCGGCAGCAAGACTTCTCACAGGCACAAAAAATCGATGCTCTGCCAATCCTGCCTTGAGATCACTACACTGGCTCCCGATACAGGAAAGAATTCATTTTAAGGCCCTTTGCATCACGCACAAAATCTTCCAGGGCAAGGGTCCTCCTATTCTAAAAAACCTGATTAAACCGTATAAAGCCAATAGAAAATTATGTTCTGATGATCTCTCCCTAGCCGACACCCCAAGAATTAAGAGGGCACGGACAGGTGGCCGCCTTTTTTTCCTATAACGCTTCCAAACTTTGGAACTCCCTCCCTCTCACTATCCGTAAGGAAACCAACCACTTGATATTTCGTAAACATCTGAAGACTTGGCTATTCCCATAATCCCATCTGCCCTTTAGTCACCTCCGCAGCGCTGGGATGCTTCCGGGTAGCCATGCGCTTTATAAAAACATTTTTCATTTCATTTCATTTCATTGTAGAGAGCATTCAGTGAGTCGATGACTTGCTAGGAATATTCTGATATGCGCCACAGGAAACAAGTAATTCAGCTGGTCTTGTGTGCCAGACATCTGAAATATTGGATGGGAGAAGGCAAATGGGAAATCCCTAAGAGAGAGGTCTAGAGATTAGTGGTCCCACAATGTTGAATGTTCATAATGTGGAACCCTGAAGGACACACTAGGAAATTAGGAAAAAACTTTTTCAGTGCATGATTAAAGAAAAACACAGTTAATGGAGCTGTGAGAAAAAAAAGCTAGAAACTACCAGTGGGTAGATATGATATTGTGTCAAATATATAAGAATGTCATAAAAGGAGACTGAGGCCTAGAAACCTAAGGATAGTGCGTTGTCTCTGGTGTTATAATGTGCAATGGTCATCATTGTCGGCCAGTCAGTTGAAATTCCAGGACTGTATGTGGGGGCAATGGGTGAAAAAGACTTTCTCCATTCTGTAACCCAGAGTTTGTAAGGGAGTTACGTGGTCTATTCATTTGGGCTATTTGGAGGAAGAGGGCACGTGCAGAGAAGGAAGGGAATTCAAGCCCAAGAAATGGCACATTTTCAAGCATTGATCAAGTACTTTTAAAGCTCACACTTGGAGCTCTTGAATAGAAAATAGGATGGTGGATAAGAGTGCCACGCTTAGACATATCTATGGACTATCTGGGAGTGAGAGATGACAATCTGCTTGAGTTCCTGGCAAGGACCACTGAAGGAAGAAAGTCATGCATGAGGATATCTAACACACGAAGCATAGGATGGTGGAATTATTGATGGTGGTTACAGCAAGACACGCCTCCTATTAGCACAGAGTGGACTACTGGGCATTCTTGACACGGGGGGAAGTGAGGGAGTAGAGGAGAGGTTACGGGTCCCACACACAACTCTGCTACCTCCAAAAGGTAAAGAAGGGCAAAGGGAGGTATGTAGAGGAAGAGAGAGATCTTAGTCTTCCAGTATCTTGGTTCGTTGTTGAGCTTGTCCTCTTGTACTAATTTATTATAGTATCTGAATGGTCAGATCATTTTTGTGAGTGTTTGCTAATTTAGGGCAGTTTGTTTTTAAGATGATGGGGTCCGAAACACCCAAGTGCCATTTGTATGTTTCTGAATCTGTAATTTCAGTTTTAAGGTATGTGCACACAAATGATCCAAGAGATAGAACAAGTTAAGGTGTCTTTTGAGACACTGCAGGGGAGCTTACATATTATATCTTGGGAGACCCACCATCGCCACAGTGTCAGTCTAACATTCTTAACTTAGCTCATGCAAGGTTCTTCTGTGGGTACCAAACCAAAGATTTTGCTTTTTAGCAACAAAAGTTGCTTTTAGAGTTTTGATGCTATCATAGTTAAATGTGAGCGAAATCAGTTGTCTGCTTTCATAATGTCACATGCATGTGCATATCTCCTCTGAGCAAAAGCTCTTCAAATACAATCAATGCCTCAGCATACTGACTCACTGGCGATACCTATCCTAAATCAACACCTATATATATTTTTTTCATGTGCTTTAACATGGCCTGGCAATCTTCTATCTGCTTGCATGATTAATTCCCTATTACCCTATTTGATGTCGTAGTTCCCATCCTGATAAATTTCTGTGAACTGGGACAAATATAATCCCTTTCGCACTTGACTCTTAGGGTAGTCTGGGCGAGCATTCACATGCTTTTCTAGATGCTAGTGAGGGAGCTCAGCACTCAACAGTCATCCAAAAGATACAATAATATTAATATCCAGCCTAGAGCTTGTCTTTACAAGAAACACATGGGACACTTTAGACTTTGGCAGATTGGGTATTACTCTGTCAGGGCGATGGAGTAAAATACTCAGTCACCCTAATGGAGTTTCCTACTGACATTCGCAGGAACCGCTGTTACGGCAGATCCTGTCAATCCATTGTCAGTTTGATGGGCTGCTCCCTCAACATGACAGAGCCGCACAGCAAACTTATAATGTTTTTTTTTTTTAGAACAAATACCCAAACTGGGTTTTTGTTTTGGAAAACAATGCCCCCCTTGCCATGGGCTTTTACTCTTATTTTGCTCTTTTTGCTGCCCCTCACTGCCTTGCTTTGCCTGGCAGTGAAAGCTCGCCATTGTGTTCGCCCACTCTAAATCAGGTGGGCGGACACATGGCCAAACCTCTGATTGCCCTTACTCCATCGGGCTGTCGGAAGATTATGTCAGTGGCTGAGATGAAGTAGTCTCCACCGTCAACATAATGAAAGTCCGTCTGTCACTAAATGAGTCAGCGGACCTTCAGTTTAGTGGAGAGGGTACTCCACCACTGTTGCAATTGAGTACCCTTTCCACCAAACTCTAAATCGGGCCCAAAGTACTTTAATCACAGTTGTACTCAATACTACTCACTACAAGAAATATACAGGCCGGGGACCCTACATAAGCTCCCTTGTAGGCTATGCACTTGCTCACTCCAGCTCTGGTTCCACCCAGGTATTCCCTCCAGCTCTGGGTTTCCCATCTCACTGTTCATCAGAACTACGTGAATTAGGCTCATGTATCCAAATTTCAATTGTGCTCAACATTGTGAGCTATATTAGCCCTGCTGGGTACACATTCAGATGCTGTTCTGTACCTGCGCTGCCCTCCCACACACATTGGCAGGATCCCTGGGCAGCTGGCAAGTCTTTTTTGTGTGCGACAGAGTCAGTTATAGGTGGCATCTGGCAGTGCTCTTGTCCAGCCCTTCCAGCAGAGGTCGTGGCACTGGGCCTTGATCAGTTTGATAAAGGCTTTGGCAGTGGCAGTCTTTCAGCAATTCGGCAGCCTTTGAGCAGATTCGGCCGACTACTTGGGGGACAGCAGTCTGGGTTAGTTGCAGCCCTGGGCAGACTGAAAGTAAGTGTTGCCCAGGATGGGCCCATGTCAGTCAGTCAGACAGATGCAGCCCACATACAGGCCTACGGCAGTCAGGCAGGTATAGCTCAATGGGCATGCCATTGCAACCTGGTAGATGTAGCCCTTGTCCAGGCCTTTGGGACTCTAGCACATATAACCCCATCCAGGCCTTTGGTCCACTGGCAGATGCAGCCCTGATCAGGAGGATGAAGAGCCCATTGTTGCAGTTCCGGAGACTCACTTGATAATAGACTAAGGGGTCCCACAGACATTTGGATGCTCCCTAGATCACTCTCAAGCAGTCTGCTTCTTGCTGGATGTCCATCCACCACTAGGGATGCACTGGAACTTGTTCCTCCTGGATAGTCCCTCCTCCAACAAGGCCTGGTCACACTGTAGATTTCTCCTAACCATGGTATGCTTCTACCACTGTTGTCTACGTTATACCCATGATAGGGTAGTAGTCCACTGCGAGTACTGAGGACATGCTTAGTGTGCCCCTCAAGATGAAAGGACAGGTCCTGAACCTCTTGCACGCTTAGATTAGAATGACAATAGGGTCAAAATAAAATGTCAGGATGCCAGATATACATACAGGTCAGCATTGAGGGCAGAGGCACATGCCTAGGACATTCCTGTATCAAAAATGACAAAACTTTTTAAAAAAACTAAAAACATTGAAAACTAACATGAATCCTAAACCTTTGAGTCAGACCCTACATTGAGCATCCCTTCTCATCTTGCTTATATGCCATTCTGTTTGATATCCACATTATCTTTCTGTGTGGCATTACATTACGCTTTTAACTTACATTTTGATGCAAGTGGTCGAGAAAGGAGCCTTCCACGTTATTAAATATGTTTCTCTTGAATTCAAGCTGTAAATGATACATTTATATGAAGCTACCTTGAATATTTTACCGGTCATTACTCGTACTCATCTTTTGTCTCCCGAGCTGAATACACTGTTTTGATAGCACATTTCATTTCTTGATTTTAAATGGAATTCCTACAAAGGTCAACAAAACATTACATTTCAAATGATTATACAAGGTCAAAAATCCACATCGAGAAAACAATTTAATATTGTAACAATCTCATATATTATCCTAATCTTATTTGGCTACCTATAGTGAAGAAACTATTCATCTATACGTGTTTACCTGTTTATTTTCCAACTGAGAGGTCATACAGGATCATTGTTCCAGCGAACGTTGGTAACCGTTTTCCCACAGTATTGTCTACATTGTCTAAAACCTGCACCTCAGAATGTTTCCAAATTTAGCCATTCCAACAGAATATGTACGTCGCCTTGAGTGCCTTCCCTTCTCTAGCATTCAGTATCATCGCCACCTGATTGGGGTTTTTCTGTGTCCTGTATTATTCGTGGATAATTTAGAGCTGTGTATCTTCAACCTGGTCTTCCAGACACCTTCCTTATCACTATGCGATTCTCCTGCCCACTGCACATCCACGAAGGTTTGTTGCTCACATGGACCAGCTGTGGTAGTGAAGAATAATTTTTCAGCTACTTTGGCATAGATGGAGGACAAATTTCCTTTTATACAACCTTTGTTAGCATAACGCTGAGACCTCCCCTTAACTCATTCTTTTATATTTCCAATATTGTGTTTGCTTGTAAGGATTCAAATGGAAGTAATCTGATGCATTTGCACACATTTCCAGCAGTGTTCGGGCCCTTATGCTCCCAATGCCACCAACTACAAAATGATCTACCTACCTGTTGTTTATAGTTATTTCAAAATGAATCCTCCAAGGGTTGAATATCAGAATTTCAATAACAACAATATTGTCCGAAATAAATTATATGACCAAATTATAATTAGCAAAATTGCTCCACCAATCGGCGTAGGCTTTATTTTGAACTTCAATGGGGTGATATTTTTGTAACAGATATTTAGGAAAAGATATTCAAATTATATTTTGTCACCGTACACCTTTAATGCAACATAGGGTTTAATCACTCCATTTATTCTTTTCAGGTGTAAGTGTTCCTTTGTGTTTATGGGTGCTTTCTGATAGCTCCTGCTTTCCTACATTATATTACCATTTTCTTGGTTCTCATTAGGGTGTTTTCAATTAAAAGCCATTTGGGTTTAAATGTTAATTTTGGGACTAATAAAGGGTACTATGAGAGATTGGATTTATGATTCCATATTATCGATTTAATACCACCCACCTGCAATACCAATGCAAGGTGGTTTTCATAATCTTTGGATTCAGACCTCTATCTGAAAGTCTGGCTTTTTCTTTGCCATACACACCAGTGTTAGTCACTCCGTAAGCTTGGGATTTCCAAAGATATTCTTAAATCTGAGAATAGGTGCCCTTTTACAATCTTAGCCCTTCCCCATAAAGAAAATGATGTATTCAGGTCTTTCTAAGCCTGTCCACTCCTGGAGCATGTATGTTGTCTGTCCCTGTGAGATCTCATTGCATAGGGAGTGCATATTCTATTTCAGCATGCCTTGTGTGATTCGATACATAGAATGTGTATTATATCTTTCACAGTGCCCTTAGTGATGTTGTTTCATAGTGCATTCATGCTACACATGTGTATGCAAGTGTATGATATGTATGTATCCACATTTCGTCCATCCATGCACATATATGTCATCATATCCTGTGTGATAGCATCTAATAAAGTGTTATTGTTATTTTTCACTGTGCACTTTGTAATCTCATTCAATAGCGTGTGTATGCTTTCTGCCATGGTTCGTAGTGAAAAAAGGTAGCTTTGTAAAAGAGGAAAACAAGATCAAATATTTAATTTGCTAGATTTTGTTCTCAAGAGCAGTCACAAGGGGAGACCACTATGTAGCATTGGTTTACGCTGTTGTAATCATCTAATGTATGCTAATGTTGTGATGTAATGTTCTATTCTAGAACTGTATTGGTACGGGCTGCTAGGTTGCTTCTGGAATGATTGGGCAAGTGTCAGTTACCAGATTGTTCCTAGACCTCCCTGGTGATCGATGCTGTTGTGGGTCTACTGATTGAAGAAGCTAACAATATACACCTTTAACTGTGGAGTGTTTCTTGGAGTTAGTCTAAAGCGCCTTTGCACCATTGGTAACCTCCACACTAAATTTTGGTACCAGGAGTTGGTTTATGCAGCAATCTTCAACTTTCAGACGTTGTTGGAAATTTACACATGAGCACAACTGCACGCGATCCGGACGCCCATGAGCAGGGAACGCTGCGGAGCCATGACAGAGGCAAAGCTCGACTTCTGGCAGTGAGTCTGATGCAAGACTCAGACGTGACCAGGTACTGCCTACTGATTGGAGGGTCCATCACAACAAACCATGCAGGACGCTGGTAGCCATTGGGTATACTTCAATATTGCTGCTGGAGTAAAGGGTGCACCCTTGCGTCTGACTTTAGATGAAGATGGCCATTTTACTTTGGGCCAAGGCAGCATTTCCTCACTGTACATGCCACCACTTAAACAATGCATCACCGCATTTGCTTGTCTCTCCTCATACTGAGCATCGCCACTTAATATATCACCGCTTTTACTACAGCGTTTACACTAACGCTGATAGTTTACAAGGTGCATATTCTACCCTAGCACTGTGGAGGTTGATTGGATGTTCCATCCTACATCTAACGTGCTTTTCTTTTTTCTCGCACACGTGCTTGGGATGATCAGGCATGTTCAATGGATGCTGAGTTGTTTTAGGAGATAAACAGTCGCACAAATGACATGCCTTTAATTTCCTTTCAACTCTTGTGTCAAGATGAGGAAACCAAACTCAGTCTCAGAGAACCCGCTTAGCGGTGGCAATTCCACTATGCCCCTCATGTGCCACTTAAATGACTTGCTGTCTCAGACACTCCGGTATGACAATTCTCGAACCTTGCAAGACAATACCTGTTTGGGTAAACGGAAAGCTGATCTTTCACATTTTTGAATTTCTAATGTTGACTGTCATTTATAAGAGGTTGAGTGTGCTGTTTCCAGGATTGATGTTCAATAATGTCTTTGAGTATTAGCATATCACTGTCTGTGCTCGTGACAGCAATGACTTGTTCCACTGATATAGCAGCAGGTATACTGGACTTTATGATAGTGTTAATGTAGGCTGCAGCCGTTTTAGAAGTAGTACTATGACACTGTACTGGCACTCATTAAAAGTAGTCAGCAGGGTTTTGATCTTTCCCTGGTCCGTGCGCAATAGCGTAGTCTTATTGCTGCAGTTGCAACCCCAACCTCTCAATGTGAGGGGGCATCTTGGCTTTAGGATTGCCAAAAATGGTAAGCAATGCTTGCTGTGACAAGAGTGAAATGCTTTCCATATAGAAACGTAGGAATATTCACAAGCCCACACCACAGCTAGGCTTTCTTTTTCCAGTTGTGAATGGGCACATTTATTTTGTGTCAAACTTCTGCTAGCATAAGCTACAATATGCCTTTCAGCATTTGGATGTCCATTGTGTTGGGCAAGGATCGCGCCCAACCCTACCAGGCTTTCATGTACATACAACGGCTTCTGTATGTAGATTTGGATCAAAGTAGGCCATTTCAGTGGCGTTCTCAATTGCATGTTTGATTTTTTCAAAGCTGTGTTCACATTCATGTGACCATTGAAATTAAGCATTTCATTTTGTTACGTCTTAATGGGGCAATTTCTGTGGCAAAATCAAGGATAACCCAGAACAGTAACAGGCAGTGCCAAGAAAAGAGCGTAACATGGTAACATCTTGTGGGGGACATGTCGGTGGCTGACAAAGCTTGCACTTTAGCCAGATCTGGAGTAATTCCTCCATGAGAGAAAATATGGCCAAATAATGTGAGCTTTGTTTAGTGGAACTCACACTTCTCTGAATTCAAAGTTAGACCTGCATCAGCAAGTAAACAGTACTCTTGTGTAAGAGCTCTATCATGTTCCTTTTGTTTGGACCCAAAGACTAATATATCATCACTGTAATGGAAAGAATGCGTGACAGGCTGTATAATGTGGCAAATGACATCTTGAAACAGTTCTGTAGCTGATGACACACCGAAAATAATCTTTTATTTCTGAACAAACCAATATGGGTAGAAAAGGTAACAATGTACCTGCAATTTTCTTCTAGTTCCAATTGCTGATATTCTTTATTCAGATCAAGGCAAGAGAAGACTTTGGCACCATTCAGCTGTGTGATCATATCTGCGATGTGTGAGCCTGGATGTATTTCTCTTTTAATTGCCATGTTAGCTTGACGCATATCAACACAGATGCTTACAGCTCCTTCACTGTCCTTTTTAGGCACTATCACTATGGGCGAAACCCATGGTATCGGACCAGTAGATTGCTCAATGATATCATGCTTTAGCAATGTCTCAAGTTCTTTTTCAACAGCTTCCTGTAAATGAAATACAATTCGATGATGTCTCTGAGCAACAGGACTAATGTCCTCATTAATATGCAGTTGCACTTTCGTTGTCTTAAGTTTTCCTAATCCATGAAACAATGATGGAAACTGACTTACTATTTCGTGATGAGCATTTATATTGTAATTTACAGATATAAGTCCTATTTCAGCAGCAGTACTGATACTGAGTAAACAAGCACTTGCTGACGTACCGTGATAGACATGAAGTAGTGCTTGTACTTTCATCTTTTTGTGCTGCATGGTTGCTACAAATGAACCTTGGCTTTTTATTGACGTTGATCCAGCTCATGTATGCACCTTAGTCTTCAACGGTGTGAGACGGGACACTGGAGACAGTTTGTTGTACTTCTCCTCACGCATGATGTTTATCGATGTACCGCTGTCTATGATAAAAGGCATGGAACAGTGATTTACCTTTAGTGTGATTTTAGGACAGTGTCCAAATGAATTTTGTGATTTCACTTGTTGATCTTTCCTCAACTTGTATTCTTCCTTGCATGCGGCCAATCTGACATGTGCACGTTGCTCCGTAGTTGACAATGGCATCGCACATTCATCTTCTTCACTGTTGCTTAACAAAGATGTTGAAGATTTAGTTGACGATCGACTTTGTTTAGTTTCCATTTGCCTCAACTGAAGCGGTCGCTTGGCCTTGTGGGCGTGGGTAGAATGTCACTTGTGGAACGTTTGGGCCTCCATTTTGTTTTCTCGACATGACACAATTATTTTTTCCTTTGCTTTGCAAACTATCACAAAATGTTTCTCTTTCCCACAACCGTTGCATATTTGTCCAATGGCAGGACATTTACCTTCATGTGGAAAAGAAAATCTGCATCTGAAGCACAGTTTCTTTTTCTTTGGAGACATCACTTTCTGGCTCTCGACCTTGTGTCTATGCTTACTTTTCATGTTCAATGCTGACTCACTCTGAGCTCCTCCAGCCTCTATGTCAGCAGCTTGTCATTCTGAACTTTCCTTGGCTCTTGCAGCCATTAGTACTCGCTCCAGATTGAACGTTTCACTCGCATTCGTCATCTGAATTAATCAGAAAGGCAACCATCTATGACTCTGAGACGTATGGCTTCTTCATCATTGAATTAATTGAATTTACAATGTTTTATGAGCGTACCACGTCTTTCAACACACTCGTCAATTGTTTCACCAGCTTTCTGTTTTTCTTGGTTGAAAATGTATCTTTTGTAATCGACATTCGCCATTGGATCGAACTTGATATTTAGCGCTTCTTTGATTTGACGGTATGAGATTTTATCAGGGTGTGGTATTTTCTTTATCACTTTCTTTATTCCTTCACCTGCAAGATTCTTGAGATATTTGGTGATCTTTTTGTTATCTGCTTCTTCTAATGCATCAATGAAATCATCAAAAGTTTCAATCCAGGCAGTCCATCTGGCACCAATATTCTGCTTTTTGGCGTAATCAAAGGGAAGCAGTGGTTTCAGGAAGGCGGCATCATAACCTGTGGAACTTCCTGCTGTTGAGAGCAGAGTCTGCTCTGGCTATGATGGCTGTCCACTTGGGCCGGCACCTTCGTCAAGCACTAGCTGTGAGCTGACACTTTTGTTTTCGCAGCCGATTTGATGTCATGTGTCCATTGGAGGCTTCTAGCTTCTTGATGACCTTTGAGTTGTGCGAAACGTACCCAGCGCCTTCTGTGATGGTCGTTTCGAGGACCAACAGCTCTGTAAGCACAACCCCTGTGCTTTCACTTGGGTGGCTTCACCCACTGCTGAGGTCGGATGGCTCTCTTTACTCTGGTTCCGATATGTATAGTTATACTCTCAGTATTTGACTATTCCTCTTTTAGTGCTTCTTTGTACCTGGTTGTCGCTGCCTTAGCATTTCTCTGTACCAGGTTGTCACTGCCTTTAGTGTTATCGTTCCATATGGCTTATGGCTCTGTGTTGTGTTGTTTTGGAGTACCTTTTTCACAGCCTCACCAGCAGATTTCGGGCCGATAATACACACATTTTTCTGTAAGGCCTTCATCTTCTTGGAAAACTCTACACTGGCTGGAGTGGCACTCTGACTCCACATACTTCAACTGTCGATCTTCACTTCGACTGAGGCACGTGTGGCAAGCACGAGCAGTTTTCTGGACTATGGCAAGCTCTCTGGGAGAGCACTGTCAGTTCTCTGGGTTACATATCCCCTATCTCATCACCAGTTGTATCATCCTCCCTAGCCTCAAAGCATGTAAATGATTACGCCACACACAGAGCTTGGTATTACATGTCTTTATTCCTCATCATGTAACAGTTAACTGAACATTCTGCATCATGAATTCTATCAACCGCACCCAAGCACTTATGTCACTGGTCTGTGGAGTCCTTTGGGAACCAAAAGGGTCCTGTTATCTCTAACTCACAAGACACTACAGATTCCACTTCTTTGTCTTGTGTACAGGAACAAGCAGGTCCAGTCCTATCAGGGCTCTTCTTAGGACACAGACAGCAGGTTCAGTCTTCTTCTGATCTTCATCAGGTCCAGGAGTATTTTGAAGATCCCAAGTTTATGCCTGGCAGGAACTACTGGGTGGGAATGACTCCTGGGCATACACACCAACCAGGTAAAAATTCCTAGGCCAACACTACCTTCTTAGGTCATTTTCAAAAAGGCATAAGACTTAGGCTACACTAAACTTGAGCTCTGAGGGTTGGGGTGTGAGGTGGATTTGTACTATATTAATCCTAGTGTCCTCCCACATGTAACACTATAATCCAGTTTGGGGCAGCCGCGTTACTCACAATAAACTCAGAAACAGAAGTCTGGTAGAACAAAGAAGGGTTTTCCAGCAACAAGATAGTGGATACACAAGAATGGTTTTGGCATTCTGTTCTTGCCTTTTGAAATGTGCCCCAACTGTTATATGTAAAACTCCAGCAGGCCTATCTAGCAGGATTTGACACTCCAATTGGATATGGTACTGTAATGTTAAAAAGAGGTTCACTGCGATTGGATTTTTTGAGCAAGAAGGATGGTTGAAGACACTCCTGTCCTGTTAAGTGATACCCTTTGTCTGGAAGTTAGGGCCAACTATACATCTTCCACTTTCCAAGTTCACAGATGAATGTTGAGTGTTCCCACCCAAAATTCAAAGTCTCATAACAATCCTGTGCAGTCATGTAAGGAATTCTTTTAATTAGCCTTTTCCTTTTTTAATAAGATTTCTTTTATTCTCCTTAGGTATTCGCATAAGTTACATCACTTATATTGAACAATGTTGATTTCATGAATTATTCCAAAATGTATTCCAATGTTGGTTCAAGATGTATTCAGATTATATCAGGTACATTCAGTCTGTGCCAACACGTGTTTCGCCCCTATGTGGCTATAACGCCTGTTTTTTTTTTCAAGGCTGTAATTTTAAAAAGGAATCATGAGTATATGCTCTTCTGTCATGTGTTATATCCACCTCCATGAGTGAAAAGAGTGTTATCTTATTGATACCCTTCATTATGGGCTTATGAGTGCCTTCAAAGTAGCACTTCCCTTACACAATAGGTAGTGTCCCCAAGCCGCACTCGTAAGAAATTTGATCTTCCCAATTTGTTTTGTTATCAAGTAAGGTTTATTGTTTCATTTAATAATTCTTCATCTTGAATAGTTCCATCCAAATTATATAATCATAAACATGTTAATCCACAATCAAAATTGCGCCCAATGCATTTCGGGCAACGCCCTTCATCAGGGGCTTGCTCCTACAAAAATAGAAGAAACTGTTTAGAAATGTACACCTAAGGATGATAGTCAAAGTTCTAATGACTGATACACCCAAGTGGAACAGTGTTGTGACCATGCTTTCCATTTGCTAAATAGGCATATGGTGTTATGTGCCAGTTCAAAAGAAGCAAATTCATGTGAGTTTTGTGACGAAAATGAAAAAGGACGAGAAATCCGGAAGTGTGTGTTTGTTAAAAGGTTAAAATATCTTACCAAAACTAGCGTGCTCACGTAGACAAAATACATAAATCAAGAAAAGCCAGGAATTCAAACAAAGTGCATTCATTGAAAAGCAAAAAATAGAAAATCATGCCAAAACCACCGTGCTAACGTAACTGTCCGTAGTGATGGTACATTTAATGATAATCCAGTGTCTCGAATAAAAGTGAGATCGTGATTCCTAAACGCTTGTGACACTGATAACTTACTAGACGATGTACTAAGTTTACATCCGTCAGTTTCTTCAGCCTCAGAAGTGAGAATGTCAAAGTTTGAAAATATTCCCGTTTTAAACAAAACTGCATCACATACTGTACAAAATATCCGAACGCTTACCCGTCGTTGTTAGAATCTTGTCATGGCGTGTAATGCCGGTGGATGTGAAGGAAAACTGTTGCCGCGTGTGTTGCGATCCGGAATAAAAGGATCACTTCACCCAGAAGTGTTCACCCGCGTGAGCCGCTAACATCTGAAAGGGATCCCGCAATGTGCACAAATAGCCCAACCACGTAAATAACGTAAAACAAAGGGAAGTGTGAAAACTGTAAACGAAACAAAACGAAACCGCGAGGGTTAGTAAATGTATATATTGTATGTGCTGTATTGGAAAAGAAGTAATGTGCAAGTATAGTAAAGGGTAAAGACAAAATAATACGATATAGAACTGAATAAACAAAATTAAAACCTGCATATGTGAGTAAAAATGGTCCTCAAGAGCATTACTAAAAAGTTCCTACTGGAAAAAATTTAGAATGACAAGAAAAAACATATGTACAATCATATGCATAATAGTGTGTATGCAGGTCAAGGAATAATGCTTAATTCTGGACATCGATGTTTTTTATCCTAAAGAAAACAATTAAAGTCCATGCCTTCATTGAGTCCTTTTGGACTCACTGAATCCAAATGGTTGATCCAGAACATTTCTCTTTGAAGTAAGAACCGAGTAAGGTTGTAAGTGTTTATCCAGGTACTTTCCTACAGGTTCATGAATGGATTTTACTGTTGACACAATTGGTCTGAAAGGTGGTCTCAATGGATCTTCATGTATCTTTGGAATCATGTATATGTTGGGAATCCCCGGGTTACTCATGGTAAGGTATGTCTTCTCCTCGTTCGTAATGGTACCTCTATCAATCGCCCTTTCAATCACTTTTGCAAGTATTTTTTGGAACTCCCTAGTTGGGTCAATGTGATACTAGTAATGGCATTTACATGTTGAAATGCCCTTATGACAAAGTCTATGTCGGAAAAACTGAGAGGAAAATGAAGACACGCTTAAACGAACACAAAAGCAATATTCGTACAGAAAACCAAAAATCTACAGTGGCTACACATTTCAACGACAACAACCACAACGTCAGTCAACTCAGATACATGATTCTTGAACAAGTACCCATTATAACGGGGAGAGACAATACTCGGTTCTTACTTCAAAAAGAAATATTCTGGATCAACCATTTGGATTCAGTGAGTCCAAAATGACTCAACGAATGCATGGATTTTAATTCTTTTCTTTAGGATAAAAAGCATTGATGTCCAGAATTAAGCATTATTCCTTGACCTGCATACACACTATTATGCATATGATTGAACATATGCTTTTTCTTGTCATTCTAAATTGCACCAGTAGGAACTTTTTAGTAATGCTCTTGAGGACCATGTTTACTCACATATGCAGGTTTTACTATCGTTTTATACCGTTCTATATCGTATTATTTTGCCTTTACCCTTTACTATACTTGCACATTACTTCTTTTCTAATACGGCACATACAATATATACATTTACTAACCCTTGCCGTTTCGTTTACAGTTTTCACACTTCCCTTTTTTTACGTTATTTACGTGGTTGGGCTATTTGTGCACATTGCGGGATCCTTTTCGGATATTAGCGGCTCGCGCGGGTGAGCACTTCCGGGTGAAGCTATCTTTTTATTCCGGATCGCAACACATGCGGCAACAGTTTTCCTTCCCATCCACCGGCATTACACGCCATAACAAGATTGTAACAACGACGGGTAAGCGTTCGGATACTTTGTACAGTATGTGATGCAGTTTTGTTTAAAACGGGAATATTTTCAAACTTTGACGTTCTCACTTCTCAGGCTGAACAAACCGACGGATGTAAACTTAGTACATCGTCTAGTAAGTTATCAGTGTCACAAGCGTTTAAGAATCACGATCTCACTTTTATTCAGGACACTGGATTATCATTAAACGTACCATCACTACGGACAGTTACGTTAGCACGGTGGTTTTGGCATGATTTTCTATTTTCTGCTTTTCAATGAATGCACTTTGTTTGAATTCCTGGCTTTTCCCGATTGACGTATTTTGTCTACGTGAGCACGCTAGTTTCGGGATGATTTTTAACCTTTTAACAAACACACACTTCCGGATTTCTCGTCCTTTTTCGTTTTCGTCACAAAACTCACATGAATTTGGTTCTTTTGAACTGGCACATAACACCATATGCCTATTTAGCAAATGGAAAGCATGGTCACAACACTGTTCCACTTGGGTGTATCAGTCGTTAGAACTTTGACTTTCATCCTTAGGTGTACATTTCTAAACAGTTTCTTCTATTTTTGTAGGAGCAAGCCCCTGATGAAGGGCGTTGCCCGAAATGCATTGGGCACAATTTTGATTGTGGATTAACATGTTTATGATTCTATAATTTGGATGGATCTATTCAAGATGAAGAATTATGAAATGAAACAATAAACCTTACTTGATAACAAAACAAATTGGGAAGATCAAATGTCTTACGAGTGCGGCTTGGGGACGCTACCTATTGTGTAAGGGAAGCGCTACTTTAAGGATTAGTAATCACCTCATACTCAGGAGGATTCACCATCCCACATCACTCATGTGGATTAAAGATTTTACATTGCACAAAAAGGAGTGCATAGTCTTACCTAAAGGCCACAAATTTATGAGTGCCTTAACATACATGGCACTCTAAACTCGGCCTCACTGATAGAATATCAGAAACAGAAATATCATATGGCCATAATATAATGCAAAATATCGAGTACCAAAATATTGAGAAGATAAGTGCAAATAAGTAAGTATAGATTTACCATTCTTAACTTGACATCTATGTACCTTGAAGATATATATATCATCAGGTACACATATGTGGAGTGATATATAGTAAAACTTTGCTTACCTATATAAACTTACCTTCACAATATTTGTGTCTTCGATATTCTTGACATGATATTTTGGTCCATGATATTTCTGTTTCTGACATTCTGTCTAAATACCCTAAACTCGGCGAACAGGACGCCTGCCACTTTTTGGTGGGTCTCAAGCTCCTCCAAACTCTAATTGAGGCTCTATTACTTTGTTGTAAGTAGAGGCAATAAGTGTGCAGTATGTTTAAACAGTGTTCATTATTCCCTTATCTGAGTTTCAAATGGCCTCTACTTATGTTCTAATTAGCGGTATGTGAAATTTGCTGTGTTTCCTTTTGCGTAATTACGCAAAATGTTGGCAAAATTATGTGAAATTGCGCTTCATTACATAAAATGCAAAACTAGTATTTGGAGTTTTATTTCAGCATGAAATATGTCCTTGCATCCATTGTGGATGCATTTAGCTCTAATAAAATACTGCAAAAATAAGAGCAATGTGAACAGCCACACGTGCTCTGTCGTTTGCCTTGTTCACGTACTTTTGTGAAAGATGTTTACCACATTTGTAGTGAGTTTTAACTGTAAACAGTGCGTAATTATGTGATATGGCGTGATAGCTTCATTTTGGCAATTTTGCTAAAACAAAAGTAATGTGACATTACAGAAATTATGCTAATTACACTGATGTAACGCAAATTTCAGCTGGAGCCTAGTTTTATTATACTTCGCTTTAAGTTAACTCACCAGTATTCTTGCCTTTATACCATCTTGAAAAACATGAGCAGTTTGATTGATTGAACAGCGAGAAACATGTTTATTGGTAAAGGATATAGCAATCTTCTTATTGTGATTTTGCTAGTATAAGTAAGTAAGCCTGGTATTTTGGGTGCATCTGTAGCTTTCTGACTTGACTTGTTTCCAGGCTCTACCAAGCTCTAACAATTCATGTTTTATTGTCTTCTTAATGCTTGTTGAGATACATAATAGGAACTTCTTTAAGTCCATTCAAGTGTCCAATAAGAAAAGTGAGCTGTTCTCTGGGTATTCACTTTCTTTAAAATCATGGTCTCATTCAGGATGGTACAGTGAGTCCAAAAGCTGCTACTGAAAAAGGTGATGATCGGCAAGCCATGTGTTCGAATTCTGGCAAGGTTGATTCATCCTTCCACAGTAAAGTAAATTGAGTATTATAAAGTGAGTTGTAGCACATCTCCTATTTATAGCGCTTGGGAATGGCAGGAGTGCTGTATGAAGCACTATATGGAAACAAGCTATTATTATAAAGTTATTTATTATTTGTTCCTCTATTCTTTTTCATTTTACTGTTTCTTAAACCGCCATCGTGTTTGCGAATGCTCTGCAGCATTTACTTCTAAAGACTTCTGAATAGTTGTGTGATCTAAAATATGAATGGGCTTAATGCGCGATGGCTTTGCCTGATTCAAAATATGCTTAAATACTAACATTTAGGGCCAGATGTACGACCATTGGAAAATGTGACTCGCAATTTGCGCCAAATTGCAAGTCGCAATTTGCGAGTCGCAATTTCCAATGTACACCAGTGTCTGAGTGTCTGTTTGCGATTCCCAATGGGGTCGCAAATTGCATGCCTCATGAATAATAATGAGGCTGTCGCAATTTGCGACCCCATTGGGAATGGCGGGCACTCCCAGGGATGGTGGCCTGCTGGGGTCAGCAGACCTCCATGTCTGGGACTGCTTTTAAATAAAGCAGTTTTTTTTTTAATGCAGCCCGTTTTCCTTAAAGCAAAACGGGATGCATTTAAAAAAGAAAGATGTAACTTTTCTTTTTCATTTTTTAAGGGCTGGTAGTGGTCCCTGGGACCACTGCCTGCCCTTAAAAAATATTTTTAGAGACAGTCACAAAGGGGAAGGGGTCCCCCGGGGACCCCTTCCCAAGTGGTTTACCACCCTTCTATGAAGGGTGGTAAACTGCGACTGTTTTGCGACCGCAATTGCGGTCGCAAAACAGTCATACATGGCATTTGAGGTCGCTATTAGGAAGGGAACGCCCTTCCTAATAGCGAAGTCACAAAACACTATTTTGTGAGTCGCAAATTTTAGCGAGTCTCAAAATAGGGTTTGTACATGGCCAACAGGATTTTTGCATGCGCAAATGGGTCACAAACCCGTTTGCGCATGTAAAATCCCATTGTACATCTGGCCTTTAGTCTTCACTTGAGTATGAGTGATGTGGTAATGAAAATAATGTGAATTCTGTGCATTCCAGGCTCTGTTCTCTTCAACAATTTGCTTAAGACAGTCTTTTGATAACTCCTTGAACTTTGAATGGTGAGAAGTGAGGTGACAATTCTTGCACTGATCACAATCTTAGGGAAACTGGAGGAGTGAGAGTAAAGAGTTTACATATCTTTTCCTACAAGACCCTTTTGCTGTATGTCTATTGAGTCCCCTGGATCCACCCAATATAACAGGCTTCAATTTGGGATTTGATTTTTAAATGTACTTTTGTTAAGTTAAACTTATGAGGTATTTTTTGCATTTGCAAGCGAGAAAACCATTTTATGAATCCTGTCTACACTTATTCTGTTTGTGTCTGTGGATATCATAAATTTTTCTTGATATAGATTCCTACATAATCAATTATATTCTTACCACTGCCGGGTGATCCAATTACTTGGCAGTGAGGAAACATACTTTAATGTCTTCATGATAGGTTATACCTAAATTGCAAGCAGTTGGTTGGCCCTAGAAATGTAATGATGTAGCCATTCGAAAGACCTTGTATATTCTACAGTGTAGATCCAGTTCAGCAGAAATATTTGGGAATCTCCAGAATTTGGTGCATAAGATATTTGTTTAGAAATGTAGAGTGCCATTAGTTGCCAAGCTGCACCTTGTCTCAAAGAAAGGCAATAAGATATATAAAAAAAACAAGCATACAACCCAAACGTCCACAGAGTAACAATTCCAATTACCTCCGTGCTTTTTTTAGAGTTGCAAACAATGGTTCAAGATAAATAGGCAGCACCCACATCATTGTCACACTCCTTCAAAGTGTGACCTTAAATTAGATGAGAAATTGATCTTATCATTTTCATGACTGAAGATTTGATATTCATTTAAGAGCTGTGATGTGAGAGGCACAGTGTGGATACGGTTTAGGATCCGACCTGGATTCAAGCTTTGAGTTTTGTCAAGCAGAAGTTCAGAGAATGAGCATATACCTGCAATTTCCATAATCATGACCTTGTGTAACTTTGCTATCAACATAACATCTTATAATGGAGCATTCCCAGTATTAAACAGAACTGAAGGCCCTTTGAAGTCATGTCATATTATTGTATTTTAAGACTTATTCAGACATTGTTTGGCTCTCTAGTCAGTTAGTTATTATTCTTAGTAAGACAATTGTGTGCTGTTAGTATTGATAACTACTTTATACCAGGTGATGGTGACTTTGTTTGAAAGTAGCATAAATGGCTTAAAGTGATCATCTGTTGCTGTCTGCTAATAAATCAAGCAAGTCTATATAAGTCTCATCTACACAGAACACGTGTAGGTATACATGGCACATTTGTTGTTTAATTAAAAACTGTGCCATAAGGAATATGGCTTTCATAACATAGTATCACATAACTATTTTGCCATTCTTTTACATGAAGGTATTCCAGGGTTTGGTTTTATTGACTTTTTAGAGGCATTTCTAATATAGTTATGAAAATGCAGCGTGCATGGGTACAGAAGTGTAAACGTACAGGACAGTGAATCGTGAGCATTTGAAAACACACATGATTTTTACTTATCTTTTACTAGAGTTGTAATTTTTGAAGTGAAATCCCAGGCAGCTCTTTAACTTCTAAGTGCCTAATTGCACCCTAGGAAATTCAGAAACACAATATGCTGTATGTGAGAGGGGTGTCATTTTCATGTTGACTAAGGCATATGTGATGAGTGGTGCCCTCCCCATTGAGTTCATTCTGTGCACAGTAAGAATATTAAATTCTCTGTTTTCCTCCGCTTTCTTTAAATTATAATATTATCTTATCAAGGTAAATTATGAGTGATCTATCACTCGAAAGTAAGCTTTGCGTTGCCTGTAGTGATTTAATAATTTCACCATGCATACATTAGGTCTGTCATTGTTTAGTTTTATTTTGGAGCATAAGCAGTGACATAGCTTGGGGGCAGCGGCCCCCCGGCCCCAAGAACAAGTCGTCTGCCATCCATCAACCCCTCTTGCCCCCCCCACCCCCTCGGGAACAGGTCATCGGTCGGTCGCCACTCCCCCCCGGGAACAAGTCGGCCACCGACCGCCATTCCCACACTCTTACTGCACCATGGCAGTAAACTTAGGGGCCACACCAGGTGGCAGTACGTCTAACTAGGCCACTGAGCATATTTGGCTAGGATCATAGTCTAAGGATAGTCTCTAGGAAAATTACAAAGTGTGTCCATCTTTATTCAAAGGAAGATATAGGTACCCACTGATGTTTATGGGATGTAGTCAATAGATGTTAATTTAAGCATAATTTACCCCAGACCGAGTACTTTCCGTCTCTGAGGTCGGAGTCTGAAACACAAGCTCCATCTAGCTCTGTCAAGATTGTGGTCAATGAGTTCTACAGCCCTTTAATAAGAGCCAATAGTTGCAGTTGTTGTGGCACATGCACTCAAATTTGTAGGCCAGAACTTATTTTTCATCACCAGACTTTCACAAAGAGAAGAATGAAATAAATACAAAGCATGGATGTACAAACCTGCAAGAGTGAGTTAGAGGGACATGGAGTCTACAGTGGTGGAAGAAAGAGTCATGAAGTGGAATCAAGACTAGGCAGCTTTGGTATTCAGGCCTGGTAATCAGCAGTGCTGGTGGAGGGCAACTAGTAAATGCTTCAAGCCTTTGTAGTTATTTTTCTCCAAATTAAACACCAGTTTTCTCTGCCTCTCATCATAATGTAGCTTTAATTGTTCTCTTCTACTTACCCATGTGAGGGTCACCTCAGTATCACACAATGATATGCTTAGTGAGGATGTGAGCAGACAAAATCATACTTGCCCCTTATGGTTGAAGTTGGGTATTTGACCTTTTGCTGATGCTATTTACTTGCCTTTCTAACCTGCATTTCCTATTGTATTTCTGTGCCTCTGTTGAGTGCTGAAGGTTATTGGCTATGCAACTTCTGTCTTTTCCGTGGTGGCTGCAGTCTCCCATCCTGATGTTACCACTAGTCCCTGCTCCAACTTGCTGAACCTTTTCCTTTGGTACATCATGTACTTGATCCCATTTGTGGACTTTTTGTTGTTGTCTCTGTGACCCTTTTTCTGTATCCTATGTGCCAGTAGCTCCTCATACTGTGGTTACCCTGCTTGTCATATACCTCTGCAGTAGAAACAACACTCACTAGACCTTAAACTCTAATTCTCTTTCCCCAAGGTCTTTGAAGTTAGATGACAGACGGGTTTGTAGGTGCTCTGTAGGCAACGATGCCAGGCTCAGCATACATAACTAGACCTGCCTCTTCCCAAATATGGATCCTGGTCTTCTGAGAAGAGACCACCAGGCTTTGGGGATGCTGAGCAGCAATGTTTGTTTTTAAAACTTCTCAAGCATGAATCCAGAGTATACATAGCTCAAATGTTTGAAGAATTATGATATTTTCTTGGGAGCCAGTGTTTGTCATATGATGATGTGCTTCGTACGTTATGTTGTCTCCTTCCCGAAGATTGCCTACTAGAAATGCGGTCTCTAGTTGGAAGAGATATGCACTCTATCCAAGTAGGGACCACCACCCCAGTCAGGGTAAGTCAGAGACACACCCTAAATTAACCTGTGCTTAGCTTGGTACAGAGCAGTAAGGCTTAACTTAAGAGGCAATGTAAAAATATTTGTGTAAAACTTAAATGACAGTAACTCAATGGAAACACCACAGAAAGACTCCACACAGTTTTACAAAAATAGGGAATATTTGTCTGAGTAAAACAAGACCAAAATGACAACAATCTGATAAGTAGAAATTGAGATATGATTTTTTATCGATTGAATGTGAATACAGTGCTTAGAAGTCACTAGCGGTAAAAAGGTTACTTGAGTTTGGGCCGACTGCGATGGAGGTCAGGCCAGCTACAGAACCCACACAGAGTCCTCTGAAAATGTACCTTGGAAGGAGCAAATCATTGATGCCGAGGGCATGATGCAGCAGTTGTTTCCATGCAGTTGGGTCACTGTGTAGTTGTTGAAGTCCGCTGAAGCAAATTCCATTGTGTTATCGTCGAGCCATGCAGATCGTCATCATCGAGCCACGCAGGCTGTAGAATCTTCGTCGTCAAACAGCATCTGCGTCAAAGGGGCGATGTGGCGGCAATTCTTACAGTCAAGGCAATGCGTTGGCTTTTGCAGAAATCAGCTGCAGAACCTACTTTAAAGGCCTAGGACTGGAAGGGGCACCTCATGCGGGGGTAGGATTCACAGATGGCAGAGTCCAGCAGCACCAGCAGGATTGTAGGAAGTCTTTTGTGCCCCTGAGACTTCAGAAAACAGAAGCCAAGTGAGCACGCCCTTGTTGTAGGAAGTGACTTCAAAGTAGTTCTCCAAAGTGCACAATGATCACTTTCAACCCAGTCCTGGCTCCAGACTACCAGTGGGGAGTTTAGTCAGCCCTTTTTGTGAGGACAGAACACAACCTATTCAGATGTAAGTGTGAGTCCCCTCACCCCCTTCCTGCCCAGGAAGGCTATCAGTATGTAGATGAAACCCATGTCACACCAAGCCCTTCCTGTGTTGTGGCTGTCTAAAGGGAATGCACAAAGTGTAGCTGTCACCCAGCCTAGACGTGTATTGGAGACAGGCTACAGGCACACAGAGCAACGTTAAGAGCAGAGAAATGCCCACTTTCTAAAAACGGCAATTCTAAAATGGTAATATCAAATCCAACTTTACTGTTAAAGAGAATTTATCACCACCATTCTAAAGATATTTCACATGAAGCTACTCCTTACCCACCAGAAATTACAGCTTAAAAGGTATTTTAAGGAATCCCCAATGCCAACCTATGGAAGGAGTAGGCCTGACAGCAGCAAAAAAACTAATGTTGCTGTGTGTCACTGCCAGGACATGTAAAACGTAAAAGTACATGTCCTGCCTTGTAGTTACCCAGCATCCTACCCTTAGGATCACGTAGGGCCTACCTTAGGGGTGAGTTATGTGTAATAAAAGGAGAGTTAATGCTTGGCAATGGTTTTAAATGGCAAGTCAAAGTGGCAGTGAACTGAACATGCAGGCCTTGCAATTGCAGGCCTGAGACAGGTTTGAAAAGCTACTTGTGTGGGTGGCACAACCAGTGCTGCAGGTCCACTAGTAGCATTTAGGTTATAAGCCCTGGGTACATGGTATACCTTTTTACAAGGGACTTACAGGTAAACTAAATATGCCAATCAGGTATTCACCAATTTCAACATGTTTTAGGGGAGAAGCAAGTGCACTTTAGCACTGGTTAGCAGGGGTAAAGTGCTCAGAGTCGTAAAGCCAACAACAAAATACAGCAAATTGTGAAGGTAAGCAGGCAAGATGTTGGTGGAAGACACCCTAAGGTCCAACACGACCTCATATCAGTTGTGTGATCAGAAGAAGAAACATGAGTTTCATTGTAGCAGGATCATAAATGGTTGTGTTAAGTGGCTGATTAAAGATATTAGATTCAGAGGTTGCGTGCAACTATGTTGTGGAAGATGTGTGGCCAGAGACCTTGGCCATTTGATAACTAATCTTGTTGGCTTGTTGGTTTGCTGCTTCTTGATGGTTAGAGTTAGTCAGTGGATAGTGCCTCTATCTATGTGGCATTCCTGAGCTGTGTTGGGCATTTATTCGATCTGTGGCCTAATGTGTCCAGTTGTATTAAAGTGTAATATCCTATGCTTGCTAGTGCAGTTAGAAGATAGGTGCGAGCTGAGTGCAAAACAAAGCTGTTCTCTGTTGGATGTTTGTGAGATGTCATGCCAATTGTTTCTGTGTTGTGTCTGTGTCACATGTCTTGTTCACTAATACTATTTGAAGTGACAAGACTTGTGAATATATGGTGCATCCATACTGTGTTGGGTGTAAGTAACATATTCTGTATAATATAGTCAGTAGTGTGTCTTTGTGGAACATCTTTGTGACTAGTGTTGCTGGATGTGCTAGCCGCCAAGTATGGAAAGGGAGGGCATCAAGATATGTACTTTAGTGTGAAGGTATATAGTTGATTTTATGGATATGATGCTCAAACAGAAGTTTCCAAATTAATTATCCCTGATGCACAAAACACAGACATAGTGTCACAACAAATGAAATGTGATAAAAGCACTTAGGCTACAGCTTACTTTTGTAGCGCAATCAAACACAGGCAATAAGGCATGGCGAATTTAGAGCTAAAGGATCATTCAGAAGGGGGACAAAATAGAGGAGCCTATTTATCCTTACTGAGCAAAGTGGGACAAAAACAGATAAAATAAATGAAATTGGCTTCAAACATATTGTTGAGTAATATTAGCTTATGCATATATTTCTGAAAAAGTATTCTATACTGAAACATATGTGTAAAGATACACCAACCTTTTATAGAATGATTTTAATAAACTATACAGGTGGATTCAGGCTGACAAGCCAAATCACAGGATCATGTGGCTTCTAGGTATCCACAACTTGATAATACATCTATACACTACAAGGTTAACTCTGAAAGTTATCCACTGAACATTTATGAAGCAATTACAATTATGACTGATGACCAACAAAAACAAATCAAGCAGTGTTCTCAGCCAAACGACCCCACAATGAAATATAATATCAAAATATCTCTTTTGAATTGTGTCATTGTTGGACAAGAACAGTTATATCATACTCAGGAAAGAGTATTTTGTATTCTCAAATGCTAACAAGCCACTTCTTCTTGACAACAAAGAGAGAACATCCTGCTGGAAGATCAGACGTTTCTAGAGAATGTCTTCTACTTTATCAATCTAAGGTACTGATTAGATGATTTAAAATTCTGAGACAGAATGAAAACACAATTATCTTCATTCGGATCCATTTTCAAATCTGTAGACCATTTATCTCTTGACAACATGCGACCCATGCCCTCATGGGACTTGTGAAGGCTTCTCTATAGGTGAGATACTGACAAGGTATCATCTAGAACACCCCTATCAAAATAAGAACATTCTTTATTCAAGACATTCAAAATTGAGAATTGGAAAGCAGCAGACAACTGCACACTACCAAAAATGTTCTATTTTGATTAGCTACTAACCAGTAGATATCTATCCAGGAGATTCATAGCTAATACCTGAGAGAAACCTCATTACAATTGCAGCCTACATATTGCATGCCTTCTTCCCATAACAGCTGATTGTGAACATCAAAAGTATAATAATAATGAAATAGAATGTTCATCTAGCATACATACAGAATGTGCCTGCACTGGCAAACATGCTGCAGGAGAAGACAGCTTTCTAATCATTCACTTTAGTGTACAGAAGGATGAATATGTACATAGAAATGTTTCTGCTGCTAGAAGTTCCTGGAAAAAACATGCCAACGAAAACATTTCTTTCCATTTGTGTGTATTATACATACATCGTTTAGACTCTCTGAAAATTGTGTATTCTAGGACAGTTTTCACCTTGTTTTAAAATAGGATCCTCAATTATCTGCCTAATTTCAATGGTGCTTATTTTAAAATATATTTTAATGAGTTAATCTCAAAAGCAGTCATTTATAAATTATACTGGGCAATATTTTTATAGCAAATAAATATAATTTTTTTTAAATGTGTTTAATCGTTTCCTTATTAACAACTCACAATAAAAAATCTTTTGCAGCCATAGAACATTCTGCAGTTAGATGCAACTACTGATGAAAGGGAGTGGGAAAACATTAAAGGAAAACAATATTAAATGTCCAAACAGCAATTCATCCTAAGGGTATTTACAGATTGGAACACAAACCTATTTGTTTTAAATAGCTTCCTGCAACACTCAAAAACTGCTTCCATATATTTAAAAGGAAGATTGAAAAAACCTTTGATGTCTACCAAAATGTTTTACAGTTTTATAACCTGAATAAACAGATGTGGAAAGTGGTTGCTGGACTTCAGTAGG
Source organism: Calotriton arnoldi (assembly GCA_963921515.1). NCBI lineage: Eukaryota > Metazoa > Chordata > Amphibia > Caudata > Salamandridae > Calotriton > Calotriton arnoldi. The sequence continues at coordinate 466,127 of CAWUFW010011215.1, read as the reverse complement.
GATAGCTCTCATTAACTATTTCTATCCCCACATGTTTTAAACCACTTGGTTTCATATCTGCATTTACACTTCAAAACTCATTTACTTCAGTCTGCTCCCTAGGAATAGCTTTAATTTTCAACAGCTCCTGTTATGGCAAAATGCATTCAAAAGTGTCTTACTTTTGTCTTCAATATACAATGTTAGCAACTAGTTGTTCATTAGAAGTAAGTGGTGAAGCTGTAGTAGAACAATGGAGAATCAACTGACGGACGGTTACTGCTGTTGGAAGTATGTTTTCTTCAGCATGTCAGGCATTTATCGAACATTGATGAGGAAGATATTTGTGAATTTATTGGAATTTTGCCTTCAATTTAGCTTTTGGAGCAGCTTCTATAATTTCCATGAGGAAATCATGAGAGAAAACTGTTTTCTCTCAAACATCGTTCATTAAATACCAGCGGAGGATCAGCATTTTCCACTTGTTAAAATAATCTTAGAACTCAGCACAGTTCCTAAAATTAGTATGCGTCAACTAACAAATGATTTATTGTGTGACTAAAATTGTCATCACCCTTTCTATATGCTTCTTTCGTTGCCCTCTAATCCATGCACTCTCGATAATGCATTTCAATAAACCTTATCACCAGAACACTATCCAGAAGATATGCTTCTTGTAATCTTCCACCTAAATAGTTCCCTGAAAAATACACCATCTAATACACAATTCTGTGAACTTCATCACAAAATGTAATGTCTGATTTACAATGACAATATTAGTTAGCAATCCCAGTTAGTTATTGATGGGTCCTTCAGACTCCCCCTAGTTAAGAACTACTTGGGAGGGTGTACCCTCCCCCTTGGACGACAATAATGCTAAAGGGCAACTGACAGGAACCACTGTCAAGAAAATCTTACATGTTAATACTTAGGGAGACCTTTTCAATAGGGGTGGGTGTAATTCACATAATTTGATGTTGAATAGTTATACAACATTTCAGAAAAATAAAGTGAAATTAAGTTCACATTTGGCACTGTATGTTAGCTTGAAAAGCATCTCTCTGTCCACTTTGGATGTGAGAATGCATTCACATTAAAATAATAGTGAAAAAAATAAAAGCACCTCTAAAATCAGCCCCTCACATTTTGTTGTTCATATTGTTCCCATGCGTTCGCTGTAAATTATTTACATGAACGGCGCAACAGCACGTTATTATGGGATGTGGTATACTAACATAATTTTGGGAATTCCGCGTAAGAAGAGTAAAACAAAGGGGTATATTCACAAGAACGTGTGATAACTACCGCAAGAGTAGCGTAACGCAACTTCCAATAACGCAGCCTATCACGGGAAAATAACCCCGTGCCAACGTGGGATTCACAACAAGGCGGTAGCATGCGATAGTCACCAGATAACGCGTCAAATGCCAGCGTGTAAATCAACACCACGCCCAAAAAATGCGAAACGCGAACGCGAGAAATCATGCGATGAGGCCAATCGCGGTACAAAAAGCTGCGAAAAGCAGCCTCAGGCCTGCAACTCCCACGCGTCTGGCGGGCTATTGCACCATAAAAACCACAGGCACAACACACCAGAAACAAGCCAAAGCACGTAGTAACATCCATGCACACTGACCAAGCGCAGAGGGCAACGCGAACCCCACAACCCCCACAGACCACCAGCAAGGAACAAGTGGGTCGGGGAAGGCCAAGGAGAAAATGGAGAGGAAGACGGGGTGCAGACCGCAGGAAAACAAGACCAAGGCCACGGAGGCGACAGAACACTACCAGCAAATGACACACAAGCAGACCGCCTGGAATGCAGTCGCAGAGCGCAGGAGGCCTATCCAGGAGGCCAAGAGGATCCGCCAGGACGTGACAACCTAAACCAGGCACAAACCCGCTGCCAACAGGAAGGCAGCAACAGCGACAGGAGGTGGCAGTCCAGCGACACAGGAGGAGCAGGAGGAAAGCCAGGCAGTCATCAGTGTGGAGAGGGTGCAAGGAGTAGGGAGTACGGACACAGCTCGACAGGACCTGACACAACAACAACAGGGTGAGGATCCAACAGGGACTGGGGGACAGGGGGTGATGGGCACAATGCCACACATGCACAATGAGGTGTAGCACACTGCACATCCACAATTACCCAGGGACATGTCCCCCATCCCCGTAGCACACTGCAGCACACACACATAGCAATCACAGCACATACCATGACAATGTGGCACAAAGTGCAACACCCACACTGCAGAACAGGGGACACAACTGGGTCCACCCAGGCGCAGAAACAGAACAATCACATTGGACAGAGCAGGGAACTGTGAGATGCACATCTACCCCTACAACCCCACATCAGCCATGTAGGCCAAATGTACACTGCCCCAACTCAAATAGCCACCACCGCCCAAACAGTCACAATGTACATTGTCACACAGTCTGCATGTCAACAAGAACAAGGCGCCAACACAATGCCAACATGCACCTCCCCTTCACAATGCAGAGGGACAAACAACACCTCCAGCAGGTCTGAACAGACAACCCATCAGTGATGCCCGAGACGAACACCACACCCCCGACCCCGACGCCCAACAACAGCCCATGGACATCCCACACAACCCACCACCAGGACCAGGGCAGACAAGCTACTCAGAGGAGAACCCAGACTCTGCAACAGACCACACAGCATGAAGCACCCACAATCACGGCTGCCTCACAACATCTCACCCACACACACATGGCACCCCAATGCCAGGTGGCCGAACGCCAAAAGGAGGTGGCCCAACAGGTGAGGGTGTTGCCTAACCCATGGAATGCGAAGTAGAACACATACGTGGGTGTCCAATACCTTTCAGGGACCACCTACACCCCACAAAGGAGACCCACACCTCCACAGCGATACATTTGGGCACGTGCGTCTGGCCCCTTTATTGGCAGGGCCACATGTACAGTGACGCCTGTGCTGGATGTGTGTGGGGTGAGTATAAGCCAGCCCGCACGGAGTGCTTGGTGCTGCCAACAACCTGAACAGTGGACACCAGTGTAATGGAAACAGAAAACACCAGCATAACAGAGTCAATTGCAGAGCAACATGGAGGGATCCGGAGTAAGGACAGAGGTCACCCAATATTCAGTCTGGACGTTCCGTGAGTTGCAGTGCACTGAGGTAGGGGCACTAGAGAAGAGCGCGCTCATGTGAAGGAATTGCTAGGATTGTGTCCCTTCGGGTTTGTCCTGATGCAGATGCAGTGGGGTGTGGTACACCTGCATCAACTTCATCATCAATGTCCCAACGTCCCAGGTCTCCCACACTGCCTGAGGTGACAGTTGCGTCCGCAGTCCACAGCACAATACCCAGTATCAGATCCGGGTGTGTAGCTTGACTACCGCCACCAGTCTGCATTCCTGCCTTGGGGCTGCTGCCACCTGCCCTCCCATTGTCTGTGCCTTCTCCTGTCCGCACACTTGACACATCCTCCTCCTCATGGTCCCAGGTCTTCCCCACTGCATGAGGTGACATTGCTGCGCAACCTCACAACAGCACAAAACTCAATCAGTAACGGACAATGGCTTGCGGTGCACTGAGTCACTGGCACCTGGAGTGCTGAGCAGGGCAGCAGGCCGATGATGGCATCCACGACAGGTCTGGGCAACTCCGTAGGTCTGTCAGGACCACCCTTTCGACTCTGGCAGATGGCGATTGGAGGTGGTCCTTGCCGTGGTGGCGTGTGCCTCCTGCGGTGATGCGACTTCCGGGCCGGTCAAGACTCGATGCCATGTGTGGGCCCTTGTGGCCCGCAGTTGGGGCCGGAGGAGGCGGATAGCGCAGGGCCACAGACACATGGCGTTGATGACCCCAAGACCATCGCTACAGAGGCCATTCAATGTCTCAGAAGAAGGGGTCCCAGGCCTGAGCAGGACAGAGTTATTGGCCCCGGATGCACTGCGGCCGGCACAGGCACCCAGCCACGGGACGGTGACTTGTGGTGCAGTCAGATGGGCCATGCGACCTGAGCAGGTCCCCATCAATGTCCGAGGTGTATGTTGCGGAGTGTTGCGGGGGACAGTGGAAGGTGTCCTCCAAGGCATGATGCGGAAGGTCTGATGTTATCCGGAAGCAGCAAATTGAGGAGTGGGAAGCGCAACCCTCGTTGTCACCAACAATTCAGGATCAGCTACATGAGGATGAAAACTAGCCCCTATTCCATAGACTCAAATGCCCCCAATGTACGACCAGTGAGTGTCCATGGATGTCGGGGAACAAACTCAGTGGCACAGGTGGTGTGAGGGCATGCAGTCTGCGATGATGCCGGTACACAGATGTGAACTCCGACATTGTCAAATCAAGGCTCTGTGACCTACTGCACCGCAGTGTAGGCCGGAGGCAGCGGTCAGCATGGGCCCACAGCCACCTGTCGTTGGCTCGCGAGGCACAGAGTTAGTGACACAGTGGCAGTTGTCGGTAGTGTTCAATCACCTCCGTGACGATGATCCTGTTCCCTCCGGCCTGCAACGCGTCATCCTCTTACTCCCCTCCGTGCGTGCGAAGACATGTATTCAGCCTTTTGAATTACCGATGTTCAGTTCCAATTCTGGGATCCCACTCGAGCGCAGCGTAGGCCGAGGGCAGTGGTCCGCGTAGGCCCACAGACACGTGTGGTTGTGATGCCATGTACAGACTTGTTGCCACCACATTGAAGGGTGTATGGTGAATAGTTCTCTGCCTTAAATAATGTTCACTGCCATGGTGTAATCAAGACTCAGTTCCAAATGTGTGACCTACCTGACCGTGGTGTAGGCCTGAGGCAGCGGTCAGCACGGCCCATTCACCGAGTGTCGCCGGCATAGGTTGGATGGCCCCACCGGCCTGCGTAGTTCAGGTTCAGTGGCACCACGTGTAGCAGGCTGGCGTTGAATAGGGTTAGTGGCACCACGTGTAGCAGGCTGGTGTTGGACAGGGTTAGTGGCACCACGTGTCGCAAGATGCCCATATGGAACTATGCCTCACTGAACTGGGAGGGTCTGGTGCTGTGGACGCTGGCCGGGATATGGGGTCACTGCCATTCATGACTCAAGACACAGTTCCACATGTGGGACCTACTGGTCCAAAGAGTAGTCCGGGGGCGGCAGTGGAGTACGCCAACGAAAAGGGAATGAAGCGGGCCGGTGTCGTGGCGGCCGTGATGGTCTGAGGTGGCTGCCAAGGTCTCGGGCCTCGGGCTTGTGGCTTGCGCCGGCACGTGGTGGGCCCTCCTTGACACACGCCGGTGTCGGAAGGTGATCAGTGTGGCCTGGCTGCGCTGGGGCTGGCCTGATGGGTTCGTGGACCAGCGTGCCGGGGTCCGGCAGGCGCACGGCATCGCAGGCAACTCCGCTCACGAGGATGGCGTTGGCCTCGTGGCGAGGTGGGAGGCGCTGCCCTGGTAGAGACGTGGGTCTTTCCGGAAGTGGACCACTCCCAGGCCTACGTGCTTTTTATTCACACCCCTACGCTGGCGTGGTGTACGCCGGGCCATCCCACTCTGCTGATGCTTGGGGGGGGCGTAAAGGCAACATTTCCACGAGGACCCCCACTGGCTGTGGTGACATGGTGGCATCCACTGTACACTACACTCCATACGCAAGCGGTGTATGTCGCCATGGATATGGGTGTGTTCTGCATACAGCGAGGTGTCCAGCACATCTCCGGCACTGTTGGCATTGTGTACTTTCCCAATCATGGTTCGACTGCATCCTTCACACATGCCTGGTTGCCACCTCTCCCCACATTCGGCTAGTATGTGGCTGAGGTGCCATGCCGTTGCTGGCTCATTTTCAGGGCTTGCCCATGTGGACATTGTAAGTTCTTCTGTCGTGTCTGGTGGGTGGGCATATTGTTGTGCCTGTTGTATGTGATTTTGTGACGTGTGCATTGCCAGAGTTGTGAGTTGCATGGTTGTGGTGTTGAGGTGTGTGGGATGTTCATTTGTATATTGCCAAGGGGCTGTACATTTCCCTTGTTGCCATCCTGGGAGCGCTGGTTGATGATGGACTGTCGGAGGATGAAGGTATCAAGCACACTGGCTGTGTATTTGAAAGCGACATTGTTGGGTGTTCCACGGTGTTCTGTTATTGCCTGCACATTGGTGTGAGACGTGTGCTTCCTGTTGCAGTGATTGTGTGCTGTGTCACCTGGGGGCACAGGTAGTACATGTGTACTGTGTATTGCCCCCAACACGTGCGTGCATCCTGCTATGGCGTATGGTCCTTGCTTGGTCTCCAGAGGATCCTGCGCCTTGTGTTGTACGTATGGGGACTGGGGTACCAGGGTGATGGTGATGTCTAGGACAGGTGTGGGGGACTTGTATGTGGCTGGCTGTGAGACTCCTCCGACTCTGGCGGGTGTTGGATGGGGGGTCCCAGGGGCCAACAGGTGCAGCCACGCCATCAGCTTTGTGTGGGGTGGGATGTTAGTTGTCCGCTGTGTTGTTGCCTTAGGCCTGTTAGGCGATGATGGTCAGGATGCGTAGGTTGGTTGTCCCTTTCAGCCTGTAGTGGACGGTGACATTGTCAGGTGTTGGGTCTGTGCGGATGGTACGTTTCCTGGGGTTCCGCTGTCTTTGTCTGCGCTGCGTCTGTGTTGGTCTGGGGGGGGTGTGTGTTCCGGGTGTGGGTTGGGGTCCTGGGGGTGGTGGCGGTGGGTGTTGTGGCCCTCTTGGGTGTCCGGGCCGCATGATGGGTGGCTCCATGGCATCTGTTGCCCTTCGGATGTGGCCCTGCGCTCCCTTTTGTGGTGCTGGCTGCCGTCCGACTTTACACCAGGTCAGAGCAGGTGTAGATTTCCTGGTGCTAACGCGCCTTACTGCCTGTTTTGTGTTTTTATCGCGGATGTGGCTGGTCGTTGTGAATGTTGAGGTGTGCTGTTGTCTCGGCTTTTGTCACGGGAACGCCTACTCTGCATCTCATTAGCGATATTTGCGGGTGTCATCTGTGGCGATGTTTTTTGCGGCTGCTATCGCGGGTAAACTGGTGCTGTGGGCTTTTTACACCGGCTTGTGAATGGGGGGGAAAATTTATCATGACTTTGGCTGCGATAAAGTGCCGTTAATTCGGCGATGGCTCCTTGTGAATATGCCCCAAAATTGCCTAAATTAATTACGATAATGTCACACAATTTTCCCCTGGATCTAATTTTCAGATGCATAGCCAGTTATTCTCCCTCCTCAATTGCTAATGTTTCTAGATAGCGATTGATTTCTTCTGATTGCTAAATGATTACCAACATAGATCAGTGATCTCTAACTTTGCTTCTTGACTGCCTTAACAAACATCTTTTAATTGTTTTTGCACTGCTAGACGAAAACTGTTTGCTAATCGAAATAATCAGCCCACACCTCTACCACAGCTGCGTCTGATCATTTTTCAGTCCTAGTTGCCTGCCTTTGGCTAACCAAGGAGACCTCAGACTAATGAATGCTGATTGTACTACAGGGGGTGAAATTAGCTCAACTGCCCACATGCACAAGAATGTGACTTGTGGGGTGTACCGAAGGCACACCAAAGGAAAGCCCGTCTGAATTTATGGCCATCAGGCACACAACAGAACTCCCAACTGGTACATGTGAATTCCCAGAAGCTTCTGTGGAGTCACTCTGTATTCCAAGATGCTAATCGGCCAATTAGTTCAAGTAGGTATTGTTAGACCTATCATCCTTAGGGTGGTCTTCCCCCAACTTTTTGCCAGATTACCTCCAGTTTTTGCTGTATCTTTTTGTTGGCCTTAGAACTCTGAGCACTTTACCATTGTTAACAGGGGCTAAAGTGCATGTGCTTCTCCCCTAAACATGGTTACATGTGTTTATACCTGATTGGCTTATTTAGGTTACCTGTAGGTCCCTTGTAAAGTAGTATACCATATACCCAGGTCCTGTACTCTAAATGCTAATTGTGGGCCTGCAGCACTGGTTGTGCCACCCACACAAGTAGCCTTTCAAATCTGTTTCAGGCCTGCCATTGCAGGGCCTGTGTGTGCAGTTTATAACCACTTTGACTTGTCATTTAAAACCACTTGCCAAGCCTTACACTCCCCTTTTGTTACACACAAGTCACCCCTAAGGTAGGCACTAGGTAGCCCTAAGGGCAGGGTGCTGTGTAACTAAAAGGTAGGGCATGTACTCTTACGTTTTACATGTCCTGAAAGTGATAAACAGCTAAATTCGTTTTTCACTATTGTGAGGCCTACTCCTCTCATAGGCTAGCATTGGAAATTCCTTAAAATACGTTTAAGCTGTAATTCCTGATTAGAGCAGAGTAGTTAAATCATGTTTCATATCTTTGGAATGGTAATGATAAATCCTCTTCAGGGATAAAGTTGGATTTAACATTGCTATTTTAGAAATGCCACTTTTAGAAAGTGGACATTTCTCTGCTCAGGAAGAGGGAAAGGGAGCTGACGCATCTCAATGGGCGGTGTCCTGTCCCCACACAAAGGTCTGATTACCCCCCACAGATAGCCTGGCAGACAGGACTTAGATGAAAGGGGACCTGTGTACTTCAAGGGGCTGCTTTGAAATCACCCCCACTTCAAAGCCACATGTTGGTGACAAGGTACCAGAAGGTGAACATAAGTTATCTTTTAGTGTGTATGTAGCATACCCTGACTAGGATTGTGGTCCCTACATGGACAGGGTGCATACCTCTGCCAACTAGAGACCACATTTCTAACATTGGTGATCAGCAGTGGAATAGGACTTGTGTATGTGCAATACCATTTAGTAATTCAGTGTTCACCAAGACTATATACCTAAGACCAATTTAAAACTTTTTCAATTCTCCCTGATTGGCCTTTTAGATTTTTCTGCAAAATGACGTCTCCCTCTGTAGAAGCCACACTTATACCTGCCGGAATTGAATTTGAGCTGGTCAGGTTAGAATCCTACCCTGTGCAGCAGCTGAAAGATTTCTACAAGGATTTTCAAGTTTCTACAAGGGGTTTTACCAGGAAGGTGGAGCTGCAGAAGGCTTTGAGGGCCTGGGCGGAGACACAGGTTGCAGGGGATGACATCCAAGAGGAGGAGCAGAATAGCCCTGAGGAAGAGGGCAACCTGATTTTAAAGTCTGCATTGGCTCTGGAAATGCCTCTGGAGAGGGCCAAAAACTTGCCAGGAGCAGTAGCGGGTCCCAGATCAGGAAGCAGTGTCTCCTCCAGAAACCTGTCCCCAGAGGAGCTGACAGACAGGAGGGAGAAAAGAAAATGAAAGCTAGAGTTTGCCAAGTTGGAGCAGGCTCGTGAAGAAAGTAGGCTGTCCATGGAGGAAAGGAAACCTACCCGTGAGCTCAACCTCAAGGAGCTGGACATAAGAGCCCTACAAGTGAGGTCCAGCAACAGCAATGGTGTCAGCATACCTGCAGTTTCCACTGGTGAGTCCAGAGTCACGATCCCAAAGTATGCAATGCCCAGTTATGTGGTGGGGGTGTTAGTTTGTGGAGGTATATGCTCACGGTGGGAAGGGACATACTCCTTACCCTAGAAGTAGAGTACAGACAGGGTAATCCTAGTGAGCTAGTTTGGACTAACCCCTGAGAGGTATAGATTCAGATTTAGGGGCAGTCACAAGTTTTCATCACAAACGTGGGTGGATTTCTTGGATTATGCCAACAAGGCACTGAAGGGCTGCATGAAGGGCAGCAAGGTTGCTGTATATTCAGGGCTGTACAACTTGATTTTGAAGGAGCACATGCTTGATATTTGTTTTCCAGAGCTGCGCCAACACGTAGTTGATAGCAAGTTAACTGACCGCAGGAACCTTGCTGAGGAGGTGGATTTCTGGATCAGCACCTCGGTGTTAAAGAAGGCATCTGGGGGGAACTCTCAAAAGTGTGGCCAGAGGTCCCACCAGAAGAAGGAGGGGGAGATAAAATGACAGAGTTCTCTAAAGACCCCCAAAACAACTCACAGGGGAAAGGATCTGGTTCTCATTCCCAATCTGGCCACCAGAAGAAAAACTACCCTGACAAAGCTCAGCAGCCCAGGCTGATCAAGTGCTATGAGTACTACATGTATGGACACTACAAGGGGATCCCAAATGTACAAAAAGAGCACCACCTCCCACTGGAGGAAAGAATCCAGGGGTGGCTAGTGAAGTGCTGGGAGTGGAGCTTGTACCAGTTAATGGGGGAAGTTTAGCGGGGTTATTCTAGTGCCCTTGGGTGACAATGAGATGGTTCCTAAGATCCATGTGCCCTCAAATACTACTAAGTAAAGGCAATGGGTCACATCAATGGACAAGGTGTTAGGACTCTGAGGGCTGAAGGAGGCAGGATGACTATGGAATGGTGTCATCTGGTGTCCCCAGAGGAGGTAATTGCAAATCAATTCCACCAAATTGTGGTGGCAGGCAATAGAGAGAGTCGCTGTCCAGTGGCCTTTGTTACCTTTGAGTGGTGGTGGTTACAGGTCTTCTAAATGTTGCTTTGAGTCCTGCCATGCCTGTGGACTGTTTGTTGGGTAATGACCTTATGCACACTATCCGGAAGGAAGTGGAGCTCAAAGCTCATGTGGAGATGTTGGAGCTACCTGATTGGATCAGTGCAACGACAAGGTCTATGGTTGCCCAGGATGGGAGTCAAAAATGGCTGGAGCCTGAAACAATGGCCCAGCTAGCTGCTAAAAAGGGGAAAGACTGAGGGTGTGGAACCAGCTCCTGCGTGTGTTCCCAGTGAGGTGCCACCCCGGAGCCCACTGAGAAGGGCATTGCTTCCCTTGGTGACCTGCCTACACTTGCTGATGACATGTAAAAGGAGCACCCACCAAGGAGGAGTTCTGTAGGGCACAGAGGGAGTGTCCAACTCTTGAGGGCATGAGGAAACAGGCTGAAGCCCAAGCAGCAGGTGCTGTTTCTGGGAGTCATCATATTTGCTGGGAGGACAACCTCCTTTACAGTGAGTCTAAGGCTCTTATGCATGGGACAGCAAGGGCACTGGTGGTCCCCTAATGCTACAGGGCCTTCCTACTGGAGCCAGCTCACTAGATTTCCCTGCAGGATACCACGGGCAAAACCTTTGCAAGTCTTGTCCCACACTTGTTTGACCCAAGATTGGGATATCCTCAGATACATTCTGCAGGACTTGTGTAACCTGCCAGGCAGTTGGGAAGAGAGGGCAGAGGCTAAAAGCCCCCCTTAATACCTCGCCTGTCATTGGCACACCTTTTGAGAGGGTGTACATTGACATTGTTGGACCTATGGATTCCCAGACTGCATCAGGCAGCAGGTTTATTCTAGTTCTTGTTGATCATGCCACTAGGTACCCAGAGGCAATCCCTCTGAGGACCATGACTGCACCTGCAGGGGGCAAAGGCCCTGATGGGTATTTTTTACCTTAGTGGGTTTCCCTAAGATAGATGTGTCTGACAGGGGCACAAACTTCAAATTTGCATACATGTAGTCAATGTGGAAGGAGTGTGGGGTAACCTGCAAGTTCTCCACTCCTTACCATCCACAAGCCAAAGGGCTTGTTGAGAGATTCGACAAGGCCCTGAAAGGCATAATTAGCGGCCTACCTGAGGCCCTGTGGAATAAGTGGGACATCCTCTTAACATGCCTGTTGTTTGCCTACAGGCATGTAGCACAGAAGAGAGTGGGCTTCAGCCCCTTTGAGCATCTTTACGGGCACACTGTTAGGGGACCTCTGAGTCTGGTGAAGGAGGGGTAGAGACAAGCTCACAGGAAGACTCCCCATAATGTAGAGAGCTACATGCTGGCCTTCAGAAGCCAGATGGCTATGTTGTGGAAGCAAGCTTCTGACAATTAGGAAGCCAGTCAGGCTGTGATGAAAGAGTGGTATGACGTAATTTCTACCACTGTGGAATTACAGCCGGGGCAGAAAGTGTGAGCAATGGAACCTATGGAACCCAGGGCCCTCCAGGCCATTGGACTGGGCCTTATGAAGTGATTGAGAAGAAGAGTAAGGCCACCTACCTTGTGGAACTTAAGACCCCAAGCAACCCCACAGGGAGCTTCATATCAATCGCCTCAAACCCCACTTTGAGAAGTCTGAGATCACCATGCTGTTAGTGACAGATGGAGAAGAGGAGGAAGAGAGTGAACCTGTCCCTGACGTTTTAGGCTCCAAGGAAATGGCTGGTTCTGTGAAAGGAGTGATCCTTTCCTCACTCTAACTCCTGAACAGCAGAGAGACTGTGACCAAGTATTGGGTAAGTATTCCTCTTTTTTCTCCCTTATTTCTGGGACTACCCACCTGTGTACCCACAAGGTGAACACGGGGACAACCTCCCTGTTTAGAATAAGTCTTAAAGGTTTTCGGATTAGGTGAGGGCCAGCATCAAGAGTGAAGGTTCTAAGATGTTGGAATTGGGGGTGATAGAACCCTCCAGTAGCCCCTGGCCAAGTCCTGTGGTTCAGGTACCAAAATATTCTAGACCAGGCACCACTGCTGAACTGAGGTTCTGTGTGGATTACAGAGGGCTAAAGCCCGGTGCTCATCCCATCCCCCAGGCTGATGAGGTGATTTGCTGGTTAAGGGCTGCCCAGTACTTAAGAACCTTTTATCTTACATCAGGGTACTGACAGACTGCCTTAACAGAAGGTGCCAAGGAGAGGTCAGCATTCTCCACTCCAGAGGGCCACTACCAATTCTGTGTGATGCCCGTTCAACTTAAGAATGCCCCTGCCACCTTCTAGAGGCAGTGAACCGGGTACTCACTGGTATGGAGGCCTTCTCAGCTGCCTATCTGGATGACATAGCTGTCTTCAGTAGCAAGTGAAAGGACCACATTTTTACCTCCAGTAAGTGCTTCAGGCTCTGCAACAGGCAGGCCTGACTATCAAGGCCGGTAGGTGCCAGATAGGGCAGGGGGCTGTGGTGTACTTGGGACAAATGGTGGGCAGGGGTAAGGTGCAGCCCTTCCAGGCCAAGATAGAGACTATCATGGCCTCTTTACCGGTGATGTATCGAGTGACTCACTCGATACATCACCAGAATGGTGGCCTGCTAGGGTCACCAGACCACCAGGCCTGTAATTACTTTTAAATGAAGTAATTTTTTTTTTTAAATGCAGACCATTTTCTTCAAAGGAAACGGTGCTACATTTCCCAAAAAGTTTACTTATTTTGTTTAAGTTGGCAGTGGTCACGGAGGCCAGTGTCTGCACTTCAACAAACTTTTTTTTTTTCAAGGAGACCCCTTGATGGTATTATTATTAATATGATAACAGAATCTTGTTTCAAATACATTATAGGCCCTATATGCTACTTATAATTCAGGCAAATAGGACATTCTATGACAACAGACTCTCCACTTCCTCCTGACCAGACAAAAAGCTTAAAAAATTATTAGTGGTCTTCCACAAAATCAATCTAAATTTTTGAGGTTTTTTTTTTTGCAACTTACTTTGATGTAGAACCGTCCTGTGATAATTTACAGAGCCAGCAAATCTTTGGACTCATTCTCCTAAAATAAGAAAATGAATCTCGTTAGAGGCGTAATAAGGCATATAAGAATAGCTCATTGCTGCATTACAACCACACGATGTTTATATCAGAGACCTTCTAATGGACTCAGTCCAAGTAACAGTTATTACCATCCTGATAAATACGTGTAAAGCAAAAAAAACACAGATATCTAGACACTCAAATGGTCGGACATAGAAGAAACAGAGGTCAGCCTAAGATGGCCCTCAAATGCACAAACAGAATAAGTCCCGTGCCTAACTTGTGCCGGTATTCCTCAGAAGTGGGTATCGGCACTTATTTTCGGGTAACAGAACTTAATTGCCATCATCAGAGTTGAACCCAGCACAAGAGAGAGCACGGTAGAAGAGCGGAAAAGCAAGATAGAAGAGAACGCTAATTCAGGGAGAAAACAGGGACGAAAAGTAACCCGTAAATGTGAGATGAAGAGACAGGAACATATGAGATAAAGAGAGGAACATAACGGTAGTGGAAGAAACAAGTTTGAGGTGGAATCAAGATAAGTCGCTTTGATATTTTGCAACCCTTTGTTAATAGATTAAGGACTAGAAATGTTCCTTTTTCTGGGACAACGTGTAGGGAGCGACGCGAGAGACGTGTTCCTCTGAAGCTGTCTTTTGAAATGGATGGGAAATGTGGTCAGTAATACGAGACGGTTAAGGTTTGCTTTCCATTTTGCTGCAGTAAATGTGTTTATTCAAGATAAACATAGGTGGACCAGGAGGTGTGCGTGCTGGATGGTAAAAGCGCCACCTATTTTGTCTCTAAGTGAACATGTTCAGAAGCCATTCACTGGAAGAGTCATCATTTGCATATTTCATTTTTTAATTCCATGATTATCACACACAACTGTTACGTTTATTTCTGGTGTGCGCTCATAGAATCAGAATGTGTTATCACACTGAAACAAAAAGCAGCAGAATCCTGTCATTCTTGCTGAACCAATAAAGTGGGGTTCAGAGTAAAGACTAGGGGGCAGATTTACAAGCCCTTAGCGCCACCAGTGCGTCACTTTTTGTGACGCACCGGCGGCGCATTTCACTGCCACATATTTACAAGGACAGGAAAAGCCACTCTGCATGACTTTTCCTGTCCTTGTTAATATGGCCCCTATACACGCAGCACTTTGCGTGAAAGGGGCATTCCATGGGTGTTGCTGTGGGTGCCCCTTCCTGCACAAAAACAATCTCCCCCTGACGCAGCCATTCTTGCACCATGGTGCAAGAGTGCCTGCGTCGGCGCATGGCAGATGTTTGTGCGCCAGCGCAGGGAAGAGCACAGGAATGCGATATATTATTGTAAATATGTCGCATTCCTGTGCTTTGAAAGTGCTGCAGCGTGGCGCAGCCAAAGGGCTTGCGGTGTGGTGCTGCGGCACTTTCATGTAAATCTGCCCCTAGATTTCTAACACCCAAGATGGAGAACAGGGCAACTCCTTCCATTAGCAATAGAGGACTACCAGCCACAATTTAAAGAGTATTGGAGCACCAATTTCCAAACTCACAGGACAATGGGAAATGCATGTGCAGCTTTGCTAATATTTGTGTGGATACAGACGGACTTTTGTGGTGCAAAGTGACAAATTTAGCACAATGACACATTTACCGCGCATCGAGCAGTGATGGCAACACAAACACATGTAGGATCATGCCGCGTGATGCGATTTAGCATTGTGCCACTGTGTACAGGCTATCAAGTGGAATCTTGTCTGACGTTTGCACTCAAGGCATAACTCCAGTACAATTATCTTCATGCCTTAAGGTGCATCAGTTACTAGGTGTAATTTTTTAACATGTATCGCATATTAAAAGATTTTAACTTTTGAACATTGTTTGCGCATTTTTTTATTTGGAATTAGTATTCCGACCATAACACTCAGGAACTCATTTACAAAAAATTGGCATAGGGCAGTGCTACAAGTCTTATTGCTGTGCTGCCCCACGTCAATTTGAAAGGGCAAGAATGCACCGTATTTACGAGATAAGGCCCATTCCTGTCATTTCACCCGGCACAAAATTTGGTGCCTAGCACCAACGCAGGCACCCTTGCACCAGAGTGCAAGGGTTTCTGCATTGTCAGCAGGATTGTTTTTGTACATTTCTCCTCGTTACATCTGGTGTAAGGTTTTGGTGTTAATGGTAGGCACTTCCTCTGTACTGTGACGCAGTTTTGCAGCGTCTCTGAGAAAAATACTTTAGACTTCAGGTTTTAACTGCTAAACTTCAGGTCCATCCAAATAGAAAATTTTGTGGAAATCTGTTTTCTGTGCATTTTTACCATGCTAGTGACTGCCTAAATTACCCCTACATGCGCAAATTCACCTCACTGAATGTGCTCACGCTGGGAGCCATGCTTCTGTGCAGCACATGCTCTAGAATCCACAATTTCCTATACAACAGGGGGAATAGGTAGATAAAAAGGATTCTTGTCTGTGCTGCTGTACATACTAAAAGTTGAGGATGTCCCATACTAGTTCAGTACTAAAGCATATGATAAAATTAAATTTAAATGTTTCAAAAGACATTACAACAGTTACATTTCACGAGGTATCATTAAAAACAAATGATCTTATTTGGAGCTCCTGCCATTTGTATGCTCTGTAAACAATAGTTGTAACTACCACCAAATGTAATGGTCCAAAATGTGCTGACCTCAGAAGTATGGAAGGCTGAGTCGGCCTTGCTTGGATTTGACCATGAGATCACTGCATAGTTCAGCAACCAGAATTGAACTCACTGAGACACCTTAGACCTATTAGAAACTAAAAGGATGGTAGGTGTGTTATTTTTGCTTACAATCCAGTGTAACTATTTTCAATGAACGCTTGAGCTTCAATTTAACTCCCTTCTGTTGAACTTTACTGCGACCCATTCCTTGCAGCAAATATTTTTGTTGCATAATCAAAAAATCCTCTTTAACGAAATACACCACATATTTTGTAAATAATATTATAAGTAATTAACTTTGGATGTATTTTTTCTAAGGTAGGTATGCAGATATAATGTGTTAAAGACAATGTATATGTTTTAAAAGTTAAATGTTCTTACAAAAGATTCTCAATAAAAATGCTTTCACTGGGGGTGGGTATAACTGGTGCAATTCTTTCTAATATAATTACTCATAATTACTGCACAATTACTTATAATTATGCGTAATTATGCGAGAAGAGTAAACCAGCATTTAGCACATTATCTTAGTGCAATATGCCCCCTCATGTCCATAATGGGCTGAGGCGGCATTTTGAGCAAAGAAAATAGCACTAAGTGTTACAGGACACGAACAGCAGAAGCAAGCCACTTCCCATCGCTTAGTTAATTGTCCCTGTGTTCCTGTGGTAGCATTTCTGCCCCAAATTAATCTTAATTACTCAAGATGGTGTAATTCCGTAATTTCGTTAATTTCGCATCACAAGAGTAACACGTAATTACTGAAATTACTCAATCACTCCTGTGCAATTGCAATTTTGCCCAGCCCTAGTTTCAACAGCATGTGAATTTTATGCATGCTTGTGCCAAAGAAATTAACTAAAAGGGATTTGGAGGTAAAAGAGAAAAAAAGTGGCAAACTTCACCTCTCTCCATCAATTTGCTCACATAACTATACATTTGAAAACATGAATGTAAACTTCTTGCAAATATCACCAGGTTCATCTAAAAATGTACCCTAATACATTGCAATGAAAGGGTAAATAAATGTTTATCTTTCAAAATCTTCCTGTTTTCAGATTTTGAAAGCCAGGACCTCCGAAGGTAAGCCGATGCATACACTCTTGAAATTACTTGATGCCATAAATGCTTCGACCACCTCCCCCTTTTGTCAGTCACCAAGCATTAAATATGAAATAGCAAGCCAGAGTAAAACATATGACTATGCTTTTCTCTTTCTGCGACTTGCTCTTCAGAAAATACTGTTGATTCTACAGCTCCTATTCCAGCATGAGGTCCATGGCCCCCTGCTTTTGCTCTGCCATCAAAAATGAATGTTAGCTCTCTTGGGGCCGTATTACAGAAGGTGCCCCGGGGGCGCAACAGGCGTTTCTGCCCACTTTGTGTGCCCCCGGGGCACTTTGGTATTATAGAAGGGGGCGCAGATGCTTGTGCGTCCCCTTCTATAATACTGATAGCGCTGGCACACTTAAAGCGCCAGTGCTACCTTCGGAGAGTGTTCCCTCATTTGCATAGGGGCGTGCCCTATGCAAATGAAGGGATTCCTTTGACTCTGCGCCGGCGCCATATTACAGACGCGGGCACAGAGTCAAAGAAGCCTTCAGGAGGCACACTGACAGTGCGCCATTTAAAAGGTGGTGCCTCCTGAGAGCAGTCCCATGGACCCCCTAGACATCCCCTTGCAGGCAGGTGCAGTCACTGAGTGCACCCGCATGCAAGGGGATCTCTAATCTCCTTTGAAAGTGGAGGTGGATGCCTCCTGCACTGTGAAAACACGGAGCAGCTGCTCTGTGTTTTTCACATGAATGTGCTGCCCTGGGGGCAGCGCGAGTTCATGGCTGCCCTGAGGGCAGCGCATACGCCATAATGGGGCGCATTATCACTGTTTGCGCCCAGCGCACCTCTTGAAAGGTTCGCCGGGCGCAAACAGTGATAATGTGTAATACGGTCCTAGGTGTTTGTAGAACTCTGCAGTGCAAATACAACAGCTTACGCTTAAATCAATGGTCAGAAGTCGTGACAAGCATACATTTCAAACAACATGTCAGTTTTTTTCTGAAATAGACGAGGTCAAAACTGTGAGAACCGCCAGAAAGTGCGTCCTCACTTTAGGCGTGGCAGTGATTCCTGGGAGGAGATTAACATTTTTAATACAGTGAAATCTGCATAAAATTCTAATCAGAATAGCAGTGCAAGTCAAATCATATGGCAAACCCTAGTAGTTACTAGGCCATTGCAAAATTGTGGTTATGAGGGTGAAATCCCGTAAAAATGTCAAACTTTGAATTATGCAAAATGTTGTTAAATGTCTTAACCATTTCACAAGCACTCACTTTTCCATGATTTTTGCCAATGGGGGATGTGTTGATCAAAAAATGTCTTGCAGGTAGAAAGACATTTTGTCCTAGAAACTGTCTCATACCATTATCTCGGGTAACTTTCGAGGTGTTTTTAATGTGAGACACCAGCCAAGTACATTTCATGCATTAAGTGCAATTTTGTTTAATTTTCGTGATATTTAAAAAACGTATGAAACTTATAGTTGTTCTGGCTGGAAGGTGGAATGTGATAGAGGTGGGCACTCAGCTCTGCTTCTGGCTGCCTGGGCCTGACTCACAAAGGTAAACTTATACTTTTGTGTAAGTTTATGTTTGTTATGGAATTCACAAACTCTGATTTAATAGTAAGTTTACGACTGCGGAGGCTCCGCTGTTGGGACAGAGAACTTTGAACATGAAAAAAAATAGGCATGCTTTATCTTTTTTTGTGCGGATTTCTCCGCCCGACTGTGGAGTCTCTGCAATTGTAAACTTACTATTAAATCGGAGTGTATGAATTCCAAAACAAACGTAAACTTACACACAAGTCCATTGTGAATCAGACCCTCTGACTTTCCGCTGGTCTTTGGCTACCTGCCACTGCCCTCCCGGCAGTAGCGGTCCGTGGTAGGAGTGCCGGCCGGGCGGTGACGTGGGGTGGGGGAGGGGCAGGGTGGGGGGTAGTAAACCACGGATTACGGCCGAATACAGGTAAGTAAACATTTAAATAAATAAAACGAATTTTGTTGCGCGCACTGCATCGCATTTGGCGATGCAGCGCTCACAACGAAATTCGTTTTATTTATTCAAATGTTTACTTACCTGACATTGTTGCAATGCTTAGCCAATATTACTGGCAAACAGAAATGCACAAAATACACTCCTCCTGGAGAAATTGGGCGCAAATCACCATTTTGCAAGTTGCAGAACTTTTTTGGACAAAGTTGTTCTTTTGTGTTTAGAGCAAAATATTTTTCGTCCAACAATAGCCAGAGCCCAGCCCACGTCAGAGAAAAACATGTCTTATATTGTCTGCCCTATGGTGGAAGATCAGAGAATAGCCTGATAGTGAGTTAGGATGGCAGAATACCAGGTGTATCTTTTAGTATGATGTGGGGGGTGGGGGCTAGGATTACAAGGTGGTGCGGGAGGCCATGGGCACCCAACTACTTCTGTCTCCATCAGAGCTGGCCCAAAGGATCAGCTTATCTGTGGGCCAAAACAGTGGCCACTCACAACATACAATCGCAGACGCGTAACTTTCAACAACTGAGATTTTCTTCAACTGGAGCTCTGAGTGGCATCAAAGACAAGTCCAGCTTCGCAGCCATTGCCTGTGAAGTCACTTCGAGTTATTTGATTGAAAGCATCTCCACTGATAATACCAACGCATCTATTATTGCAAACATTCACATACACCCTATTAAAACTTGTAGTTGTATATTTGGTGTTGTAAGGAGACCTAACATTGCATTGTGAAAATCATTATTTTCTCAGGAGGTTTTCTAACACAATATAAAAGTTTAAATATTGACCTACATCGACTCCACATTATCACTTACCAGCATATCATCAAGGTAGGTAATGTGGACTTATGAATGGTAAAGATATACTTACCTTGACAATATGCTAGTAATATATATTGTTGAGTCGATAAATGTGAAGGTCAGTTTTCTGACATAGATTCCTCCAGGATCATCTGTATAGCTTGCTGCAAGATGGACAACTCATTTAACTATATAGGGATACACATCTGATTTAGAAAGACTATTTAGTTAATCTTTGAAAAATAAAACGATGATGCTCAGAAGTAGTTGTAAATGCACTAAAAGATGAGTCGTGTAACATGAGACAATTTATTTAATAGAGTGAGACACAAGTCCTTTTTTTAACTCACACGGTGTTTCTATTTTTAACCATGGAACACAATGTTAAAGGAAGAGGTTTTCACTGCCATCGAAATACTTTCAAACTATGTCACTTTAAGCAAGAGCTCTCACTGTTTTAAATCTGGATTCCACATGATTTGACACTCATCAAGACGGCTCTTAAAGATGTCCTCCAGAGAATGATGGAAAAAGAAAAAAAAAAGAAGAGAAAGGGATTTATTGCCCGATTTACGATTTAAAAAATGGAAGCTAATATGCTGATAAAAGTAGCTGAACAAATTAAAAATCAAAACAAGATAAAACTAGGGAACAGTCTACAATCCAAAACCAGGCTGGACATTATATAACTATTAGACATTCTGATATCTAAAGCTCAACATGATGACACTAAGCAAGGGACCATGTGCAATCTAATCCAGAAATCATCCACAAATGCAGATATTCTGAAATCCTTGTTGCCGATGATGCAGAATTAGCTTATGAGAACTCATTTTTAGGTCGAAGCCTACCAGGCAGCACAGCTGTCTGGTTGCGAAAATACTTCTTGTGGGCATTCTGAAAGCTTCAGTGGAAATGCATTCCACCCATAGCTTACCATTGGCTTTGTCGTTTGTAACTCAAATGTTCAGGCTTTCTATTTGCTGACTTTATTTGTTTTAGGCTAACCAGCTTGTCTTTGTCCCCCCCATGGTGCATCAACTGTTTACTGTATTCTTCCTCAAGGGCTCGCTTTCTGTAAATAGGCCTTTACATTTTGTTCTTATCTTGTCAGATTTGCTGTGCGTTCAAAGACACAAGTCAAATGTCAGGCTCTGTGTTCTGAGGGAGCTTTCTCTTTACTTTTCTTTCTCTGACTTCTAAGTGAGAAGGTTTGTGTGACAGTCTTGCTGGGTACTGCGAAAGGGGAAAGAAAAGTTTATTTTGTACACAACAACATTTAAATGTCTATAAATGAACTGTGAATCAATTGTTTAAATGGGACCCCCTGCTGAAAATACTAGATCCTAGGGCAGGGAAACTGCATTTGAGAAAAGAACAACCCTAGGCAAATATTAGGCCAATTCTAATATACAGACCTACATCAAGTGAATTGATATTAACATAGACTCAGTGTACTTCACATTTAGATTAAAAATGTCATCCTTTTTGGTCCTATATATTAGCATAATCTAGGTAAGTTCTTTATCATTTCTGTTGGATCTAGTTTCTTTACATTATTGAATGATTTTATTCATCACAGGGCTCTGGTTACTTTTATTAAGGACCTTCTTCTTAATTTCTAAATTTTCACAAATTTTTTCGGTGATTGCAGGATCTATACTTTTATAACTATATGGAATGCATAAATGCTATCTTTTTCAATTTTCCTTGACTGTTAATTTCGTTTTTCTGGCATTATTCCTTTTCCTTTTCTTCCTTTCTTTTATAACCTCACACAGAGAATTTATTGTTTATTTTTATCATTGTATGCTATATAGCAACTAACAGGATATATGTTTGTTATTTAGACAGTGTACATTTATGTTTGTATTTAGTTCATGTTTATTGTTTGTTTAGGAATCTCTGTGGCTGTCCTGAAGAAGGCGCTTAGTACGCCGAAACGCGCGTAGAAAATAAGAATGTTCCAACATTGAGCCACGATGTTTCAATATGAAACCAACTTTTACATTTCTGTTTGGTTTTTGTGTTAATGTTTGAAACATTTCTATTGAATTGTTTTATATTTGTTTGTTTAGTGTATGCTTCTTTGATGAGTACAGTATGTCCTATTTGTCTTGTAGGTCTCAGATATTTTATGTCTGACACAATTAAATTTTTATCATGAATTTGTATTAATAAAATGATTTTTTTTTAATCTAAATGTGAAGTACACTGAGTCTATGTTAATATCAATTCACTTGATGTAGGTCTGTATATTAGAATTGGCCTAATATTTGCCTAGGGTTGTTCTTTTCTCAAATATAAATGACCTGTGCAAATATTTCAGAATATAACAGAATGAGCAAAGCACAAATGAAGCAAATTTGTTTGTAATTCTGAAGGGTGGTGGAAAAAAATATTTTAATACAATCAAAACAAATCAGTAGACTAGGTGATCACATTTCTACACATTATCATTTGTGTGCCATATGGTTTTATCAGTAAAACTGTATGTGCAAATGTAATGGTCATTTCAATGGAAAATGTGTTGTCTATAATGGCAGTGCACTAACACACAATGTGTACTCCAATGTAAGCCACTCCATGCTAAGCCATTCCACTCTATGCCACTCCACTACAATCTACTCTACGACATTCTACTCCACTCTACAACACTCCACTCTACGACATGGAACTAAACTCCACCACACACAACTCTAATGCACTTCACTCTAGGCAACTCTACAGCACTCCACTCTATGACATCCATGCCACTTCAATATATGACGCTCCACTCTATGACACGCCATGCCACTTTTTTCCACTCTACACTATGCCACTCCACTCTACACCACTCAACTCCACTCCACTCTACAGCACTCCACTCTATGACACTTTAATCAACTATATGCCCCTCGACTCTATGCCCCTCCACCCTACCAGAAATTTACTTTACTTCACTTTATGCCACTCCACTATATGACATTACACCACTCCACTCTATGACACTCTACTCTGCTCTACGACACTCTACTCCATGACACTCCACTCAATACCACTCTACACCAATTCACTTTAGGCCACTCTACACCACTCCATGCCACTGCACTCTACCAATACACTCCACGCCACTACACTCTACTCCACTTTACACCACTCCATGGCACTCTACTCTACGCCACTCTAAGACACTCTTCTCTATGACATTCCACTCTACGATACTCGAATCTACGTCACTTTACTCCACTCTACACCCCTCCTCTCTATGCCACTCCCCTTTATGCCCCTCCACTCTAATCCACTCGACAACACTCCAGTTCATGACACTCCAGTCCACGACGCTCCAGTTCACAACACTCCAGTCCATGACACTCCATAACACTTCACTCCACTTTATGACACTCTACTCCTCTTTTCCCCACTTTTCTGCACTCTTCACCACTCTACTCTACTCCACTCCACGCTACTCTCCTCTATGAAACTAACGTTTAGCCATTCTGAATAGCAGCCAAGCTGGTGTAAAAGTTGGCTAAAAAACATTAGCAAAGCTAATAGTTCTTGCATAGGCAAGACCAATTGGCTTTGCTAATGCTTGTTTTACAATTTAGTAGATGCCCATCTTTGAGACTGCACTGGAGAACACCTAATTTTACTGGATTCGTTGTTCAATTCACTGGGTAACTATTGACCTATAGCAGGGATTATATTGAATCAATTATGAGATGAATCCCTCTACCTGAGAAACATTACTTGGAGATATATTTTTACATATTCAGATTCATTATTAGAAAGAATAATTTCATGTAAATAACTCTTCTGTCACTTTATAAGGAGGTGAATCATTTATTAATGTAAATATTATCTGACTGTATGGAGATTCGCTTCAAGAGTGACATCCTAGCACTACTAAGTGCTGAAGTGTGAAAAGTTACAGAGTGCGAACTCCGGATCTTTCTCAAAAGAGCAGAAACATCATTGTGACAGGGTGGGTGCTGTGTTGCTTCGGTGAGGTCACTGGGTTTCACCACTGACAATCATTCAGGTTCTCCATGCCAGTGCCAGGGAGCTTTGAGGTTTCTGCATTCAGTCTGACTGATGTCTTTGATTTTTCAACAGGTGTGGAATCTGCAGGTAGAATTATCCATCAGAAAGTATACAAAGCTGCCTTCAATGTTTCTTACACACCAAAAAGACGTTGTTTCTTTGTTGGTTCATTTTGAAATCAGAAGCAAATATTCAAAGCTGAAGATGGAATGGCATTTGGCCTGTGAATTTAGCGTCTTTCATGTCCATTTTCAAGATGAATGCTGCTATTTCTGACAGAAAAAAAAGAAATCTGCTCTAGCTGAATTGCGGAACTGAAAGAAACCGCAGTGTAGGTGTTCTCTGTCTCAAAATTGACACTGAATTTATTGTGCTTTGTTTTCAAAACCTTTCGGATATGTGTTATTGCACAACATTAATCAAATTTATTCTGCTAAATTGTGGTTTCAAATTAGTCAGCTGTTTTGACAAATGGTAGCTAGCCTGTATGATAAATACTAGGGAAGAGCCATGAGAAACAAGACTATCACGCCACCAATTTGACATACTCTGATCTCAGTGCACGGTTTTACAGCTTTCATGGTTACCCGCCTTAGACCTGCCTACCTGCAAGTCCAGTGCTAAATATCAGCTGCTATGACGATAGAGTACTTCATTGGCAAGTTGTAGGTAGGCGACGGCTCAGAGAAGCAAAGGAAGGTCTTTGTTAGCACTAGTGTTCTCAGAGTCAAGCTAAAGCTTTAAGTGTTGGCACGGTTGTGATTCGAGGGACCATAAGATGAAATTGAACAGAAGATGAATGGTCTCCTTATCCTTAATGTCCCTGTTAGACTTCCAGAGTGTGAATCTGAGCTTGAGGGTGCAAGTGTTGCTCTCATTGATTGAACCTTGGGATTGGGCAGTGCCATCAGAGGGCTGGGGTGTGTGGAAGCTCCTGTCTCAGGGTTTGTGTATTTTTTATGTATTCATAAACCATAAGGTCTGCAACATTATCGGCCGGGCCACAGAGGATTTGATGTACGCAACATACTCTAAAATGTATGTGTATATATATATATATATATATTTCTCCAAAACGGTTCCCTTGCACCGGGATCTGCAGCGCTCAATACAGGTGCGACTCCCTGCGGCAGAACCACGCCGCTCAATATTTCCACACAATCCTTCCAGCCCGAAGGAAAAACGGGACGCACTCCCGTAGTTAGATGCAACAATAATTTTATTCTTTTATTCCTTCATTTGCAGGGATAGCAAGATGACCTACGCGTTTCGGTTTTACAAAAACCTTGTTCATATATATATGTATTCCATGTTTAACATGTTTGTCGGTCACTGCATTGTTTTCATATGGGTTGTCTTATTGGATGCTCGTGGGTCTCTGTTCTGTCACAGTATGTAAATATTGTCATGGCTATTTTGTCTACAGGTGCTTCACTGTTGAAGTGTTGAGGAAAAGATAAAATTAAAATTAAATTAAAAAATAGTTCTAAAAATATGCATTGATGAATTGTCTTCAAGTGCAGCACTTGGAGGTCAGAGTTTATGCAATATAGCTTTGAATCTCTATGTAGTGTCTTCCTTATACATGTATACCGTTTCTGTGTGGTTATGTAACTGTGTGTTTGGTGCTTTACTCCTACTGTAGAGCAAATAATAATTTAAAAAACATTTGACTCTCTCAAATACACTACTCTGTCTCATCCTATATCCCTCTCAATATATCCTCTACCTCCAATCTCTGACTTATCCCAAACCTCATTCTACTTCTATGATCTCCAAAATAACCCTTTCTGGACTCTTCCCTCTATCCCTCCTTGGACCACCCCAAGCCTCATTTTACTATTGTGATCTCCCAAAACAACTCTCTCTAAATTCTTCCCTCATGAATCTCTCCTTCACGCATCCCAAACAAATATAGTACATTACAACGCGATGTATTACATTGCGTGCTTGCTGTAGGGGGCGCGCTGGACTTAGGAATAGTCTTATTTACTAGTCCTACTCCAGTTTGCGCAACATTAGGGAAGGTGTTGGAATTCATTTCCAATACCTCAGCGCCCCCTACAGCAAGTCGTTGTAATGACTTGCGATGTAAATGCATCGCATACTAACAACGCGATCGTTGTAATGACTGCGTTGTAATAGTCTTGCGATGTAATGACAGCGTTGTAAACGCTGTTTCCCATCCCAAAACTCATCTTACTACTATGATCTCCCAAATAAAAACTTTCTAGTCTCTTCCCTCTTCTATCCCCCCATTATCCTATTCAATCCAACTAACAGACCTGCATGTCCACCACTCAAATTAACACATATTTCCCTATACCAATCCACCACTAATCCTTTTTGGGTTCCGGAGTAGCGTGCTACTCGCCGAAAAGCACTTTAACGCCTCGTCAGGGGTAGTAAGCGCTATATATATACAATTACAATGTATTTTATTTAGTAGACCTATGTACTGGCGCATGCAGCCAATAGCTGCATCAGGATAATTTTAGGTAAAGTAGGACATTAGACCAAATATATTTAGAGAAGAATATTTCAAAGTTAATTAGACTAATTAAAAGTTTACTTTAGAAGCCTGGTCTTTGCAATTCAGTGATGGGAGACAATTCCAAAGAGTGGCCATCCTGGCCAGCAGAGTTGTACTCCACCTACACAGGTGAGCTGCTCTAATCAGAAGACGTTTGCACCACCAGTATAGGTGAGCTATTCCAAGTAGGAGACATTTATACCACCAGCATAGGTGAAATGTTCTAGCCAGTAGACATTAACACCAACAGCACAGGCGAACTATTTTAACCAGTAGTGATTTATGCCACCAGCCGAAGTGAGCAGTTCTACCCAGGAAATGTTTGCACCATCATGATAGTAGAGCTGTTCTAGCAATGAGACGCTTACATCACCAAGATAGTTGATCATTTCTAGCAAGGAGGCGTTGACATCATCAAGATAGGTGAGCTATTTTAAACAAACACAAAACTTTGCATGATAGCCTCAGAGAAATGATGTTTGCTTAATCAGCAAGTCACCAGGTTAGTACCAGAGACCCAATGAGTTGGGGACCCAATGAGTTCTCTGTGTGCTGCTAGTTGTTTGCTACCTAAATTCAAGGCAATTCCAAGAATTGGACGAGGATGGCTCACTCACGTAATGTGGCATGCTTCATCATTTGCCACCTCGTCCCACCCTGGTAAGATGTTAATACCAGGGTGGACTCAACCACAGAATGGGGCTTTTCTGAGAGAGTTCTCTCAGGACAAAGATTTAGGTCCAGTTTTGACTTAAAAAAACCATGGCATAATCCACTAAAGAATCCTTTAATTTGGTGGTATCCCTGGTTGATTAAAAGATTACCAAGGGGTAAATACAGGAGGCATACTTAGGTGTAATGACCTGTATGCGTCACTGTACAAATAATTACGCCAACATGTTTCTGCCTCTATTCAGCCATGTGGGTCTAAGGCAATCGTCAGGGCTGTCAAAAAGAACCCAACCTGTCTAAAGATGATATCGGGGTGCTCGTGAGGTCACTAGTATATTAGAATATCGCTAGGCTAACAGCTTACTTAGCTGATTATCGGGAGCCTGCTGCCCCGCCCGCCGTAGGAGGACTTTGGCCGCCGCGTCTCCCATCAATATAAAGATAAAATCTGGATTGGTTTGAATATGCACCTTTGGGCGCCTTGTCCCACGGATACTGGACCTATATATTCCCTGAATTTCCGGGTATTTCAAAACTGTCACGTGTTGGAGCATGAGGAGCCCACCCTTTTGCTATACCTACCATATCGTATTGATCCAGTGTGTTGAGCTGGTCTCAACTAACTTTCTCTATGCAGTCTATTTACCTGGATGCCCCATGTCAAGGTGCTTCTTTCCTTGTCTCCCACATTTGACCTGGTCGCCCTGATGAAGGTGTGACCCACATTGGGTTAGACACCGAAACGCGCGTTGGCACTGGAGAACTTCGTGCCTCCATATATTTCTACCTTCCACTACCAAGAGGACGCACGATAGTTTACTGTTAATGTCGATTCTTTGTATAGGACCCTGAATTGCGTTGGATCTTTGACCACGTTTTTTATGATGAATTGTTCTTGAGTGGTTAGAGTGTTTGAGTATGTGTGCATTTGTGGATGTGAGTTTGGTCTGAGTGCATGAATGTGGGACCCTATTTATATGTTCTGTTTACACTAATGAAATTATGTTATTGTTTGCAAACCCTGACAAAATATTGTAAATACTAATAATAAAAAAACATATATATTTTTTCCTAAAAAGATTTTTTCTACTCTTTTGGGGGAATTTGTTTTGTTAGCCTAGCGATGTTCTAATATACTAGTGACCTCACGAGCACCCCGATATCATCTTTAGACAGGTTGAGTTCTTTTTGACTGTTATTGGTTCCTGTTCCCCAGGTCAGACCTGTCTACTATTCGCCCTCAGGGGCCCCCTCTGTTTTAGTGGTTATTCGTCAGGGCTGTGTCTATGTCCCCTACGCTGCAATTAGTAAGTGCTGGGTTGGCTTAGATATAAACAGAGGACCTACCTCTCAACTGGCATCATAATTAGTGATAACCTAGAACTATTTAGCTAGGTGCTTCATGGTCTGTTCAGGGTGGGTCTCTCCTGTAGTCACACTTTCATCAAGGTCGAGAACCCACTTGTCACCTAACTTGCCGTCTGGTGCAGTGGTGAGCTGTTTTAGCCAGTGTATATTTACACCAACTGCACAGGTGAACTGAGATGGCCAGTTGTGATTTACACCACCAGCATAGGTGAGCTGCTCTAGTCAAGATGCATTTACATCACCAGGAGAGGTGAGCTGCTCCAGTCAGTAAATATTTACATCACTCACGTAGGTGAGCTGTTCCAGCCGATAGACCTTTACAGCATCATCACAGGTGAGCTGCTCTAACCCACAGACATTTACACGCGAAGCAAAGTAAGCTGTTCTAGTCTGTAGATATTTACACGACACTCATAAGTGAATGGGGATTGTTAAAACACACAGAATCCTGTGGTCTTCAAGGCATTCGGAAATTGTTCCTATATATTATGTTCAGTTTTCTGCCAACAAACCTTTCATCATGAGACAATTTGTTCAAAGAGAGATGAAACCTTCACGCATGATCATGGCTCATGGTCTCCGAAGAAAAGGGAGATTTGGAGACAAGAGAGTTATTGCCATGTTGTTCAGGTGTGTAGGCGTGTTTTAGTTGCCCAAATGGAGCATCATTTACAACCGTGCAGTTAAGCGAAATACGTTTTCTAATGCACCTTTTTCCACTGGCAACATTTTTCTACCTGAAACTGAGGTTTAATCCAATGTCTCCCACTTAACTTTGAAGCAGCGGGACACTTAACTATAAATGACTGTTTTTTAAACAAAGATAGTTTTTTAGCACACACGTACATCCTTTTTAAGTAACACAAGGTAGTTTGGATTGTAGATAAAATGGCATTGTGTTAAAAAAGGTATATGATATTTGAAGTCTTGAAAAATTGCAACTGTAAATGAAAATGTTATCGAAGCAAAACTTTCACCAGGAAGCAAATATATTTAGCTACCAAGAGCTCGAACTTTGGATTCTGCACAATGTGTTTCTCGTGAATAAAATGTGCAGTTTGCTCAACTTTGCCAGGCACTGCCACGACTTCAGGGAGGTGGAGTGTGAGGCTTGAGACGTTTGCCTGTTTCTACACATTTGGGGGCAGATTTACAACTTCTGGCGCATCCCTGCAAATCAGCAGGGATGCGCCAGAATAGATGCAACACGCAATTCTCTCCTTGCGCCACCACGGATGCGCTGCATTTACAATGCGGCGCACCGTGGCGCAAGGAAAGGCCGATGCGTGTCGCATCCTGTGGCGTAAGGGCGGCGCATTGCTGGAGTCGTGTTGCAAGCGCGACGCGGCTCCTGCAATGCACAGGGGCCGCCCATACCTAACGTGGTGCGTCACTCCTTACGCCTGCTTGAAGCAGGCGTAAGGATTTGTCGCAGCGGCATCGGAAAAGTGACGCAGTGAAATCTTGTAGATTTCACTGCGTCACTTTACGAGGCTTACCTGCGATGGAACGCCCACCCTGCGAGGAACGCCCACATGAAACCTGACGCAGGTTTCATGTGGCGCAGGGCTTTACAACGTGACGCATCTCCCTAGATGCGTCACGTTGTAAATAATGCGCAACGTGGCGCATGGTTTGCGTCGCCGCTGCGTCACAAAAGTGACGCAACGGCGGCGCAAAAGTGGCGCAAGGGGCTTGTAAATCTGCCCCTCGGTATCTTTGAAGAATACATCTAGTAAATGAGCAATGTCCGCATGGTTAAAGAACGCATCTCACATGGGAGTGTTAGGCTTGAAAAAAAAACACACACACAACAAACCGCAATTATCCGCAGTTCTCCTCTCTGTGCTGCAAATGACCCTCTGCAACAGATTCCAACCCTTCAGCAGAATCTCACTAATTCAAGCCCCTTCACTCGCCTAATATTAGCTGCTACTTCGATTCAGACCCCTCCCAATTCAAAAAATCAACTCCAATGACCCCAAGTGCGTCGACAATAAAAACAGCAAAGTGAAACCGGAGAGCATAACATTTTCTTATCATACCATCCTGCTTTGCGGCTGGAAAACTTTCAGTTCTCTAAAAATAATTTCGATTTTTTTATCGAATAAATCTAATTCTCCTTGGCAGATTTCAAAACAACAGTGCTACTTTTATTTTCGTGAATATATATTTTTTTAGGTTAGCCATTGTCTTTTGCTTTGTGCTGTTTAGGGAACTATCCACGTGCAATGTATTTCTCAACTGGACCCGCCCGCCTCGTACTCACTGCTTGTCCGTTGTCTTTCCGCCTTTGCAGTTGTTCCTTCTGTTCGCTCACCTCCCTGAGTCGCGAATCTTCATTTTATGGTAACAACAATCTTTCCAACACCAAGAGTTGCTTCTGCATTCAGCATGCACATCCGACCCGTCCTGTCTGTGACTACCAAGGCACACACTTCCCTCCCTAGACTGTCAAGTCTTGCATATATACATATGCAAATGGATATTGTGGTTACAACAGAAAAGTACATCCTTTGGCCTCTGACGCAACCCACAGATAAACAGGGCTCCTTATCCTGACGCCATCGGTACTATCTCAGAGAGAGGAAGCAGTGGAAGGCAGACCTACATCACTCTATGAAAATGATCGTTGCTGCATCAGATGATGGCGCTGGCATGGAAATATTTTCCAACATCATCTGCGACAAGTTTCAGCTAAAGAGTCAGCTCCCAATCTTCAGAGAGAAGACATTTCATGGGAGGTGCTGGTGCATGACTTTCTGGCTAGGCCAATGAGGGAGATGCATGCTGGTGATTTGGGTAACACGCCTTCTTGACAGTGGGCCCGCACTTCCTGACAGTAACGTTTCTCAACTCGTGACTGCAAGCTAGAGCCCTCTCTTGTGTGCGAACTGGACCACAACCAGTGGGCAAACAATCACTTCAGTTGAGTGATATAAGGAGCACCCGCCAGATTATGAGTTGAACTCGTGTCTGGTGGGCTTTTCCTGTCTTTTCTTTTGCCATTCCCACGAGGGTGCCCTGAAAACGGGCACCGCAATAGGAAAGCAAAAGAAGTTCCAGAACGGCATGGACTGTGAAGTGCATGCCTCCCTGGAACTTGGGGTGCATGCAAACAGGAGGGCATGCATCCCCCTCTGTTTCCCCTCCGCTAGCCTTTTCAAGGCAATGAGCCCGTCATGAAATGGCTGGCGGAGGGGAAACTCATAATATGCTCGGCAGACCGCGGCGGTCCAGCCTTGCATATTATATAAGCCTCTGTGCAGCGCCACCAACAGGGAAAGGCTGGTCCCTGGTGCAACCGGTGCAGCGGTGGCCGGTCCTAAAACCGCCTAGAAATAGGTTGGATGCAGGACCGCCACTGCAAGTCTGGCCGGTCCTAAAACCGCCTAGAAATAGGTTGGATGCAGGACCGCCACTGCAAGTCTGGCGGTCAAAGACCGCCAGACTCGAATCGGGACCTTAGTTTTCCGAGTGAAGCTGAATTAAAAATTAGCACTCTATGGTGGCAGGGGTGAGATCCCTTTTGCATCAACAAGCCCTCGCAGCATATGTACTAAAGCTGCAAATACAAGTATGGGGATGAATTCCAATATGTGAGATAACTCTTATTACTATACTTATCAGGATTCGAAATTCAGCTGCAAACACCTCTCCCCTTCTCAATTTTGTCCAGATAAATTTCGACAAGTCAAACCTGCCTAATTTAACTGTGAAAAATGTTGGGGTAAATTTTGAGACTTGCAGAATTTGGTGTGGATCTCGCCAATTCTGCATGTAATTCCCAGTTTTCGGGAGAATGCTCAGAAAAGGAGGTAATACCAAATGTAGGGGCATATCAGCAACAACCGGCGATAATTATCGCTACGCGCACTTAGCGCTAGGATAATTATCGCCGGCTATCGCCGGATTTTATCGCTGAGATAGCGCGCTATCAGCGACGCTTATCTCAAAAGCGATAAAATTACCAGCGATAGCTACAAAATGTGCGATTATCGCTGGAAATCCAGCGATAATCGCACAGCGACAGGCGATACCTTGCTGATAGGGCAGGGTGGACTGAGCCATAGTATCCACCTTCCATTGGATACAATGGCTAAGTCAGATTGAGAGCAGGCGTAAGAAAAGTAGCGATAAGCGCGGTTAGCGCTACTTTTCTTATCGCCATGCATGTTAGCAGGAAGTTTGTTGATAGGAGAAATGTCACTTAGCGACATTTCTCACGTTATTTTAGTGCGGAACGCCCACTTTGCATATCATTATAGATGCAAAGCTGGGCGTTGAGGGAAAGGGCGCTAAGGCAAGGATTCACACGATAGCGTGACCTTGCTGATAATGCGATAACATTATCGCCGCTTTTCGCCCGAAAACGGACGCTAAAGCGGCGATAATTTTATCGCAGCACCTTGATGATATGCCCCGTAGTTAGTAGCTCACCACAGGTTAATGAAGCTAGCCAGATGCGAGAAAAACCCCTCCCCATTCCAGAGCACTCATAATCGCTGCCCAAGTATCTGAAATGCACAACTGGTTAGTTCCTTTGTACGTTAATTGGTCGTTCAAGTTAGAGGATGGCTGATGTTCTTTCTGCAGTTCTCAAGATGCATTACTCCATAAAGAATTGTGCCTTCTTTCTTTCTTCGTACTTTGTGTGGCTATATTGGCAATTGTCCTGGGGTTACCTTGAAAAAAAGTTCCACATTCTAGACCAATGATACAAGCTTAAATTCTTCTTTGGAGAACAAAAAGATTAAAGGTGGGGCCGTTTAACCCTGACTGGAGCCATGGCCTGTGGGAAGCAACTGTGAGATCAACAGTGAGAGCTCAGCAGGGTAAGGTGGCCGACAACAGTCTCTTCCACTATGAGCACTCCATACCTGCCAAGGGCTGGCTTGGGGTCTTCACAGTGAGGCTGTCTAACCTGATGCCTGTCTAGATGTATCTGCTTGAGCTCTTCAGACTTAAGACATGCATTTGCATTTCACCTCTGAATCGCTAAGGCTCCAGATGTCTGGATGACAAAAGTAGTTCTCCGTTAATCATACAGGACTCCTCATTCCTATGCCGCTATGAGCTCGTATATGCATTCTTGGAGCAGTAAACATCCTCATCTGACAGTTTAAAGATAGTTCTACGTGAAAAATGTATTTGTGATGTGTTGATCCAGGGGGCTAAGAGTTAAAGGTGAACGCAGGTCATCACATCTCACCACTGGTCGTCTTCACATTGTTTCAAGTTTAACAGACAATAGATTGGTATTTACCTGTTTTAGACCACACCCTCGGCCAGGCTACTCATATCAGATTCTCATCTCTTTCGCCCTCATGATGACTGGCCAGGTATTTGGTGGGGTATGCTATTTTTCTGGTATGAGTTTTTGGGGAATAGTATGTGGATTTTGGTACTTACCACACCAAAGTTAGCACGTCATGGTAAATACCATATTGTTTCCAACTGGTAAAGGTCAGCCAGATACACATACTGAAATTTTTCAAAAGGTGAGGTATTTAATGGACCTGGTAAAAACAGGGTCCATTAAATAACAGAGAACTCGGAATTCTAATTCTGCACAAACAGTGGTTTGCACAGGTGGTCGTAAAACACCGACTCACTCATAATCAGGGACGTTGTGTCTTTTGTTTTCAGGGCCTGTACCAGTCCTCTTTTGGTTTTTAGCCACACACAAACCAACCTAGGCCATGAAGGTACGTGACTATCTTCTCGTTATTGCGCCACTCATCCCTATGCTTCCATACCACGCAGGACCGCTGCCCAATGACAGTCAGGGGCTATTTTCTCTTAAGTGTGACAGTCCTCGCAAGACTCACTGACCTAAAAGAACTTGTACCCCATAAAGGCCTGTGAGTTTGTTCATATGATTGTACCTGTTTTCTGTTGGCTTACACACCCAAATACACCACACCATGGTCTGCGACTGCTTTCCATGGGTGTACCAGTCCTCTGGTGCTTTCATATGTTGATGGACCTGTGGTCCGTGATGGCCTGTGACAGTTTCATTATAGATGTACCAGTCCCTCTCCAGGCATAAAAGAGTGACTGTGCCTCATTACGGTCTGTAACAGTTCCGGATGACCAAATAGGCAACATAGGCACCGGCCTATGGGCCCCACTCCTTTTAGGGCCCCGCGACAACGGATCAAAATAATATTGATTTGATCTTGAAAGAAAATTACACTCAAGCTTTCTTAAATATTGTTTCCAAAAGATAGAAAAAATAACTCAACTCAAAGAAACTAAAACTTTACATTAAAGACTCGATAGAGAAAATACTGTATTAATGTAATGTACCCATTAACAACTTAAAGTACATAAACCAGAGACATCAGACTCACATAACAGTTTGTCTCTTAACACCTTGACCGTGGCGCGAATTCCGCCGCGGTGTGGGTGAAATAATGAGTGGGCGTGTCTCGGACGGCTCCCGGCCGTCCTCCACACACGCCCACCGTGACGTCGGCCGGCCGGCCGGAGGCTGTTCGACGCAGCGAACGGGTTAAAAGCTCATCTTCTGGCAGCTGTTAGTTTGTAAAAGAAATCCGGTGCATTGGCTATTAGGAGATAATTTGTGAGGGGGGGTCGAAATTTCGACTGTCTAGGGGCCTCCACAGGGTTTAATCTGGCACTGGTCTGTAATTTCTTACCCGTGTGTCTACAAGCCCTCTCCAGCTTACCAATCAGAACCTATACCTCAGGAAGATCTTTGTGTGTCTTAATGTGGACATAACCTTCCTGTCTGGGTTTACATGTAAAGAGGGCCGTACACACCATAAGGGTGTGTTACTGTTTTCCTATAAGTGCAATGTTCTCTCTAGACATACATACCAAAGGGTGCCTGAGCCACGTGAAGGTGTGTGCCTGTTTCCTAGTGGTGGTACCAGTCCTCTCTCAGTTTCCATACCTGGTGGGGTTGGTGCCACATTAAGGTCTGCACCTGTTTTCGCATGGTTTCACCAATCTCCCTTTGACTTAACTACCGGGAGAGGCCTCCGCACCTGAATGCCTGTGCCTGTCCTCTTGATATCTGCATATTCTATTCTGTAGTGTGTAGCATTTATCAAGTGCATAGCTACCCGTGGGCATCCCAGCGCTAGAAGGACCCTGATCCCGGATTGGCCCGGGGCTTAGAATATTGAACAGCCGCTATTCAGGTGTATTTCAAGGTGCTGAGACCTTTCCTGGTGTGGATCACGAACAGGCAAGGATATCACGGAGGGATGAAGAAGATGGGACCCAAAGGCTGATGTCTACGAAAGTTTCTGCAAAGCACCAGAGGGAAGTGGCGCATGTATTAAACAGAAGGAAGACGCTCGCCGTAAAAGCCCGTAAAAATTACGACACTCATAACGGGGCCTAATGAATGAGTAAATGTATGCAATGACCGTGCACCCTTATCTGGTGACACGGATGGGGTCATCACCTTAGGAACAGCTGTATTCGTCAATGGCCAGCGCTTTCTTGCATTAACCTTACTAGTGCGCGTGGCATTCCTTCCCTTGAGCGCGTGCACAGCTGGACCGCAGTCAGACACTCCGGTTGTTGTGAAATACTCTTTCTAGAAGTGAAACTGAAGAGAAGTGGAACGCATTCACACGACCTACAGGGTGCAATTCCGCTCCCTTGAGAGCACAATATTAGAAGTGAGCAGTCTCTGACAGGTACCTCAAACAGTCTATCAAATGTTTTCGTCGAACAGTGAGAGCACAACAGGCCTACACCGCTCAGTGAATCTGTGAGCGGCTATTGAGCTAGTTTCCAGTCAGTCCAAGGTCCTGCATGAATAGTACTTAATTCATGGTAGTTTATGATACGTTATATATTTCTTCAAAGAAAGCTTAATAGCTCTTTTGACTGAAAATATTGTGAGAGTTTCCAAAAGTAAAGGGACAATTAAGGGCCTAATGTGCTAGTCTCAGTCACAAACCAAATGCAGTTAACACTGGAACTGGTTTGTGAACAAGAATGCAATTTGCAATGTGACCTATGTACTAATAAGTTGCATTGCAAATTGTATATTCGAAGGGGGTCGCAAAACCACCTGCCGATGAATATTATATAGGCAGGTCACAGTATGCAAACCCCTCTAATTGGCAGAAAATACAGCAATGGAGGCCTGCGGATTAAAGCTGACCTCAGTCCTTTGCATTCCCCAAAAGGGAACATATGTTTTTTAAACAGCTTGTGTACATGAAGACATTGGGGGCAGAGGTAGTGATCCTCTGGAACACCGTCTGCTCCCTGGAGACCACCGTCACCATTCCCAAAGGCAAAGATGCCCCATGGGACATCTTCCCTTTGGGAGTCAGATACCACCCCTGTGAGCTGTCAGTAACTGATCAATGGTTTGTAACTGCACTTGTGGTCATAAACCATTGATCATTCCTTTCCAAATCACAAATAGGAAGGGCCACCCCTTTCACAGCCTTTGTTATCTGTGATCTGGACAGGGTAGTAAAAGCACTTTTATGACAGTTTTGACTCGTAAAAGAGCTTTTTTAAATAATAGAATGGACTTTTACAGTTGCAAACTATCTGATTTTGTGAATTGCACACTTTGCAAATGCAAAATAACTTTGTACATCAGGGCCTTAGGGCCAGATGCATCAAAGGGTTTTGCCCATTCTGTGTCTATGGGAAAATGTGTTCATGCATATGGCCCTTAGTGCTTAAAAAGATATATTCTAGAACTGAAGACATCTCTGCAACACAAGTTCCATATAGCTCTGCACTCTTGTACAAACAGCGTAATCCTTATAAATGCTATATTCACATATCTATCAATTTACAGGTGTTTGCATTGTTTGTGATACTGATCTGCCATCAGAGTGTGAATTGCACTAGAGCTGGAACACTTTTCAGAGCAGAGTGCTGACCTGTGGCATCTGTTCATTAAAATCATAAGGCTTCCAGAAAATCTTGGTGTTGATACTAGTGATTTTAAATTTAATTACGTCAGAGTACTGGCTGTTAATATGCCATCTTGACTAATGCAGCCACACTACATTTACTATAACTTGTGCCTTCTCCATGCACTGCTTATGCCCATTTTTATGATATCATTCATACTGTTTAATAATAGTATTTACAATAATAGTTATGACATCGCAAATCACATCTTTTGTGAGAACACAGTGCATGGTGGAGTGGGGAGTTATAGTTAATGTAGCGTGGCTACCGTTTGTAATACACTCTGTATGGCGGTTTGAACGTTATAATAATTTGAAGGTGTTTCATAGATTATAAATTAAAGGTATGAGTATAAGTTTTAAATTATATTTTTCAAGTAGTTTAACTTTAGTTTGTAGTCAGTGCTTAATTTGAGCCGGGGCTTTCAGGTGCTAAGCATCACCACTTAATTGGTTTCTGGTGCTCTGCACCAGCACCTAATTTTCAACACCATATTTAGAACAGTCCACTACATGGTGGCGCTGCTCATCTAATTTAGAGATGAGCAGAACATTGGTAGTTTAGGAATACAATATACATTAAAATTGCTAATACCTGCCTCCCCAGCCATTCCTTTAGCTTTGGGGACCTGGAATAATCTGAACTGTCGCATTTACATGCGAGAGAGATGGTTAGTAGTTGTTTTGGCAACCATGACAAGGGCGATAGGTGGTGCAAGCTGCAGTGGCCTCCTGGTCAGAGCCCTGGCACTTAATATTTTACAAATTAAGCACTGTTTGTAGTTAAAGAATAAATAAAGTTATATTAATTTAAAGGTGGTGCATAATGTATAAATTTAGGGTAAAACTATAACTTTAAAATGTGCAATGTTTGTGTATTTGAAATTTGGTTTGTGTAGAAAGAATAAGCAAAGTTTTCCTAAGGATAACAAAGGTTTAACCTTTAGATTTTTCTTTGAATTTCAATTTTTTTCTTTTTCTTTTATTTTTACTATCATCGAGTGGAGTGTCATTAAGTGGAGTGTGGGACAGTAGAGTGAAGGAAATTGTTGTACAGTGTACTGTCGCAGAGTGCATTGTTGTAAAGTGGACTATAGGTGAGTAGAGTAGAGTGGAGAATGGTACAGTGGAGTGTCATTCAGCGGATTAGCATACAATGGAGTGGCGTAGAGTGGAGTGGCAGAGAGAGGGGTGTAGTACTGTGGAGTGGGGCAGAGTGGAGTGCTGCAGAGTGGACAGGAGTAGAGTGGAGTGTCGTAGAGCAGCATAGACTGGAGTGGAGTAGAGTAGAGTGGAGTGGTGTAGTGTACAGGGGCGTAAACGGATATATAGTATAGTGACGTGGAGTGCACTAGGGTGGATAGGTGTAGTATAGAGTCAAGTAAAGTGTTATACATTGGAGTGGCGTGTTGTACACTACAGTGGAGCGGTTTGTTGAAGAGTTTTGGACAGAGTCATAGAGTGGAGTAGACTGTTGTATACTGGGGTGTAGGAGCACGGAGTGGAGAAGAGGGTTGTACAGTGTGGTGTTGGGGCGTAGAGTGGAGTACAGTGTTGTATAGTGTCACACAGTGCAGTAGAGCCTTGTAGAGCAAAGTTGCATACAGTGGAGTAGAGTGTGATACAGTGGGGTGGAGTAGAGTGGAGTGTTGTACAGTGCCATAGAGTGGGGTAAAGTGCTGTGCAGTGGAGTACAGCTGAGTGGAGTCAAGTGGAGTGGCGCAGCATACAGTGCAATATTGTGTTCCAGAGTACAGTGGTTTGGCTTTCAGTGGAATGGCATAGTATACAGTGTTAATGTTAATAACACTTATATAGTACATAATTACCATCAGTCTCTTAGTGTCTCTTAGGTTTACTCAGGGGAGTAAAGTGCGGTAGAGTAGAGTGGTGTGGAGTACAGTGGAGTAGAGTGGTGTGTTGTACAATGTCAGAAAGTGTCATAGAGTGGAGTAGAGTAGAGTGTCACAGAATGAATGAAAGTTTGGTACAATGGAGTGGCATGGAGTAAAGAAGAGTGCAGTACAGTACAGTATGGTAGAGTGGGATAGACTGTCACACAGTTTAGTGGCATAGAGTAGCGTACTGTGGAGTGGCAGAGTGCAGTAGTGGTGTATAGTGGAGTACAGTGGAGCAGTGTCTCAAAGAGTACAGCATATTAATAAGGGGTGAAGTTGCACAGAGGGAGTTGCATTGAGTGTCGTAGAGTGGAGTACAGTGTCATAAAGTGCTATAGAGTAAAGTGCTGTACACTGGTATTGACAGTAGTACATTGTTGTACAGTGTAGTGCAATACAGTGAAGTATAGTGTGGTACAGTGGAGGGGCATCAACTGTTGTTAGGTGGAGTATAGTGTTGTTGAGTGGAGCACAACGGAGTGGTGTGGAGGGTGGTGGTGTTGAATGGAGCAGCATACAGTGGAGTGGCGAACAGTGTAATAGCGTACAGTAGAGTGGTGTATAGTGAAGTGGCATAGAGTGAAATTGCATAAAGTGGAGTGGTGTCAAGTGGAATTACATACAGTGGAATAGAATAGAGTAAAATGTCATAGAGTAGATTGGCTTACAGTAGAGTGGCATAGACTGTTGTGGCATAGAGTAGAGTGGCGTACAGTCGAATACAATGCAGTGTAGTGCTGTAGAGTGGAGTTGTGTAGAGTCGAGTGGCATACAGGGGAGTGGGGAAGAGTGGACTGACATGGAGTGGAGTGTGTAGATTGGAGTGGCGTACAGTGAAATAGCGTACAATGGAGTGCCATACAGGGTGGTGGCATAGAGTGGAGTGGCATATAGTGGAACGCGTATAGTAGAGTATCATACACTGAAATAGCATACAGTTGAGTAGCGTAGAGTACAGTGTCATACAGTGAAGTGGCATACACTGGAGTGGCACAGATTGGAATCGCGGTCAGGGGAGTGGAATAGAGTGCAGTGGCATACAGTGGAGTGGCGTAGAGTAGAGTGGGGTACAATTGAATAGCATTTAGTGGAATAGCGTACATTGGAGTGACGTACTGTAGACTAGTGTAGAATGGAGTGGCATAGAGTCGAATAGCATAGCGTAGATTGGGTTAGAGTGTAGTTGCACACAGTGGAATAGCATATAGTGGAGTGGCGTAGAGTAGAATGGGGTACAGTGAAGTGGTGTAGAGTGGAGTGGTGTTCAGTGGACTGACGTGGAGTGGCGTTCAGTGGACGTACATAGAGTCGCATGGAAAACAGTGGAGTGCTGTAGAGTGTAGTGGCATAAAGTGGAGTGGCGTACAGTAGAATAGCCTACAGTGGAGCAGCGAAGAGAGGAGTGGCATAGAGTGGAGTGTGGTTGAGTGGAGTGGCATACAGTGGAGTAACATAGAGTGAAATAGCATAAAGTGGAGTGCTATAGAGTGTAGTGGGATAGAGTAAACTGTCGTACCATACAGTGGAGCAGAGTATTAGTAGAGTGGCGTAGAGTGGAGCAGCATACATTGGAGTAGGGTAAAGGGGCACAGCGGAGAGCGGAATTGAGTACACTGGAGTGGCATACAGTGGAGTGGAATACAGTGGAATAGCTTATACTGGAGTGGTGTAGAGTAGAGTGGCGTACAGTGGAGTGACATATAGTGGAATAGCACAGAGTGGAGTGGCAAGGGTGGAGTAGCGTACAGTGGAATAGCTTAGAGTGGAGTTCCACACAGTGGAGTACCATACAGTGAAGTAGTATAGACTGGAGTGACAAAGAGCGGAATGGCGTAGAGTGGAGTGGCATACAGTGGAGTGGTGTAGAGAGGTGTGGGGTAGAGTAGCGTGGCATAGAGGGGAGTGGTGTAGATGAATGATGTACAAAGGAGTAGCATATAGTAATGTTTCATAGAGAGGAGTGGCATAGAGTGGAATCACATAGAGTGGAGTTTCCTACAGTGGAATGGGTACAGTGGAGTAGTGTAGAGTAGATTGACGTGCAGTGCAGTGGCATATAGTGTAGTGGCATTGACTGGAGTGTCACACTGTGGGGCAGCATACAGTGGAATAGCGTACAGTGAAGCGTTGAACAGTGCAGTGGCATAGAGTGGAATGTGGGAGATTTAACTGGCGTACAGTGGAATAGTTTAGAGTGAAATGGCATAGAGTGGAGTGGCATAGAATGGAGTGGTGTAGAGTGGCCTGGCATAGAGTGGACTGAGGTACAGCATAGTGGCGTACAGTTGAAGTGCGTAGAGTGGAGTGGCGTAGAGTGGAATAGTGTACACTGGAGTGGGGCAGAGTGAAGTGACATAGCGTGGAGTGGCGTAGAGTGGAGTAGCATACACTGGAGTGGCGTACAGTTTACTAGCCTAAGGTGGAGTGGCATAGAGTGGAGTGAGGTACAGGGTAGTGATGTACAGTGGAATAGCATAGACTGGAGCAGAGTGGAGTGTCATACATTTGAGTGCAAAGAGTGGAGTGTTATAGAGTTGAATACCATAGAGTGGACTATAGGAGATTGGAGCGGGGTAGAGTGTAGTGGGGTAGACTGTAGTAGAATACAGTGTAATAGAGTACTTTGGAATAGCATAGAGTGGAGTGGTGTAGAGTGGAGTGGCTTAGAGTGAAGTAGTATACAGCGGAGTAGCATAGAGTGCAGTGGTGTGGTGTAAAGTGGAATAACGTTGAGTTTAATGGCATATAGTGTATTGACTAGAGTGGAGTGGCAATTAGTGGAATAGTGTAGAGTTGAGTGCGTACAGTGGAGTTTCGAATAGCGTAGAGTGTTGTAGTGTAGAGGGTAGAGGGTAGTGGCCTAGAGTGGAGTGAGGTAGAGTGGAGTGTTGTACAGTGTAAACAGTGTAATAGCATACAATGGATTGTCATGGAATGTAGTGGTGTATAGTGTAGTGGCATACAAAGGACTGATGTACACTGAATTGGTGTACAGTGGAGTGGCATAGAGTAGAATAGCGCAGAGTGTAGTGTTGTAGAGTGGAATTACTTACAGTGGACTAGCATATAGTGGAGTAGCTGAGAGTGGAGGGACGTACAGTGGAGTGGTGTAGACTTGAGTATCATAGAATGGAGTGGCGTAGAGTGTAATAGCGTACAGTGGAGTGGTGGTGAGTGGAGTGACGTAGAGTTGAGTCGAGTGGAGTGGCTTACAGTTGATTAGCATGGAGTGGAGTTGTGTATACTGGAGTGATGTAGAGTGGAGTTTTGTAGAGTGGAGTGGCATAGAGTGGTATTTGATAATTGAAACAGACGTAGCATGCAAGTGTATGAACGAATGTAGATGTAATTTGACAGTAAATGTTTTAATATATTGTGCAGCTGTATCCCACGGTATGTCTGCGGTATACAGAAGTACATGCGGATGAGAAGGCAGTATATGATTGGGTAATGGCTATGTTTAGAAAACCTAAAAGGCAACCATGTAGTTTTTAGCACAGTTTGGCTGCATTCTGTGTTTCGCTGCGTTCTGGGTAGGGTCTTAGATATAGGGAAGTATTAGGTTTTATTGTTCGCTACCTAGTATCACTTGATTAAAGTGATACTAGGTAGAGAACTGTATTTAAAATGTTTTATATATTTTTATAGCAGCTTAGGGAGAACTGCATCTTTTTTAAACAATATATGAGTAGCACTGTAATTTGATTTTTTTAAAGTAGTGCCGTAATTTGTAGGTATTAGAGTGGTACTCAGAATTGAAACCGTTGATGTCAGTCGGAGGCTTTCTGACGACATCAAAATCAGGCCGAGTGATTTGCTCAGAACAGCACCCAACCGGTTTCCCTAGATTCAACGTCAGCTGCTCTGTCCGTTAGGCCACATCCATGTTTCTCAATTTATGTGTGAAAGTCATACACAAGCGGGATGATTGTGCATGACCCCGTATAGTGAGTGCATTCTCTGTTGAAATGGCTTTGTGAAGTAAAAAAAACAGCAGCAAAAAATACTGGAACGTTCACCCAGAGTCTTGCTTGGTAATACTTGCACCGGTTTGTTTTAAAGCTGGACTTAGCAACATAGTTCAGCACCTGTTCACCGGTGGTGCTGGAACAATTTTAATAGGGGGTGTGCTGACATTAATATTACATCACTGAAGTCATAGGACTTGTGAAAAATCCCAGTTTCACACTGTCGTTTAGTTCCTATAGTACCCATGCAGGACCTGCGCGTTTGGATAACATAAGCTGTGGGTTTGGTGGTAGACTGGCTCTATGCACCCCCACCGCGTATGTTAGCCTGATTTGCATTAGCTAGCTCACAGTGCCACTAGAATCTCCTCTTATCGGGGAGAGATTAGTTTCTGGCAACCTTAGATCATGACAACCCAAATTCCTCAGAATCGTGGAAACAATATACTACC
Organism: Calotriton arnoldi; assembly: GCA_963921515.1. NCBI lineage: Eukaryota > Metazoa > Chordata > Amphibia > Caudata > Salamandridae > Calotriton > Calotriton arnoldi. The sequence continues at coordinate 422,304 of CAWUFW010011215.1, read as the reverse complement.
TTTCGCTCAGTCACTCGTGCTTACTTATTCGGTTTGTCTCAGAGAGTTACACAGAATAAACAGTCGGGCGTTTCAATAAGTATTTATTGAACAGTTGTTATTCTAGTGTAAAAATTATGTGCTGCAGAAACCAGCAGACAATAGCAGAGATATATTATCAGCAGTACGATAAAAGCAAAGGGATAGAACAGTTCTACCATATTGCAATCATCATGAATACATACATGAATATAAAAAGCATTATGTAAAGTGCGCGTACTCCTACGATGCCTAACTAGATGTACCTGAGTGTACCTAGCATATGTGTAGGTCTAAAAGCCTAAGAGCCAAGAATCCTTCTAGGATTTAGTCGAACCCCCATACCTGAATAGAGAGAGTGTGGGACCCCGTCCTGGTCTCGAGTTGGACACCCCGCAAGGGCTGTGTCATACCGCTGTCAGCTGGAGCGACTGCATGCAGGAGCCTCAGCATCTCTGGTCAGTGTGTCAGCATGGAAGTCTTGGTTCCCTCTATCTTACCGGGGCAAGATGTGGTGTATTTATACCCTAAAGAGTCTTGGTCCTCAGTATGGTTTGTATTGGTCTGTCGTTAGACATGATGAAGACGTCAGGGGTGAACTTAGTACATACATATTATGCAGGTGGTGTATTCCTAGAGAGTCATGCATAATTGATGAGTACAGTGTGGGCCTGTGTTTGGGAAAAACCCTCCTGTATTCAAAACCACAGGATAGATAACGTTCAGCCCTCAGAGCACGTTGTGTACTAGTGAGGACCAATGTAGGTGAAAGATCATGCCTATATAAGGAATCATGACTATAATAGGACATGTACAGTCATGACCATAATTGGGCATATGCAGCTATGACCATAATAGGGCAAGTACGAATATGACCATATTAGGGTAAATATGAATATGTCCATTTTAGGGCATGTACGAACGGGTCTACATTAGGGCCTCTATACGGGACATAACACCCACTCCTCTTCCGAATTGGATAACAATGACCATACTTAAAATCTGGACAATTTAAAAACATTTCAAAAGCAAGTAAAAACATGGTTTAAAAATCGCTAAAAAAAATTTCTTCCGAAAATTTTAATAATTCAGCTATTTCCAATTGGCACTAAAAGAATGTCTATTTTGTTTCTCTATATAAGCTGCTTCACTCAAAGTGGAAGAAAGCCATGCTTTACTTAAGCGGAAGTGTCAATTTAGGAAATGTTCCAAATTTGCTCGTTTATTATGAGAACGAGTGGAGGAGCCGAATTCTTTCCCAGGACGCGATGAGCCAATTTGAGATTAGGTGTCCTGGCTGGGAAGCACAACATTATCGGTGTTGGCTACTGCAGACGACAAATTCAACGCCTCACAGAGAACGTCAATCACACATAGATGGAATGTAGCACTGCCAACAGTCGGTGCTGCGGCAGTTGTTACCTGGGTGCCTGAGGAGGAGTCACCTAACCCAGCAGGAGCAAACGACACCTGTGGATTCTCCAGGAATGCGTTAATCAGAATTGGAAGACGCTGGGGACAACGCAGAGCATGGGCCTTTAGGGGGTCCAGCATAGCATCCATGTCCGGAGGCGTATCTGATGGAAATGTTAGACAAAGATCCAACGTGCATTCTTCTCCGCAAAACAGGCATCGAAGAACAGGTAAGATGTAGTCTACCCAGACTGGTCAAAAGGATAGCAACCAAGAGGCATTGAGTTCTCGCAGGCAAGAAATGCCCAGAAGTTGTACCATGCGTTCACGTTATTTCCGCTCCAGGAGCATGTTCGCCATTCCCTCGGGAATTGGGCCGTCCATTGCGTAGCAGTAGTATTATAAATAGGACCCCTGCAATCAGCAACAGGATAAGCGGGAGTCCTCCAAATACGCTTCCCAATACGGAGTGTATAAAATTTGGGATTACTCCGAGGACTGTCTGAAAGGTGCTTAACAGTCCTGACCCTATGGTCTTAAATAGGTGTACAATCCCGCTCGTATCAGACATATTGAAGATACGTCCCACCATTTCTACGAAATGAAAGGGGCAGTTTGTGCGTATAAGCGCCTGTATCTCAGTCGAAGTCCTTGCAACTTGAAGTTCATAGGTTTCTCGAGCGGAGGTTAAGGGCACGGGTTGCTGTAAAAGCATGGCTTGCAGTCTGCTCAGAGTATCAAATTGTATGAAAGAAACGTTCAGTGAAGGCCATAGCGGCACCTCCCTGACTGTGTTCAGTGGCAAAAAAACAATACTTGCATACAGCAAGTAACCCTGGAGTTAACAGTGACCAGATATGCGACGCCCGGAAGCATCCCACAGCAACCTTGATCATTTAGCATCAAGTAACTCCCATTCGAGAGCAGCTCAAAAACCGGCGTGATCACGGCAGCTGGGTCCCAGTCATGTGACACGATAGGTTTGCTACTGAACCGTTACAGGCTCCGTGTAGTGAAATATCCTGACACATGAGAGAACCGCTTAAAGCGTTTTTGCAGTTTATACCACTCAGATACACTTCTCGATCCCCATTCCGGCATCGGTATCTATATGGTAACTCCCAAGTTTCCTTAATATAACCCTGTTAGAAATGGGATCTCTAGTTGGCAAGGCTTTGCACCTTTGTACAAGTAGGGACCCTTCTTCCTAGTCAGGGTAAGGGAGTTACACTCCTAAAATAACCCCTGCTCACCCCCTTGGTAGCTTGGCACGAGCAGTCAGGCTTAACCTAGAGGCAGTGTGTAAAGCATTTGCACATAACCAACAGTAATACAGTGTAAGCACTACAAACTGACACCACACCAGTTTAGAAAAATATCCAATATTTTTATATACGTTAAAACAAGACCAAATACGATAAAAATCCACAGTACAATACTTTAAAAATGATTACGTTGCAAGATAACTTCTTCTTTGCAGGAATAGTTCAAAAACAAAGTTCGTACGAGTCGGTAGCTCCGTCCGAGTCTACCGCGATGCTGAAAACCACAGAGTCTAACAGTTCCAGCCGACCGCGTCGATACGGGCCAGCAGAGTCGTGAACAGACTCGGTCACAGTACCTTTTCTCGTTGTGGCGGGCACGGAGTGTGTGAGCCGGTCGGCGTACGTCGCGGTTGCGGTGCAAGATGGAAGCGGTGCAGGGCGCGGTGTCCTCTCGATGCGGTGCAGGCAGCGGCTCGGTGACAATCGTGTAGACGGAGTCGGTGAGTCCAAGGCGTGCGGTGCAGGGTGAGACGGTGCTCGATGCGGTGCTGGCAGGTTGCGATGCAGGTGACCAAGCCGAAGTGCGGGAGTTGGCGTCGGACAGCGGTTCGAGTCAGAGCGGTGCGTCGCAAGCGTGTGAGCGGTGCCCCAACTTCGATGCGGTCACGAGTGTTGAGCCAGTTGCAGCGACAGCGTCGGTCTGGTCCGGCTGGCACAGTGAAGCGATGCGATGCGAACTGCAGTGCCCACAGGTCACGGTGCAAGCAGCGGCTCGGTGGCGATGGCATCGGACGTCGTCGTCGGTGAGACCAGGGTTGCGGTGCGAGATGCGGACGGTGCGGTCTGCGGTGCAAACAGGACACCGGGCCAGCGATGGAGTCGGTTGACGGAGTCGGTTCCGGTTCCCTTCCTCTGTGGCAACTGAAACAGCGGTTCCAGAAGCGGTACCCAGAGGGTTGTGAAGTCTTTGCAGTCCCTGAGACTTCTTAACAGGAGGCCAGCTCGGTTTCAGGCCCTTGGAGATTCTCAGCACAAGTAGTAGAAAGTTCAGTCCAGTCCTTTCACTGCCCAAGGCAGAAGCAGCAGCTGCAGGCCAACCCAACAAAGCAACAACACAGCAAAGGGGCAGTACTCCTCCTGGCAGATCTTCCAGCTCTTCGTCTTGGCAGGTTCCTTGATTCCAGCGAGATCTAAAATTCTGGGGTTTGGGTCCCCTTTTTATCCTCAATTTCCCTTTGTTCTCTGAAGGCAGAGAGGCCTTTGCCTAGTCCAAACCAGTTCTGGTCAGTCCTGGAGCACTTTGTTGACAAGTCTCCTTCTTTCCTTTCGCAGTGCAGGCCAGGGACATCAGACGCACCACAGGAGGTGGAGCCAGCATTGTGGAAGGAAGGCCCAGCCCTATTCAGGTCCCAGGTGCATCTCCTCCCACCCATCTACATGTAGGTCTTGCTATTCAGCCCTGTGCTGACTCACCCTGTCTCCTGGCATCCCCCAGCCCCTGTCACTCGCACTCCAGACAAGGAATACACAACCTAGCAGAGGCAGGCTTGGATGGTTAGACAAGAAAATACCCACTTTCTAAAAGTGGTATTTTCAAACACAGAATGTTAAAACCAACTTCACTAAAAGATGCATTTTATCATTCTGAGTCTAGGCATACTAAACTCGAATTTCTACCATGTTCCCTGGGTCAGTTAGGATTATAAGCTGTAATAATCAAAACTGCCCATTCTGGCCTATGGGGAACAGGTAGCCTTGCAATAGTGAAAAACGAAATAGGCTGTAATTCACTATCAGGACATGCCACACACACCAGGGCATGTCCTACCTTTCACATACAATGCACCCTGCCCACAGGGGTACCTTGGGCCTACCTTAGGGGTGACTAACATGTAGAAAAGGGAAGGTTTAGGGACTTGCAAGTGTGTGCACTTGCCAAGTCGACATGGCAGCCCCAGGCTGCACACAGGCTCTGCAATGGCAGGCCAGAGTTACACTTTACGGGCTGTTTGCGTGGGTGGCACAATCCAGTGCTGCAGCCCACCAACAGCATTTGATCTACAGGCCCTGGCACTCTCAGTGCACTTTACAAGGGACTGACACATAAATCAAATAGGCCAATCATGGAAACACCAATCCATAACACATTTTATACAAGAGCACTTGCACTTTCCCACTGGACAGCAGTGAGGAAAGTGCGCAGAATCATTACACCAGCAAAAACAGAGTCAAAACCAGGAGGTCAGAAAGCAAAAAGTCAGGGGAAACACGCCAAAAGATGCCAAGTCTAACACATGTCCCCTCCAGCTGAAAGTAGGGAGAACTACCCAACCCCATTGGAGTTCTCTTCACTAAGGCGGAAGAACCTGGACAGACCATCTGCGTTGGCGTGTTCTGTACCAGGACGGTGTTCCACCGTAAAGTCCATTCCCTGTAGGGAGATGGACCACCTCAGCAGTTTTGGATTCTCACCCCTCATTTGCATCAACCATCTGAGGGGCCTGTGGTCGGTCTGAACCCGGAAGTGAGTCCCAAACAGGTATGGTCTCAGCTTCTTCAGTGCCCAGACCACAGCAAAAGCTTCCCTTTCTATGGCACTCCACCTCTGTTCCCTGGGGAGTAGTCTCCTGCTAAGGAAGACTACAGGCTGATCCAGGCCCTCTTCGTTCAGTTGTGAGAGCACCGCTCCCACACCATGCTCTGAAGCGTCAGTCTGCACGACGAATTCCTTGGAGAAGTCAGGTGCCTTGAGCACGGGCGCCGTGCACATGGCTGCCTTCAGGGCATCAAAAGCTTTCTGGCAGGACTCAGTCCAGATCACTTTCCTGGGCTGCTTCTTAGAAGTCAGCTCTGTTAAGGGGGCAACGATGGTGCCATAGCCCTTAACAAATCTCCTATAGTAGCCGGTGAGACCTAAGAAGGCTCTCACCTCTGTCTGGGTCTTGGGGGGTTCCCAAGCCAGAATGGTGTCAATCTTGTGTTGTAGGGGCGCCACCTGGCCGCTTCCTACCTGGTGTTCCAAGTACACCACAGAACCCTGCCCGATCTGGCACTTACTGGCCTTGATCATGAGGCCTGCACCTTGCAGAGCCCTCAACACTTTCTCAAGGTGCTGTAAATGTTCTTCCCAGCTGGAACTGAACACAGCAATGTCATCCAGGTAGGCGGCACTGAAATCCTCCAGCCCAGCCAACACCTGATTAACCAACCTCTGAAAGGTGGCAGGGGCATTCTTCAACCCAAAGGGCATCACCCGGAATTGGTAATGACCTTCTGGGGTTGAGAATGCTGATCTCTCCTTGGACCCATCGGTTAAGGCAATCTGCCAGTACCCAGACGTTAAATCAAACGTGCTGAGGATCCAGGCAGCTCCCAACCGATCAATGAGCTCATCAGCTCTGGGGATGGGGTGCGCGTCAGTCCTGGTGATGGCATTGAGCCCACGGTAGTCCACACAAAACCGGAGTTCTGGAGTGGCACCGGGCGCAGCAGCCTTTGGGACCAAGACCACTGGGCTGGCCCAAGGACTGTTGGAGGGCTCAATCACCCCTAACGCCAACATCTTAGAGACCTCCTCCTTGATGCTGGCTCTGACCCGGTCAGTCAACCTGTAAATCTTGTGCTTCACAGGAGGGCTGTCACCTGTGTCCACGTCATGGGTACACCAGTGAGTAACACCGGGGGTCAGAGAGAACAGTGGGGCGAACTGTCCCAACAACTGGTGACAGTCCCCCTGCTGCTCCTGAGTCAGAGTAGGGGAGAGGATCACACCTTCTACTGACCCATCATGATCCTTGGTAGACAGGAGGTCAGGGAGAGGCTCACTCTCCTCTTCCACCCCATCATCTGTCGCTAAGAGCATACTCACTTCGGACCTCTCGAAGTGGGGCTTGAGGCGGTTCACGTGAAGGACCCTCAAAGGGTTCCTTGGAGCCTGCAAATCCACCAGGTAGGTGACGTCACTTTTGCGCTCCACCACCTCATATGGCCCAGTCCACTTGTCCTGCAAGGCACAAGGTGCCATTGGGGCCATGACCCACACTTTTTGCCCAGGTTGAAATTCGACCAGAGTGGCATTCTGGTCATACCATCTCTTCATTTCTTCCTGGCTTGCTTCTAGGTGCGCCTGAGCGAGTTTCCTGAAGCGGGCAGTTTGGTTTCTAAAGGCTAGCATGTAGCTAAACACATCCTGGGGAGTTTTCCTGGGAGCTGCCTCCCAGCCTTCCTTTACCAAACTCAGAGGTCCTCTGACAGGGTGGCCATACAGGAGCTCAAAGGGGCTGTACCCAAGAGACTTCTGAGGCACCTCCCTGTATGCAAAGAGTAGGCATGGCAAGAGGACGTCCCACTTACGCCTCATGGGTTCTGTTAGACCCTTGATCATGCCTTTCAAGGTCTGGTTGAATCTCTCCACCAGACCGTTTCCTTGTGGGTGGTAAGGAGTGGTGAACTTGTAGGTTACACCACACTCCTTCTGCAGGGATGTCATATACTTGGATATGAAATTGGTCCCCCTGTCAGAAACCACCTCTCTGGGGAAGCCCACACGGGAAAAGATCCCCATTAACGCCCGGCCCACCACTGGTGCCGTCGTTGTCCTGAGAGGGATTGCCTCCGGGTACCGGGTGGCATGGTCCACCAAGACCAGGATGTACCTGTTGCCCATGGTTGTCTTGGGATCCAGTGGCCCCACAATATCCATCCCTACCCTTTCAAAGGGTGTTCCAACAACAGGAAAAGGTTGGAGAGGAGCTTTGACCTTCCTCCCACTCTTACCACTTGCCTGGCAAGTTTGGCAAGACCTACAGTGTGCATCTGACTGCCTTCGCATTTGGGGCCAAAAGAAGTGGGTGACAAGCCTGTCAAAGGTCTTGTCCTGCCCCAAATGTCCTGCCAAAGGCAAGTCATGAGCCAGACCCAGTAGGAAGGTCCTCAAGCGCTGGGGTACCACCAGCACACGGGCTGACCCAGGCTCAGCAACCTTAGGCTCACTGTATAGGAGACCATTCTCCCAGTAGATCAGATGTGACCCGGACTGATTACCAGCTGCCTGGTCTGCAGCCTGCCGCCGCAGACCCTCCAGAGTAGGGCACTCGTTCTGCTCCCTGCAGAACTCCTCCCTGGTGGGACCCCCTTCTTGCTGCCAATGGGTCAGCTCAGAGATGTCTCCCAGTTCGGCTACCTGCTCCCCTGTAGGCACCGGGGCGTCCCCCTCGAGGTCCGCCTCCTCCCGGTCCGTGGGAACTTCGGGGGCCGGTTTCCCGCACACCCTGCCCTTCCTCTTGGCAGGGACTTGGGCCACTGTTCCAGGCTCCAAGTCCTCTTGATCACCCTTTCTGGCTGCCATTGACCGAGTAGACACGCATGCCCACTCTGGCAACCCAAGCATCTCCAAGTGAGAACTGAGCTCAACATCCTTCCATAAGGACTGCTCCAGGTCGTTACCTAGCAGACAATCTACAGGCATGGTGGGGCTCACAACCACCCTCAAGGGACCTGAGACCCCCCCCATTCAAAGGGAACCTGCGCCACCATACACTGGCACTTAGAGTTGTCTACAGCAACTACTTGGTGGAATGCACCTGGGACTACCTGCTTCTAAGAGACCAGGTGACACCGGACTGAGGTCACACTGGCTCCAGTATCTCTGAGAGCCTCTACCCTGTTCCCATTAATAGTCACCCAGGTGCTATATTTCTTTGTGTTAGGGGGCACCTGGTTTCCTGGGACCATCTCACTGTCCCCTAGTGAGACAAGGGTCATTTCTGCGGGATCCCCACCCTCCTGTGGGCACCCCTCCTCCCCAAGCGCTACACTAGCCAACACTTTGGACGGTCCACCGGTGGGCAGCTGTGTCCCCTTTGGGCACTTGGGGTCCCCCTTAAAGTGACCTACCTGGTCACATGCATAACACTTGCGGGGGCCGGTCTCAACAGGCTTCCCTGTAGAGACCCCTTTCTTCTTATCACCGGGGGGTTGGGAACCTTTACCCTGGGTACTAGTTTGGGGCCCTTTAGAGAACTCCTGTGTTTTACCCTTGTCCCCCCACCTTTCTGCTGGGGACCCTGCCCACCTTTGGCTGAGTCTCCCCCAAAGGCTTTCTTGTGGACCCTGGTACTCACCCAGCGGTCCACCTCCATAGCAAGCTTTCTGGGGTCAGTTAGCTTACTGTCAACTAGGTGCTGGCGCAGATCTGCAAAACATAGACTAGACAAGTGCTCCCATGCAATAAAATTGTAGAGCCCCTGAAAATCTGTTACATTACTGCCCTTCACCCAACCATCCAGCGACCTACAGAACATATCCACACATTCCAACCAAGTGTTGGCCTCAGACTTTTTACGGGACCTGAACTGATCCCTGTACTTCTCAGGAGTGAGCCCATACCTAGTGAGGAAAGCGTCTTTCATGTCAGCATAGGTGAGGTCCTGCCCCTTACCCAAAGCTATCAGAGTATCCCTAGCTTCCTCTGGAAAGAGAGGCCACAACCCCGCTCCCCAGTTCCTTTCAGGGACCCCATTCATATGAATAGACGACTCGTACCCTTGAAACCACCTTTGTATGTCATCACCCTTTTTGTACTCTTTACCTACATTCTTGGGGATGTGTACAATCCTGTCTGTGTGTGCTGAAGAATTGCTGCCACCATCTGAACCGGATCTACTCTTTAGCTCCAGTTCCTTGATCATTCTCTCATGATCTAGTATCATTTTCCTTTCCTCCATGGCTATTCTTTTCTCTTCCCTCTCACTTTCTATTCTGAGTTTCTCCAATTCAAACCTCCTTACTTCCCGCCTGTCCTCCAGCTCCTCTGGGGACAAACTACTGCTGCCTGGCCTGGAGGGTTCCCCCTCCCAAAAGCACATCTACCCTAGGAACAGGCTCCTCCACCTCTCCAGTGAGATCACCAGATTGCCCACTGGCACCTCTGGCTGCTACCCAGGCCCTCAGCGCCTTTTGTAGCTCATCCTTCCTGGTGAGGCCTCTGACCTGGACTTTCAGGTTCTTGCAAATCGATTTTAACTCCTTGACATTGTAGGCTTCCAATCGATCCTCCTCAAAGGCAATTTCTACTGATGCAATTGATGATACTGTTGATTCAGGCATGTTGAAGTAGCAAGTTCAAACTGGCAAGATTAAAAGTAGCCCAAAAGAAAAAGAACCTGTATGTGGTATGTAATGGTCTGCGATATGGTAGTAGTGCACACCAATCACTAAGTCAAGTGCAAACACAAGTCCTATCCTCACCGCTGACAACCAATGTTAGAAATGGGATCTCTAGTTGGCAAGGGTTTGCACCTTTGTCCAAGTAGGGACCCTTCTTCCTAGTCAGGGTAAGGGAGTTACACTCCTAAAATAACCCCTGCTCACCCCCTTGGTAGCTTGGCACGAGCAGTCAGGCTTATTCTAGAGGCAGTGTGTAAAGCATTTGCACATAACCAACAGTAATACAGTGTAAGCACTACAAACTGACACCACACCAGTTTAGAAAAATATCCAATATTTTTATATACGTTAAAACAAGACCAAATACGATAAAAATCCACAGTACAATACTTTAAAAATGATTACGTTGCAAGATAACTTCTTCTTTGCAGGAATAGTTCAAAAACAAAGTTCGATACGAGTCGATAGCTCCGTCCGAGTCTACCGCGATGCTGAAAACCACAGAGTCTAACAGTTCCAGCCGACCGCGTCGATACGGGCCAGCAGAGTCGTGAACAGACTCGGTCACAGTACCTTTTCTCGTTGTGGCGGGCACGGAGTGTGCAAGCCGGTCGGCGTACGTCGCGGTTGCGGTGCAAGATGGAAGCGGTGCAGGGCGCGGTGTCCTCTCGATGCGGTGCAGGCAGCGGCTCGGTGACAATTGTGTAGACGGAGTCGGTGAGTCCAAGGCGTGCGGTGCAGGGTGAGACGGTGCTCGATGCGGTGCTGGCAGGTTGCGATGCAGGCGACCAAGCCGGAGTGCGGGAGCTGGCGTCGGACAGCGGTTCGAGTCTGAGCGGTGCGTCGCAAGCGTGCGAGCGGTGCCCCAACTTCGATGCGGTCACGAGTGTTGAGCCAGTTGCAGCGACAGCGTCGGTCTGGTCCGGCTGGCACAGTGAAGCGATGCGATGCGAACTGCGGTGCCCACAGGTCACGGTGCAAGCAGCGGCTCGGTGGCGATGGCGTCGGACGTCGTCGTCGGTGAGACCAGGGTTGCGGTGCGAGATGCGGACGGTGCGGTCTGCGGTGCAAACAGGACACCGGGCCAGCGATGGAGTCGGTTGACGGAGTCGGTTGCGGTTCCCTTCCTCTGTGGCAACTGAAACAGCGGTTCCAGTAGCGGTACCCAGAGGGTTGTGAAGTCTTTGCAGTCCCTGAGACTTCTTAACAGGAGGCCAGCTCGGTTTCAGGCCCTTGGAGATTCTCAGCACAAGTAGTAGAAAGTTCAGTCCAGTCCTTTCACTGCCCAAGGCAGAAGCAGCAGCTGCAGGCCAACCCAACAAAGCAACAACACAGCAAAGGGGCAGTACTCCTCCTGGCAGCTCTTCCAGCTCTTCGTCTTAGCAGGTTCCTTGATTCCAGCGAGATCTAAAATTCTGGGGTTTGGGTCCCCCTTTTTATCCTCAATTTCCCTTTGTTCTCTGAAGGCAGAGAGGCCTTTGCCTAGTCCAAACCAGTTCTGGTCAGTCCTGGAGCACTTTGTTGACAAGTCTCCTTCTTTCCTTTCGCAGTGCAGGCCAGGGACATCAGACGCACCACAGGAGGTGGAGCCAGCATTGTGGAGGGAAGGCCCAGCCCTATTCAGGTCCCAGGTGCATCTCCTCCCACCCATCTACATGTAGGTCTTGCTATTCAGCCCTGTGCTGACTCACCCTGTCTCCTGGCATCCCCCAGCCCCTGTCACTCGCACTCCAGACAAGGAATACACAACCTAGCAGAGGCAGGCTTGGATGGTTAGACAAGAAAATACCCACTTTCTAAAAGTGGTATTTTCAAACACAGAATGTTAAAACCAACTTCACTAAAAGATGCATTTTATCATTCTGAGTCCAGGCATACTAAACTCGAATTTCTACCATGTTCCCTGGGTCAGTTAGGATTATAAGCTGTAATAATCAAAACTGCCCATTCTGGCCTATGGGGAACAGGTAGCCTTGCAATAGTGAAAAACGAAATAGGCTGTAATTCACTATAAGGACATGCCACACATACCAGGGCATGTCCTACCTTTCACATACAATGCACCCTGCCCACAGGGGTACCTTGGGCCTACCTTAGGGGTGACTAACATGTAGAAAAGGGAAGGTTTAGGGACTTGCAAGTGTGTGCACTTGCCAAGTCGACATGGCAGCCCCAGGCTGCACACAGGCTCTGCAATGGCAGGCCAGAGTTACACTTTACGGGCTGTTTGCGTGGGTGGCACAATCCAGTGCTGCAGCCCACCAACAGCATTTGATCTATAGGCCCTGGCACTCTCAGTGCACTTTACAAGGGACTGACACATGAATCCAATAGGCCAATCATGGAAACACCAATTCATAACACATTTTATACAGGAGCACTTGCACTTTCCCACTGGACAGCAGTGAGGAAAGTGCGCAGAATCATTACACCAGCAAAAACAGAGTCAAAACCAGGAGGTCAGAAAGCAAAAAGTCAGGGGAAACACGCCAAAAGATGCCAAGTCTAACAAACCCTTACCCATTTTTTCATATGTGCCTGCCTGCCTTTGCTCAAGGCAATATTGAAACTGAAACTTAGTGACCGGCAGAGTGATTTGGCCATGAATTAGCCATTCTGTTGATGGTAATTCGGCTACAGTGAATGGTAACCTTTCCAGTTTCTCAATACGCAGCATTGTATATTTGGCTCCCCTTTGTGCCATTTCTGTCTGTTTATCAGTTAGATTGTATTCTGAAAACAGAGACGTGGTGTTTATAAAACGCCAGGGCACAAAGCCTGCACGCAAAGATTGTAGCGTCCAGCTTAGCATCATAATAGAACGTAACTGTGATGGCCCGTGTTGTAACAAGGCCAAATCTTGTTCTAATATGTTGATTGCCGAAGACACAATGTTGCCTAAGGAGTAAATCCTGGAGGTCAAAGTTGTTAACCCATTATCCACTACAGCTAATGCCTTCTCTAGGTTAATACGGTCTATTTCCTGTATTCTTTCTGCGGCCTCTTGTTGGGATATTTTCCAGTTTTCATTATAATAGGCATAAATGCCGGCATATATAAAACGTTTCTGACGTGTCTTCCTTGGGCCTAGTAAAAAATCCCTACGGTCTACATCAGGTGTGAGTAAGGTCAAGTGATGTTTCACTTCTGTGAGTGTTGAGGTCTCTAGCCAATCAACTTCCCAACACTATAGGATGTCACTACCCCTGGGTGTTGTCTTTGTACATAGCGAGTATCTGGCCTATGGATACTAAACCCTTCGGTTGTATTCATAAATCTCTGTTGACAGGTGTTCGTGTCAATGGGCCAAATCAGCCATTTCATCCAATCAGGATCTGATCTGTTGTACTGGAGAATGTCATCTAATCCTACCCCTTGTGTAGTTGAATTCTGCCCCCCACCCATCTGTGATGGTGTAGGAAACCCGTGTGAGTTCAGTTCCTTGTTCTTGGCTAGTCCAAGACAGGATGTCTGTTGCACAGTTTCATTCAGAAATATGATCTGCTGTGGAATGAGGCATGCTCTAAAAAGCGCTTCTGTTCCCTGGACTTGCCAGTCCCTAGAACCCAAGATTGATTTTAAATCTATAGTGTCCTTCCATAGGTCGAAACCCTGTGTAGACAACTGGGCCATAAAGGAAGCAGAGTAAATCTGTTTGGTGTTAGTCAACATAATTTTCTGTGCTGATGTTGTTGCCACTTTGTAATAAAATGACCTCGGGTCAGATGTGTTGAACCCTGAAAAGTATGTGAATTTCTGTGCAAAAGTTTGCGAACTACCTTTTGGAGGAGTTGGGCAGTGTTCCCACTGGTGGTATGCAAATACATTTCTAGGTGTTATAGATTTATGCAAGAAGTGATGACCATAATGTTGGTAACAGTACAATGTATCATAGTCTGAAGTACCTTCTAACATTTCATTGTTCGGAAATGCTGCAGTTTTTCTAAATCAGACATCATAGCATTTACAGTTTCAGTGTCCCAATCATCAGAAAATGTACTGGAGGTAACGATATCACTTAAAGAAATTTTAAATACATGTTTAAGCTTTAAAAGTTCAGTCGGACCGAATATATCATAATCAATCTTGTCCCATACTGTACCGTCCGGTATAGGAACTGCTGTGATGTTCACTGAAGACAAGTCTCTTGGTTCACGATGTGAAGACTGGTGTGGTTTTAAAATCAAATTGACTCTTTGGGCTGTAGAGCTTTGCTGGAGGTATCGTCCATTAATAAGCATACTAAAAGTTATAATTAAACCTAGCCAGAAAAGAAAAAAGAAAATCCCAGTGATATACCATAGTTCTATCCAAGGTGACACCAGGTAAGTCTTTCTAAAAAAGTTCAAAAAGTCAGTGAGTTTCTGTTTCTGTGATTTTTTGGCTGGCGTCGTTTCCGGCTCGCTTGGATCCAGTGAAAACTTATAAAAGTTCATGAAATAGCCAGAAGCAGTTCGATCAATTGTTGGAATTGCATCGGGATTTGTTGAAATTGGATTTTGCTCTTGATGAGGAATGTTGACGTAGATGTCTGTAGTCGGTCTGATTGCAACTTGGTTGTTAAGTTGGTTTTCTTCTTGTTGAAGTGGAACGAGTTCCATAGCATTGTTGCTTAGTCCTTCATTCCGTACAGGTGGCTCTTCAAAAGTGATGAGTCTTTCTGTTTGAACTTCTTGGATAGTAGCGAGAGGAGGGCGTCTGCTACTGTGGAGTCCACGAGGCCTACTGTTTAGTATCGGCCACATAGTGTGGTTTGATTAAGTCGATTGAGACAAATCTTTTCTCCTTTATCCCGGCAAGAGGCGGCAGAAGTACAGTTCTTGTGCCTTGGATTGCAAGGACCGGTACAGGCTTTCTGTAGGATGGCCCAAATTCTTTCTTATCAGCAATCTTCTCTCTGACCAGATCCCCGACTTTTGGGATCCAGACAGTTCTTGCCGTTACTGCCTTGACTTCCTCAGTGGCGGCCTGCTTCTGGAGCACGTTACTTTGTTGTGTCCTGGATTCATTTAGATCCTGTAAAACAGCCAAACGATCATGGATATCAAATGGTTTTTCATCCGCCACTGTGCCTTCACAATCAAGATCAGGTACCCACATTCTTGTCCCAAATAGGACCTCGTAAGGAGTGACACCCCCTGGAGAGCTTCTTGGCTGATTATTGATCGCTCGCTGTACCCCATAAAGGTGATCGACCCATCTACCGCCCTTGCCTAATACCCTAGCTGTTAAATATTGCTTTAAGTCTCGGTTTTTCCTCTCCACAACAGAATTTCCCTCGGGATGGTACGGAGATGAGTACCGCAATGCTACGCCCATTCCTTCCATAGCCTCTTTGTAAACCCGAGAGCTAAACGCCGGACCACGGTCAGAATGTAACGTGCCAACTGCGTATGTGCCGATAAAGACTCGCAAATCTTTTATAACAGTTCGAGCGTCAGCCGAGCGCTGAGGCCAAACCCATCGGAATCTAGAGCAGGAATCCACTGCAACCATGATATATTTCTTGGACCCATCAGATTGTAGGGGTCCGCAGTGGTCCAAATACACACATGTGAGAGGTTTGTCTGATTTCAGTAATGGTGTCTGCGATGGGCGTGTAACGGTGGAACCTTTCATCTGCTGGCAGATGTCGCATTTCAAGACCTAGGGGCCGATTCTGATTTCGGCAGGAAGCGCACCTAACACTATTCGTCCGGAAAAAAACCAAGCCAAACGCGTGTTTCCCGACCGATTCGAACATTCGCACTAACGAGCAAGTACGATGCGCATAACTGCCCAGATCCCGACCCAGCCGTACTTACCCATTCCAGCTCCTGTTCCCCGCCCGAGCCGGATCCGTAAACGCAGAATCGAGTCGCACAGAAGCAAAAATACAGCACCTTCCGGCTGGACCAGCACGATGCGCCTTCCGTACACGCCGAACCCGTCGCTACGTCCGGCACGTCAGAGCATCCGGGAGAGCCACACATAAGCTCCGATTCGCGCCACAAGACGATCCACGGCTACGAGACGAACAAGCCTGCCACGAGTACGAGTCGAAGCAACGAGAAAGCCGAACGAGACGAACCAACCATGAATCCCATCGCGCAGGTCCTACCAATTCTCTACATCTATTACCGGAACAGGTACGGACGCGTACGGCGCAGACGGTAAGTGAAACACCCACTACACAAACAAACGACACGTACCCGACATATAACACACACACATAGGGATGCAGAAATGACTTACACTAGCAACAGCAGAACCATAGGGGCGGGATGGCTATCACCAATGCCATATACACCCATAGGGGCCTGGATGCCAACCACTAACACCACCCCTACTCAGGGGGGCTGGATGCCTACCACTACTACCATCCCCACTCATAGGGGGATGGATGCCTACCACCAACACCACCCCTACTCAGGGGGGCCTGGATGCCTGTCACTACCACCACCCCTACTCATGGGGGGCTGGATGCCTACCACTACCACCACCCTACTCATGGGGGGCTGGATGCCTACCACTACCACCACCCCTACTCAGGGGGGGCTGGATGCCTACCACTACCACCACCCCTACTCAGGGGGGGCTGGATGCCTACCACTACCACCACCCCTACTCATGGGTGCTGGATGCCTACCACTACCACCACCCCTACTCAGGGGGGCCTGGATGCCTGTCACTACTACCATCCCCACTCATAGGGGGATGGATGCCTACCACCAACACCACCCCTACTCAGGGGGGCCTGGATGCCTGTCACTACTACCATCCCCACTCATAGTGGGATGGATGTCTACCACCACCCCTACTCAGGGGGGGCTGGATGCCTACCACTACCACCACCCCTACTCATAGGACGGGTAATGCATGACACAACCAGCATACTCCAACATAAGGAATGTCAGAAAAACACATCCCCCCAACACCATGACAAGCGTGTGTAGTCTGTGTCAAATGCCTACAACACTGAACATGACATTGAACATACAATGTGACCCCCTATCACATGTGTCACACATAAATGTGTGTGGCCTCCACAATGCAAGCAGACCATGACCACTGTGGCAATGGGCTCTAACACCCCATCATCACAGTGACCAAAAGGTAAGTGTGGGGTCCATAGCTGAAGCACATTTTGAACATTGTGGCAATGGGGTCTAAACCCCCATCATCACAGTGACCAAAATGTAAGTGTGGGGTCCATAGCTGAAGCACATTTTGAACATTGTGGCAATGGGGTCTAAACCCCCATCATCACAGTGACCAAAATGTAAGTGTTGTCATGGAAAAAGCTGCAAATGCCAAACAGCATGGATGATTCCTGGTCACAGAACAACAAACACATCAGTGGCATAGTAGTGCTTGTGTCCCATAGCAACATAGATTGGGTGAGGCAAACAGTGCAGTGCAAATAAGACATACCTTTGGACATGTGCAGACAAACATCACCCATGGGGGCTGACATTGTCAACATTCATCAATAACACAATGACAGAAGTGACCATCATAATGCTGACCCACATATCTGCACCAATGGACACACAAATGTAGATATCCTGTGGAGACTGTAGATGTGAGGTGAACAAATACAATACCATGGCAGCAATGGGACATACAAACCATGATTATTGTGCTGACTGATGACCTAGGAGTCCCAGGGACAGCAGGGGAAACCCACCAAACAACATACAGCCAATGGCACACTAAAGATATGCCAATGCAGTGGTGCAGATGCACAAACACAAACAGGCAGCCTCACACTGCATATCAAACACAACAGGTGATGGGGGTGTGCCAGTGTCCCCAGGCAACCACACAACACATGAGGAGGCCTGAATCCCAATTACACAGATTTGCATACAGTGCCACACAAAAGTAACTCATGGATCGGATTCCCCTATGTGGGCAATCAGGCATTGTTAGACGAGAGGGAGCCCAAATTACACATGTCACACAAGCTTGTAGGAACAGCAACTAACACAGCAAGAGACAGACCCACCACAGCACTACCCCCAGGGACCCCACATTGTGGTGACACTGGCCTGCATGATAATCCCACTGTGATGACAAAGCTAGATGTCGTTCACACTGTAAACCACAGTCATGTGTCCTGAGCAACAAACTACCATCACACCTACCCAAGCACAAATCAATCAGCACGGCCTGTCAGCCAAGGCCAATATGGAGGTAGGGGTCCAGCTGTGCAACAACTCTCATTTGCACACACTCAACACCACACACCTTGATCTCCACCAATGTGCAGCAGTGATGCTCACATGGACTGGTGACATTGCACATGCACCCATGACAATCCCAGGGGTGGTGGTGGGAACTAAGGTGCAGAAACCCATCACACATGGCCAGTCAACAAGACTCGTGAATGTCTGACACACTGCACAGTACGCCGTACATGGGCATGACGTCAAATCCACACCAACCAATGGGATCCTGGCCACAGTCACACACCAATAAAGAAGCCAAGGTCACCCACAAAGAACACACATAGACAACTTCCAACATTGCAGCTCTGACCCCTAGGAGTGGCAGCAGTCACACACACAACGTGTCACAATCACTGAAAGCTACCACAAACTGTAAATTACATGACTTGTGTAACCAACAAGTGCCAAGGGGAATCCTGACTGTGTCTCATCTGCGTTTGCCCACAAACTCAGCCCTGACAGCAAACACACCTATGGATGACACCCTGATGACCAGTAATGTGCCATGCACCCACATCGCAGAGAACCCAGGGCGAAGATTTTGAGGGAACATAGGTCAACTCAGCAAGCATCACAAACAGGAACATCACTAGGGATCCCAGCCTGCGTAGCAAAATGCAAGTGAACACACACAGACATGCTCACACAACACACACTTTGGGCTCAGGCAATGTCACGGAATTACACACTGCCATGAGGGGACTCCACTCCTGTGTAAGGAAAGCTGTGCCATACGTTGTCTCTGCAGGGCTCTATCATGTCAGCAGAACACTTGGTCACTCAGTCAACAATTAGCACAAAATGAAGGCTCTCGTCACATCAGCCAGGTCCTGGGAGTGTCACCGAAATCATCTGCACAGATCCAACACACATGTATAGCAAGTTGCACTGATAACACAGATGAGTCCTTCCCCATTGATGCCCAAACTTGCATGTCCAGTGGAGATGGTCACACGGTCAGGGAAATAGACAAATTGAACAATGGCAAGCACAACAGATGTGCAGGGGTGTAAGCCACAGGTGTGACATTGCAAATAAAAGTAGGAAATCCCATTGGCAAATATTGAAAACATGACACTCTCATATTGCTGCAAAGGATGACATGGATACACACCAGGATAGGACACATTCCCCCTGGACCACATGGGGTCCTGCACAGTAACACTTCATTTTCCTGACATCAAAAATCACCATCACTGCAGCAAGGGCATGGTTAGCATCATCAACATCATGTACATCTGAAGCAAAACCACTAGAGAACAGAAAGTAGCTTTATTCAGCATATGTGGCTTCAAAAGTGAAAGTCCTGAAAAAACACAAAGGCCAATGGCCAGTCCATTAGTAAAGTCCGAACAGGGTGACAGTGGCAGATGTCACCCTTTGCTTGCCTGCACTGCTACGGACCAGGGACATTCCCCTCGGAGGGGCATACGGGGGGCAGGCCAGGCACCGCAGGGACAGGATCAGGGCTCACCAGAAGGAGGCAGGGAAGGGGTGGTGGGTGCTGGAGAGTCACTGACAACTGCAGTGGAGGTGTCTGACATGGTGTGTGCCGGCACAACTGGGGGGCATGAGTCAGATGGTGTGGGTGCCGGCACGACTGCAGTGGGCTGGCCAGATGGAGTGGACAGGTTCCCCACTGCAGTGCCCAAGTCAGACGGTGTGGTAGTGGACTCCACTGGAGTGCCTATCTCCAGGGGAGTAGAATGGGGTTCAGGTAAGGTGGGCAGGACAGAGGGGGAGGACATGGTCTCCACACCAGTGGCACAAACATGCGCAGCGGGGGTGTGGTGCTGGAAGAGCAAGTGGTAGGGGAGAAGGCCTGATCATTTTGGGGATGGTGTATCTGTGGGTGGGGGAACCTGGGGCAGGGTGTGGTGGGGGATCCTGTGTAGTGGGGGCCTGAGGGATGGAGGAAGGAGACTATGTGGTTGAGCTGCAGGGCGGTGGCGGGGTCTTGCTCTTCCGGGTCCGGGGGGACTTGCGGGTGGGGGCCTCAGTCTGTCTGTGCCGGGGGGAGGGTGCCCGGGGGTGAGGGGCACTCCCCTCTGTGTGGGTGGACTTCCTCTTCCCCCTGTATGCTGGATCAGCTGGATCGGAGGGGAAGAGGCCGAGGTCACAGAGGAAGAGCTGCTTTGTAGGTGGGGTTGCAGGTGAGGCAAGGGAAGGGGCCTTGGAGGGAGAGGTATCGGAGTGACTGTGGATGCCTGTGTGTGTGTCTGTTCCCCATCCCCTGTGGGTGTGGTATCAGTCCCCTGAGGATGCTTGCGTGCACGTTTTGTCTTTGTTTTGGGTGTTCCTGTGCTGCTCGTGTCTGTGTGTTTGGGTGATTGTGCAGGTGTGCCTGTGCTTCGGACAGGTAGGGTGCCAGGAAGTGTGGATGGGGCAGAGGTAGGAGGGGTGAGGGACTGTTGGAGGAGGGACACTGCTGCCGTCAGGGAGGAGTCCATGGACTTATTGCTCCTCTGTAGGGCAGACATGCCCGATGAGATGCCCTCCATGAACGACACCAGCTGTGTCAACAGAGTGGT
The DNA here is from genome assembly GCA_963921515.1 of Calotriton arnoldi. Lineage (NCBI taxonomy): Eukaryota > Metazoa > Chordata > Amphibia > Caudata > Salamandridae > Calotriton > Calotriton arnoldi. The sequence continues at coordinate 401,697 of CAWUFW010011215.1, read as the reverse complement.
GTGTGCATGGAGGACACTCAGCATTGCTGTGTGCCCTACATGGAGCTGGCGAAGTAAGTACACAGACTCCTCACTCAGGGCAGCAGGGGACACAGGGGCAGGGGGTGCGGTGCCTGGCACGAAGGAGACACGCTCCCGAACACAGGAGCCTCCACGGACCTCTGGAATGGGAGCCGATGGGAGGGCGGTGGTGGTGGTGGTGGGGACAGCAATACTAGCTGGGGTGTGGTGGCTGCTGACACCCGCCTCCACAAGGGAGTCATCCTCCGAGCTGCTGTGGTCCTCAGCTGAGGTGGATGGTGCTGAGGACTCCTCGGTGTGGCTCCCCTCGCCCTCCGTGCCACTGGGTCCCTCCGACCACTCATCGGCTGCTGACCCAGTCTGGCTCTGCAGCTCCTCCTGGTCCTTGGAGCTGTCCCCTCCTGTGGCCGTGGATGTATCTGCAAACAATTAGGGAAACAGACAAACATCAGTCACCTGCACTGACCGCACACACCACAGTAAGTACAGCACATCACAGATCAAGCCCTGGCATCCTTAGTTGAACATTGCCAAAAGTGCTCAAACAGATTAGGAGAAGCCAATTGTGAGTCTGATGGTCAACCATGGCACTCACATCCCCCCTGGCCTCGCACCCATCTGTCTGGTGCCTGTCGGATGGTAATACCCCAGTGTGGACACATGCACCACCTACATAGTAGTTGGACATTGCAGAGAACACGGTGAAGTATGTGAACATGCACACATCACATCTCTTGCCACTGAGTCAGTACAGGTGTCCGGATAAAGGGATGGCCAGAGTCTAATTTGAAATGCATGTGATGCATACCAGCACCAGACACCATGATGCACCCATGTCCTGATAGTCAATGCCACAATGGGGTGCATGTAGCACATGTCACTCACCTGCAGGATAACTCTTAGGGAGTTTAATGCCATGGCACAGGCATGCCTGCAAAGTCATACATCACTGTCTCCAGTCACATGGGCAGGGCAGCCAGCCAACAACAGTCTGCACGGTGTCACAATCCTAGATCATGGGGAATGCAAGTTCTGTAGCTGACAAGTGCACATGTCCATCCCTCACAAACCACATCATCTGAACTCTTATTTGTCCACGTCATACCAATTGGACATATGGGAGACATGAAACACAACCCTCTGAACCTGAGCACCTCACAGTCTGCTGTGAATGAGAAACAGCTGCCTGAACTTCACAGTCGCATACCCCAGTCTGCACAGTCAAGTGATCAAACACCTATATGTCACACAAGTATCGTCTCCTATGGTCACATCTCAGGTGGCATGCTGAGCCCTAACCGATAAACACCCCAGTAGTCCTGACAACGAAGCCACAGCACAATGACACAGAGACAGACACCTGAGGGAACATTTCACTGAGCACAATGTGTCAGCTGATACACGGGAGTGGGAGTACAGAGTGTATTGTATGGCCTGGAGTAGGCATGACTGTCCTGCTCCACGTGAAAGAGGGATGAGCCCTGGACAGTAGGCAGGTGGCTAGGTATGTGTGACACACTTGATATACATACTCCTGAGGCCCAAACATTGTTCCCACCCGCAGCATGGGTGTGTGCCAAATACCCCAGGCACATGTGGTGAGTCAGATCAGCAATTGGACCACATATCAAAGTTACACGCAGATTACATGTCAGAACCCAGGCATTGTGTAAGCAATTGACCCACCCATGAAGCCCACCACAAAGCTACGGGAACAAATGCTGTCCCCCACCTTGAGCTAAGCAAAATGCAAGGACACAGTACCCAAGTGACACAATTTCCTGACTGTAAGGGCCACACCTGGGTATCAGATGAGGAGTGGGCATGTCACAATTGAGGGACATGGGTCCTGGACCACAAGACTGATGTACTGTGGAAGTTTAACCAGGCCAGAGGAGGGCACATAGCATGTCAGATAAAGTTCACAGTGCAGTCATGGACTCACCCCCTCCTTGCTGCTGTCTGGCCTTCAGCTGCCCATCCAGGTCAGGGAAGACCACCGCCAGGATCCTGAGCATGTGGGGGGTCAGGGTCCGGTGTCCGCCCCTCCTGCGAGGAGGCGACAGCTTCAGCTGGAACCTTGCGATCCTCCGGGTCCAGCCCCGAAGGTCCTGCCACCTCTTCTGGCAGTTGCGGATCCGGCGCTTGTAGACCCCCACGGATCTTACTGCCCGGGCGATGGTCAGCCAGATTTCCTGCTCCTGGTGGGCATCAACCTGTGAGGATGACAAAGTGAAAAGGCCATTACTACACATGCAACATATCCGTGCATCACACATTTGGATATACATGTCTCAATCACAGGGGCATATGATGTACACAGGCAGTGCAACTATGGCTATGGACAGTTTGCCAGCAGTTACCACATGGTATCATTGCCTGGGAAGTCAAACCTTGTTGGAATGCACTGTTACTGCACTATACCTGTTCAGTGCATGTAACTACACACTTTGGGGGTGACAACTACTCAGTGAGCATGCTAGCCAGTGGCGTGCACACTGTAAGTCTTGCTAGTCAGACAACATGCACATTTAGTAAGGCAGTGGACAGCACACTCACCTGCTCCCCTGGTTTCCCATACAGCTTGCTGTACTGTGGAAGGAGGCTGTCCAGCAGGGCCTGGTTCTCCTCAGTGCTGAAGGCTGGGGCTCTCTCCACAGTACGTGCCATTGCAGTAGCCAGAGGATGCAGAGACAGCAGCAGTGTTGGTGGCAGATGTCGTCCTGGAGCATGTAGTGCAGGCAAGTGAGCTCTCAGGGGAACAGCCAGCATTATATGTGTGCTGCAGAGGCAGATACTGTCCCATGTGTCCAAAGTGATAGGTCCAAGTCGTTTGCATCTTCTGAATCTGGCCAATCCATGGAATTGCATCACTTATACACGCCCACAGCATCCTTCAAAAGTTCAACTTCATGACACCCATGAATTTGCAACATTGTTGTGGGTGGCCAACTGAATTCACTGCATCAGACTTGTTAAAGCTTCGAAAACGCGTCCGTTGCCATGCCAGGCCATAGCTAATGCGTGCGCACCGATCGGTCCATTGCTGTACGACACGTATTTTGAAAAACAACGCGTACCCGTTCACATCATATGCAATGGCCAATGCGTGCACACCGATCGGTCCATTGCTGTACAACGCGTACCCGTTCACATCATATGCAATGGCCAATGCGTGCGCACCGATCGGTCCATTGCTGTACAACGCGTATTTCGAAAAACAACGCGTACCCGTTCACATCATATGCAATGGCCAATGCGTGCGCACCGATCGGTCCATTGCTGTACAACGCGTACCCGTTCACATCATATGCAATGGCCAAAGCGTGCGCACCGATCGGTCCATTGCTGTACAACGCGAATTTCTGTCCACATCATATGCAATGGCCAATGCTTGCGCACCGATCGGTCCATTGCTGTACAACGCGTACCCGTTCACATCATATGCAATGGCCAATGCGTGCGCACCGATCGGTCCATTGCTGTACAACGCGTATTTCTGTCCACATCATATGCAATGGCCAATGCGTGCACACCGATCGGTCCATTGCTGTACAACGCGTATTTCTGTCAACATCATATGCAATAGCCAATGCGTGCACACCGATCGGTCCATTGCTGTACAACGCGTATTTCTGTCCACATCATATGCAATGGCCAATGCGTGCGCACCGATCGGTCCATTGCTGTGCAACGTGTATTTCTGTCCACATCATATGCAATGGCCAATGCGTGCGCACCGATCGGTCCATTGCTGTACAACGCATACCCGTTCACATCATATGCAATGGCCAATGCGTGCGCACCGATCGGTCCATTGCTGTACAACGCATCCCTGTACAAAGAACTCGCATATGTCACCATGGTTGTCACTGGTGAACGTATGCCAGCCACAATTACTTAATTCAACAAAGGGATTCTACAATTATCTACATAAAGATATATATGTGTATAAGTGTATACTCAGTTTTACTGCAGGTGTTTTTAATGTGTTCTAATGATGATGTCTGGAAAAAATCCTTCTCTAGTTTATAGGAAGGGCAGTGTTCAAAAAATTGTAAAATACCCCTCACACACTGAAACCTGATTCAGTGTCATGCTTCATCATTGAGGTCTTCCCGCCCCTCTACGGGACGGGGCGTGCTACTACCTACGTAGACGCGTGAGCACTTAATTTAGTGATTAGTGTGTATGTGTAGTGCGTGGTATCGTGAAAAAATATATATAAGTGTTGATTTAAAAATTCCCTGGCTAGTGGAAAAAAATACACTTTATTGGCTTCCCTAGCTGAGAATAGTAAAAGTGGGGAGGTGTAGATAGTGTACTTTGATAGGTCACTTTCTACAGGGTCGACATGTTTCAGAAGCCATCCCCTTGGCTTACTTCCTCAGGACCAGAACGATCCCTATTGCACCTCACTGGGTGATATTATAAATGTACATATGCCTATTGGTCACACATACTCTTCCATGTACCCTATTAGGGCAGTAGACACAATATACCAATTGTATATCCTGTAAAGAAACCTGAAAATGAAAAACATTGTGGATAAACAATAGCTTTTATCGTTTATCCCCTTCATATTCACATCACCATCATGTGGAAACGATAATATTGTCTGTCACTGTGATATATTTTTTTTCGCCTCACCCAATTGTGTGTGTTTTTGTGACTTTCACTCATATTTTAGCTATAGAAACACTCCTCGTGGTGTTAGTATCCAGTATTTCATGCATCCAGAACTTTCATACATCTAATGCAGTGGTTTTTTAAATATTCCTCGTGGTGTCAGTATCCAGTTCCCATGCATACAGAATTTCCATACATCCAAAATTTGTGGCTCTTATACATGCTCCTTTGTTAACTATTCAAACATTCACACTCAAGTGGAAGCAGAAAATACGATATAGTTTTGATTTGACAGGATTTTGGGATTCTCATATGTCCACTCGCTCTTTTTATCCTGGGCGTAAATTAATTCCCATGTATGTGAATGCGCTCTCTTTTTAGGAAGTGCTCCCATGGTATGCCTTTAAAAAATGGGGTAATACTCATGCTCTCAGAGAGACGTGCCGTTAAAGGTTGTTTAAAAAAATACATACATTCGTATATTAACGTATCCGCTCCATGAGATGCCACGAGTGGTGTAAAGGAGCCTTCACATTGATACTGTAAACGTGGGGAAACATAGATGGAAAGGCTAAGTTCAACATTGGAGTGGTTTCTCCTCAGTGCTGGTCGCGGTGTCTTGGGCTTTTTAAAGACATGCCCTTGTCTTACTTACATGCTTGGTGCTGCTCAATCACCAAGGATTACCTTCTCGTGGCTCTCCGGGAACTCAATGAAGATTGTGCAAGCCCCGGTTTATAAAGGAAGTACTCTGTGTGGAAACGCCCTCAATTGAAAGCAGCTGCAGCAGAAACAACTAGACCGGGAAAAAAACAAAATGGCCGCCTGTAATCGGGACGAAAGGGAGTTCTATTTTGGTCCACTTCCTGTTGGAAGTTATTGATGGAAAACTTCGCTGATTATTTCTTTTGATTGTTGATAAAGACAGAGAAATGCTAAAAAAGGTTTTGAGATAGAACCCAGAGTCTAGTAGGTTCTATGGGGTCGTTAAGCTAGTTATTTAAAAATTATAATTATTAAAAAATAATAGTAAAAGGGAAACATATATGTTTTCTACATGGCTTATTTTCCCCCAAAAAGTTTTTGGGGTAATTTGCAGGGTGAAAAAGCATTTGATTGTCAAAAAAAGTGTTTAAATTGCGTATTCTTCCACAGGTGAAACAGTATTTGTTAAAAACAGAGAGAAAGGAGCCTTGTAAAATTCCATAATGGCATTCAGGGCTTGTTCTTATGGCTATTTTTTAGAGTTCCTGCCATATGATAGCTTCTTAATTTCTTAGCAGAGCATCTATTGAGGGATTTATTTGTATAATCCTCAGTATTTATAGCTGATTCCAAGGAATATCATCATTTAGCCCTTTTTCATGAGTTCTCAGACGGAACACCCACCGCTGTTCCTTTTCAAATAAATATCTCTCGTTTTGGATTTGTTCGATTATTGTCCACGAGAGATCTTCCCACTTGTGACCTTTTTCCCAAAAATGGGCTGCCATTTTGGTGGTGCTTTTTGCATTTTATGTTGCTTTTATGTTCCCCTATCCTTATTTTTACGGGCGTGTGGTCATTCCTACGTACTCTAAAAGACACGGGCAAGAGTACGTAGGAATGACCACAGGCCCCTTAAAAATAAGGATAGGGGAACATAAAAGCAACATAAAATGAAAAAAAAGCACCACCAAAATGGCACCAGTGTCAGACATCTTTGAAGTGGCTTTTCACTCCCTGTGAGGTGTGCATGCTTTAGTGTGAGCTTGCCGGGCCATGTGGGTGCGGGATGTTGAGCTGTGACTACCACTCCCATCATGCTATTGCTTACACCCCCCTTCCCAGCATGCCCATACTTCCTTCCTTTTGAGTGGACTTCACTGTGTGTGAGTGTGACAGCAATGGCAAGATGGCTGACAGTGGTGTCCTGTTGTTTGTTGATGCCCAGTTCCCAGCAGGGCCTTGTGCTCCCCACAACAGAGCACCAGTGTCAGACATCTTTGAAGTGGCTTTTCACTCCCTGTGAGGTATGCATGCTTCAGTGTGAGCTTGCTGGGCCATGTGGGTGGGGGATGTTGAGCTGTGACTACCACTCCCATCTTGCTATTGCCTACACCCCCCTTCCCAGCATGCCCATACTTCCTTCCTTTTGACTCTGCTTCCCTGTGGGGTAGTGTGCCTGTGCTGAACAGGATGGCTGACAGTGTTGTCCTGGCGTTAGTTTGGCTACAAGTCCCAGAAGTGTCCCTGTGCTTCACACAGCATAACCCAGGGTGGTGGTTCTTTGTGGGATATTTAAGTAGAGTGTGAGGCAATGCATTCTCCCAGGTGAGTTGTGTGTAGTTTGTGTTAAGGGTGTGTGTGAGAACAGCTGCTGGTAACTATGGTCAGTGCTGTCAGTCCTCCTTCCCACCCAGCCAGATATCCCACCATGGAACGTGCTTCCATTGCAGGGAGTGCAAGTTTGCTTTCAGGATGTCAGACAGTGGTGTCCTGCTGTTGGTTGGTGCACAGTTCCCAGCAGGGCCTTGTGCTCCCCCAGCAGTACCCAGTGTCAGCCATCTTGTCAGTTGTTTTCCACTCCCTGTGATGTGAGCATGGTTCAGAGTGGTGTTGATGGGCCAATTGTGAGGGTGAGCAATATCTGTGACTACAACTCCCATCATGCTATTGGCTACACTGACTTCACCAGCATACACAGAATTCCTTCCTTTCAGTGAGCTTCCCTGTGAAGTGGTGTTGTAGTGGTGGCAAAATGTCTGACAGTGTTTGTTGGTTAGATTTGTGCCACTGCCTTGCTCTATTTGTTGTTAGGTTTGTACATGTCATGACACAGTTACATATCACTATGGGATAACAGGTATTGTGTTTGTCTAACTAACATACACATCTTGGGATGATTATGTTTTGGTTACTGTGGCTTTGCTAACGGTGCATGGTTTGACTATCCCCTTGACAGTGATGTGTGTGTATTGTCACACGATATTGGGTATATTGGTTGTGTAGTCACCAGGCTCTGGGATGTTTGATAGTCCATGTACGCTCTCTGGTGGTAGGATGGCCCACACCTTCTCCTCCCAGGGCCTGAGGTATACTGCTTTGGCAGGAGGGCCACTGCCGGTGCGATGGCTCAAGGTGTAATCCTTCTTGAGTAGGGCCTTGACCCTCCTGCGCACATCATACCACCTGTTCTGGATGTCTTCCTTTGTGCGCAAACATGGTGATTGTGCGTTCACCCTGTCGACGATCCTCTCCCACATCTTGGTTTTCTGCGACATGGGGGTCTGTTGGACCAGTGTACCAAACAAGTGTGGCTCTACCCTGAGGATTTCATCTACCAGCACTTCCAATTCACTGTCTAGGAACTTTGGATTCTTCTTTGGGGGCATGGTGATGGGTGGTGGTGGGGATTGATGTGTGTGTGAGTGTGCAAGTGAGGGTGGGTGAGTGTCAGTTTTGCTGGGTGTATGTGAGGGTGCTATTTGGGAGGTGCTAATGGTGTGTGGCTTGTGTGATGGATGAGTTGTGGGTGTGTCTGTGGTTGCTGTCTGATGGTGTTCTGTGCTGGCAGGTCATTTGAATTTGCAAAGGATCATGGTAGGGATTTGTGGCCTTTATATGGGTGAAGTTGTGGGTGTGTCTTTGTTCCATGTTTTTCCCCCAGTATTTATTGACTTTGTCATTGCTTGTTTGGCCCTTTTTTTTGTATTTTTTCTTTTGTAGTTTTGGGGCATGTAGGAGACGTTCTTCTGACCGAGTAGGGCGCTGCAGTTGTCTCGTGCGAGCTTCTCCGAGTCTTTCAAGCTGTGTTTCTGCTGTGTTTTATGTGCGGCGTACGCGTCGGTCGCGGGGTATTGGGTTGCTTCGGCTCGGTTTTGTATGCGTGTCGGTCATACGGCTTGAGCTCCGTGCGACTCGGTCTGGTTTTCCACGCATTGCATCGTACTGCGCGGGTCGGAGTTCGCGGGTACGTTTCTGTCGGGTTCATTCCTGGTGCGTGTCGGTCGGTTCGATTCGCGTGGTTTCCCGGCCGGATAGCTGTTTTCCGTGCGGTTCGGTCGTTCGGCTTGTGTTCCGTACGAGTCGGTCGTGATTCACATGCATTGCATCGTACTACGCGGATCGGGCAGCGCCGGTACGTGTCGGTCGGAATAAATTCCCGTACCGAGTCGGTCGGTACGTTTTCCGTCCCGAATCGGAATCGGCCCCTTAGTCTTTAGTCTGCTTTGTTAACCCTGGCCACCAGTAGCACTGTTTCAGTAAAGAAATAGTCGCTGTAACGCCTGTATGCGCAGAACCCAAACCCTCGTGTGCTGCTAGAATTAAGCCTTGCCTACGATCCATATTTGGTATTACTCTATCCCCCACTCCAGGAATCTGAGCATATGGAATGTTTTGTGCATCTAACTTGTAGGAGTACTTGAGTGGACATTTTTTTGGTACTGCTGTGCTGCCTTTGCGCGAAGCATTGACAGCTACCATTATCTTGCCGTCTACTCTCGTTTTTGAACAAGTAACTGCAGCTACGGAAGCCGTGCGAACAGCCCCCTTTGCGGCTTCATCAGCCAATGAATTCCCTTCAACGTGAACGCCATCACGCTGATGACTCAGTGTGTGTATCACGTGAGCCCTTGGTAGTTCGTTTCTCAACTCCACTACCTGTTCCCATAGCATTTTATGCTTAATTGTGCCACCTTTTGCATCTTTGAACCCGTTTTGTTCCCAATGATGTAGATATTCATTGTACGACTGTACACAGCAAAAGGAATCACACACAAATAGTGTGGGGAATTCGTGATCCGTATTTATAAGTGCCAGTATAAGTGCTTTGAGCTCTGCCAACTGAGCCGTGCAGTCTCCTAGAGATTGCGTTTTAGTGCAACTCGGATGGAACTTTCCATCGTGCATGCGACCTTTAACAATCGCACACGCGCGCTGTAAGCTTGTTTACTCCCTATGGCTGGTTGAGCAGAACCGTCAGTGTAAATAATGTATTCATCTGATTTCATTTGGTAGAGGATATTCTTGTTCGTATTGCAGGAATGCCTGTGTTTTCAGACTTGGATCAAATCTGTATTCAACATCCGTTGCAGTAAGAGAATTAGCCCATTGTATCCATCTGGGATGTAAGGCTTTCACATTTGGAATGCTAGCTTTTGTAACAGCTTCTAAAGCTGGTACTGGGGTCACGACAATTATGCGTTTACCCTGAGCCAGAGCTCTTTCTCTTGCTACAGCGGTCTGCACTGCTGTCAGAATTTTTTCTGTTGAAGTGAAACGCATTTCTGCGTTTGTGTACAGGTGCGATTTGTATGCAATCGGTACTGTTTCACCTTCATTAAAAGTTAAATAAGTGTACCCGCATTGACCCGCTATTACTCGGATCACTAAGTTCTGTGCGTTTACGCGTGTCTGTAAATGTTTAGAAGCTATCATGTCTTCCTGTAGGGAACGCAGGATATTTGTATGTTCCTGTGTCCATTGTCTGACTGAAAAATCAGGTTTTATTAAGTCGTAGAAAGGTTTTACTCTTTCTGCGTAATCCAAAATGTATGTTCGACCAAAAATTAGGAATCCCAGAATTGATTGTAAATTCTTTAATGATTTTGGAGGTTGAAGCAGCGCACATTTTTCTAAAAAGTTTGCTGCTAGGCTTTTTCCTTCACTTGCCAGCTCATACCCTAAGAATAGGACACTGAGGTGGGCAATTTTTGATTTCTTGAAGTTAAATTTATAGCCCTCAGATGCGAATCCCAAAATAATGGTGCTCACCCTGGTCAAGTGCCTCGGTAAGACATCGTCCATCAGATAAATATCATCCACATAGGACAATGCTTCTTCATCCAAATTTTGGAGCAACTCTGTTACTCGTGCTGAAAATACCCCGGGGCAGTTTTCATACCCTTTGGCTAGTCGACAAAATTGTCGCTGGGACCCTAACGCACTGAATGCGGTCAGATACCTGCTTTCAGGCGCTATATTTTGGCAGAAAAATCCATTTGAGATATCTAGTGTTGTTTTGTATTTTTTGCGCACAATGTTATTCATTAATGCGGCACTGTGTGCATTTTGAACTGCAAATGTCTTTGTGCAAGTGTTTAAATGTCTGTAATCCAAAACTAAACGATATGTGTTGTCAGATTTCGTTACGGGAAACAAAGGATTGTTCATAGGTGAAGTGCAATTTTCTATCACCCCTGGTATTCTAGTTGATCTAGGATCTCCCTGACTTGTTTTTTAGCTTCCTGCTTTATAGGGTATTGCCTTTGAGCATTTGGGGAAACTTTTAACGGTATCACGTGGTGGGTTGAATCCTCATCCCAACCAACATGATTTTTATACAATGCTGGAGCTAGGGCAACCGCCCACTCCTGCGCATATGCATGTTTTAAATGTATGGGAACGAGGTCGGAAAAGTTTCTCCCCTAGGGCACTCCATGACGAATGCTGGCGGCCAGTCTTGTTCTGCTAATAGAATGTCATAACCAGATGACAGATTTTTCCAAAAGAGACATTTAATTTTCCTGGGCTTGTCCCCTCCAGCCGGAGTGTTATCTCATGTAACTTATGTGGGACACTTACCCGAGTATCAGGTGTTTCCACCGTGATATACTCACTCAACTCCGCTGTCACCAGAAATTCCTTCAGGTTCTGGCGAGCTATCGTTACTTCTGCCGCGCTGTCTAGCATCGTCAGAGCCCATTGCCCGTTCAGAAGCTGTGTCCTCAGAATTCTGCACAGTTCTGATCTTGAGACCTGCTACCTTCTTCTTTTTGAACTGAGTTTTGATTTTTGTTTATCTTCTTTTTTAGGTGCGTAGTCCGCAGCGCGTTGCGTGTCTCTGGACTTTGTACGCTCCTCTGACCGTCCTTCCCTCTCGGAGTTTTTTGATGAGCCCAGAAAGGAAGGAGAGGAACAAGTATCAGTATCCTGATACCTGTCAGGTTTTTTAATATTATCCCTATTCCTGAGGTTATACCTTCTTTCAGAGGGCTCCTGTTGAGGAGACCTACCTCTGGATTGAGATCTGCTGTCTTTAGACTTTTGTTGTTTTTTATTTTCCCACTTCTTTTTAGAAGAAGTAGGTGTCTGCTTTGTAGTGTCCTTTTCAGGACTGCCCACTAGTTGTGGTTTTAATGCTTTCCCACCAAGACTGTCTCTGCCTAATTCTGCATATGCAGTTTCAATTATTTTGGGTAGTTCGTGTTGAAGATCCTCTGGACTGAACTCCACTAGGCGTTGGCGGATCGCCACTGAAGCTGCTTCCCCCTTAATGTTAGCTAGTATTATGGCTGATACCTGGTCAAAGTTATTTAGTAACTTCATCCCTAAGTTAAGGGCAGGTTCTGCTCCGTACTCATTTTGTATCTGTCTCAATACGTCAGGTATTACTGCTAAGGACGGAATACCATGTGTTCTGGTATATATGGCAGCAAAGACTGAACCCCAAGAGGTGCAGTCCTCTACTTGTGGTGTGATCCCCATGGGCAAGCAGATTGTTAGAATTCTGTGTTTTTCATAGGTGGTAGTATTCGGAAATACTGCCTCAAGCTGAGTTATTTTCTGAGCTATTCAGAATGGTATTTGTTCGCGTTTTGCTGGCATTTTGCCCATTACCACGTGTAATGTTTGTGGAGTAATTTTATTTCCGATACCCTGAGCTGGAGTACTATTTGCTGCACCTGGTGCAGGTTGGATTGTTAAAGTCCTCATGACGAATTGTGTCAGGTTTCTTTAGATTTTAATTAAATCTCTGTGTTGTACGAGTAATTCTGGCTGTGGCATTGTTCCAATGTCAGGATGCAGTGTGTAAGCCGCTAGTATTGGCCATGTGGCCCGTCTCCTCCGAGCGGGCCTAATCTTACTCTTTGTCGTATGTGGGGTAGGGCACCATTAAACCAGTAAAAAAGGTTCCTGGTAAGTGAGTGGAATTTCTATGTCCTCAAACGGGGCATATTCCCTTGGTGCATTTCCTGCTATGTAGTAGTGAAATGTCTTTGTTATGGCATTTGCTGCTGGGAATGTAAACCATGAATAGAATACCTCTGTTTTGTTTGATTCGTGTGCCTCAATCACGAAAACTACCATGCCACCCGTGGCTGGTAAACCATTTTCTAATAGCCTTATGGTGACTGTCCTTCTGAATTTTGGTGCAATCTGTATTGCATCCTCAGGATCTTCTTCTCCCTCTAAAACGTTCAGGTCAGCTCTCTCATCCCCTGAAGCTGTCATGTTTGGAGGAAGAGGTGTTCTCAGGGAACTTAAGATGAGGTGTTATGCACAATTTTTAGGAACTAAATGTCCTTCAAGCTTGATTAACCAACAGCCAATAAATAGTATTTTCGTACTAATCAGCTGCGGCGGAGTTTGTGCCCGCCCACTCCAAATGTCTCTGGGGTTTTGTGAGTAGGTTCTCTGAGAATAGCACGACTGAACTACTCAGATTCTACTGTTAAATAAGTACCAAACCAACGTTGGTGGCGCCATGTCGTGTAGTTCCTATAGTACCCATGCAGGACCTGCGCGTTTGGATAACATAAGCTGTGGGTTTGGTGGTAGACTGGCTCTATGCACCCCCACCGCGTATGTTAGCCTGATTTGCATTAGCTAGCTCACAGTGCCACTAGAATCTCCTCTTATCAGGGAGAGATTAGTTTCTGGCAACCTTAGATCATGACAACCCAAATTCCTCAGAATCGTGGAAACAATATACTACCTTTCGCTCAGTCACTCGTGCTTACTCATCCGGTTTGTCTCAGAGAGTTACACAGAATAAACAGTCGGGCGTTTCAATAAGTATTTATTGAACAGATTGAGGCCTGGATAAAGACAGAGAATCCAACTGCCATCTTGATACAAGAAACCCACATACCAGCAGGGAAAACAGCAGATTTTTCAATGTTTAAATCCTGGGCGGCGTATAGGGGTTTCTCTTCATCATCTGCGGCAGGGGGACAGCGATTTTTCTGAATAAGAAATTTCAGGTAGAGGTTGTTAAGTCAGTGAGTGATCAAAGTGGAAGATGGTGTTGGGTCACCTGCAATTTAGGACATAGACCATTGACGTTTGCTAGTTTATACGCCCCAATAGAGGATAATCCTACCCCTATGAGGAATTTTTCCAATCCTTAAATCAAGTTTCAGGGGAGTTAATTGTGGGGGGATTTTAATTTGTTAATGAATCCGAAAATTGACTCCGCATCTAAAATTAAAAAACAGCTAAAGCAAAAATCATTTAGTCTTGTTCAAAGCTATAGTTCAATCCTCGATATTGTTGATCCTTGGCGGGCTGCATTCCCCTTGGAAAGAGTTTATACCTGTTTTTCAGGCAGGTTCCAGACTTTCTCGCGCCTTGATTTCTTTCTTATTTCGAGGTGTTTGGGCTTTATTTCACAAAACGTTTTTCAGAGCGGGCTCTCGGATCATGTACTGGTTATTTTGGAACTGGAACTGGGTGAATCCAAGAAACCTTTTAAAAGATGGCAGCTAAATCGACAGCATTTACTTGAGGAATATTGGGTTTCTTCTGTTAAAATAGAAATCAGAGAATTCTTTGAGCGAAATCATGGCTCAGCTCCAGTACATATGGTCTGGGACTCGTTTAAAGCTTTTTTTCGCGGGCTTGTCGTGGCTAAGGATGCGGAGAATTCACGGAGTAGGAAAGCGGAGAAACAAACATTGGAGCAAAATGTGCAACGGTCTATGGATAGATTTCTTTTTAGCCCCACTGTGGCAAATCGTCAACAATTGGATCAGGCTAAACGGGTCTTAGCCGAGAAGTATTATGCTAAAAATGAATCCCAATTTCATCAGGATCAGCAGAAAATCTATGAGGAAAGTAATTATACAGGCAGATTTTTGGCATGGCAGGCGAGGAGCGGGCTGCAAGTAATCAAATAACTGCAGTGAGATGCCCTATTTCTGGTACCCGGGTGGAGGATCCGGAGTAATAGGAGACATCATGGTACAGCACTATGAGAGGATATATGGTCAACATCAATTAATCGACATGTCATCCTTGGGAGATTTTCTTCAGGAAAATGAATTACCGGTCTTGACAGACCTGGAGAAAAGGAACATGGCAAGACCATTCACAAAAGAAGAGCTAGAAGGGGTTATTAAAAACCTACCGAATGGTAAAGCCTGCGGCCCAGATTGCCTCCCCGCTGAGTTTTTTAAAACTTTTGCTAGTGTAATTTCGGATTATCTCCTATTGCTGGCAAATTCAATTTTTGAAGGAGGCTCTGTACCTCATTCTTTCAGAGAAGGGAATGTAGTTAGCTTTTTAAAAAAAGCCAAAAATAGTGAGGACCCTAATTCATATCGCCCGATTACGCTTCTTAATTCTGACTTCAAAGTAATCACTAAACTAGTGGCCAATCGTTTTAATGCGAGTGCCTCCCATTTAATTCATCCCGATCAAAATGGCTTTATAGCTGGGAGGCAACTAGGAACTAATACGCATTTTTTAGCAGAGGCACTGGATTACTTTGAGATTCGGAAGATTCCAGCATTAGTTCTTCTTTTAGATGCCGAAAAGGCTTTTGATTTGGTTATTTGGGAGAGTTTATTTTACATCTTAACAAAATTTGGTATACCCTCCAAAATTATAGGGCTGGTGGAGAATTTATATGTGAACGCAGAGGCCAATATTATTATTAATGCTACTCAGGTCGGCCAAGTAAAAGTCAAAAGGGGAACCAGACAAGGCTGCCCGTTATCCCCGGTGCTATTTGCTTTTTTATAGAGCCTCTAGCGATTGCAATTAGGAATAACGGGGATATTCGCCCCCGCTGCCGTCCATGGGTAAAATCAAATTATACGCCGACGACATTATGCTTATTATAAAGCCGGAGGAGGAAGTTCAGGCAAAAGCCTTCCAGATATTTGACCTTTATGAATCGTTTGGAGGGTATAAAATCAATAAAAAAAAACTGAAATAATTTTGTGTGGGTGTACATCGGCAGTTTTATACTCCGACATTTTCTCATGTTTTAACTTAAACCCTAAAAGGTATTTAGGAGTTTATTTTTCGCCATTTGTCTCGGATTTGTATGATTTGAATTTTGTTCCTTTGTTGCGAAAAGTTCAGGATCTATTCACACGATGGATCTCTCTCCCTTTAACCATTATAGGAAGGGTCGCTTTGATAAAAATGTCAGTGCTTCCACTGTTTAATTTCCTCTTTTCTGCAATCCCCTGTGTGTTAATGAACTCCTTTTTTACGAAACTAGAGTCAATGTTTACATCGTTCATATGGGACAAGAAAATTCCCAGAATTGCACTCAGCACTTTATATGAGAATTTAGAAGATGGTGGATTAGCCCTCCCCAACTTGAAGGAATACTATTTTGCGTATTTTGCACAATATATGTCTAGATTCAAGCAGGGTTTTCAGTCGGGTCTTTTTATTAATTATTTTATGGATTTAATATTGAAAGAAAATCAGATCCACTGCCCATTATCAATTTTTCGATCCCCTAAATTAGTAAGATATAAGTCTCTGCATTGGTTTTTCCATAAACGCCAGGCACTTTTTAGACGGTATTCTATTCCAGCTGTTAATGCCATAACTTCAATAGCTGATCTCTTTGCCTCTGCAGGCATAAGAGATTCCTCTATAATTATACAAAACTGGCTTAAGGCTGGGTTTTGTAAACTTTCCGATTTTCTTCGAAATGATAAATGGATAAATGGAAATGAAATGCCTCAATTAATCTCAGGTGATTTTCTTCTTTTGGGGTCATATATAATTCTTAGTAAATTCTTCAGTAATCTCGATTTGTCTCAGATTATCGCTCAGAAACATTTAGTTCATGACTTACTGAAAGAAAGGGTAACGAAAAAACCGGGCGATTGGAGAAGATATATGGCTAAAATTAAAGGGGTAGATTTGGAGACCAAGGCCATATTAAAATGGGGCAAATATGAAGATCAGGAAATTACAGTAAATATGTGGTCCAAAATCAATAGTTTAAATTTTAGTTCAGTCAGAGGGGCTAATTGGAGGAGGATGCTATATTTTAGTAAGTGGTTATTGTATAGAACCCCTTCTTTTGTGGCCAAGGTCTATCCCAGTCAATCAGGGCAGTGTTTCCGGTGTCATACCCACCCTGCAGCTAATTGGACTCATATAATATTACAATGTCCCTTGGTCCAGAAGTTCTGGAATGAGATCTTTGAGTATCTGGCGACAGAATGCTTGATATCAATTGGTTTTAATGATCGATTGATAATATGGGGTTATGACCCAGATCTCCCGCTATCTGAGAAATTGATTAAGTTTTTATATATCGGCATGGTTGTCGCCAGATCACTCTTACTTCAAAGATGGCGTACGGATTTAATCCCGTCTAAAATAGAATGGGTTCGGAAAATGGGACAGGTTAAAAAGAGCGAACGTATTTATGCTTCTTGAATAGGGGGACTTAAGAGATTTGACAAGATTTGGGCATTGTACTTTGATTCTGTGGTTTAAAGTTGTATATACTTTGCCCTCTTTTTTTGTTAATAAGGAGACAAACCTTGAGAGTCTAGGTGTCTTTGTTAAGAACTCGCTGCTTTTTAATTATGAACTATTAGAACTGTTGGGTGTTGTTTGATTAATTGGTGTTATTTATTATCTTTTTGAATGTTCTGGATGAATTTTAAAGGATGTAGAATCAGATTTATATTCATGTATTGTATATGGTTTTCAATAAAAAAAATAAAAAAAGTATTTATTGAACAGTTGTTATTCTAGTGTAAAATATATGTGCTGCAGAAACCAGCAGACAATAGCAGAGATATATTATCAGCAGTACGATAAAAGCAAAGGGATAGAACAGTTCTACCATATTGTAAGAATCATGAATACATACATGAATATAAAAAGCATTATGTAAAGTGCGCGTACTCCTACGATGCCTAACTAGATGTACCTGAGTGTACCTAGCATATGTGTAGGTCTAAAAGCCTAAGAGCCAAGAATCCTTCTAGGATTTAGTCGAACCCCCATACCTGAATAGAGAGAGTGTGGGATCCCGTCCTGGTCTCGAGTTAGACACCCCGCAAGGGCTGTGTCAGACCGCTGTCAGCTGGAGCGACTGCATGCAGGAGCCTCAGCGTCTCTGGTCAGTGTGTCAGCATGGAAGTCTCGGTTCCCTCTATCTTACCGGGGCAAGATGTGGTGTATTTATACCCTAAAGAGTCTCAGTCCTCAGTATGGTTTGTATTGGTCTGTCGTTAGACATGAGGAAGACGTCAGGGGTGAACTTTGTACATACATATTATGCAGGTGGTGTATTCCTAGAGAGTCATGCATAATTGATGAGTACAGTGTGGGCCTGTGTTGGGGAAAAACCCTGCTGTATTCAAAACCACAGGATAGATAACGTTCAGCCCTCAGAGCACGTTGTGTACTAGTGAGGACCAATGTAGGTGAAAGATCATGCCTAGATAAGGAATCATGACTATAGTAGGACATGTCCAGTCATGACCATAATTGGGCATATGCAGCTATGACCATAATAGGGCAAGTATGAATATGACCATATTAGGGTAAATATGAATATGTCCATTTTAGGGCATGTACGAACGGGTCTACATTAGGGCCTCTATACGGGACATAAAAACACAACGGGGTATATTCCCAAGAATGTGCGATAAACATCGCCAAAATAGCTTACCGCAACTTCTCACATCGCAGTCCATCGCGTGAAAATAACGCTGTGTTAACGTGGCATTCACAACACGGCGATATCGTGCGATAACCGCACGATAACGCGGTGAATGTCCGCAAAACAACTACCGCGATGGCGATAAAAATGCAAAACCCAACGCGAAAAAAGTTGCGATGGGCCCAACCGCGATAAAATCTATGTGATAACTAGCGAGAGGCCAGCAAGTCCCACGCGTCATGTGGGGAAAAGCAGAAGAAAAGCACCCAAAAAGATCATACCAAAAACCAGATGAACCGCGGAGCACCAAGGATGCACTTGGACCAGGTGCAGAAGACAACGCGAAACCCACAAGACCCACGGAGGCCCAGCCAGGAAGCCAGGTGTCGTGGAAGGGCAATGAGAAGAGGGAGAGGAAGACGGGGTACAGGAAACCCGGATCCACGTCACGGATGAGATAGAACACCACCACCAACTGTACGTCACCTCCAACGTGTCATTGGCAAAAATGACGCTGAGATGGCAGACCATCTTGGACTATGTGAATGCCGTTGCCTCGCCTAGGAGGACAATGGAAGAGGACAAGAGGCGCTGGAATGATGCGAAGGGCAAACCCAAGAAGGAACTCGCTGCCAACATTAAAGCAGCAACGCAGATTGGAGGTGGGGGGCCAGCAGAACACCAGGAGCAGGACGAAATGGAGAAAATGGTGGCCACAGCCATCAGTCGGGAGACGGTGACAGGAGCAGAGGACCCGGACACTGCTCAACATGACCTGACACAACATTAATAGGGTGAGTACCTACCAGGGAGGGGGACGGGGGAGATGGGCACAATGGCACACATGCACAATTAAGCAGAGCACACTGCACACCCACAATGACTCCGGATCATGTCCCTGATCCCCCTGGAACACTGCAGCACACACACAAACACCAAGTAGTCTCACCTCCACCATGTGCCCAAAGGGGCCCCCACCCAACACATCACCAATCACACAACCAACACATGCACACGTGCGAAACCCAGCGAAGATGCGTATCCGTCAGCCACACTGACAATGCAAGAGACACTACTTGCCGAGTAGCATGGCTGCTGTCCAACTATCATGTCAATGTGCAGGCCACGACACTGACGCGGCTGAGTGTGGGCCCGATCCGCAAAGGTGCAGGTCACACTCGGACACATCCACGTGCACAACAAACCCCTGACGTCAACTACACATCCGCCTACCGATCATGACCACGAGTCACAACACGACGAAGGGCACAATTCACTCAAGTCAGCAACATCTCAGCACTGTAGACGCACAGAAGTGAAAGGCACACCGCCTGAAAGGGATGAGTGGCAGCCAATTCAGAGCTGCAGGGGCGACTCAGCCACAGTGCAGCATATACACATAAGAAGAAGAGCACACCAACATTGTCAACAATGTGGTACATACTGCAACACTTCCACAACAGAACACAGGACACAACTGGTGCCGCATGCGTGCACAAAATGGCCAAGCACATCTGGCAAAGCAGGAATCCGTGACATGACAATGGACGAGTACAACCTGTTACCTGTATCAGTTTTATTTACACATGCAGTGCCAGGGGACAATTTGTACTGTCCCATCATTGTACAGGACGGGCACAAAGTGACGTGCTCAGGTTAAGAAATTGGCAATGAGGGTGTTCCTACGGGCTATCCTGCTGCAGCTGCAGTGGGGTGTGGGCCACCTGCCCCATCGTCCTCATCATCGTCCGGTGCATCTGGCACTGGGATCCATGGGGCATTGGAGCGCACACAGATGTTGTGCAAAACACAACATGCAATGATCATCTTGCACACAATGTCTGGCCTGTACAGGGTCCTTCCACCTGTGATGTCCAGGCACATGAAACGTGACTTCAACACGCAAAATGTGCGTTCCACAACGCCCCTGGTGCGTTTGTGGGACGCATTGTACTGCCTCTGGGCATGTGTGTTCGGGTCTCGGAGGGGTGTCATCATCCAAGTGCAGAGTGCATATCCCTGATCACCTGTGACAGTGCAGAGAGAGATGAGTCAACTGGTGGTCCGGCATGATGTGTTGGCAGGCACACTAGTCCAGTGAAGCCTGTGCTGGCTGTGCATGGGGTGAGTGTAAGACAGCCCCCAGGGAGTGTTTGGTGCTGGCAACAACTACAACAGTCATCACTCAATCAGAAATTCAAAGTTCAAACAGCAAGGGACCATGACTTGATGTGCACAGAGTTAGTGGCCCCGGATGCACAGCGACCGGCACGGGCACACCGCCACGGGACGGTGACTTGCGATGCACTGGGTTAGGGCCATGAGAGCTGAGCTGGTCCTCGTCGATGTCCAAGGTGACTGTCGCTGAGTGTATCGTGGGACAGTGGAAGGTGTTCCCCCAGGGCATGATGCAGAGGGCACAACCAAGCAGCAACAGGTAACATGGGGGAGATGAATGCCACAGACTCATGCCAAACACCAAGTCCGTACCTGCCAGATGATGAGGACGACAACCCCCATGCCACAGACCCAGACGCCACCAAAGTTCAACCAGAGAGTGACCATGACTCACACTGCACAGAGTCAGTGGCACCAGGGCTGCAAGGGGATGCAGTCTGCGATGAGGCGTGTACATTGCTGTAGACTCAGCCATTCAGAACTCAAGACCCAGTCACAAATGTGGGGCCTACTTGACCGCAGTGTCGGCCGGTGGCAGCGGTGTGCGTGGGCCAACCGCAGTTCAGCCAGCTCCTCCTGGAACTCACACACACAGCGTTGGAATGTCATGTGGCGATGACGTGTGGCTCACGGGGGCTGAGGCAGCAGAGCTGAGCATGTGTGCAGCCTGCGACGATGCCGTGCCCTGGCTGGTCCCGCCTTGATGTGATTGGTGTGAGGCCGGCTGGCCCGCAGTGCATGCCGGAGCCAGTAGTCTGCAGGGGCCCACAAACATGTGTCGCCGGCTTGCGTTGAAAAGGGTTAGTGGCACCATGTGTCGCCGGCTTGCGTTGAACAGAGTTAGTGTCACCACGTGTCGCCGGCTTGCGTTGAACAGGGTTAGTGGCACCACGTGTCGCCGGCTTGCATTGAACAGGGTTAGTGGCACCAGGTCAGTTGGTGCTAGTGTTCGGTCACCTCCGTAACGAGGATCCGGCTTTCATCCGGACTGCACTGCATCTTCCTCTTACTCCTCTCCGTGCGTTCACTGGTATGGACTCTGCCATTCATGAATCACGACTGAGTGCTGGATGTGGGACCTACTGGACCGCAGTGTAGTCCGTGGGCAGCGGTCAGCACGGGCCCACAGACACGTGTTGTGTGCTTGCGATGCAGACTTTGGCTTCACTGATCGTAGGGAGTATAGTGATGTGGACGCTGCCATAGACATTTGGTCACTGCCATTCAAGGCTCAGTTCAATATGTGACACCAACTGGGCCGAAGTGGAGGCCGGTGGGGTATGTAAACGAAAAGGGAGTGCTGCCTGCGTCGTGGAGGCCAGCGATGGTCTGAGGTGGCTGCCAAGGTCGCAGGCCTGGGGCTTGGAGCTTGCACCGGAACATGGTGGGCCCTCGTTGACACACGCCGGTGTCGTCAGGTGAGCGGAGCGGCCTTGGTGCGCTGGGGCAGGCAAGACGGGTCTGCGGACTAGCGGCCTGGGGTGCAGCAGACGCACAGGGTCGCAGGCCCCGCAGCTCACGGCGTCGGCCTCGTGGCGGGCTGAGTGGTGCCGCCCTGGCAGACACGTTGGCCATTCCGGAAGCGAACCACGCCCAGAGCGACGGGGTTTTTATTCACACCCATACGCAGGCCTGGCGTACGCAGGGCCAACCCACTCCGCCCACGCCTACAGGGGGGACGTGACAAGCGACACTTCCGCGTTCTACCCCACAGCCTGGGCTGACATGGTAGCATCCACTGGCCACTACACTCCATGCACCAGCAGTCAATGTCCACATGGCCATTTCCGTGGTTTGCACACTCAGGTCTGTCCAGCACATCCACGCCACACTTGTCATTGGGTAGGTTCTCATTCATGAGTCACTTGCCTCCTTCGCACATGCCTGCTTCCAGCCTCTCCACACATTCTGCTATTGTGTGGCTGTGGTGCCATGCTGTAGCTGGGTTGTGTGCATGGCAAGCCCAGGTTCCCAATGGAGTCGTGTTGTCGTGTCTGGTCGGTGGGCATGTTGTGTGGCATGTTGCATGTAGTTTTGCTGTGTGCACATTCCCAGGATCGTGAGTTGCATGACTGTGGAGTTGAGGTGTGTGGTGTGTTCATTTGGTACTTACTGATGAGCAATGCATTTCCATAGGTGCCATCCTGGAAGCGCTGGTTGATGATGGACTGTCGGAAGATGAATGAATCATGCACACTGCCTGGGTAGTTGGCCACAACATTGGTGAAGAGTCCCCGGTGGTCCACTATTGCCTGCACATTGATGGAATGCGTGTGCTTTCTGTTGCGGTAGTTGTGTGCGGTGTCGGCAGGGGGCACGAGTAGGACATGTGTGCAGTCAATGGCCCCCAACACGTGGGGGAATCCAGCAATGGCGTAGAAGCCTTGCTTGGTCTCCAGCTGCTCCTGCCCAGTGTGGGGGAAGTGGAGGTGCTGGGGTACCAGGCTGATGATGGCATCCAGGACAGGTGTGATGAACTTGGATAGGGCTGGCTGTGAGACTCCTCCGACTCTGGCAGTTGTTGGTTGGAAGGTACCAGAGGCCAACAGGTGCAGCACAGCCAGCAGCTTTGTCTGCGGAGGGATGTTGGTTGTCCGCTGTGTTGGTACCGTCAGCCTGTGGGCAATGTGGGTCAGGATGCGGAGGATGGTAGTCCTTTTGAGCCTGTAGTGGGCAATGACCTCCTCTGGCGTTAAGTCTGTGAGGCTGGTGCGTTTACGGTAGGTCCGCTGTCTTTGTCTACGCTGCCTCTGTGGTGGTCCGGAGGGGGGGCGGAGGGGATCCTGGGGGTGGTGGCGGGCCTGGGGTGGTGGCGGTGGGTGTTGTGGCCCTCTTGGGTCTCCGAGCTGCATGATAAGTAGCTCCATGGCGTCTGTTGGTCTTCAGGTGTGGCTCTGGTCTGGGCTCCCTTTCAGACTGCAGGTGGTCGTCCCGCTTAGCATCAGCAGAAGGCAGGTGTTAAATACCTGCTGCTACCGCGGCTTGTCGCCTGTTTTTGACTCGCATCGCAGATCTGGCTGTCCGTTGTGAATCGCGCGGTGTTGTCTTTTCGTGTGTTTTTGCACGGACACGCCTATTCTGCATCTCATTAGCGTTAGTTGGCGGTGTCGGCCATGGCGATGTTTTTTGCGGCAGCTATCGCGGGTTATGTGGTGATGTAGGCAGTTAGCACCAGCTTGCGAAAGGGGCAGTGATTCTATCGCCACTTTTGCTGTGCTAAAGTGCCGATAACTCGGCGATAAGTCCTTGTGAATATGCCCCAAAGTGTAGCAAATGTCTTCAGCATGAGAGTGGTAAGGGTGAAGTATGTACTGGGGGTACATTTTGTAGCACAACTTTGCAAATATATTACTAAAGCATTGTTGGAAAACGAGGCAGTATCTGTGAGGCCTGTACAAATAACATGATTACATTTGTCCTTCACTTGGAACCAAACACCCAATTGTAGCGCCTGACTCTCAGAGGGTAGCGTTGCAGAGCAGTCTGAGGCTTACTCAAGGGAGGTGGTGTGGGCTAGTAATCGCCATTACAGGTGCGCAGCAATAACACTCAATAATTGATTGTCCAGTCTGTACTTTGCTTTATAAAAGTAATAGTACATTTATTAAACACACACACTACTCAATACTATGCACCAATTTACAAATATACATAAGCTGTTGGAATTACTTTGTGACATTGCATAACATCTCCACCCCTCCCACAGGGGGGTGGGGCCTAGTACCACCACTCCCATGTATGCACATCATCTTGCCCCCAAATGCAGTTAGTTGAACCTAACCTGGAGCGAGGGCCCTGCGCACTGGTATCATCCCAGCGGCGACCCACCCCGTTACCTCAACAAGCATTTAAAATAGGTACACCTGCCCTGATGACACACAACTCTGACGGAGCATTTCCTACTGACTATGAAGTATACACCTCTACATCTTAAGGGCTACCAGTCTGGGTCCTTCACCTAAGCGCAGCAGCAAGAACACATGTTTAACCATCACTTTAGAATGACAGTACTCATTACATTGGTTGGACATTAGAATGCGTTGCAATTACAGCCCCTAAAGGCCTCACAGATGAAATCACAGAATTAAGCATATACAGCCAGACACCCTAGCAGGAATGTCTGGCAACATAACCCCACTTTGCTTAAGACATCACCTTACTCAGGTACTTCATATTACACATGTGACCTTCAGTCCCTCTGAAAGAAATAACGTTATTAAATGCACTACAAGTGCAATTACACCTCTTCACCTCCAGGGGATGCCCTTCTCCAGACATCCCCAGCTCAGTCCTTCATCCCATGGTGCACTTCTCACTCCTCTTCCAGCTGTAGATCAAAAGTTCCAGACCAGAAAGAGTTATCATGCTGGCTGAGCCCTTGAGGGGTTATCCTTTTCAAGTCCCCCTGAGACTTAGGGAGGGACTTCCATTTTCGTGCTGGGGGAGACTGCGCTTCTCCAGCAGCTCCCCCTGCACCTTGGCACTCCCTTGGTGGTGACCCCGTCCTCCTGGGGCCACCACAAGTAGAGGAAACGTTGTTTGCCCTTGCAGGCCGGTCCTGGCCTGCAAGGCATTATGGGCACTCTTGAATATCATAGCAGCGGCTCTCCCGCTGCTTCGGGGAGAGCCGCGATATGGGCCTCCGGCCGCGTCCGTGCTGGGTTGGAGGGTCCGGTCCCACCCAGGCCCCCAGGTGAGTGTTATAGCTCGGGGAGCCCACCCCCGGCTGTTCTGCCTGTGTTTCGGGGGCCCGGTCCCACCCGGGCCCCTCACCTTTCCTCTACATTCCGGGGCCCCGGTCCCACCCGGGACCCCCGCCTGCTGGTCCGATGGAGGGCAGCTCGGGTAGCTTACCCCCGGCTGCCCCCGCCGGCTCCCCGCCCGGCCAGCACCCTCGCGTGCTGCCGCGGGAGCCGGCGCTGCAGTTCTGGTCTGCCCGCTCCGGGGGGCAGACACTAAGACTCAACCCAGCCCGGTCAGTCCTCGGGGGAGTGTGGCTGCACTCCCCCGGCCTCCTCCTTCTCCACGGGGCCTGGGGATGGGGTCCCGGGCCCACGGACATCTTCGAGGGGGTGCGACGGCGCTCCCCTCTCTCTCCGGAGTCTTCGGGGGCCGGGGTGGGCTCCTGGCTTCCCGATTGGCCATCTTCACGGGGAGCGCGACGGCGCTCCCTGACTTGTCTTCTCCCTCTTCGGGGCCTGGGGATGGGGTCCCGGGCCCCAGAGTCTTCTTCACGGGGGGCGCGACGGCGCTCCCCACTGCCTGCTCACCACACGGGCCCGGAGTTGGGATCTCGGGCCCCTCCCCCTTCTTCATGGGGAGCGCGACGGCGCTCCCCGGCTTCGTTTTTGGTGGGGGCCAGGGTGGGCTCCTGGCACCCCACGGGGGCACCTTCACGGGGAGCGCGACGGCGCTCCCCGACTTACATCTTCGCGGGGGCGCAACTGCACCCCCCGCCTCCAGCGGGGCCCGGAGTTGGGATTCCGGGCCCCTTTTCACCACCTTCACGGGGAGCGCGACGGCGCTCCCCGCCTTAGCTTCTGTTGGGGGCAGCCCCCGGGACTTGACCCACCCCCGGGGCACATTCAAGACCGGCGGCCGAGCCCCACGCGCTTCGTCGTCGGTCTTCTTGGGCGTCAAAGGTCGCCTACCTTCTGGGGGGCATATCTCAGCCCCCAGGGTACCGATCTGCGCCATTTTTGCCTCCTCTTGCTCCTGGCGGTGCTCCCCAGCCACTGGGAGCACTTTCCTTCGCTCTCCTGGTCTCAAGGAGGGTGCCTTCAGCAGGGAGCTATCTTCACTGGCTCCCTGCGCCAGCCTCCCGCCTGGCTCTCCTCCTGGGCCTCTCTTCTTCCTGCGCAGAGGCCCCTGCTTCTGCGCACTGGTCCTGGTCTCTCCTCCTGGCGCTGTTCAGGATCCTGGGACAGTCAGGGGGTTCCTCCTTCCAACTGCCCATTGCGCCAGGCTCCAGCACCCTCTGCCTCAGCAGACCACACCCCAGAGAGAGCTTCTCTTCCCGTGCAAACACTTTTTAAGAGAATGGGGAGGGGGCTGGCAGGAAGTCTCTGTTTGTCCTATCAAACAGCGACACATCACTTCACTGCCCCTGCTCCCTCCTTCCTGCCCAGGCCTCTGGGTTGGTTCAAGATGGCGTTGTCCAGGGTCTCCTGCCACATGGTCTCTGAAAGCCCCTTCCCCCCAGAGCTGCCTTCCCCCTGGTGCAGCTTGGTGCCTGGCACCCAGTGACAGCTGCTGATGGATTAGCCTGTAGCTCCACCCATCTTCTCTCCTCGGAGGGAAGGTCATCAATCCAGGCTGCTGGGGTCAGCCCCCAACCAGGCCCTGGTTATGAGCTGTCTCAGAGAAATATAACATTTATGGATGACCAAAAAGCAGTACAAATATGACTTTGGACTCTGCAGAATACTTCTTCTCACATAGGTTACAGTGGACTTTGGTGCGTGTCTGGAATTTGTAGGCCCTAGGAAAGTAAAACTAGCCCATGGGCTCCACATCCCCATAGGGGAATAATGAAGTGAAAACAGTAAAACACACTGACTTTCCCTGGCATGTTTCTTCCCAGTGTATAAAGCCTATTCCATGTCACCACCCAATTCTGCATAAGTCCTGCCACACCATTCACTTTGTAGCTACTCCTGGACTGCGCACGCCAGGAATCTCCCCTGCGCCGCCCACACACATGTGCACACACATGTACACATGTGTCTGCATGTAACCAGCCCGGTGCCCCTTACTCCAGCTGCTGCGCAGCGGCCTAGTCAAGCTAGAGGGACACCAGTAAAATCCACACGCAGTCTCTTTCATTATGAGTTCACTGTGGGTGAGTCCCAACATATGAGGCCCTCCCACAGTAAAAGCTCAACAAATAGGTGCTCAAAAAGCGAAAAATCCGGGCGGCTCAGAGTGTCAGAACCACCTTCTAACAAGCATCATGTAGCAGAGCACTGTCATTTACAGATTACACATTCTCCATTGAAATGGCCACTAAATTCACACACCTACAGTTTTAGTAGAACTGTAAAACTGTACTTCAAACAAATGATAATGTTTGGAAATCTGGCTTTAATGACTATTTAGCATTTGTATATCACCAAGAAAAAGTGTCTCGATTTGTTTTGATCCTATTAAAATATTTGTTTCCATCACTCTTCAGAATTACAAAAAGTGTGCTTCATTTTTGCTTTCCTAACTGCTGATGTATTCCGAAATATGTATACAGTTCATTTAAAGGTATCTAGATTTTGTTGTGTGTTGCAAAACTACAGCCCTTTCCTATCATGTTCCCTAAACCCAGCAAGAATGTTGTATAGTTCTCTTTAAAAGCTCTTCTCATTTTGTAGGCAGAGAAAGAAAAGTAAATACCAATCGCCAAGTTATAAAAATAGGCAGCAATTAGTCAGAAGACACAGCTTGACATTTGAACTATGTCTTTTCAGGCATAGCAAATGTGACAAGATAAATGCAAAATATAAAGGCATCTTTATTTAATGCTGTTTTGTGACCCATCAGAAATAGGCTGGCCACCCGCAGTTTGGGAAACACTGATTTCAATAAGGTCCAGTACAACCATCTAGGAGTTCTCCTGACATCATAAAGTATGTGTCCAAAAGATGAATCTTTACACATGTCACCATAAGATGGCGATGTAAAGTACCTTATACATTATAAGGCTATTACATGGCTACTGCATGTTACCAAGGAGTTCCGAATCCATTTGGAGGAACGAGGTCGAAGGCCGAGTTCATTTTTGAGGTTATGGAACTCGAAGGAGTGACTAGGGATATGGGGCACCAATGTAGGCGCGGTTGCTTCACAGATGCATTGCAGTCTAAGTCTGTCTGGACATGGGCAAGTAGGGGGTGATAAGGTGCATGCAGTGCAACCGAGAAAACAAGTGGGACCCCTGCCTCTGGGAGGGGAGCAAACAGTCCCAATCCCATGAATAAGTGACAGGGGGGCATACTGGCACCCACCAGCCCAAGTGAACTACTGCTTGAATCCATAGGCGGCTGGAGAGGATGTTATTTGAAATGGAGATTGTGTTAGTGTTTAAGAAAGCTGCTGGTGGGGTTCACCAGCGTTTAATTTGGGGACATGAAATTATTTTTCCACACCAGACTTTGACCTAGAGTGACCCAAAGCAAGAGAGTGAAAAACACAACAAGGAAATGAGGAAGAAGAGAAAGCCCGAAAAAAGTGATAAAGCCAGAAAGCAGGGGTTAAAGGAACCTGCATGAATGAGATAAAGGTCAGGGAGTGTATGAGGGTGAATGATAGAAGCATGAGGTGGAATCAAGACTAGATAGCGAGCAACACCGACATTCTGTAGCACTGGCCGTGGGCTTCTGAGCCAAACGTTTGGCCCCACCACTTATTCTATTCCAAATGAGGCGCTGACAGGGCAAGGACTGGGGGGCATATTATCAAGAACGGCATTAAAAATTATCGCCGGTTTAGCGGCAGAAAACTGCCGCTAAAGCGGCGATAATGGAGCTTGATAATATGCCCTTGAGAATTCCAATAGAAGTCCATGTTCTGGTGTGAACATGGGCTTCTATTGGAATTCTCAGGACATATTATCAAGCCCATTATCGCCGCTTTAGCAGCAGTTTTCTGCCGCTAAACCGGCGATAATTTTTAACGCCGTTCTTGATAATATGCCCCTGGGTTTCTCTGCTTGATCGCACCAAAGTAAGGTGTGATACATATGTTTAAACAGCCTCTAACCTCTGGTCATTATTCAAGGTCCTAGGATTTATGTGAGCAATTAACACATATGGCAAGTGACACTGACAAGGCAGCTCTCATGGGACCCTATCAGGGGTAAAAGGCGCAAGATCAAATAGAACGGTTCACTGCACCAACTTGAGACCCGTCCAGTATCAAAAAGTGACAATTCTGTATACATTCACGTCACTGATTGACAGCTCGTATGTAAAGTTATTTTTAAAGTGTACTTTTTTTGTGCTGCCTGTTTCTCATTTAGACAGGCTTGCGATATTATTTTTATTACTGTAAAATTTAATTTATTATTGAATGATGCTCTGAAAAATGCTGTGTATACGCTTCTGCATCATTGGATCCGATTTTAATGTCTGGTCCCACTATCACGTCATTTATATCACATATCGGGTCCCACTATCACGTCATTTATTATCACATATCGGGTCCCACTATCACGTCATTTATTATCACATATCGGGTCCCACTATCACGTCATTTATTATCACATATCGGGTTCCACTATCACGCCGTTTAGATAATCTATAACACAAGTCTGAAGGAGAAGCCACATACTGAGTTCAACCGTCTGTTGCTAGAGCAGACACTTTAATATAACAATGTATTTTGTGCTGGTATGTTTATGCCTTTTATGTATTCAGTCTTTTATGATGATCATTCATTTAGTTTAATACCCTGCCACACTCCAGCTGGGTGGTGCTAACTTATTTTTAGTTTCTGCTTTGGAGAGTATCCAGGTGGTGTAATTATGAGCTGTATCCTTTTATATCTGTACGGTTCATGAAAACCACACACTAAATTTTCCATTACATTCAAAGTGACACAATACAGAGAGATTCAGTTATCTAGTAGCATCTTTATAATTTCCGCGAAGTTCTTCTCCATTTTTTATATCTCACTGGGGCATATTATCAAGCCGGCGATAAAAAATTATCGCCGCTTTAGCGTCTGTTTCCGGACGAAAAGCGGCGATAATTTTATCGCTGTATTAACAAGGTCACGCTATCGCGTGAATCCTTGCCCTATCAGCCCTTTTCCATAACGCCCACCTTTGCATCTCTAATGAGATGCAAAGTGAGCGTTCCATCCCAAAATAACTGGAGAAATGTCGTTAACCAACATTTCTCCAATTATCAAGGGAATCGCTAACAAGCATAGCGATAAGAAAAGTAGCGCTAACCTTGGTTACGCTACTTTCCTAACGCATGCTTTTAGTTCGACTTAGCCATGATATCCAATGGAAGGTGGATATCATGGTTAAGTATGCTCAGCCCTATCCACAAGCTATCGCCAAATGTCGTGCGATTATCGCTGGATTTCCAGCGATAATCGGACATTTGGCAGCTATGCGCCAGGAATTTTATCGAGTCTGAGATAAGCGTTGCTAATAGCACGCTATCTCAGCGATAAAATTCATCGATAGCCGGCGATAAATATCCTAGCGCTAAGTGCGCTTAGCGATATTTATCGCCGGTTGTTGATAATATGGCCCACTTTCTTTCTCCATCAACCATCGGTTTCATTCATTGGGTGGTTGCCACCCTTCACTGGGTTTATATTTAATCATTTATCTATTTATTTAGTATTTTTGATATACCGCTGCGAGACCCTGAAGGGTGACAAGGCGCTTTACAACACAGGTTCATTGTGAGGATCATAAAATGTGCCCAACATCTGAAAGGTGGCAGCGATATTGCATAATCTATACAATAGTAAGATACGCATGTGTTATAATTAGCAGGAAAAATGTGCTTGAATACTAATGGGCTGACATCTTGTTTGTAGCAGCAGGGGAAATGAAAAGATATATACAATGCAACAGTAAGGCATGAAGAGTCTTTCTACTCCATAGTGAGAATATGTTTGCACCAAGACAGAATGTCCAATGATGTTAGGTCATGTGTTAGTGATAGCTCTTTAAGTTGGATTTGGTAGTTTGAAGTGCAGGAAAATGTTGTGTATGAAGGGGGCCAAACCAAATATTAGGTACATTCTCTCAGGAAAAGTCTGCTTGACAGTATAAGTTTATAAAGAAGATTTTGGGATAATAGAGTAGATTAACTTGTTATGCTTCTGAGTCAGTGCTTATTTTGAGCTGGTGGTTGTAGGTTGAGTCCACCGGCACAAATGTTGGGACTTTGCACTTGTTGACTCATCAGAATTTGATCCGGAGCAAAAGAGAGAAAAACACACTAGAGCGAAAGAAGGAGGCAGACAAAAACAGAAAAACCATGACAAAGGGAGAAATCAGGAACATTCAAGAGTGAAATAAAGGGGCACAGGGTGCCTGGTGGTGGATTAAAGTGGTATGATGTGAAATCCACATCGTACATCCTTGGTATTCAGCACACTCGCCAGCTGTGAACTTCTGAGCAAAACCATGGTCCTTTGCATTTATTCCTTTACAAAGTAAGTGCTGTTCTGAGATTACTGGACTATTCCAATTTTTGTGGAGGATAGGGGTGGAAGGGAAGGAATTAAGTCTATGATCTTGAATGTGACCACCTAGAAGTAGAGAAAAATAGAAGAATTAGCAGTTTTAGGGACCTCTAGAGGAAATGATTGTGTCAATTTAACTCTTATTAGCCCAGCAACAGAATGAAGGATAGCTTTGATCGGGGTAGGGCTCGATTTTGGGAGTCTGGTTAGTAGAACGTTCATGTATTCTGGGCAGCACATCACCAGTGCCTATTCTGGGGATATGAAGTCATTTTTGGAAATGAAATGTCTGATCTTACAGAGGAGTGTAAGTTGAACTCCAGAACGTTTTCCGATTTCCTTATTAAGGTCAAGATTTAGAGAACTATCTAACGTTATAGTGGCTGATTTCACAATCTCAGGAAAGATTTTCAAGGCCTGTAACTAAGCAAAGCAGTCTGGAGGCAGGGCCTCGGAGCTGTTTGCTGATAGTAGAAGGAACTCCTTCTCTAATGACTTAAGTTTGTTTCATCCAGAACATCAATGAGCTGATGTCAGACAGACAATGGGATAGAGGGTTCAGAATATCTGGTAAAAGAGCTGTCTACTGCCCGCGTACTGGTAGAAGTTGATACCTGCTTTAGAGGAGATCTCAGTACAAAGGTTTAACATGCAGGTTGATTAGTAAGGGGCGAGGATGGATCCTGTGGTGCTCCAAAAGGAACAGCTGTTAGTGCCAAAAGTAGTTACATTTTTAATGCATTGCATTGCACTTTGTTAGATGAATATGCTTTGAAACATTTTAGTACCATCACTTTGAATTTGGGCAAGAAGGGTAGCCCTGTAATGTGTCTCTAAGTTTTGAAGTTGTCAGGGTTAACGTTTAAAGCTTTAGTTGAAGACAGACACAACCCAATTTAAGGGCATCTGGGAAGGTTTCATGTGTAACAGAAGAGTTTATGATTTTCAGTTGTAGGGGAAGAGGGAATCACTGTCACATGCATCAAGCTAGGATTTTGCGAGTCCTTAATAGCGAATATTAAGGATTCGCAATTCAAGATCGCAAAATCCTATGCATGTAGGAATCGCTATAATAATAGCGATTCCTTCACATTCACTTATTTGCGACTCGCAAATTGCGAGTCACAAATAAGGAATGGCTTCCCATTCATTCCTATGGGCCTACAGGCCCATAGGAATGAATGGAAAATTACGACGCTATTTGCGAGTACCAATAGGTACTTCGCAAATTGCGCATGCAATTTCAAGGGTGCAGGGGTGTCAAAAGGACACCCTGTTGCACCCTGAGGTTGATCCGTGCACATATGTTGCGCACACACATGTCCCAAGGACATGTGTGTGTGTAACCTTCAACTTTGAAAAATGCACTTTAGTGCATTTCTCAAAGATTTTGCAATTACCATGAAGTTCAACTTCATGGTAAATTGCGCCCTAGTCAACGAAATCGCTAATTTTTTTACTTTGTTGCATTGCATTTAAGGAATCTCAAATTGCGATTCCTTAAATGCAATCATAATTTAAGTAGTCGCAATCGTGCGATTCCTTAAATTGCGATTTTGCAGTTAGGATGATGCATCCCAAATGCAAAATACAGGTCGCAAAGGGCAGATTCTGCGAATCTGCCCGTTTGCGACCCGATTTTCGGATGATGCATAGGGCCCTGTGTTCCTTAGCAGGGGAATACCATCCTTGAGTACAGGGGAAAGGTGATGGCTTTGTGCTTGAGATGGCTATTTCTCAGTCTCGATGCTTCAAACCTAGTGCTCATTGGAACACTGCGGGCCTTCTGTCATTTGTCAAGATGTGAACATAATTGTTCTACATTTGTTTTTTCCACCTCATTTAAAGTTCTCATCCTGTCTCTACCAGTCAAATATCTGAGAATCTAATTGAAGGGTGCAGGATCAGAAAATGAAAGTTAGACATAATTCATACGATATTCAATTAATAGTAGGCACCAGTGAGATGTCCATTATTCCTGCAAAGTCTTGCATAATTTTAGAAATTTCGCTCTGTACTTGTTACATGAAATGAGGATATTACGCCATGTCGCGGAATTACATGCTGTTTGTGGCAAGAATACAGTGTGAGTGCGTGTGAACAACACAATCAGAGCGTGAGTAGCAGATCTTTGCGGTGTTTGTTTTTTACACTCTTATTTTAGCACAAAATGGGTTCTCACATCCAAAATTAACACGAGGGCGCATTTTTGGCGCTAAAATATAGCTTCGAATGCCATTCTTGCATTTTGTGTAATACCAAATAATTTTCTGAAATTTGGCATAACTACACAAAAGCCAATTATGCACATTTTGCACTTTCCTAGTTAATACCTCAGCTAACCAGCAATAACTGTTGTTTCAGCAACACCCCTTAATACCAAGAAAAAAACAGCAACGTATTTCTACAGCTAAGTTTAATTTTTCACTCAAATGTCAGCATTAAATGTATTAGAGAACATGCAATAATTTTGCTGACCGCCATCCTAATGAGGATATCCACTTAGTTCTCAAACACCATAATTTAATTTTGACTAAATAGGTACATATTCCCCAAATAAAATATTATTACCCCAAATAACAGCTTTTTATTTAGAAAATTAATCAGTCTAGGGTCCAAATTCCAGTTTGCCATTTTCATCCAGAATTCCCAGGTTCTACTGCCCTGCATGGACAGAAACTGCTTCATATGCCCATCATATGTTTGTGCTAACAACTAATGGGCCGATTACGATGTTGGGTGGAAAGCCTCCTCCCGACAGTCGGATTCTCCTCGACCGTGTCGGAGTCCTTCCGACCAACTTGGTCAGTTTACAATCTGCCCGACCGATTACGATGTTCGCAGCTGGAAAGTAAACCGCGCGGTCATTCCGAATTGGTTCCGACCGGCTCTCGGAGGATTCGTGTTGGTCGAAACCGCATTGTACACCCCTATGGACAGCGTTTCCGACCTCGGGATTACAATGTCAATTTCCAACAGCCTTTCTGCTTCAGTCTGTTTGACACAAAAAGGCTCTCAGAAAGTGACTTTGGGGGCCCCTGGCCAGGCCCCCTTCATCCTGCGGCCTCCAGTTGGGGGCCGGGGGAGTACCTAAGGGACCCCCCCGTAAAACCCTGCACTGTATTGGAGGCACCGTGGGGTGCCTGCGACTCGAGGCCGAGTCGGTGTCGGGCGAACATCGTAATCGGCCCCTAAATGTCAGGTGTATTATTACATCGCTAGGTTTGCAGCATGAGGGACGCCCTTATGTGGCTAAGATATTGCTTAAGGGTTGCTCATATCATGTGCTTTGTTCAAGTTCTTTCTGATTACAGTGGGCTTTCAGTGCGGACCCTGGATTGACAGGGCTATTGCATTACTTGAATGATTTCTTCTTTGTGGCAAGCACGTGTAAAAGGGCACTGCCCCAATGCTCTTACCTGTGCGAGTCACTACTGGTGGAAGGGCAGTGGAAGATTTCAAAAGCTTGATGGTGGAGTTTAGTGTGGCAACGGCCGTAAAGAAAATGTAAGGGTCCTGAAAAATATTTACATTTCTTGGAATTGAACTGAATGTGTGAAGATGGAGGCACGGTTCCCAAGTGTGAAGGTGCAGTTCTCATTGGATTGTTGGAGGAGTCAGTGGTGGCTGAACAATCGAAGTTGAAGAAAATACTGGTGTGCTGTGGCTTCTCAAATCTATCATGCCAGATTTTGTAGTGGTAGAAGGGGTTGGGTTGCATGAATGGTTGAGACTAAAAGAGCAGTAAAGGCAAATCTGCATGTATGGGTAGACGCTTTAAGAATAATTCATTGAGTGATGGTGTGAAAATGAATAAGAGGGTCAAATCTGCTCTCACTTATTAGACCTCTGGAGGTTTTATTATGTCCTGGCAGTGTTGATGATGTGAAGAACATAAACAAGCTAGATGAGGTCAGAAGGGCAGGAACAGCTAATTGTTTTGAGTTTTTGAGCCTAATTTATAGTTTGGCAGACGAGGTTAACTCCGACAGGGCGAAGGAGTAAATTACTCTGTCATGCTGGCAGGGGCACTGAAAAATGGCTGTATGTCCACCCATCTAAATTAGGAGGGGCAGATATCCAGCCAAAACTCTGGTGGGCATTACTCCATTGGGCCGTTGGAGGAGGTTGACCACGGAGGAGATGGAATACTCTCTGCTATCATCAGACTATGGTCTGTTCAATTCAAAATTGAGCAGGCGGACATAATGTTGGTGGGGAGGGAACTTGGTCACCGTTGTGACAGAGCTCCCTCTTAGCCAACATTTTAATCAGGCCCTTTGTCATTAAAGTTTGCAGTGGAGTTGCTAGGAAAAGAATTGGAAAACAAGAAAGGAACTTCAAATGTGGTAATGAAACACTTGTGGCACTGCATAACAGATAGAAGTAAAACAATGAATAGGTGCTCTGGTTTCTGAGAAGACCTATACTGGAATGCCTGACCTTTAACATCATACTTGGAGCTAGACATATTCCTGGTGTGAATAATAGTATTGTGGATGTTTTGTCTTATTTACAGTGGTGTAGATTCCATAGAGTGGCACCAAGAGTGGGCGAAGCCTGCAATGCAAGAGGTAATTTGAGAGATAAAAGGGTGACGGTGTTTAGGATGAAAGTTCCTTTAAAGAGTGAGTTGGAGAATTGAAAATCCTTGTGGTATGAATTAAAACAGGGACCCTGGAGTTGTGGCAGGCTAGGACAAAAAAATGCCACTCGGCTGACTAAATTATGCATCAAGAAAAGCCAAATTGTGCAGCATTATGCAGCACATGTTGTGATAGTATTTCTTCATTATTTTGTCATTTTATTCATTGGAACTTTTTTCAGGCAAATATTTCACTTAATTAGTACCAGTTTAACCACCAAATACAGCAATCTGCACCTGAAAGGCGACCATTCAACTTTTGCGGAGGGACTTCCCTAGAACACATTTTGTGACGTTTAAGTAACTTTTGATCTGTTTGAGCTAGAAACTAATTTATTTTGTTAAAATCTGCAGATTATGCAGCAGTGTTGTATTATGTGGCAAATGCATCAACATAAAGTAAACTAAAGTCTACAATTGAAAATAGTCATCCTTCTTGTATCTTCGTGGGAAATTAGCTCAATATGTTTTTATCTTTTCATGTACAGCAATCATAAAACCAATGAAATGAGTCACAAACACTGCTGGGAATATCTCCTTCTAAAACTTCACTTGTCACAATTCTTATCACGGGATATTGAAGCCCTCGTTATGCTTAGCGCCACCATAATTGCACAACTTGAAAAAAACTGGTTGCCTGTCATTGAGATTACAATGCAGCCACGTGACATGAAAGTTTGATACTGGTCTAGATAAGCCTTACACCACATGTGCAAAACATGGATAAACTAACAGACAGGGCCAAAGGAGCACACGCGTCATAACAGGCACAAAGACATGGAAAACTATATGCAGAGGAGGACCAAGAAATCAGAAGGCCATAATTACTACGGAGCGAATTCCTTTTCAGGTGAGAATTGCTGTTTGCACCTAAAATAGAATACCAAGTAGGTTAGTATTTGCTCTTGAGTAGTCACATATGTGCTTTTTACCCATGAACAAATTAAGTATCACATTCTATTTGCCAACACATTTATGGAAGGTAAAACCTGGTGAGAATCTTTTTGACAAAGAGTGTGAAATTCCAATGTGGGTACCCTGGAATGCATTCCAGAGTGTGTAAATAAGAAGTTCACTCTATTTGTCCACAAATTCTTTGCCATGCAAATTGAGCAAAGGGGCCGATTACGATTGTGGGCGGAAAGCTTCCGACCGACAGTCGGATTCTCCTAGACTGTGTCGGAACCCATCCACCTGACTCGGTCGGAATCCAATCCTCCGACCGATTACGATGTTCGCGGTCGAAAGGGAAACCATTTGGACATTCCGAATTGGTTCAGATCGGCTCTCGGAGAATCCGTGTCGGTCGGAGCCAAATCGTACAGCTCTACGGACAGCGTTTCCGACTGACTGATTTCAATGTCGGATTCCAACAGCCTTTCCAACTCAGTCTGTCTGACACGAAAAAGCTGTCGGAAACTGACTTTGGGGCCCCTAGCAGACCCCCTTCATCCTGAGGCCTCCGGTTTGGGGCTGTGGGGATGCCCAAGGGGCCCCCCTTTAAAACCATGCGTTTTCTTTCTTGCTGAGTATTTACTGTACTGTTGTTTCTTGCTACTGATTTGCATTCTCACGTTTCCCAACACTGTCAGTGACTTTAGTGGCTTTCGTGCCTTTAGCTTCCTCTTTTATCCACTGTGTGGCAAGCACCATGGGGTGCCTGAGACAGGGTGCAAGGTTTTCCGCAGACACCCATTTTCCCCATAGGAGCCAGTGTCGGAACACGGGCTCCCATAGGAGTCAATGGGAGTCCGACTGAATGGTGTTCGGAAACATTGTAATCGGTCGTGTGGAACGCCGATCCCGAGTCGGTCAGAACCGATTCTGAGAAGGAGTTGGGCAGAAAGTTTCCGCCCGACATCGTAATCGACCCCAAAGTACGTAACTTGCAGTTGCACGTGTGAAAATAACACCTGTAAAATTAGTGCAATGGTCAAATATCACCCTACTTGGATTCTGTTTCCGGTGCAAATAGTCATTGGCACCCACATGGAGTTAGCCCTGAGATTGTGATCAACCTACTAAAGAAATGGTAGAAAGGTATGAAAGTTATGTGATTCTCAACATACTTTCAGCTAACCAGACAAGACCAAGACCAGTGAGGCAAAAACTTGCAAGCAGGCACTGAGGTTAAAGTTGTAACTATAACCAAACAGAAGACTTGGAGTGACTTGATAAGATGTGGACATACCTCAAAGAGAGGGAGCAGACACTCCATATTGGATATATGTAATACTAAACTGACACACAATGCCCATCACCAAGAACACAGGTTTTACTGTTATGGGACTATGTTAAGATTTACAGCAAAGTTAAAATGAAGGTTTAAGGCTGGGGAATGCCAACTAAAAGAAAACTGTGAAAGCAAAACACCAGCTACTGAAGCCAGTAATTCGGGGTATGGCTATGGGACTGCCATCGTCAATCCGTTGGTGGCGGTCCAAACGCCATCGGACCGTGGAGGTCTGCCAGCCACATTACAATGGCGGGTGGATGTTTGGCAGTCGGAAAGACCAACGCCAGGCATTCGACGAGCTCAAGGAGCCTGTCGGTGCATAAGAGGGAGTTGTATCCCTACAACACTGGCGGGGCCTGATCAGGAACCGCTGTCGGGATTACATTGTCCCTTTCTGCCGGCCGTTTCATGGCAGTTAACCCGCCATGAGAAGGCTAGCAGAAAGGGATTTTGGGGGCCCCTAGAGGGCCCCCTTCCCCCCTGGACCTCCGATATGGGTGCCCCCCTACATATCCATGCACCATGTGGCAAGGAACCGCATAGTGCCTGCCACAAAGTGCAGGGATATGCAATATGTGTAATTTTTGTACTGTGGCGTGTGCTTGCAGCCTGCAGCACACGCCGCAATACAAAACATACACATTGCGACAGCCTTGAAGGTGGTCGCATCGTAATTCCTATGGCGAGACCATCGACATCTAGTTGGGTGGTCCCATGCCCCACCAAGATGGCGATCGGACGATAGTCCGACTGTCATCATGATCAGGCCCTAAATAATCTAAGAGTTGAGCAAGTACTCGAGGCATTAAAGGTGCTGCGTAGGAAAGAGTAAGCAAACATAAAAGGACAAATCCTAATTAATAATTCTCCACAAAGTCATAGTTAAATAGGGAATGCAGCCAGGATAAAAGAGGAAGCTAAAGGCACGAAAGCCACTAAAGTCACTGACAGTGTTGGGAAACGTGAGAATGCAAATCAGTAGCAAGAAACAACAGTACAGTAAATACTCAGCAAGAAAGAAAACACACAGTAACACCCTTGGTGCAAATATTGGACA
The DNA here is from genome assembly GCA_963921515.1 of Calotriton arnoldi. Classification (NCBI taxonomy): domain Eukaryota; kingdom Metazoa; phylum Chordata; class Amphibia; order Caudata; family Salamandridae; genus Calotriton; species Calotriton arnoldi. Next base: position 362,087 of record CAWUFW010011215.1, on the reverse strand, counting down.
TGACCAAATACAGGTGCGAAAAGAGGCTCTGGCTGTTATTGTCCAGAAGCACCACAGACTACACCCAGGGACAGGAAGCTACATATAGAGAGGCAAAGGTTAAGGACCCGAGAATTATTGATACCACTGGACAGGTTCAGTAATGACACTTGTAAATCCAGCATCAAAAATGCCCTAAAGCACGATCTTCAAAGGACTGAAAAAGGGAAGGTCTTCGGTCGGGATCGCATGCCAGCAGATATGGGAATAAATGTAATCAAAAAGCTAGAGATAGTCCTGATAACTATAAGTCTAACAAACACCTGGGCGATAGTGGGAAAATATTCCCACAATAAATATTGCAACCTTTCCAAAATTGGTAGTAGGAGACAACATTCTCATGGCCACACAAGAAAAAGGGTTCAGAAGTGAATACTCCACCGTAGATCACTGTCTGATTATCACACATCACATCTATAAACAGACCAAAAGCAAGTGAAGGTAGCAGCCTGATTTCACGTTTTTTTCATTTCAGATTGGCTGTCACACTAGGATCTAGTTCTCCGCTTTGACACAAGGTGAGTTTGACAGGAATTAACAGCAAAACACAAAAAGAGGCAGGAGGAGATTTAGAGACCTGAAGGGGTCACCTCCTCTAATCAAGAACCAACAACTCAAAAGGGACTCCTGGGTCTATAGGAAGTGGAATGGTACTAAGGGGATGTCCCTTTTCAAGGACGGTTTCCCTCACCCACCCGAAGGTGGCATGCTCATCATAGGGTAACCTCCTCACATTCTGAACCTAGTCACAATGCGGGCTACAACCCAGTCTCTAAGAGGAAGGATCTCAGGGATGTATTATTTGGTAAAGAGAGGTATTCTAAACCTTGTGTGAGCAGGGCATGATGAGGAGTGAAAAGGAAAAGGAAAAGTACTGGGCGCAATCCGCGCTATCAGAAATCGAGGACTACAGGAATCGACGCTCCCCTGAGTTTGTGCCAAGGTTAAGCGGAGGTCTGTTACCTGACTTTAGCAGGTTAAACACCAGTGGCATCCTGACTGGTTAGCCCCCCACTCCAACCACAGGTTCTGTATATCACTACTATTATATTTTGCTTACTTTACATTGCATTTGGTCATATACATTACATTACACACATAAGGTCCTGATGAAAGCTGCCACACCTCTGCTGAGGGTATGAGGCTGAAACATGTCGACCAATTTCACCACTCTGTGATAGAATAAATCTCCTCTATCATAGTCTTGCTTTAATCTTGTCCCAGGGGCGCCACATTAAAATTTATTGTGCACCATGGAGGTGGTTTTATCTCACATTTTGCACTTTTCCTTTTCACTCCTCAGCACGCCCTGCTCACACAAGGTTTAGTATACCTCTCTTTACCAAAGAAGACATCCCTGAGCTCATCTATCTTAGAGAGGGGGCTGTAGCCCGCATTGTGACTTGATTCATAATGCGAGGAGGTAACCCTATGATGAAGCATGCCACCTTCGGGTGGGTGAGGGAAACCATCCTTTAAAAGGGACACCCCCTTAGTACCATTCAACTTCCTATAGACCCAGGGGTCTATGTAGGAATTACAGCAGACTGCTCAGCCTCATAAGCCTGTGTCAGACGAAAAGGCATAGTTTCCCTGAAAAATTAAAACTATGGAAATTAACTGTGTTCTACCTGGTTTCGTGAGCTATGGCACCTGTAGCAATTTCATACATAAGTCCCTTAAGAAATGGTAGGGTTGTGCAAAATGTACACAATTACCTTTAGGTAATTGCATGAAATTTCTGTAAATTTATGCAAAACTACATGGAATTATGTGAAATGCAAAACATGCATATGGTACAAAATTTTACTAAAAAACATTCCTTTGTATCTAATTTGGACTCAAGTATGTATCTACAAAAATAGTGCAAAAAACAGCATCGGCTCGTGTTCTGGTTGTTTGCGTTGTTCCCAGGCGCTTAACCAAAATTTTTGCTGTAAACAGCATGTTATTACATGATGTGGCGTAATGATGTAACTATTTTCAGAAATATCTCATAACAATCATAATGGTAAATTGGGCAATATTACGCAAGCACAAAGGAAATTTCACCCGGGCCTAATAAATACCAGGGAAATCAACAGCAGCCTGCTAGGGCTCTAAAATGATCACTGTGCCAGGTCAGGGGATATAGCCTGTGTAATTTGACAAAAGACTGTAGTGTGAGGAGAATGATTGAACAGGAATGCATTAAATTGACTCTTCCATTTTCTCTCCATTTGGAACAATTGTCTGAAAGTCTTATCCTAGATAAGGTGTCACACACTAAAACAAACCACAAATTGTTATCAGTCCTGATGACTGAAAGCAACTTAGTGATACTAGGCAGCATGCCAGCTGGCCCAGAGAAACAACTGTATACTGGAGACAGTTGGTTAGTTAACAGTACCTTTAGCTTCTTTTTCTGCATCTGTAAACAGAGCTAGGAGAAGGGGAAGTTGCGTAGAATTTGAATAATCTTCAAATCTTGTTCTAGTAACATGGATATGTTATTAAATCTCCCTCCACTTTGGGTAATCTCCTCCCGGAATGCTTATGCCTTAACCGCGGCGGCAATTCCGCCGCGGTGCGGCGGTTTAGCGGAGTGGGCGGGGCCGCGTCGGCCAACGGACGTTCGCTGCACTACAGAGGTAGTGCTCGCGACAGCCGTTGGCCGACGGACGCACGCAACGGGTTAAAGACTGTTCTACAAGGAATAAACACTGTGTTTTGATATGGGGCTTCAGCCAATGTGGATATTAGTCTGATTTATATTTCAAAGGAAGTTCCTTAAATCAGGGGTCTTCAACGGGCAGCTCAGGAGTGTCTGGTGGCTCACCATTACCCTGGAAGTAGTTTCTTGAAGTGCAGCCCAGCACAGTACATAGCAGCTACCCATTTTGAAGATGGCAGAGCTACACATCTCCGTATCCTTGCAATGGCCAGCAGCCAAACCACTGGCAGGGCTACACTCTTACATATAAAGACACACTGCAGAACCTGCAACGTGACTACCGGTCTCCACTATCAATTTCCTAAACCAAATGGAGGCTGGCCAGTTTTCAAACCCCTCTCTATTAATTATACAGTACCTGTGAGAAGTGGGCCAGAAAAAAGACCCAGAGAAAGCCAGAGTAGAGTCGCTAGACTGTGGGACTACCAGAGGCTGAGTGGAAGCATGTGATAACTGTGACCCAATAGGCTTGTATTCCATTAGAGTCAATGGGGTAACCCAGTGTCCCTCAGAACCTGTGTATTAACAAGAAACAACTACAAGTGGTTCTGTCGAGGAGAGACCAATTGCTTAGTACATGTAAAGAATTAATTAGCAAAGCTAAAGTCTAATACATTCTTTTAAGACTTTTAAATGGAACACACAGGAAAAGGTTTTTTCAATGCGTAGTATTTACTAGTTCATTTCATGGCTGTCATTTTTTTATAAATCTCAATACATAAGTGACATGTAAATAAAGTGAATCAAGTGAACAAGGTGATATGAGTGACACTGTGATATATTACATGAAGTGCACATGAAATATACAAGAATTGAGGACTAAAAAAGCGAGATCTGCCCTAACAAACTTTTCTATAATTTTTCACAGTCCTTTTATTACATGCTTTTCTTGGGTTGAGAGAATTGTGGGGCATGAGCGGGTATAACTGTCCACGTTTCGACCCTGTGGTTTTCGCAACTGAAATGCATCACAGCGGGTCTTCCTCAGGATTTAAAGCAGTAGTTGACAGCCAAGATCACGAATTGATAAAAATCCACGCCCCTCTGAATTGTAATAGTGGTGGATGGCATATATCCAGAAACATTCATCAGGTATGAGGGCCTGAGATGGTTGTATTAATTATGATCCAAAGTTTTAAAGGTGGTCGTATGAGGATTACCACCTGTGCAATCAAAAGCACCAGCCAGGTTGGGATCTTGTCTGATCAATCAGAGGCAAGGCGAATATTCAGCCACACTCTCATGAAGTCTTCGTTTTGATTTAAGCACACAGTTAATGTGTAATCCTCAGCACCTCGAGAATTACACAGGTTTGAGAACTGCTTTGATTGCACAGGTGGTAATCCTCATTTACAAGCCTTTATGTAATAGTGTTTCTGTGGTCAAAATGGAGTACGGATACGTTTGTGCTGAAGAAAACGTCCTGGCATGGCAGAATCGATGAAAGAGGAAGGTCAACCCACTTGGGCAGAGACTGCTGAACCCCTCTTGCCTACCCTGAGAGACCATGCCAAATTACAGGAGCATGAGGACACTGACACTGTTTGGGGACTCCAAGCCCAGGAAACACTGCAAGGAGGTGGAGAAGTGGATCCATAACCGTGCCTGCATTATAAAGCACCGTCTTTACTCCCACCGCATGGGACACTGACAATCTGCAATGGGACTCAATGTCTTAGGAGACACTGCGAGGGGCAGCGGTGCAGAGCCCGAATTGTGCCAGTGCTATAAAGCTCCACCACTTCCCTGCCATCGTAGGACACGGACATTCTGCGTGAGGACTCCAAACCCCATAGACTCTAATCGCTATAAGGGGCCACCTCTTCGCCTGCTGTGTGGGAAGTGCCAGAGCAAGGCCCAGGTCAAGGGCAGGCCCATGCTCACCTGTGTTCGCCCAGAAGAGGTTTGGCTATGGTATCGCCCAAGTGTCTCCTGCCCTGCTTCTTCCCCCTTTCATGTACAGTGGAATGTACCCTAACTGGGTTTCCATCAGCCGCTAACCATGATTCAGATCTGGGTTCTCTTAGCTGTGGCTGGGGTGTCTGGCAAAAAACGTATGTCTTCAGTACGTTGGGCTCCTTGTGATGATATCATCTCGCTTTCCCACACTGGCATTGAGGATGGCTGACACCGCAACACGCTGATGCAGTCAGAGCACTCCTTCTGATTGGAGGTGCTATACTCCGCTCTTACACATTGAGCTGGGCTGAGGAACACTGGTGAGACGACTTAAAGCTGAACTACACTGGTGAGACGGTATCTGTGTGTCTTTCCAGACTGTCATATAAGTTTAAAGGAAAGTAACACCCTTAAAGGAGTCTGGCTTTTATTACTTTGTGATCCTGCTTGTTTGGGAATCTGCACAGGCAGGAATAGTTAACTAGCTCTTGTCTGCTCTACCATAGGCTGCATAAGGGGATGCGTGAACTTTAGAATAAATGGCTCTTAGTGCATGATTCAGCCCATCAGCCTTGTGAGAATTGTACAGTGGGAATGTTTTGTCCGACATCCTCTTCTTCACTTCAAAAGAACAGCGTGCTCATCTCTTCACGAGATTCGGCAATTTAAAGGAACGTCGTGCCCATCTCTTCACAAGATTTGACCCTGCTTCAGAAGAACATCGAAGCCATCTCTTCACAAGATTTGACCCTGCTTCAGAAGAACATCGAGGCCATCTCCGAACGAGATTTGACCCTGCTTCAGAAGAACATCGAGGCCATCTCTTCACAAGATTTGACCCTGCTTCAGAAGAACATCGAGGCCATCTCTTCACAAGATTTGACCCTGCTTCAGAAGAACATCGAGGCCATCTCCGAACAAGATTTGACCCTGCTTCAGAAGAACATCGAGGCCATCTCTTCACAAGATTTGACCCTGCTTCAGAAGAACATCGAGGCCATCTCTTCACAAGATTTGACCCTGCTTCAGAAGAACATCGAGGCCATCTCCGAACGAGATTTGACCCTGCTTCAGAAGAACATCGAGGCCATCTCTTCACAAGATTTGACCCTGCTTCAGAAGAACATCGAGGCCATCTCTTCACAAGATTTGACCCTGCTTCAGAAGAACATCGAGGCCATCTCCGAACGAGATTTGACCCTGCTTCAGAAGAACATCGAGGCCATCTCTTCACAAGATTTGACCCTGCTTCAGAAGAACATCGAGGCCATCTCCGAACGAGATTTGACCCTGCTTCAGAAGAACATCGAGGCCCTCTCCAAACGAGATTTGACCCTGCTTCAGAAGAACATCGAGGCCATCTCCGAACGAGATTTGACCCTGCTTCAGAAGAACATCGAGGCCATCTCCGAACGAGATTTGGCGCGTTCCATCTGGTACACTCATTCCCCTCTGCAGTGCGAACTTTTGATTTCGCCAAGTTGGGAGGCTACGTGAGCTTGGTTAGGAGGAGCAATACGAGCATATGATTGCAGTTGAAATACAATTTATCAAAAAGATAGAATTCACTGCCTCTGGTTTGAGGGGATTTGATATTGAGGTGCCCTGTCTTTCCCGCCAGCCCGTGTGAACGTTTCCTCTTCCTGACACCTCAGGGAAAATTCTGCTTCAGCATATAACTACTGTGCCACCTACTGGATGTTTCCAAAATATCATCTGAAGTACTGCTTTGTACCATTTCTGTGCTTACATGAAGATATGATTTTGCTCCCTCAGTGATCTACATGACAGTGTATCACCTATTGAAACCAGTGATTCGCACACTACTATACCCTAGTTATTAAGTAAAGTCAATCAGTGATCCACACATTTTCAGTGGATTTCCAATCAGTGATTCACACACTTTCAGTGGATCACCAAGCTGAACCAGTGACCCACACACATATACGCCGGAGGGATATAGACCGCTGGACACCTTGTGTCATTTAATTCATGTTACTGATCTTAGTGGAAATTTGATTAGTAATATGTTGTTAATAATTATTGGTGTGGATTTAGCACATAGCACCATGAGAGAACTCTCACACCATCCAAAGCATTGCATCACCACTCTTCTTTATGACTACTCCGAGGGAACCACAAATGATCTGGAATAAATGGAAGAACGTTTTCAATAACTATCTCATGGTTTGTGGTCCTAGTGTGAGTATTGAAAGAAAAGTGGCATTATTGTTACATTGTTTGGGTGCAGCGGGGCAAGAAACCTTAGGACACTTATCTGAGCTATCTGATAATGATGCAATGGATTTAAAGTGTTTTGAAATATGCTTAAAGAAACTAGATAAGTGTGAAGTGGCCAAGTCCCCTAGGCAACTTGGACTCTAACGTGCACTGCTATATTTGATATACCTCAAAATAAACTGTGTATACCAATTCTTTTCAAATTCTTTCAAAAAAATTTACTTTTGCTTTTAAACATTTCATGACAAAACAAGAAACTAGATAACCATTTTTTTACCCAGAATAAGCACCATACTGGAGAGATATTATTTTGAGAAAAGGAAACAGAAGGAAGGTGAAAGTATAGAGGAGTTTGTATCTGACCTGAGAAAATTAGCGGCAACATGCAAGTTTGGCGCATCACTTGATAGAACATATTCATGACCAGTTTTTGTTAGCATGCAACATTGATAGAGTAAAAGTAGTATTATGGCTCAAAGATGCTTTCCCTGAAATTAAGTTCTCATTGTTTCGAAGCAGGTAGAACACGTTATCCCATGTACAAGAACTGAAAGTTTAAGCTAAATGTAACACAGGTGAAGAAAAGGGGAAGGTAAATGCTGTGAAACAGAAAAAGAGAGAGTAGTTTAAAGCAAATGACAAGATATTTAAAGGGCAATGTTGCAGATGTGGAATGACAGGCCATATGGCTAATTAGAGAGAATCTCATGCGTGGAGGGCTGCATGCAATTTTTGGGGCAAGAAGGGACACTTTATTGCATGTTGTGAAAGAAAGAAGTATGGAAAAAAAAGCTCCAAGGTATCAGAAATATGTGATGAAATAGAATTGCAGATGGGTGACGCAGATGAGGGCAAACCCAAAGATATTGTGAAAATAGAAGAAATAAACTTAGAGACAATGTTTGAGTCATGTTCTAGGCTAACTACCATTTCTGGAAAGGCTCTTTCAGGAAAGGTAAATAGAACCCCACTAAACAGAAGGAACATTCTGTTATATTCCATATAGGTACCCCAATATAGGCTTGGGTAACATCCCAACCTTACCCCTATATTCGTCCCTACATTACATACACAACGGGCTGCTAGGACTGACCCTTTACCTAGTTACAGTACTGCTTACAGAACGTGGGGTTTTCCCTGAACAATAGCCTCATACATTATCCATGAGGATCCTTGGATTCTTGGAAACTCAGCAGGACTACCATCTCCTGCATAATAACTATGTACCAGGTTCATTCCCAACGTCATCCTAAGTCAGACAGTGGCACAGCAAGGTAGAACCCCTGGGGATACCTTCGGGTATATAAACATCACATTTTGCTGAGATAGTCAGAGGAGATCACGACTTCCATGCCGACACACTGACGCGAGACACTGAGGTTCCTGCATGCAGACACTCCAGCTCGCAGTGGTCTGAACATCCCTTGCGGGGTGTCCAACTCGAGACCAAGAAGGGGTCCCACAGTCTCTCACTTCAGGTAATGGGGTTGACTTTATCCTAGAGGGATTCTTGGTTTTAACACCTACACACATGCTAGGTACACTTAGGCACATCTAGTTAGGGTAGCATCGTAGGAGTACGCATTTTATTATCATGTATTTTATATACTTGCCTGTATTCAAGGTTACAGCAAAATGGTAGAAATCTACCATCCTTTTACCTTTTTAGTGCTTTTAATCATTTATATCTGTTACTGTCTAGTGGTTCTTTCAGCACACCTATTTTACACTAGAATGACGAATGTTCAAAAATGCCTATTGAAAACGTCCATATCGTTTATTCTGTGTATCTCTCTGAGTCAAAGTAGGCAAGAGTGACTGAGCGAAAAGTATTGCACTTATTCCACAGTTCTGAGGGATCAGGGTTGTCATGTTCGATAGTTGCCAAGAACTATTTTCTCCTTGGTAAGAGGAGTTTCTAGTGGCACTGTGAGCTAGCTGGCATACAGGCCAACATACCCGGTGGGGGTGTCTGGAATCAGTTCAGACACCAAGCCCGCAATGTATGTTGTCTAAACACGCAGATCCTATATAGGTTTTATAGGAACTACACGACATGGTGCCGCCAACGTTGGTTGGGTGCTTATTTAACGGTCAAATCTGAGTAGTTCAGTCGTGCTATTCTCAGAGACCCCTACTCACATTTCCCCAGAGACGTCTGGAGTGGGAGGGAACAAAAATCCACCGCAGCTGAGTAGGCAAAATCCTATGTATTGGCTGTTGGTTTAAACAAGCTTGAAGGACACATTGTTCTTATTGTGCATAACACATTATCTCAGTTCCCTTGAAGAACTCTTCTTACTAAAAACAATGACTGAGCAGGGAGACACCGTGCATGAACTGCTTACAACAGAGGAAGAAGAAGATGCAGATGCAGTACATCTTTCAGAAAATTTTAGAAATGCCATCACTAGCGTCATATGGCTTAACAGCTAGGGGTGGGTCAGTAACATTCGTGATTGAGGCACACAAATCATATAGGACAGAGGTATTCTATTCATGGGCTAGATTCCCACAGGCAGATGCACAAAAAAAAACATTTCATTACTATGTCGAAGATGACATACCGAACGAATATTGTCCCTATGAGGACATTGAAGTTCCGCTCACTTACCAGGAGCACATATACTGGTTTAAAGGCGCCCTCCCCCATACAAGATATAAAGTCAGACTCGGTCCGCTCGGAAGAGACGGAGCAACTTGGCCGGTACTAGCAGCCTACACACCATACCCTGACACTGAAACAATGCCAGCAGGAGACTTACTTACACTTCATAAAGAACTAATAAGACTTTACAGAAACATGACACAGTTCGTGATGAGAACACTCACACTCCAGCCAACCACAAATATAACAACAGGTCCAATTCAAACAATGACAACCAAAAATTACACCACAAACGTTACACGCGGTGATGGGTAAAATGCCCACTAAACGTGAACAAATGCCATTCTGGATAGCTCAAAAAAGAACACAGCTGGAGCCAGTATTTCCACACACTGGTCCACATGAAAAGCATAGAATGCTCACAATTTGCTTGCCAATGGGGATAGCTCCCCTGATAGAGGATTGTACTTCTTGGGGTACAGTCTTTGCTGCAATATATACCAGAACTCATGGTATCCCTTCATTAGCCATAATACAAGATGTATTAGGACAAATACAGAACGAGTTTGGAGCAGAACCTGCTCTGAACTTAGGGATGAAGTTACTAAATAATTTTGCCCAGGTATCAGCTATAATATTAGCAAATATTAAAGGGGAAGCAGCATCAGTGGCAATACGCCAACGCCTGAGAGATTTCACTCCGTTACAACAGGAGACAGAACGACCTAAAATTATTGAAACTGCTTATGCAGAATTAGGTAGAGATACTTTGGGAGCTAGACCAGTAAAACCTCAACTAATGGGAGGTCCAGAAAAAGAACAGGCAAAGCAAGCACCAGTTTCTTCAAAGAAGAAATGGGATAATAACAAACAACAAAAGAATAGATCTCAATCCAGAGGTAGGTCTCCTCAGCAGGAGCCCTCTGAAAGGAGGTATAACCTTAGGAATAGAGATAACATTAAAAAATCTGACAGGTATCAGGACACTGATACACGTTCCTCTCGTTCCTTTCAGGGTTCATAAAAAAACTCAGAGAGGGAAGGACGGTCAGAACACAGACCACAAGAGCGTACAAAGTCCAGAGACACGCAACAAACTTCAGACTAAGCTTCCAAAAAAGAAGAAAAGCCTAAAACAAAGCCTCAATTCAAAAAGAAGAAAGTAGCAGGTCTCAAAGTTAGACATGCCAAGAATTCTGAGGACTCAACTACTGAACGGGGAATGGACTCTGACGATGCTAGACAGCGCAGCAGAAGTAACAATAGCTCGCCAGAACCTGATGGAATTTCTGGTGACAGCGGAGTTGAGTGAATATATCACGGTGGAAACACCTGATACTAGGCTAAGTGTCCCACATAGGTTACATGAAATAATACTCCAAATGGAAGGGGACAAGCCCAGAAAAATTAAAGGTCTCTTTTGGGAGAACCTGACTTTTGGCTATGACATTCTTTTAGCTGAAAGAGATTGGCCCCCTGCTATTGTTATGGATTGCCCAAAGGGAGAAACGGTTATTTTTCAAGCCTTTTCCGACTTCGTTCCCACACACTTAAAACACACATACGCGCGGGAGTGGGCGGTGGCCCTTGCACCTGCACTATATCGCAACCATGTTGGGTGGGATGAAGAGTCAGCTCACCACGTGATACCACTAAAATCAACTCGAACTCCACAGAGACAGTATCCAATAAAACAGGAAGTGAAAAAACAGGTCAGGGAGATCTTAGATCAAATTGAGTACCAAGGTGTGATTGAAACCTGCACCTCATCAATGAATAATCCTTTGTTTCCCGTAATTAAACCCAATAATTCATATCGTCTAGTTTTAGATTACAGACATCTGAACTCATGCACAAAAACATTTGCAGTACAGAACGCACATAGTGCTGCATTGATGAATAACATCGTGCGGAAAAAATACAAAACTACACTAGATGTCTCAAATGGAGTTTTCTGTCAAAATATAGCACCTGAGAGTAGATATTTGACAGCATTCTCAGCGCTGGGGTCACAGGGACAATTTTGTCGACTCCCCCAGGGGTATAAGAACAGCCCGGGGTTGTTTTCCGCCAGGGTAACTGAGTTACTTCCTAATCTGGATGAGGAGGCATTGTCCTATGTAGATTATATTTATCTGACGGATGATGACCTGGAGGAACACTTGACCAGGGTGACCACCATAATTTTGGAATTTGACTCTGAGGGCTACAAGTTTAACTTTTTTAACTTTAAAAAATCAAAAATAGCCCACCTAAATGTCCTATTTTGGGGATATGAGCTTTCAAGTGAAGGAAAAAGTCTGGCAGCCAACTTTTTAGAAACGTTTGCGCTGCTCCAACCTCATTGAAAAATGTACAATCCATACTGGGATTCCTGAATTTTGGCAGAACATACATTTTGGATTACGCAGAAAGGGTTAAACCTTTCTACGACCTCATAAGACCTGATTTTTCAGTTAGGCAATGGGTACAGATACACACAGATATCCTTCGTTCCCTACAAGCTGACATGATAGCGTCCAAACACTTACAGACACGCGTAAATGTCCGCAATCTAGTAATCAGTATAGTTGCGGGTCAATCTGGGTACACCTACTTAACATACAATGAAGGCGAAACAGTACCCATAGCATACAAATCACACTTGTACACAAACGCTGAGATGCGTTTTGCATCCACAGAAAAAATTCTGACAGCTATACAGACTGCTGTAGTGAGAGAAAGAGCACTGGCTCAGGGGAAACAAATTATTGTTGTGACTCCGGTACCGGCCTTAGAGGCAGCTACAAAGGCAAGCGTTCCAAATGCTAAAGCCTTCCATCCGAGATGGATACAATGATCTAACTCTCTCACTGCATCAGATGTAGAATACAGATACGACCCAAGTCTAAAAACACAAGCATTTCTGTAATATGAACAAGAATATCCTCTCCCAAATGAAATAATGCCTCTAGATCAGTATGAATTCATAATTTACACTGACAGATCTGCTTAACCGGCCATAGGAAGTAAACAACAATACAGCGCTGCGTGTGCGATTGTTAAAGGTCGGATGCAGGATGGCAAGTTCCATCCGAGCTGTACAAAGACTCAGGGGCCGATTCCGATTCGGGCCGGAAAACGTACCGACCGACTCGGTACGGGAATTTAATCCGACCGACACGTACCGGCGTCGCCCGACCTGGGTAGTACGATGAAATGCATGTGAATCACGACCGACTCGTACGGAACACAAGCCGAACGACCGAACCGCACGGAAACCAGCTATCCGGCCGGAAACCAACGCGGATCGAACCGACCGACACGCACCAGGAATGAACCCGAATGAAACGTACCCGCGAACTCCGACCCGCGCAGTACGATGTAATGCGTGGAAAACCAGACCGAGTTGCACGGAGCTCAAGCCGTACGACCGACACGCATACAAAAGCCAGCAGAAGGAAGCCAATACTCGGAGACCGACGCGTACGCCGCACAATAAACCTAGCAGAAACACAGCGTGAACGACTCGGAGAAGCTTCGCACGAGACAACTGCAGCGTCCCACTCGGTCAGAAGAACGTCTCCTACATGCACAAAAAATACAAAGGGAAAAATACAAAAAAAAAGGGCCAAACAAGCAATGACAAAGTCAATAAATACAGGGAAAAAAACATGGAACAAGGACACACCCCCAACTCCACCCATATAAAGGCCACAAATCCCTACCATGATCCTTTGCAAATTCAACTGACCTGCCAGCACAGAACACCATCAGACAGCAACCACAGACACACCCACTGCTCATCCATCACACAAGCCACACACCATTAGCACCTCAACAAATAGCACCCTCACATACACCCAGCAAAACCTACACTCACCCACCCTCACTTGCACACCCACACACACATCAATCACCACCACCACCCATCACCATGCCCCCAAAGAAGAATCCAAAGTTCCTAGACAGTGAATTGGAAGTCCTGGTAGATGAGATCCTCAGGGTAGAGCCCCAGTTGTTTGGTACATTGGTCCAACAGACCCCCATGTCGCAGAAAACCAAGATGTGGGAGAGGATCGTCGACAGGGTCAACGCACAATCACCATGTTTGCGCACAAAGGAAGACATCCAGAACAGGTGGTATGATGTGCGCAGGAGGGTCAGGGACCTACTAAAGAAGGATTACATCTTGAGCCAGCGCACCGGCAGTGGCCCTCCTGCCAAACCACTATACCTCAGGCCCTGGGAGGAGAAAGTGCGGGCCATCCTACCACCAGTGAGCGTATATGGACTATCAAACATCCCAGAGCCTGGTGAGTACACAACTAATATACCCAATATTGTGTGACAATACACACACATCACTGTCAAGGGGATAGTCAAACCATGCACCCTTAGCAAATCCACAGCAACCAAAAGATAATCACCCCAAGATTTGTCTGTCAGTCAGATAAACACAATACATGCCATCTCATAGTGATATGTAACTGTGTCATGATATGTACAAACCTAACTACAAATACAGCAAGGCAGTGGCACAAATATAACCAACAAACACAGTTAGACATTTTGCCACCACTAGAACACCACCTCACAGGGAAGCTCACTGAAAGGAAGGAATTATGTGTATGCTGGTGAAGTCAGTGTAGCCAATAGCATGATGGGAGTTGTAGTCACAGATATTGCTCACCCTCACAATTGGCCCATCAACACCACTCTCAACCATGCTCACATCACAGGGAGTGGAAAACAACTGACAAGATGGCTGACACTGGGTACTGCTGTGGGGAGCACAAGGCCCTGCTGGGAACTGTGCAACAACCAACAGCAGGACACCACTGACTGACATCGTGAAAGCCAACTTGCACTCCCTGCAATGGAAGCACGTTCCATGGTGGGATATCTGGCTGGGTTGGAAGGAGGACTGACAGCTCTGACCATAGTTACAAGCAGCTTCTCTCACACACCCCCTTAACACAAACTCCACACAACTCACCTGGGAGAATGCAATGCCTCACACTCCAATTAAATATCCCACAAAGAATCACCACCCTGGGTTATGCTGTGTGAAGCACAGGGACACTCTTGGGACTTGTAGCCAAACAAACGCCAGGACAACACTGTCAGCCATCCTGTCAGCACAGGCACACTACCCCACAGGGAAGCAGAGTCAAAAGGAAGGAAGTATGGGCATGCTGGGAAGGGGGGTGTAGGCAATAGCATGATGGGAGTTGTAGTCACAGATATTGCTCACCCTCACAATTGGCCCATCAACACCACTCTGAACCATGCTCACATCACAGGGAGTGGAAAACAACTGACAAGATGGCTGACACTGGGTACTGCTGTGGGGAGCACAAGCCCCTGCTGGCAACTGTGCACCAACCAACAGCAGGACACCACTGTCAGCCATCTTGCCATTGCTGTCACACTCACACACAGTGAAGTCCACTCAAAAGGAAAGAAGTATGGGCATGCTGGGAAGGGAGGTGTAGGCAATAGCATGATGGGAGTTGTAGTCACAGATATTGCTCAACCTCACAATTGGCCCATCAACACCACTCAGAACCATGCTCACATCACAGGGAGTGGAAAACAACTGACAAGATGGCTGACACTGGGTACTGCTGTGGGGAGCACAAGCCCCTGCTGGGAACTGTGCACCAACCAACAGCAGGACACCACTGTCAGCCATCTTGCCATTGCTGTCACACTCACACACAGTGAAGTCCACTCAAAAGGAAGGAAGTATGGGCATGCTGGGAAGGGGGGTGTAGGCAATAGCATGATGGGAGTTGTAGTCACAGATATTGCTCACCCTCACAATTGGCCCATCAACACCACTCTGAACCATGCTCACATCACAGGGAGTGGAAGAAAACTGACAAGATGGCTGACACTGGGTACTGCTGTGGGGAGCACAAGCCCCTGCTGGGAACTGGGCACCAACCAACAGCAGGACACAACTGCCTGACATCCTGAAAGCCAACTTGCACTCCCTGCAATGGAAGCACGTCCCATGGTGGGATATCTGGCTGGGTGGGAAGGAGGACTGACAGCTCTGACCATAGTTACAAGCAGCTTAACTTACACACCCCCTTAACACAAACTCCACACAACTCACCTGGGAGAATGCAATGCCTCACACTCCAATTAAATATCCCACAAAGAACCACCACCCTGGGTTATGCTGTGTGAAGCACAGGGACACTCTTGGGACTTGTAGCCAAACAAACGCCAGGACAACACTGTCAGCCATCCTGTCAGCACAGGCACACTACCCCACAGGGAAGCAGAGTCAAAAGGAAGGAAGTATGGGCATGCTGGGA
This sequence comes from Calotriton arnoldi, assembly GCA_963921515.1. Classification (NCBI taxonomy): domain Eukaryota; kingdom Metazoa; phylum Chordata; class Amphibia; order Caudata; family Salamandridae; genus Calotriton; species Calotriton arnoldi. The sequence continues at coordinate 346,276 of CAWUFW010011215.1, read as the reverse complement.
AGGGGGTGTAGGCAATAGCATGATGGGAGTTGTAGTCACAGATATTGCTCACCCTCACAATTGGCCCATCAACACCACTCTGAACCATGCTCAGATCACAGGGAGTGGAAAACAACTGACAAGATGGCTGACACTGGGTACTGCTGTGGGGAGCACAAGCCCCTGCTGGGAACTGTGCACCAACCAACAGCAGGACACCACTGTCAGCCATCTTGCCATTGCTGTCACACTCACACACAGTGAAGTCCACTCAAAGGAAGGAAGTATGGGCATGCTGGGAAGGGGGGGTGTAGGCTATAGCATGATGGAAGTGGTAGTCACAGCTCAACATCCCCCACCCACATGGCCCAGCAAGCTCACACTGAAGCATGCAGACCTCACAGGGAGTGAAAAGCCACTTCAAAGATGTCTGACACTGGCCTCAGCTGTGGGGAGCACAAGGCCCTGCTGGGAACTGTGCAACAACCAACAGCAGGACACCACTGACTGACATCCTGAGAGTCAACCTGCACACACTGCAAGGGTGGCATGCTTCATGGTGGGATAACTGGGCTGGGGGGAGAAGGAGGGCCGTATGTCCACCAAATACCACCAATGCTGGCCATGCACACACCTCAACATTCACATTGAAAAGCTTCAGGTTGGCAGGACAATGTGCTACACCAATATCAACCTCTGACTGTGACAACTGAGGACAATGCAATGTACAGGGCTGCATCCAGAGGTACAGTCACAACTGTCAGGTGTGTGAACCATTGATGCCTGTAGAAACATAACATACATTGTGTGTCTCTTCCAAAAACAGGTGATGATGGGGACACAGCAGCAGACGATGAGGAGACCCTGTCCCAGGCTCCGGGGGACACTGAGCTCACTGGTGTGGAACAGCCTCTGCCCTCCTCGGATGGCGAAGACCTACCTGGCACCTCCGGTGTGAGTAATCATGCAGCACCAGCAGGACCAACATCTGCACCCCCTGCACCCACCCCTCCAACAACTGCCAACACACAGACCACCCATGCCAACACGGACAGACCAAGGACCGCCGATGACAACAGCACAGGGACCCCGGCCCAACGTGGAGCAACGGACAACGACCCCAGTAACAACCCCCAAGTAGGCCTACGTTCACCTGTGCGTGCCACCGCAGGTCCGGCACGTGTCGCCAGGGGTGGTGGGAGGGGTGGGAGACATAGGTCGCTGTTTGCAGAGGGGTCTGGAGTGCATGATGACCCACAACTGGCACGCATTGCTGATGCGTACCAGAATAGCACCGGAGAGATCAGCCAGGTAGTGGGGATCCTCAAGGACATTCAACAGCAGCAGGCTGCCCATCATGCCCGCTTGGACACATACATGTCCTGTGTGGAGACACACATGTCCTGTGTGGAGACACACATGTCTGGCATGGAGTCCAAGTGGGACACATTGGAAGAACTGACAGCGGTGCATAGGGACATATTGACATGCCTCCGCCAGATTAGCACCAACATGGCCACACCTCCCTGTGTGCCCACAACATCTGGTGCTGCAACAACTGCAACTGCCACAGGGAGGGAGGATGACTCTGGCGGAGAGTCCTCTGCACCGCAGCAGCCTGCACGTGAGGGTCCCCCCCGAAAGAAGAGGGGTCGTCCGAGGAAGGAAAACTGAGAGGTTGATGGCCATGTACATCCCCAAGGAACCCAACACCTGTTCTGGAAAATCTCCTTTGTGTGCAAACTGTCCACCCTGTCGAATGCAACCCAACTGTCCCACATGACATGGGGAGCTTAAGTTGGCCCTATGTATCAGATGACTGTGGACTTTACTCAGGACATTTCTGCTACCAAGACTTCCAACTCATCTGGGAACTTTGGATTACAATCCCAATGTACAGCACCCACCATCCTGTGCACTATCCTCACACATGTATGGAAATAAACTCACTAATACACCATACTTGCCTCTGTTGTGATTCCAACGTGGTTTCTGTCATGGAGATGGTGATCTGCTAAATGACACTGTGCATGCTAACTGCTACAGCAAGTTCAACACCGTCATGTGAGTCATGGAGACGTGACACATATGAGGGAGACACACCACTAGGGCTACACAACACATACACACCAGGGCCATCAGACTCATCGCCTACACTGATGTTGCCAGGAAATACAGTGGAATGCACAGACACCACACCTATTCACAGTCTGTGTTAACTAGCCCACAGGTGCAGTAAGCACATGTCAGTCAGATGTGTGACCACAGACAACGCACATTCCAAAGTGAAGCACAAGTTTATTATGAAATGAAATGAAATGAAATGAAATGAAATTCGTACTTGTAAAGCGCACTGCTGCCCCCAACAGAGGCGTCCTGGCGCTATACGCATACCGCTGTGGAACCCTTCCTGGCTATTCCCTGTGAGATGTCCACTCCTGGGCACCCCCAAGGTGAAGCCAGGCATCCCAGCGCTGTTGTTTCCACTACAGATGCAAGGTAATCCTACGTGGCAGGGGACACACAGTCAACAAGTGTAGAAGAAAGAAAGTCCAGGGGTGTGTGGCACATCACCTGTAGGGAAACGACTGCTTCTACCCTGGAAGTTGAATCATGGTGTCGGGGGATCACAGTTCACCAAACAACTCTGAAAGTACCCTGTGAAGGACAGACATGACACACAGTCAAAAGCACTGAAGAACAGGACAGAACTGCAATACTCATGGCCAATACATGTCACAAGATACTCACAGAAAACCAAGTTAGCATGTCAACACTGTTGGGGAGTACAGACTACCTGAAAGGACACATCGCTGCACGCTTCCAGTCAAGTAGCACATGGCCACACTCAAACAGCACCAGAGCACCACCAACACATATCACGCAAACTCACATCATTGGCATGACAACTCTCTGGATACTCACATTCAGCTGAAGAAGTTGGTGATGAGCTGTGTGCGGACATCACCATCATCATCATCATCATCACTGGCATCGTGGCCCAGGCCAGGATCCTCCACAGGTGGCGGATGTTGGTCATCGTCATCCAGGATGAGAGGCAACTCCTTCCGCACTGCCAGGTTGTGTAGCATGCAGCAGACGATGACAATCTTGCACACCTTTGCAGGGGCATATGGGAGGGCCCCTCCTGTCTTGTCCAGGCAGCGGAAGCGGCTCTTCAGGAGACCAAATGTCCGCTCGATCACTCTCCTGGTCCGACCATGTGCCTCATTGTAGCGCATCTGGGCTGGTGTCACAGGGTTCCTGAGGGGTGTCAGCAACCACGGCATGTTGGGGTATCCGGAGTCACCTACAGACAGACAATTGCATATTAGCTGAGTTGGAAAAGAGGGCGGAATACAACATAGCAGAACACGCACAATGGTACAAAGTCAGTACACACCGACAAGCCAGGCACGCTGGTTCTGCATCTGTGACATCATCCTCGGGATGCGACTACTCCTCATCACGTAGGCATCGTTTGCCGAACCAGGGAAACGGGCACACACATGTGAGCTGCACATATCTGCAAGACATACCACCAGAGCATTGATTGAATAATAATGTTTCCTGTTCCTGTATGCCTGCTCATGTGCCTGTGGTGGCACCAAAGCCACATGTGTCCCATCAATGGAGCCAATGACATGTGGCATCCTCCCCAGGGCATAGAAGTCACTCTTGACGTCAGTGAGTTGTTGACGTTTAGGGAAATAGATGTACTGGTTCAGGCATCTCAACGTTGCCTCCAAAACATCGCGTAGCACACGGCTGAACATAGTCTGTGACATCCCACCAGCAGACGCCACAGTGTGTTGAAAGGTACCGGTGGCAAAGAAGTGTAGGGCTGCCATCACCTTCACCTTGGGGGTCAGCGCTGTAGGGTACGGCTGGCCAGGTTGCAAATGTGGGGCCAAGCGCACTGCCAAATCATCAATCAGCTGCCTGGTGAAACGGTACCGTCGGATGCTGTCACGTTCCACCATTGTTGCAAGGTCAGGGAATGGTCTATGCACAGCTGGTGCCCTGCAGTGCATAGGTGAAGAAAGAAAGATTGTCAGTCACCCCACATATGTGGCATTGACCATACTCAATATCACATGATACATCATTACGAGACACAAGTACTTGATGTGTGTGCCGTTCTGTATGGACATATGTGGCACCTACATGGCCATCATCTAACATCTCAGTTCAACATGTGTTGACAACAGGTTCCAGGTTGTGCTATGGGAAACTATTAGGCTGTGTCACAGTACCCATTTACTGCTGTCACGTTCCAAACACACACCACAGTGACATGTCTGGACAGATGCGCCACAGGCATCACAGCTCATTGACAGGTAGATTCCCAGGGACCCTGTCTTGCCACATGGACACTGGCATGACATGGCGTATCATGTACACGTCAGCAAAACAAGCATGACTCCCACAGGTAGTGGCCCCTGTTGCCTCCGCAGGACAGACATGGACGTCTGTGACACACACACGCACAACATCAAAGTCCATGCACAAACAATGTGGATGTGGAGACTGTCTCCCATTGTGCACATGGAATCAGAGACATCGGAAACACAACATGCACACAGACTGTGGAGGGCCATCACTATTGTGGCAATGGGTCACCCTGTGACGTACATACCTTCCCACATGGGACTCTGGGGGTATGTGACATGACATACACATACACAACCTGGAAATGTGACCATGCCACATGCTCTGAAATGAACAGTTGCATATCACAGTGGTCATGTGCACAACACACAAAGGATCCTGTCCCCATGAACACGTGCACAGCCTGGGAGTGGCTGCCCCCAAGTGCCACCCCAAAAACCACATGTTGACCCCATACACAGAAAAGGTAATGCAGCCTTACATGCCTTAGGATACAGTGTGGACAGGCTGTGGTGTTGTAGGTGTGCCCCTGAGTCCCTGGCAAGTATATGTTACTGGCATACGTTCACCAGTGACAAGCATGGTGACATATGCGAGTGACCTGTGAGCGGGTACGCGTTGTACAGCAATGGACCGATCGGTGTGCACGCACTGGCCATTGAATCTGTTGTGGGCGGGTGCGCGTTGTACAGCAATGGACCGATCGGTGTGCACGCACTGGCCATTGAATCTGTTGTGAGCGGGTACGCTTTGTACAGCAATGGACCGATCGGTGTGCACGCACTGGCCAATGAATCTGTTGTGAGCGGGTACGCGTTGTTTCCCGGAATACGCGTTGTACAGCAATGGTCAGATCGGTGCGCATGCATTGGCTAGGGCCTGGCATGGCAACGGACGCGTTTTTGAAGCTTCAACGAGTCTGATGCAGTGAATTCAGTTGGCCAGCCACAACAATGTTGCAAATTCATGGGTGTCATGAAGTTTAAATTTTGAAGGATGCTGTGGGCGTGTATAAGTGGTGCAATTCCATGGATTGGCCAGATTCAGAAGATGAAAACGACTTGGACCTATCACTTTGGACACATGGGACAGTATCTGCCTCTGCAGCACACATATAATGCTGGCTGTTCCCCTGAGAGCTCACTTGCCTGCACTACATGCTCCAGGACGACATCTGCCACCAACACTGCTGCTGTCTCTGCATCCTCTGGCTACTGCAATGGCACGTACTGTGGAGAGAGCCCCAGCCTTCAGCCTTGAGGAGAACCAGGCCCTGCTGGACAGCCTCCTTCCACAGTACAGCAAGCTGTATGGGAAACCAGGGGAGCAGGTGAGTGTGCTGCCCACTGCCTTACTAATTGTGCATGTTGTCTGACTAGCAAGACTTACAGTGTGCACACCACTGGCTAGCATGCTCACTGAGTAGTTCTCACCCCCAAAGTGTGTAGTTACATGCACTGAACAGGTACAGTGCAGTAACAGTGCATTCCAACAAGCTTTTACTTCCCAGACAATGATACCATGTAGTAACTGCTGGCAAACTGTTCATAGCCATCGTTGCACTGCCTGTGTACATCATATGCCCCTGTGATTGAGACATGGATATCCAACTGTGCGATGCACGTATATGTTGCATGTGTAGTAATGGCATTTTCACTTTGTCATCCTCACAGGTTGATGCCCACCAGAAGCAGGAAATTTGGCTGACCATCGCCCGGGCAGTAAGATCCGTGGGGGTCTACAAGCGCCAGATCCGCAACTGCCAGAAGAGGTGGCAGGACCTTCGGGGCTGGACCCGGAGGATCGCAAGGGTCCAGCTGAAGCTGTCGCCTCCTCGCAGGAGGGGCGGACACCGGACCCTGACCCCCCACATGCTCAGGATCCTGGCGGTGGTCTTCCCTGACCTGGATGGGCAGCTGAAGGCCAGACAGCAGCAAGGAGGGGGTGAGTCCATGACTGCACTGTGAACTGTGTCTGACATGCTATGTGCCCTCCTCTGGCCTGGTTAAATTTCCACAGTACATCAGTCTTGTGGTCCAGGACCCATGTCCCTCAATTGTGACATGCCCACTCCTCATCTGATACACAGGTGTGGCCCTTACAGTCAGGAAATTGTGTCACTTGGGTACTGTGTCCTTGCATTTTGCTTCGCTCAAGGTGGGGGACAGCATTTGTTCCCGTGACTTTGTGGTGGGATTCATGGGTGGGTCAATTGCTTACACAATGCCTAACTTCTGACATGTAATCTGGGTATAACTTTGATATGTGGTCCACTTGCTGATCTGAATCACCACATGTCCCTGGGGTATTTGGCACACCCCCCATGCTGCGGGTGGGAACAATGTTTGGGCCTCAGGAGTATGTATATCAAGTGTGTCACACATGCTTAGCCACCTGCCTACTGTCCAGGGCTCATCCCTCTTTCAGGTGGAGCAGGACAGTCATGCCTACTCCAGGGCATACGATACACTCTGTTCTCCCACTCCCGTGTATCAGCTGACATGTTGTGATCAGTGAAATGTTCCCTCAGGTGTCTGCCTCTGTGTCGTTGTGCTGTGGCTTCGTTGTCAGGACTACTGGGATGTTTATCGTTTAGGGCTCAGCATGCCATCTGAGATGTGACCATGAGAGATGATACTTCTGTGACTTATAGGTGTTTGACCACTTGACTGTGCACACAGGTGTATGCGACTGTGAATTCCAGGCAGCTGTTTTTCATTCACAGCAGACTGTGAGGTGCTCAGGTTCATAGAGTTGTGTTTCATGTCTCCCATATGTCCAATTGGCATGACGTGGACAAATAAGAGTTCAGATGATGTGGTTTGTGGGGGATGGACATGTGCACTTGTCAGCTACATAACTTGCATTCCCCATTACCTAGGATTGTGACACAGTGCAGACTGTTGTTGGCTGGCTGCCATGCCCATGTGACTGGAGACAGTGATGTATGACTTTGCAGGCATGCCTGTGCCATGGCATTAAACTTCCTAAGAGTGATCCTGCAGGGGAGTGACATGTGCAACATGCACCCCATTGTGGCATTGACTATCCGGACATGGGTGCATCATGGTGTGGTGCTGGTATGCATCACATGCATCTCTAATTAGACTCTGGGCATCCCTTTATCCGGACACCTGTACTGACTCAGTGGCAAGAGATATGATGTGTGCATGTTCACATACTTCACCGTGTTCTCTGCAATGTCCAACAACTGTGTACGTGGTGCATGTGTCCACCCTGGGGTATTACCATCCAACAGGCACCAGACAGATGGGTGCAAGGGCAGGAGGGGTGTGAGTGTCATGGTTGACCATCAGACTGACAATTGGCTTCTCCTAATCTGTGTGAGCACTTTTGGCAATGTTCAACTAAGGATGCCAGGGCTTGCTCTGTAATGTGCTGTACTTACTGTGATGTGTGCGGTCAGTGCAGGTGACTGATTGATGTTTGTCTGCTTCCCTAATTGTTTGCAGATACATCCACGGCCACAGGAGGGGACAGCTCCACGGACCAGGAGGAGCTGCAGAGCCAGACTGGGTCAGCAGCCGATGAGTGGTCGGAGGGACCCAGTGGCACGGAGGGCGAGGGAGCCACACCGAGGAGTCCTCAGCACCATCCACCTCAGCTGAGGACCACAGCAGCTCGGAGGATGACTCCCTTGTGGAGGCGGGTGTCAGCAGCCACCACACCCCAGCTAGTATGTCTGGCCCCGCCTCCACCACCACCACCACCGCCCTCCCATTGGCTCCCATTCCAGAGGTCCGTGGAGGCTCCCGTGTTCGGGAGCGTGTCTCCTTCGTGCCAGGCACCGCACCCCCTGCCCCTGTGTCCCCTGCTGCCCTGAGTGAGGAGTCTGTGTACCTCCTTCGCCATCTCCATGTAGGGCAGACAGCAATGCTGAGTGTCCTCCATGCACACACCACTCTGTTGACACAGCTGGTGTCGTTCATGGAGGGCATCTCGACGGGCATGTCTGCCCTACAGAGGAGCAATAGGTCCATGGACTCCTCCCTGACGGCAGCAGTGTCCCTCCTCCAACAGTCCATCACCCCTCCTACCTCTGCCCCATCCACACTTCCTGGCACCCTACCTATCCCAAGCACATGCACACCTGCACAATCACCCAAACACACAGACACGAGCAGCACAGAAACACACAAAACAAGGGCAAAACGTGCACACAAGCATCCTCAGGGGACTGATACCACACCCACAGGGGATGGGGAACAGACACACACACAGGCATCCACAGTCACTCCGCAGTCCTCAATATCCTCTCCCTCCAAGACCCCTTCCCTTGCCTCACCTGCAACCCCACCTGAAAAGCAGCTCTTCCTCTGTGACCTCGGCCTCTTCCCCTCCGATCCCGCTGATCCAGCATACAGGGGGAAGAGGAAGTCCACCCACACAGAGGGGAATGCCCCTCACCCCCGGACACCCTCCCCCAGGTGCAGACAGACTGAGGCCCCCACCCGCAAGTCCCCCCGGGCCCGGAAGAGCAAGACCCCACCACCGCCCTGCAGGTCAACCACACAGTCTCCTTCCTCCATCCCTCAGGCCCCCACAACACAGGTTCCCCCACCACACCCTGCCCCAGGTTCCCCCACCCACAGATACACCATCCTCAAAATGATGCGGCCTTCTCCACCTACCACTTGCTCTTCCAGCCCCACCCCCCCGCTGCACATGTTTGTGCCACTGGTGTGGAGACCGTGTCCTCCCCCTCTGTCCTGCCCACCTTACCTGAACCCCATTCTACTCCCCTGGAGATGGGCACTGCAGTGGAGTCCCCTACCAGCCCGTCTGACTTGGGCACTGCAGTGGGGAACCTGTCCACTCCATCTGGCCAGCCCACTGGAGTTGTGCCGGCACCCACACCATCTGACTCATGCCCCCCAGTTGTGCCGGCACACACCATGTCAGACACCTCCATTGCAGTTGTCAGTGACTCTCCAGCACCAGCCACCCCTCCCCTGCCTCCTTCTGGTGGGCCCTGATCCTGTCCCTGCAGTGCCTGGCCTGCCCCCCCGTATGCCCCTCCGAGGGGAGTGTCCCTGGTTAGTAGCAGTGCAGGCAAGGAAAGGGTGACATCTGCCACTGTCACCCTGTTTGGACTTTAGTCATGGACTGGCCATTGGCCTTTGGGTTTTGTCTGGACCTTCTATTTTCAATTCACATATGCTGAATAAAGCTCCTTTCAGTTCTCTAGTGGTTTTGCTTCAGATGTACATGATGTTGAGGATGCTAACCATGCCCTTGCTGCAGTGATGGTGATTTTTGATATCAGGTAAAAGAAGTGTTACTGTACAGGACTCCATGTGGTCCAGGGTGAATGTGTCCTATCCTGGTGTGTAGCCATGTCATCCTTTGCAGCAATATGAGGGCGTCATGTTTTTCATATTTGCCAATGGGATTCCCTACATGTTTTTGCAATATCACATCTGTGGCTTACACCCCTGCACATCAGATGTGCTTGCCATTGTTCAATTTGTCTATTTCCCTGACCGTGTGACCATCTCCACTGGACATGCAAGTTTGGCCATCAATGGGGAAGGACTCATCTGTGGTATCAGTGCAACTTGCTATACATGTGTATTTGAACTGTGCAGATGATTTGGGTGACACTGCCATGACCAGGCTGATGTGACGAGAGCCTTCATTTTGTGCTAATTGCTGACTGAGTGACCAAGTGTTCTGCTGACATGATAGAGCCCTGCAGAGTCAACGTATGGCACAGCTTTCCTTACACAGGAGTGGAGTCCCCTCATGGCAGTGTGTAATTCCGTGACATTGCCTGAGCCCAAGGTGTGTGTTGTGTGAGCATGTCTGTGTGTGTTCACTTCCATTTTGCTACGCAGGCTGGGGTCCCTAGTGATGTTCCTGTTTGTGATGCTTGCTGAGTTGACCTATGTTCTCCCAAAATCTTCGCCCTGGGTTCTCTGGGATGTGGGTGCATGGCACATTACTGGCCAGCAGGGTGTCATCCATAGGTGTGTTTGCTGTCAGGGCTGAGTTTGTGGGCAAACGCAGATGAGACACAGTCAGGATTCCCCTTGGCACTTACACAAGTCATGTAATTTACAGTTTGTGTTAGCTTTCAGTGATTGTGACACGTTGTGTGTGTGACTGCTGCCACTTCTCAGGGTCAGAGCTGCAATGTTGGAAGTTGTCTATGTGTGTTCTTTGTGGGTGACCTTGGCTTCTTCATTGGTGTGTGACTGTGGCCGGGATCCCATTGGTTGGTGTGGATTGGACGTCATGCCCATGTACAGCGTACTGTGCAGTGTGTCAGACATTCACAAGTCTTGTTGACTGGCCATGTGTGATGGGTATCCCCACCTTAGTTCCCCCCACCACCCCTGGGATTGTCATGGTTGTATGTGCAATGTCACCAGTTCATGTGAGCTTCACTGCTGCACATTGGTGGAGATCAAGGTGTGTGGTGTTGAGTGTGTGCAAATGAGAGTTGTTGCACGGCTAGACCCCTACCTCCATGTTGGCCTTGGCTGACAGGCCGTGCTGATTGATTTGTGCTTGTGTAGGTGTGATGGTAGTTAGTTGCTCAGGACACATGACTGTGGTTCACAGTGTGTACAACATCTACCTTTGTCATCACAGTGGGATTATCATGCAGGCCAGTGTCACCACAATGTGGGGTCCCTGGGGGTAGTGCTGTGGTGGGTCTGTCTCTTGCTGTGTTAGTTGCTGTTCCTGCAGGCTTGTGTGAAATTTGTAATTTGGGCTCCCTCTCATCTAACAATGCCTGATTGCCCACATAGGGGAATCTGATCCATGAGTTACTTTTGTGTGGCACTGTATTGACATCTGTGTAATAGGGATTCAGGCCTCCTCATGTGTTGTGTGGTTGCCTGGGGACACTGGCACATCCCCCCATCACCTGTTGTGTTTGATATGCAGTGTGAGTCTGCCTGTTTGTGTTTGTGCATTTGCACCACTGCATTGGCATTTCTTTAGTGTGCCATTGGCTGTATGTTGTTTGGTGGCTTTCCCCTGCTGTCCCTGGGACTCCTAGGTCATCAGTCAGCACAATGATCATGGTTTGTATGTCCCATTGCTGCCATGGAATGGTATTTGTTCACCTGACATCTACAGTCTCCCCAGGATATCTACATTTGTGTGTCCATTGGTGCAGATATGTGGGTCTGCATTATGATGGTCACTTCTGTCATTGTGTTATTCGTGAATGTAGACAATGTGAGCCCACATGGGTGATGTTTGTCTGCACATGGCCAAAGCGATGTTTCATTGGCACTGCACTGTTTGCCTCACCCAATCTATGTTGCTATGGGACACATGCACTACTATGCCACTGATGTGTTTGTTGTTGTGTGACCAGGTATCATCCATGCAGTTTGGCATTTGCAGCTTTTCCCATGACAACACTTACATTTTGGTCACTGTGGTGATGGGGCTTTAGACCCCATTGCCACAATGTTCAAAATGTGCTTCAGCTATGGACCCCACACTTACCTTTTGGTCACTGTGGTGATGGGGCTTTAGACCCCATTGCCACAATGTTCGAAATGTGCTTCAGCTATGGACCCCACACTTACCTTTTGGTCACTGTGGTGATGGGGCTTTAGACCCCATTGCCACAATGTTCAAAATGTGCTTCGGCTATGGACCCCACACTTACCTTTTGGTCAGTGTGATGATGGGAGTGTTAGACCCCATTGCCACAGTGGTCATGGTCTGCTTGCATTGTGGAGGCCACACACATTTATGTGTGACACATTTGATAGGGGGTCACATTGTATGTTCAATGTCATGTTCAGTGTTGTAGGCATTTGACACAGACTACACACGCATGTCATGGTGTTGGGGGGGATGTATTTTTCAGACATTCCTTATGTTGGAGTATGCTGGTTGTGTCATGCATTACCCGTCCTATGAGTAGGGGTTGTGTGGGTGGTAGGCATCCAGGCCCCCATGAGTAGGGGTGGTGGGAGTGGTAGGCATCCAGTGGGGATGGTATTAGTGGCAGGCATCCATCCCCCTATGAGTGGGGAGGGTAGTAGTGACAGGCATCCAGGCCCCCCTGAGTAGGGATGGTGGTAGTGGTAGGCATCCATCCCCCTATGAGTGGGGAGGGTAGTAGTGACAGGCATCCAGGCCCCCCTGAGTAGGGATGGTGGTAGTGGTAGGCATCCATCCCCTATGAGTGGGGATGGTATTAGTGGCAGGCATCCATCCCCCTATGAGTGGGGATGGTATTAGTGGCAGGCATCCATCCCCCTATGAGTGGGGAGGGTAGTAGTGACAGGCATCCAGGCCCCCATGAGTAGGGGTGGTGGTAGTGGTAGGCATCCATCCCCTTATGAGTGGGGATGGTATTAGTGGCAGGCATCCATCCCCCTATGAGTGGGGATGGTATTAGTGGCAGGCATCCATCCCCCTATGAGTGGGGATGGTATTAGTGGCAGGCATCCATCCCCCTATGAGTGGGGAGGGTAGTAGTGACAGGCATCCAGGCCCCCATGAGTAGGGGTGGTGGTAGTGGTAGGCATCCATCCCCCTATGAGTGGGGATGGTATTAGTGGCAGGCATCCATCCCCCTATGAGTGGTGAGGGTAGTAGTGACAGGCATCCAGGCCCCCATGAGTAGGGGTGGTGGTAGTGGTAGGCATCCATCCCCCTATGAGCGGGGATGGTATTAGTGGCAGGCATCCATCCCCCTATGAGTGGGGATGGTATTAGTGGCAAGCATCCATCCCCCTATGAGTGGGGAGGGTAGTAGTGACAGGCATCCAGGCCCCCATGAGTAGGGGTGGTGGGAGTGGTAGGCATCCATCCCCTTATGAGTGGGGATGGTATTAGTGGCAGGCATCCATCCCCCTATGAGTGGGGATGGTATTAGTGGCAGGCATCCATCCCCCTATGAGTGGGGAGGGTAGTAGTGACAGGCATCCAGGCCCCCCTGAGTAGGGGTGGTGGTAGTGGTAGGCATCCATTCCCCTATGAGTGGGGATGGTATTAGTGGCAGGCATCCATCCCCCTATGAGTGGTGAGGGTAGTAGTGACAGGCATCCAGGCCCCCATGAGTAGGGGTGGTGGGAGTGGTAGGCATCCATCCCCTATGAGTGGGGATGGTATTAGTGGCAGGCATCCATCCCCCTATGAGTGGGGAGGGTAGTAGTGACAGGCATCCAGGCCCCCATGAGTAGGGGTGGTGGGAGTGGTAGGCATCCATCCCCCTATGAGTGGGGATGGTATTAGTGGCAGGCATCCATCCCCCTATGAGTGGGGATGGTATTAGTGGCAGGCATCCATCCCCCTATGAGTGGGGATGGTATTAGTGGCAGGCATCCATCCCCCTATGAGTGGGGAGGGTAGTAGTGACAGGCATCTATCCCCCTATGAGTGGGGATGGTATTAGTGGCAGGCATCCATCCCGCTATGAGTGGGGAGGGTAGTAGTGACAGGCATCCAGGCCCCCCTGAGTAGGGGTGGTGGTAGTGGTAGGCATCCATCCCCCTATGAGTGGTGAGGGTAGTAGTGGCAGGCATCCATCCTCCTATGGGTGGGGATGGTATTAGTGGTAGGCATCCATCCCCCTATGGGTGTGTATGGCATTGGTGATGGCCATCCCGCACCTATGGTTCTGCTGTTGCTAGTGTACGTCATTTCTGCATCCCTATGTGTGTGTGACATATGTTGGGTACGTGTCGTTTGTTTGTGTAGTGGGTGTTTGACTTACCGTCTGCGTCGTACGCGTCCGTACCGGTCCCGGTAATAGATGTAGAGTATTGGTAGGACATGCGCGATGGGATTCATGGTTGGGTCGTCTCGTTCGGGTTTCTCATGGCTTGGACTCGTACTCGTCGCTGGCTTGTCCGTCTCGTCGCCGTGGATCGTCTTGTGGCGCGAATCAGGGCTTATGTGCAGCTCTCCCGGATGCTCTGACGTGCCGGACGTAGCGACGGGTTCGGCGCATACGGAAGGCGCATCGTACTCGTCCGGCCGGAAGGTGCTGTGTATTTGCTTCCGTGCGACTCGAATCGGCGTTTACGGATCCGGCTCGGGCGGGGAACAGGAGCTGGATTTGGTGAGTACGGCTCGCTCGGAATCTGGGCTGTTATGCGCATCGTACTTGTTCGTTCGGACGACTGTTCGAATCGGTCGGGAAACACGCGTTCGGCTTGGTTTTTTTCCGGACGAATACTGTTAGGTGCGCTTCCGGACGAGATCGGAATCGACCCCTCAGTCTCTAGGAGACTGCAAGGCTCAGCTTGCAGAACTAAAAGCTCTTTTACTGGCACTGATTAATACGGATCGAGAATTCCCCACACTAATTGTGTGCGATTCCTTTTACTGTGTCCAGTCATACAATGAATATCTTCACTATTGGGGACAATATGGGTTCAAAGACTCAAAAGGTGGCACAATTAAGCACAAACTGCTATGGGAACAGGTAGCTGAGTTGCAAAACGGACTACCAAGAGCTCACGTGATACACAAGCTGAGTCATCAACGTGATGGCGTTCACGTTGAAGGGTATTCATTGGCTGATGAAGCCGCGAAGGGGGCAGTACGATCTGCGTCCGTAGCTGCAAACACTCATTCAAAAACGAGAATAGACGGACAGATTATGGTAGCTGTCATTGCTTCAATAAAGACAATAAAGCATTGCTGAATGGTTTTCCACTCAAGTACTCCTACAAGTTAGATGCAAACAACGTTCCATTTGCTCAGAATCCAGGAGTGGGGGATAGAGAAATACCAAACATGGATCGCAGGTTAGGCTTAATTTTAGCTGCACACGAGGGTCTGGGTTCTTCACACGTAGGAGTTACGGCAACAGTTTCACTGAAACAGCGCTATTGGTGGCCAAGGTTAACAAAGCAGACCAAAGACTATGTCTTAAAGTGCGACATCTGTCAACAGATGAAGGGCTCCACCATAACACGTCCAGTGCAGACACCTTTATTAATATCAGACAGACCTCTCGCGTGTGTCTATTTGGACCACTGCGGCCCCTTACAATCTGATGGGGCTTACAAGTACATAATGGTTGCAGTGGATTCCTGCTCGAGATTCCTATGGGTATGGCCTTAGCGCTCGGCTGACGCTCGAACTGTTATCAAAGATTTGCTAGTCTTTAGGGACATACGCAGTTGGCACATTACATTCTGACCGTGGCCCCGCGTTTAGCTCTAGGGCTTACAAGGAAGCCAGGGGAAGTTTGGGTGTAGCATTGCGGTACTCCTCTCCGTACCATCCCGAGGGAAATTTGGTTGTGGAGAGGAAAAACCGGGACTTAAAGCAATCATTAACAGCTAGAGTATTAGGCGCGGGTGGTAGTTGGGTCAATCACTTATATGGGGTAAAGAGGGCCTTAAACAACATGCCAAGAAGCTCTCTAGGGGGTGTCACTCCTTATGAGGTCCGATTCGGGACAAGAATGTGGGTACCTGATCTTGATTGTGAAGGCACAGTGGCGGATGAAAAACCTTTTGACATCAATAAACGTTTGGCTGTTTTACAGGATCTGAATGAATCCAGGGCACTACAGAACAATGTCCAAGTGAAAAGGTCCGCCACTGGGGAAGTCAAGTCAGTCACAGCAAGACCTGTCTGGATTCCCAAAGTTGGGGATTTGGTCAGAGAAAGATAACGGACAAAAGAGAATTTGGACCATCATACAGAAAGCCTGTACCTGTCCTGGCAGTTGAAGGAACAAGAACTGTACTTCTGCCGCCTCTTGCCAGAAAAAAGGAGAAGAGATTCATCTCCATTGATCTGATCAAACCACACTATGTGGCCGATACTGAATAGTAGGCCGCGTGGACTCCTGGGTAGCCGACGCCCTCCTCTCGCTACCATACAGGAAGTTCAGACGGAAAGGCTCATCACGTTTGAAGAGTCACCTATACGGAATGATGGACTATGCAACAATGCAATGGAACTCGTTCCTCTTGAACAGAAATTCAAAATCAAAATGAAAGAAAAATTTCAATTCGACCTAACACTGATGTCTATATAAACATGCCTCAACAAGAGCCATCTACAAGTTCAACAAAACCTGCTGAGCTACCAAAGATCGATCAAACTGTTCATATTTTTCAGGGTTTAACGTTTCAGACCCAAGCACATATTACTATAAGGTTGCACCTACAACTGCACAGAAAAATATGCTAACCAACACTAAACAGATTTACTCTGAACAGGGTTTCGACTTATGGAAAGACACTATAGACTTAAAATCAGTCTGGGGTTCTAGGAATTGACAAGTCCAGGGAACAGAGGCACTATTTAGAACATGCCTCATTCCTTAGCAGATGATATTTCTAAATGAAAATGTGCAACAGACTTCCTGTCTTGGTATAGCCAAGAACAAGGACTTAAACACACCTCAGATTCCAACACCATCACATACCGAGGAAAATTATACATCAAATGAAGGGGCTACGATAGATGACATTCTACAGTACAATAGATCAGACCCCAATTGGAAGGGATGGTTGGTTTGGCCCACAGACACTAACCGATGTCAGGAAAGATTCAGGGGTACCACCGAAGGGTTCAGTATCCATAGGCCATAGGCCAGACCCACGCTATGTACAAAGAGAACATCCGGGGGTGGTGACATCATACAGTGTTGGGAAGTTGTGCCACGATTGGTTAAAAACCTCAACACTAACGCAGGTTAAACAACACTTATCCTTACTTACAGAGGATGTGGACCTACGGGATTTTTTATTAGGTCCCAGGAAGCCAATTCAAAAACGTTTCTTATATGCTGTCTATAATGAAATTTGGAAAATCTCCCAACAAGAAGCAGCGGAGAGACTTTGAGAAATAGACAGGATTAACTTAGAAAAGGCATTAGCCGTAGTTGACAATGGCATGACTACGTTAACATCCAGGATATATTCACTGGGCAACATTGTATCTTCTGCTATTGATGTACTAGAACAAGGCTTGCCCATACTACAGCACGGACAATCGAAATTACGTTCTATTATGTTATTAAGCTGGGCGCTGCAATCATTGCGCGCAGGTTATGTGCCTTGGCGTTTTATTAACAGTACGTCCCTGTTTTCTGCATACAATCTAACCGAAAAACAGATGAAAATGGCACAAAGGGGAGCAAAATATACAATGCTGCGTATTGAAAAACTGGACAGATTACCTTTTACTGTGGCAGAATCACCATCCACAGAGTGGTTAATCCATGGCCACATAACTTTACCGGTCACAACTTTCCAGTTTCAATATTGCCTTGAACAACAACAGGCAGGCAGATATGAAGAAATGAGTAGGGAATTCATCAAGGAATCGTGGGAAATACCGTACAGATTTCGATGCAGGAGTGGGGATCTTGAAGTGTTTCTAAGCTGTACTAACTGTGAGAACGCTTTGAGTGGATCTCTCGTATGCCAGGATATTATGCTACACGGAGCTTGTAATGGTTCATTGGCAAACCTATCGTGTCATTTGAAAGGTACCCCAGCAGCCGTGATCACTCCGGTATTCAGGCTTCTCTCGAATGGGAGTTACTTGATGCTGAACGATCAAGGTTGTTGTGGGATGCTTCCAGGCATCGCATATTTAGTAACCGTGAGCTCCAGGGTTACTTGCTGTATGCAAGTATTGTTTCCACCGACACATACAGTCAGGGAGGCGCCGCTATGGCCTTTGTTGAATGTTTCCTTTATACGGTTTGATACTCTGAGCAGAATGAAAGCCATGCTTCTACAGAAAACCGTGCCCTTAACCTCCGCCCAGGAGACTTTTGATCTCCAGATTGCAAGGTCCTCGGCTGAAATAAAGGCACTTTCACAGAAAGGGTAAATCGTATCTTTAACATGTCTGATTCGACGGGTATAGTCCACCTATTTAAGACCATAGGTTCGGGACTGTTGAGCACCTTTCATATGGTCCTCGGAGTTATATCAAACTTTATACACTCCGTATTCAGAAGCATTTTTGGAGGACATCCGCTGATCCTGTTTCTAATAGCAGGTATCCTGATTGTAATTTTTCTGCTACGCAATGGACGTCCCAGTCACCAAGGAGATGGAAAAAGCACTCCAGGAGCGCAAATACACTGATCGCATTTTACAACATCTGGGCACACCTCACTTACGGGAACTAAGTGCTTCTTGGTTCCTGTCATTTAGACCAGTCTGGATGGACTGCATCTTACCTGTTCTCCGATGCCTGTTCTGAGGAGAAGAATGCGTGTTGGATCTCTGACTGACACTTCCATCAGTTGCGCAACCGGACGTTGATGCTTTACTGGACCCGATAACGGCCCATGTTCTGCAGTGTCCCCAGCGTATTCCTATGTTGATGGCGGCATTCTTAGAGCCACCACAGGAAGTCTCTGCTTCTGTTGGAATGGACACCAGCTCCTCCACTAACACCCAGGCTTTGGATGGCGCACAGGCTGCCCCAGCATCGGCTGCAGGTAGTACGGAAGATCATCTGTGCTCAATAGACGTAATCTGCAAGGTGTTACAGGGATCATCGTCTGCGAAGGCAGGCAACAGCGATGTTGCATCTACCAGCCAGAACACATAAACATTTGGCTCGTCGTGTGCTGGGAAAAATGTTGGCCTTTCTTTTTAAACAAACTCAAAATTGGAACTCCCAAACAAATTGACACTTTATATGACCTGCATGGCTTTCCGATGCTTGTTGTCGTTTGAACTATATATACGGACACATTAGAGCTATTGCTTGAGTGACAATTTCTGTTTTAACACTTTTTAGAGTTTTTAACATTTTTAAAATTTTTTAGCAGAAGTATTGTTATTATTACATATGTTTGCGTACCAGTACCTAGATAGGTAGTACGTTAGAATTAGATTATGTTGTCTAGTCAGATGAGGAGTGGGTGTTATATTCCATATAGATACCCCAGTGTAGGCTCGGGTAACATCCCAACCTTTCACCTATATTCGTCCCTACATTACATACATAATGGGCTGCTAGGACTGACCCTTTACCTTGTTACAGTACTGCTTAGAGAACGTGGGGTTTTCCTTGAACAATAGCCTCATACATTATGCATGAGGATCCTTGGATTCTTGGAACCTCAGCAGGACTACCATCTCCTGCATAATAACTATGTACAAGGTTCATTCCCGATGTCATCCTAAGTTCGACAGTGGCACAGCAAGGTAGAACCCCTGGGGATACCTTCAGGTATGTAAACATCACATCTTGCTGAGATAGTCAGAGGAGATCACAACATCCATGCTGACACACTGATGCGAGACGCTGAGGTTCCTGCATTCAGACACTCCAGCTCCCAGTGGTCTGAACATCCCTTGCGGGGTATCCAACTCGAGACCAAGATGGGGTCCCACAGTCTCTCACTTCAGGTAATGGGATTGACTTTATCCTAGAGGGATTCTTGGCTTTAACACCTACACACATGCTAGGTACACTTAGACACATCTAGTTAGGTTAGCATCGTAGGAGTATGTATTTTATTATCATGTATTTTATATACTTGCCTGTATTCAAGGTTACAGCAAAATGGTAGGAATCTACCATCCTTTTACCTTTTTAGTGCTTTTAATCATTTATATCTGTTACTGTCTAGTGGTTGTTTCAGCACACCTATTTTACACTAGAATGACGAATGTTCAATAAATGCCTATTGAAAAACGTCCATATCGTTTATTCTGTGTATCTCTCTGAGATAAAGTGGGCGCGAGTGACTGAGCAAAAAGTATTGCACTGTTTCCACAGTTCTGAGGGATCAAGGTTGTCATGTTCGATAGTTGCCAAGAACTATTCTCTCCTTGGTAAGAGGAGTTTCTAGTGGCACTGTGAGCTAGCTGGCATACAGGCCAACATACTCGGTGGGGGTGTCTGGAATCAGTTCAGACACCAAGCCCGCAGTGTATGTTGTCTAAACGCGAAGAGCCTATATAGGTTTTATAGGAACTACATGACAATACAGCCTGGTGGGTATGGGGGCCAACCTATAAACATCCAAATACTTCATAGGAGAATTCAGTAGCAGGGAAGAGAAGTCCAAGCAAAAGTATATGTATTTGAGAAGAGTGCCAATGTTTTAGGTTGGCCTGCCCAAAAGAGCTTAGGAATAGATCTAGACCCAAATGCCTGTCCTCAAATTCAAATACAAACTATCCAAGAAAATGGCTTAGTCAACACATTCCTAGATGTTTTCAGTGAAAAGTTAGGGTGTCTTAAAACATGCATTCACAAAATAAAATTGGAAAATAATACTACTCCAGTGGTATCCAAGGTCCCTAGGCTTCTGGTGAATGTCCAAGATGCTGTGAAAAGAGAGTTAGAAAACGTATGCGAACAAGATGATATTGAACCAGTAGAAGCCACGGAGTGGCTAGCACCAATCTTGGTAGCATGTAAAGTTGATAAAGCGAGGCTATATGTGGCTCTCAGGACCCTAAATAAAGAGGTAGTGGTTGAGTTCCCTTACCCACAATTTCTGAATTGTTCACAGCTGTAAAGGGGACCCAAATGTTCTCAACCATAGACTTAGCATCAGACGATTACCAAGAATGTCTGTATCCCCAGTTACAGGACCTCACCACCTTTATTACACCCCTTGTCATTTATAAATTCAAACGCATGCCCTTTGGACTAGTGTCTGCTTCCTCAGTGTTTCAAAGAGCCATGTAATCAATGGTACACAACATTTCAGGAGCCTTTTACTACCAAGAAAGTGTATTGGTATGCAGTGCCAAGAAAAGCAGAGCACGTTGGGAAAGTCGAGAAGGTACTGGAAGAGTTCAAAGAATTTTAATTGACAGTGAAAGCTTACAAGTGCAAGTTTTTGTGCCAAGAAATAACATATTTGGGGCACAAAATCACCAGCAAAGGTATAGAGCCCAAAGAACAATTTGTAAACTTTATTTTGAAACTAGCATCTCCTAAGATCAAAGAAGAAGTTAATTCATTCCTTGGGATGATAGAATTCTACAGAAAATTCATAAAGGATTTTGCTAGTAGAACATTTCAAATGAGAACATGAATAAAAACCAGAGCAGGCTTCGATTGGGATGACAAGTGTGAAATGGAGCTTCAAGATGTAAAATGTTGCCTAAAACATGCTCTCAAATTGAGTTCCTTTGTACCAGACAGAAAAGTAATAATAGTCATGGATGCAAGCACAAAGGGCCTGGGAGCAGTCCTATCCCAAACAATAGATGAAGGTGAAAAAGCCATTGGCTTTGCTTGAAGGTCACTACATGGGGTGGAAACAAACTACACTGTTATAAAGAAAGAAGCCCTAGCGATATTCTGGGCTGTACACAAATTCAAGAATTTTGTCTGGGGAAGTGAATTCAAGGTCAGGTCTGACCATAAACCGTTGAAAGAGATCTTTGGGAAAAAGGGCTTGGAGTCCGTCTCCAGCCATATGACAATAGTGCACCCTTTTCCTTCCCCTCTTCTTGTGACACCTCTCCCTGCCCTCCTCATATGTTTTATGAAGAAAGGGGGATGTGTGGCATCTCCCAAGTGTTTCCTACCCTGCTTCTTCCCACTTCATGCACAATGGAATGTTCCGTTTCCTGGATTCCATCTGCGGTTAACAGCGATTCAGATCTGTGTTACTTCAGCTGTGGTTGGGGTGTCTGGCAACAAACTTAAGTCGTCACTACGTTGGGCTGCTTGTGAAGATTTCATATCACTTTCCCTCACTGCCCCCCCTTTGGCTTGGATCCAGGCATGAATTAACCAGTGACAGAATATGATTTTGTCCACTTCGTTGCCCTTCACGTGAAATGTTGTTGAATCTGCTGCAAGGCTATCACCCAACCTTGCTGCTCTAGACTAACTCATAACCACTTGTAGGTACATCTGACTTTTATACTGTGTCGTATTACTTCAATGCATTTGGATTGGCAACAGTTTTTTTTAAATTGAGTGTGTGACCTGTATGCTTTTTAATTTGTTCTTGTTTCACTATCGGAAAAAGAAAAGCCATCGAACCCTTTCGTGGGAGAGTCTAAATAAAAAAAAGTCAGCAAACAGGTGGCAGAAATGTTTACCCTCAAAGAAGTTGATATTTTAATTTAAGAGGTGGAGTCTCTCATCTGCCAGTGTAATAGGGACAAGAGCCCATCTCCTGGGCATGGAATTACACATTTATACAAGAAAAAAATAGCCAATAGTTCCCAGTCAGATAAAACAAGTACTATACGAGCAACTATGTATGATCAACCATCATCGTCATCTAGCTTCATGGATGTCTGTTATACTGAGGCCCCTGTCTAACATATAGGGCCTGATTACGAGTTGGGCGGTGCAGGAGCGGGACTGCCACGCAGCCACCCCGCACTGCCAAACCCCTGTGGGCACCGCCCGCCAGATTATGACTTTTTTAGTCACTGGCGGGCGGTTCTTTGGCAAAGACAGTTCCTCCACTGCATGGACTGGTGCAGTCCATGCCACGCAGGTACTGGACTGCATGCACACAGGGGGGCACGACATGTGCCCACCTGCTTGCAACCTATGGCCCAGAGGCAACAGGGGGCCCTGTATGGCCCCCTTTGTTTCCATTTGTGTAGAAGGAGACCGCCATGAAAACTGTGGCAGAGAGGAAACTCATAATATGCTTGGCAGGACCACGGCAGTCCTGCCAAGCATATTGCAGCCTCGAGACTGCTGCACCATCTCTGATCCCTGGCAGCTGCGGCTGTGCAATGGTGGTCCGACCGCCCAACTACTAATGGGGCGGTCGGACTGCCGGTGCGGCAGTGGCTGGACCGCCACTGCAGCGTCACTGTGAGTCTGGCAGTCTGTGGACAGCCAGACTCATAATCAGGCCCATAGTGTGAAATATAACTTGCAAGAATCGATATGTCCCCCTGCAGGAGCTTCCTGATAAAGTCATTGAAGATTGTATGATTGTTCTCATTCCTATTATGCCTTGAGCAGTACTAATTTCGGTCTTTGATCCAGATATTATCTCCAGGCTCCATTTAATCCGGTCTAAACTGGCCAAAGTAATGTCTTTAGTCACACTTTTGACGACCCAGATTAAGGACGTTGCTCCTGTGGCTGTTAGTCAACGTGATCTAATAACTCCCTAGGGAATTGTCTTCCAGCTCCTATTAGTGTTTCTAATACCAAGAAGCAAGTATCTAAATCCATGCCTTTGTCCCAGAATGTGGGGAATACTGTGAACTTTAGCACACACGACATGAGTAGGAACATGCATGCTAGGAACACGTTTTTTTGACTACAGGGGTAATCAAACTGCATTCAAACAACTGGACAGCTCAGTGGTGTCTTCAGTAACAATGCTCCTTCTATATCGAGGGAGTGTTTTGGGATTTTAAGACAGCTAAAGGACTTGTTCATGGTAGTAGCCAGGACCTTGCCAAAGGCCACCCTACAACCAACCCCAGAACATCTTCTGAGAGTGGTGTGTCAGTGTATATGATCAATGTACCTATCGAGTCAAGTTTAGAGGATAGTGAATCGCTCATCAATAAAGTGATTCACTGAATCAAACACTGCAGACACTGATATTCCTAAATTTGGTACAACATTATTTTTGCCCAGCATTTCCCTATATCTTTAAAGCCTTTGGATTCTGCTGAGTTGGTCTTCAGTAATCGAATGGTCTCGTAGCAATGGCCACTGGGGGCTCTGTTATGAAGAAGTCACGCAGCGCAGCAAGTCACCTTGCTGCGCTGCACTGTGTGACAGGGAAAGAGCTGAAATGTGCCATATTTAAGACAATACGGTGCATTTCTGTCCTTTGCCTTCCGCTGGCTCCCTTTTGCAAGATGTACTGTTCTGCACCAAAAATCGAACAGCACATTTTATTTTTTGCCCTGTTTACTATGAAGCAAGAAGAAAATTGATTAAAACCTTGGATCTTGATCTGGGTCTAAGATAATACTAAAGAGAGTTGAGAGTTTTTAAATCAGACACTGGTAAAGTAATTGTTTTTGGGCTAAGCAAATACCTGCATAAGGCTTTGTTTAGTAGGAATCGTAAGCTCCATTTGCACTTGTGATATGCTTTTAGATATCTATTGCATTAGAGATTTTATTGCTGCAATCCTGCAATGTGGTATTTTGTAATTGTGTGTGTCTCATGGGGATATACCCCAAAACAAACAAGATTGATGGATTGAGTCACAGGTCCAGGACTGTTTATATTCCAAAGATTTCAGAAACGCTTGATCAGATGATCCCGATGTTCATCATCTTGTATCAGAACCACACACTGTATCAGAAGGGTTGCTCTTAACTAGGATTCCCTCAGGAGGACTATAGCAATGGTGAAAATAATCAGAAAGAAAGAATTTCTTCCATTTTATCTACGCTCCATCTATGAGTGGTTTTCTTTCTTAACAATAATGCAATTTTAAAAGATATAAACATAATAGACTTGAAAAACGGTCTTAAAAAAGTGAAAAATTTAGGAAACGTTGAATTTTCTCTGGCAAAGATCACAGCAGCCTCGGAGTCTAAAAGTAATTACACTCCTTTATTTCAAATGCACTTTTCAGGATTAACTGCTACATTTTGCATAGTTACAATCTCTTCAACATGTCTTTTTTGGATGCCAAATCATGCACATAAAATCAGTATATTGTCCAGATAAATTATAATACACTGATTTAAAATCCCTAAAACTTTGAAAAATGACTGTGGCATAGTAATGACCCAAAGAACTAATCCTGCAATTGGAATATTCAAATAGAGTTAGTCAACAGAGGATAGGCGACATGATAAAGCCTGTCTTAGAAGTTCTGCATTGGCTTGGGTTGGCCTCTAAATTCAAGTCCAGGGTTTGTTGCACCATGGACAAAGTATAAATCGTCAAAAGACCAAGAGTCCAACAGAAACTGGTATTGCACCATGATGCATAACAAATCCTACACCAGATGAGTGAAACAAAGAGGCAGAACCTAACAGCTTACTTCATGAAAGTCTGACAGTTATACAATTCTGGGATGCTTATAACTAATCACCATCCACAAAAGGTCATTTTCCATATGTCAACCAGAAAAATAATTAGTAAGAGAGTGAGAGCGAATAATGATAGCGATGTGTACATTACTTGAAGGCACATCTTCAGGAGTTCCTTCTGCAGATTTGACAAGGAAGAGACGAGGTAAAGTGAAATGATATGACCTTGTCCTATATTTATGGTTGGCGTTGGTTGCCATGCCTGGATCACTGACAAAATATCGACGGACCGAATATCGAGGTACCAAAATATCGACGCAAAAATATCGAAGTCAAGAATATCGACATCCTATCTACATCATGGTAAGTACAAAAATATCGAAAAAAAAGATATCGATGTCAAAAATATAGGGGTCGATTCCGATCTCGGCCGGTAGGGCACCGAATCGGATTCGGCTAACTGGATCCGATTCGGAGCCCTGATTTCCCGACCGAGTCGTACGTGCGTCCGGGCGGCGAGTACGATGCGTGCGCTCGCGAAATCTCCGACCGACTCGTTCGCAGGACCCGACCGCTCCGACCGACTCGCACGGGGACGACGCGCACCGCGCAATGGAGACGTTCCCGGCCGGGTAAGTACGATGCGCACCTCGACCGCTCAGACCGACTCGCGCAGTCCGGCTCCAAGGAGCTGTCGGAGCCGCACTTTGGGGGTCCGTATCGGACCCCCTGGAAGCGTAGGTGCGCGAGTCGCACACAGGGGGACCCATGGGTCCCCCTCACACGTGCATGTACGGTGCGACCCGCATCGACGCGAACACGCTGTAAGGGGCGCCCTTGTTCGTGTCGTGCCCATTGAGTCAATGGGAGCCCGTGTACGCGTCGTACGACTGGCTCCCATTGACTTCAATGGGAGTCCGACCGAATCGAGTCCGATAGCATGCGTGCGCATCGTACTCGTTCGGTCGGACTGCTAGGGTCCGATTCGGTCGGAAATCTCTCCGGGTCCGGCTCGGTCGGGGAGATTTCCGGCCTGAATCGGAATCGGCCCCATAGTTGTAAAAAATATCGGTTTTTTTAAATGTTAAAAAAATAATGTAAAATAAAGGAAATAATACATATAATTAAAAGAAACATAGTTAAAAATATTAAAACATGTTTACAAATAATAACTAATACATATATGGTTAAAATAAATTAAACATATACATATATAAAATTATATATATACTTATTCCACAGAGTGCAACAGTAGGGAAAGTGTTGGATAGCGTAGGGGTAAAAATTACTATTCCCACTCCAGTGAGTGCAACAGTAGGGAAAGTGCTGGATAGCAAAGGGGTAAAAATTACTATTCCCACTCCAGTGAGTGCAACAGCGGGGAAAGGACTGGATAGCGTAGAGGTAAAAATTACTATTCCCACTCCAGAGAGTGCAACAGTAGGGAAAGTGTTGGATAGCGTAGGGGTAAAAATTACTATTCCCACTCCAAAGAGTGCAACAGTAGGGAAAGTGTTGGATAGCGTAGGGGTAAAAATTACTATTCCCATTCCAAAGAGTGCAACAGTAGGGAAAGTGTTGGATAGCGTAGGTATAAAAATTACTATTCCCACTCCAGACAGTGCAACAGTAGGGAAAGTGTTGGATAGCGTAGGGGTAAAAATTACTATTCCCACTCCAGTGAGTGCAACAGTAGGGAAAGTGTTGGATAGCGTAGGGGTAAAAATTACTATTCCCACTCCAGTGAGTGCAACAGTAGGGAAAGTGTTGGATAGCGTAGGGGTAAAAATTACTATTCCCACTCCAGTGAGTGCAACAGTAGGGAAAGTGTTGGATCGCGTAGGTATAAAAATTACTATTCCCACTCCAGAGAGTGCAACAGTAGGGAAAGTGTTGGATAGCGTAGGGGTAAAAATTACTATTCCCACTCCAGTGAGTGCAACAGTAGGGAAAGTGTTGGATAGCGTAGGGGTAAAAATTACTATTCCCACTCCAGTGAGTGCAACAGTAGGGAAAGTGCTGGATGCCGGAGGGGTAAAAATTACTATTCCCACTCCAAAGAGTGCAACAGTAGGGATAGCGTAGGGGTTAAAAATAACATACTTATAAATTAAATAATTTTTGTAATTAAATAATGATTTATTAATAAATTAACAATAAATTAATTAAAAATACCAATAAATGAAAATTAATAATTACTTTAATAACATTAAATTACTTCCCACCCTATTCCCCAATAAACACACAACCCACTCCGCATAAAATTTCACAATTAATTTAATTATCAATTAATCAATTATTAAAAATTAATTACCAATTAATAATTAACAATACATTAATTATCAATACCAATAAATAATAATTAATAAAAATTAATTACCCATTAATAATTAATTAACAATAAATTCATTATCAATACCCAAAAATAAAAATGAATAATTACTTAGGGGCCTATTAGGATATCGGGCAGATCGGCACTGCCGGGTCGGCGGTGGCGATCCGCCCGCCAAATGTCCTGTTTCACCCCCCGCCATATTAGTATGGCGAGGGGTACCGCGGCGGACGGAAAGTCCGTCCGCCGCTTTTCCGCCGGTCGGATTGCCGGCCGGGCGGAAAAGGCAGACAATATGGTGGCGGCGCCTTTCAGGCACCGCCATCCATATTAGCATGCCTGCGGTGTGTATGCCTTTCCATGGCGGAGACTCCGCCATGGAAAGGCATACGGTAAATGGCTTTGGTGGCCCGTTGCGGGCCCCCGGGGGGTGGGGGGGTGGATAGCTGCACTTGGGGGGTACCCATGCTACCCCCCTTCATTGGCATGCACAAGGTGGCAGGCACCGCGCGGTGCCTGTCAAGTTGTGCATGCCAATGCACAACATGCATATTCTACATTGCAGCGGGTGCTGCTCACAGCACCGCCCGCCGCAATGTAAAAGGTGCGGGATGCGACCGCCAGGGTGGCGGTCGCATCCTAATTGCCATAGCGGGACCGCCACACCTCTGGAGGTCGGTCCCGTTTACCGTTACGTTTGTCCGCCCGCCATCGCAATGGGGCCCTTAATTACAATTAAATTACTTCCCACCCTATTCCCCTATAAAACAACAACCCGCTCCAATAATAAATGAATACAATTAATATAATTATCAATTAATCAATTAATAAAAATTAATTACCAATTACTAATTAATTAACAATAAATTAATTATCAATACCAATAAATAAATATTAATAATTACTTAATTACAATTAAATTACTTCCCACCCTATTCCCCTATAAACCCACAACCCGGTACAGAACTAAAACGCAAATTTAATTAAAAATAATTAATAATTCCTAAAAATTATTATTTAATTTACTATAATTAAATTACTTCCCACCCTATTCCCCTATAAACCCACAACCCGCTACGGTACTAAAATGCATATTTTACTTTTAAAAAAATTACTAACTTCTAAAAAATGTTATACATATATTTAAAAAAACAGTACAATACTTAACAAAAAATATAGAACACATACATATAAAATACATTCTAAAATACATAACACTAATATAAACATCGATATTATTAACATCGATATTTTTGCTATCGATATTACTAACTTCGATATTAACAAAAACGATATTTCTTACCTTCAGGTCGATATTCTGGTCGTCGATATTCTGTCCCTACGATATTTAAAACTCGATATTAATGTAGGTCGATATTAAAAACTCAATATTATGTCTGTGCACCGCCATGCCTCTATGGAATAAAATAATTGGCAACAGAATTGCACTTAACTGGACAACAGCAACTGAGCAAAGGCATGAAGACTATAAAGCAAAGGAAACTTTTTTAAACTTTTAGGTCTAGAAACATTGTATACCACAATTAGGATAATAGGCACCCAATACTTCTGTTGCAATAGTCAGATCTCAAAACCATGGACAGTTCATCCAATCTCATTTTGGATGTGTGGTGCAACCCACTGGATAACAATGACCTATTAGAGCATGTGTATTTCATTTCATTTAGCTTTATTTCGGTTAAAACCATAAAAGCATTTCAGAAAGGTGACACATGTTGCAAACCAGCATCAATATTAGAAAATATATACATAATCGAACCAATTAAAATCGCCTTAATATCTTATTGTCATCTTTTACTTCCCGCATGTGCCAGCTGTGCAATCCAATACTCATAAAACTCGAATCGTTGGTCGAATTAATAAAATCTTATAAAACACTTAAAAACTTCTTACAATTAAAAAAAGGGGCATGCCAACTTTCATGTACATACTTAAATCTAGTGCAGTATGCTTACCATAATTTTGTAATAATAAAACATAAGCGTAGCAGGAACATCACAACATTCTGTTACAATTAGCTGGGCTATATAGGGTTCAGCTGAATTTTGTGTGTTAGCAGCAGCAAGATCTTAATGAGAAGCAGAACCTCACTGATACATATCGGTGTTAACTATGCACAAGTGGAAAACTCTTTGGAATGTTCAAAAGACCAGGGTTTCAGTTTTTGGGGAAAATCTTTGACTCAATATCCACATCCAGCCCAAAAACTTAGCAACTGCAACAACTATTGTTAAGCTGGGATCAGTTCTCAAGATTCTAATTGAATTAACACAACTTCTAGGACCAGATGTATGACCCTTACAATTTGCGAGTTGCGAATTGCGTCGTTTTGCGACTCGCAAAATGCAATTTACAGCAGTGTCTCAGACACTGTTTGCGATTCCTAATCGGGTCGCAAATTGCATGCCTCATTAATATTCATGAGGCAGGTGCAATTTGCAGCCCCATTTGGAATGGCTAGCACTCCCAGGGATGGTGGCCTGCTGGAGTCAGCAGACCACCATATCTGTGACTGATTTTTAAATGCATCCTGTTTTCCTTAAAGGAAAACGGGATGCATTTAAAAAAGAAAAATCAAACAATTCTGTTTCATTGTTTATGAGTAGGCTGTGGTCTATGGGACCACTTCCTGCTCTTAAAAAATACTTTCGCTTCCATCCACAAAGGAAAAAGGGGCCTCTGGGGACACCTTCCTGTCTGCGAGTGGCTTACCACTTGAAGTAGATGGTAAACTGTGAGTGTTTTGCGACCACAATTGCTGTCGCAAAACAATTGTACATTGAAGTGCGAGTCGCTATTAGGAAGGGACGCCCTTGGCATGTCCCTTCCTAATAGTGAGTCGCAAACCCTATTTTGCAAGTCGGTAGTAGGTTACCGACTCGGAAAATAGAGTTTGTACATGGGGCAGACCAATTTTGCGGTCGCAGAAGGCCCGATTTCCAGTTTGCGACCGCAAAAAACGGTTGTACATCTGGCCCCTAGTCCCCAGATTTTTGCAGAGTGGTTTGATCCATTTCCGCCGTTGGGACTCATATCAGGGGCAAAGAAAAAAGACGTGAGCAGCTGTTTCTAGGTAAATGTTGCAACCAGGGCAGCAGCCCAAGAACTTGTAAAGGCTCTCAGGGGCAATGTGCCAACCCTGGATTGAAAGTACAGCTTCCTATCTAATGAGGCCATATGGTATCCCAATATGGTTCCAGGAAGCTCTAACATTTGAAATCCATGAACCTATCTGTTAAATCCTCATAACGTGTATGTATGCTACCCAGCCTAGCTTTCTCCTAGCTGCTCAGCCAGTGTGAGAGATGGTATGGGAATGTTGGTGTGACTGTGATGAATGGAATGCCTGGGTGCCTGTGTGGATGAGTGGTAACAGTTGGAGAATGGCTGAGCAGCAGGGAGGCTGCTCCTGGTGGGGCTGGAGTAAGGGCTGGAGTGAAGGCTGACAACTGGAATATGGACTGATGTTACCTGCAACATGGAACTAATAAAGTAAACTACAAAACTCTACCTGGCTACCTGTGTCAACCTGTCATAGGGCACAACACTATCCATCAAGGACATGCTCTGCACCGCACGTCCCTCACATCGAAAGATCCATCACCAATAGTTTGGCTTAATTGCATCTGGGGATGGCACCGGTTTAGAGGATGGATTATCCCAGAGCCCTCTCAGGTCTATGTCAGTTAACAGTGCTTTGATCTGTTGTAGCCATATTATCTAATGAAACTGGTCTACCCCTAGAACATCTCTCAAAGCCATTACATAGTGTGCTAATTCGGGGGTCGACCACAGCCTTCTCTAATATAAAAGTGGATGCAATCTTATTTTAAAAGCGAATTCTTTTCTGACCAGATCTAGCATTAAAGGTTTCAATGGAGTACTAGCAGGGAGGCGAGTTAAATTTCTTAGGAACTTGTTCTCAGCAGTGGTTACTGCTGCAATATCAGAAAATCCCCATAGTTCTGAGCCATACAGTGCAGAGCCCAATACCTTTGCATCATAAATTTGTAAGGCCGGGCCTATTGGTTTAGTGTGAGAGCGACTATGTTCCTTTGAGATGACCCCCACTAATCTGCCTAAGCGTCATAGACACGGCATCCACTTGGAGTTTCCAAACCATATCAGACGACAGGGTGATGCCTAGATAGTTGAAAACATGTGTGGACTCTTGTGGCATACCTCCCAACGTTACTCTTCCCCTATAGCTTCTAGGTTGATTAAACAACATATATTTAGTTTTTAGAGTATTAATCTCGGGGCCCGAGCTTTGCAGAATTCCTCAAAAAGAGACAGCAATCGCCGTATGCCTCCTGGTGTCTTCGAAATTAGCAGGGTATCATCCGCAAATATTAATATTGGTGTTTTGATACCTGCCATTGCAGGGGCATTGGTCTCACTCTGAGACAAAAATAATACAATGTTGTTAAGAAATAATGAAAATAGTGTAGGGGCTAAAACGCAACCCTGCAGAACACCCCTATCTATAGGGAGGCGCTCGGTAAGGTCACCTGCGATACTCCATCGTACCTGCGTGAAATTTTCTTAATGGAGGTGTATCACAAGATCCAGCAGAATCAATGGCATTCCAATAGACAAAAGGATATCCCATAACTTTTTTTGTGGAACCAAGTCAAACGCGGACTTTAGATCCACAAAAGCCACATACATATGACCATTTCCAATTACCACTACCTTCCAGTACAAAAGTAAAAAACTAAAGACCTGGTCCAAGGTGCTAGTTTTATTCTGAAATCCAGCTTGGAAAGGGGACAGAATGTTATTAGAAATCCAAATCTGGATTTTGGCCAAGAGTAATCGAGCAAAGATTTTTTGTATACCATTTGTTAGACCTGGCATCCTTGGCGTGGGTTTCCCCTGTATTTCTGCCTCGGCCTCATGTATTTTTACTGTGTGTTGGACTTCGTTTATGCTGGTCTAGATACTTTGGGCACTTTGCCACTGCTGTTCAGTGTTAAAGAGTGAGTGCTCCCTCTGTAAATTGTTGTCATGGATTAGTGTTTCAATAATTGGCTTATTTGATTTATTGCTAAGTCCCTAGTACAGTGCACTGTGTGTGCCCAGGGCGGGTAAATCAAATGCTGCTAGTGGGCCTGCAGCATTGATTGTGCCATTCACACAAGCAGCCTTGCAAAAGGTTCTCAGACCTGCCATGGCAGTGTTTGTCGGCAGTTTAGTACTGCCATGTCGATCTGGTAAGTGCACCTACTTGCCAGGCCCTAACCTTCCCTTTCTCTGACATGTGAGACACCCCTATGGTAGTCCCAAGGTACCCCTGTGGGCAGGGTGCAGTGTCTGTAAAAGGTAGGACATGTATTGATGTGTGTAACATGTCCTGATAGTGAAATACAGGGAAATTTGTTTTTCGCTGTTGAAAGGCCATAGGATAGAATGGGGAGTTTACTTATAACATCTTATAAGTACAACTGCCTCTGGGAACCAAAAAGGAAAGTGGAGATTGGTATGCCTGAACTCAGAATATAAAGGTACATCTTTCAGTAAGGATGATTTTTATATTCTGGGTTTGAAAATGTCACTTTTAGAAAGTAGGTATTTTATTGCTTAGCCATCCAGTGTGCTTCTGCTAGGTTTGTGTATTGACTGTCTGGCTTTGGAGTGACAGGGGCTGGGGATGTGCATTCTGTTCAGACAGCCACCTGGGGGGGTGAGGTGTGTCCTGCCTTTCGAGGGTGAGTCAGGGCTGGGCTGAATAGACCTGTCCTGCATTTAGAGTAGGTAGGAGAGTCCCTTTACACCTGAATGAGCCTGATGTGCCTTGGACAATGCTGTTTCCTCCTCCTGCCAGGAAGCTGGGCCAGAGAGGACATAACTGGTTTTTGCTGAGCACAGACACTCTCTGCCACAAGAGAACAAAGGAATTTTGACTATAAAAAGTGGGGATATATATATCAAAAAGAGAGAGAGGACCAAGTGTCCGTGGGGGCTAGTTCAATTCCCCTGGTAGATATAGACAAAATCAAGAAGAACTAGCTCACACTAAAGAAGCTAAATGTTCATGTTTTTGGAAAAACCATTTGTTTTTGGAAAAACCATTTGTTTTTTATGAAAACCCTCACCCACCAACCTAGTTGGTGGCATGCTTCATCATCTGGTCCCACCCAAGGTGCCGAGTAAATGTTATTTATTTAATGGTGGGCCCTCTGGCAGTGCCTTTAAAAAGAGGGGGGGGTATGTATATTGAGGCCTGCTGGATGGAATTCCGTCCAGCAGGCCGCAATAGGTAAGGGAAGCGGGCAGATGGCTTTGATGAAAGTGTGACTATAGGTCCTGCCCCCCCTGCGGGATTCATGTTGCCACTGATGAAAATCTCATCGTTTTAGCAACAACGGGAGGACATTTCCCTCCTTACCGCGCACCTTCGTGAGTGCGATTTCACCACAGGTCATTACAGTCTTTTCTGACCACTACACTTACCACCTAATTACCAACACATAGGTCCTGACGAAAGCCAGCATACGGCGCAGACTGGCTGAAACATGTAGACCTGATTTCATATAATGGATATTAGAGACATAATTTACCTCTATACATATCCCCCCCTCTTTTTTAAGGCACTGCCAGAGGGCCCACCATTAAATAAGTAACATTTACTTTAAGGGACCCTTTGGACAGTTTTCTAACGCATTTCACTTAACTTCACTGCACAATCACTACACTGAAAAACCAGCTCCGCTGTAAAACAGGCGTTGTAGCACACCCGGGGTGCACTCGGGACCTTGGGTGGGACCCGATGATGAAGCATGCCACCAACTAGGTTGGTGAGTGAGGATTTTCATAAAAAACAAATGGTTTTTCCAAAAACATGAACATTTAGCTTCTTTAGTGTGAGCTAGTTCTTCTTGATTTTGTCTATAAAAAGTGGGGCCCAGACCCCAGAATTTTAGAATACTTCTGGACTGAAGAGGAACCTCTGCCAAAGAGAAGAGCTGGGAAAACTGAAGGAGAAGTACTGCCCCTTTGGTGTGTGTTGTCTGGGATTGGCCTGCAGTGGCTGTTTCTGCCAAGGAGAGGACCAAGACTTTGCTGTGTGCTGTGCATCCTGCTTAAAAAAGATTTCCAAGGGCTTGGTGTAGAACTTGCCTCCTGTTCTGAAGTCTCAGGGACACAAAGACTTCATTTCCTCTGCCCTCCTGCATCTGGAACTGCTGTTTCAGCTGCCACAGAAGGAAATTGCAACACTGATGTCGGCGAGCGACACCGCGACCTGCAACGAAGCCGTGGGCACCGCTCGTGAAGTGCACAATGAACCGCCCGACTTGCACCCCCCCGACTTCCACCACAGCCAAATGCCTGCAGACGCCACACATTATCGACTCCGAAGCCGTCACGGAGGCCGCTGCCTGCACCGGAGCCGAAGGCACCATTCGTGATGCTCACGACACACCGCACCGACTCGCACCGCAGCTCCAACTTCACCGACACTGGTGCTTCATCATCGCAGAGCCAATATATGCTGTGGGTGACTTCCTGAATCCATCAACACCACACAGTAGTAAGGAACTCACGCCTCGCTGCCACGCGACATCACCTCCCCGACACACTAAGGAAACAACATCTCACCTTTCCTGTATCGCAGTAAGGAACCGAGGCCTCACCTCCCCTGGGGTCGTAAGGAACTGACGCATCACCTCCCCTGTGGTCGTAAGGAACCGACGCCGCCTGGCACCAATAATGCATCACCCCTCCGACGCTGTGCACCGTCTTTGCGTTCATCGTTTGCCAAGGTACTGTTCTTTGGAGGTCTGTGTGACTCCACGCCCGACGCCGCGCACCTCTGGTCGGTGCCGTACTTTGGATTTTCATCTGTCATGACTTCGCTATAGCTCCAGGTGGAGTTATTTGTTGCTACAAGTTTGATTTGTGTGAATAACCTATATTTGAGGATATCTTAATATATGTATTGTGGATTTGGTCGTTTGGGTCTTAGATAAAGATTACTTATTTTTCTAAACTGGTGTGATGTCCATTTGTAGTGTTTTAACTGTATTACTGAATGTATGCACAAATGCTTTACACACTGCCTCGGAGATAAGTCTGTCTGCTCGTGCCAAGCTAACAAGGGAGTGAATTGGGGTTATTGTAGAAGTGTATCGCCCTTACCCTTACAAGGAAGAAGGGTCCCTACTTGGACAAAGGAGCAAATCATTGCCAACTAGAGACCCCCATTTCTAACACCGTTGATTAAACCAATTGGCCGATAATTGAATGGGGAGGCCTGATCACCCTTTTTATAAATGGGGATTACTTCAGCGCCTCTTCAGGACTCAGGGACAGGAGCACCACGAGCAATAGCATTTGCCAACTTTAAAATGTATTGTGACCATTTATGTCTATCTTCCAGGATTACATCAGCAGGGATGCCATCCGGTCCTGGAACTTCACCTCTAGCTACTGCATCTTGTGCCATGTGAATGTCGATTAAGTAAAAAAGGGGTTCCATTTGGAGGGCTGGATAGTCGATTATCAAATTAGTATGATCGGCTCCTTCGTCCTCTATACAAAAGCCTACAGTATATAAATTTGTAAAATATTCTACCCAGACAGCAGGGGCTATATGATTTTGGGGAGGAGGCACTACACCATCATTGCCCCATGTAACTAAGCACCAAAATCTACGATAGTCCTTGGCAGAGCAAGCAACCCTAAGACCCTGCCACCTCCTCTCATACCAGTCTCTCTTTGCTTGAGCCTGGGTGGATTTGTACTGTATTCTTGCCTCACGGATGCACTGAATATCCTTATCTTTAATTGATTTAATCAGCAAGGAGCGCATCTGTCTACATTCCGTGTTGAACCAAGAGTTTGGTACGTAATAAGATTGGTTGAGGGAAGACTTTGAAGTGAGAAAATGTAGGAGGAGTCTCTTAAAAAGCTTGTTGTGTCTGGCTATAACTATACTTGGATCCTCCAGGAGTGGGAGTTCATCTAGCCACTCAGTCCGACAGGAAGATATGTCATCACTAATGCTAGATAATATTTCTGCAGAACTAGCAATCTGAGCCCATTTCAGGTGTTGTTTGTCTTTAGAGAGTTAGTTGCTTCTTGTCGGAGCTATATTACACCTATTTGTTTCTAATCTACTACAAAAAGA
Source organism: Calotriton arnoldi (assembly GCA_963921515.1). NCBI lineage: Eukaryota > Metazoa > Chordata > Amphibia > Caudata > Salamandridae > Calotriton > Calotriton arnoldi. Next base: position 309,519 of record CAWUFW010011215.1, on the reverse strand, counting down.
TTCCATAGAAAGACATAGGAGACTATGTTCACTCTCAAACCGTGTTTTGACACACATATCCCCAGTGATGGACATAATCGAATGTCCAACAAGATATAGTCTTTGTGACTTGAGCGTAGTGTTATACCAAAAGTGTTGGCCCAATTCTTGGCAGACTCCGTTCTACCATTGGCTGCTCTTAACCCCAGGTCTACAGAAAAAGCTTTACGTTGCAGAGCAGCCTCTGCCAATTTTTTAATTTATGGGAGCTCTAGTCTTGGGATGCACCATATTTCATCCTCATCCTTTGTTATGTCGATATCATCTCTGTTCAGGGGTTTGAAGGTTGTCTTGAAGTCCCCGCTATCAAAAGATAAGGACAGCGAATTGGTGTACGCCAGATGGACTTCAATGGACAAGATAGTAGTTGATTTTGCACCCCCCTTGACACTTCTAGAGTACACATTATAGATTTCTATGCTAGTGTGTTTATCACTTACCAGGTGCAAGGCCAAGACATCCTGTATATCAGTATATATTAACTGTATTTTACATAAAAGACTGGCTCTGGTCCAGATAGTTAACCCCCCTGCATGTCGACCAACGCGTCTGTGCCTTGCTGGGGTGTAAAAATTTAAATAGCCTAACTCATATATTGGTTCCACACTCCAAGGTTCTTGAAACAGGCATATGTCATAGTCCTTGATGAATTTGTTCTAACCTGGGAGAGAAATCTTGGAACCTAGCCCTGCCACATTCCATGAAACAATTGTCATCAAGGGTCTATTAAAGGTATCAAGAGAAATGGGAGGGCATTTTGTGGTGCTTAAATCTGTAGTGCCCACTGTAGCACAAGTCTCACCCTCGTCCTGGCCAGAGGGAATCAGACTTTGTAACATTGATGGAGGAAATTTGCCAAGGACCGCAAGGCCAATCAAGATTACTAATGGAGGAGAAAAGGGAGGAGCAGAGCATTTTACTTATGAACATTTTACCACAACAATTAAAGTTGGTCTATGGGAGCAGAATGACCAGAAGCACACTGGCACTGAAACCTGTCAAGTGTTGGATGTATTGGGCAATTCTTCACCCCTTCATAGATTCTGTCATAACAATGCCCTCTTCTGGAAGGTACATTTTCAGGTGGCAAAATAGGTTTCAGAAACATGCCAATGGAAAATAATACCAGTAGCACAGGAGGAGAAAGCCCAAATGCATTGCAACCTTCTGAATGCAATCTTGCTTAGAAGACAGGTACTTATAACTAAATCCTAGGCCAGCAGATTTTCTCAGTCAGTTAAGTACTCAATATTGGCCTCTGGCATGATCTCCTGGCCACATGTTTGAACTCAGACAAGGCCAAATTCACCTTTCACCTTTATGAGCTTGATAAATTGAGAAATATATAATTGAATAATAGTAGCAACCATTACTTATTGTGATTATAAATGGAAAAATATATAATATAAAGTGCTACAGGAAAATGAGTTGCAGAGCTGTAGCATCTGAAAATGTATTTACAGAACAGAAGCCACAGGACCCAGAGTTTGCAGGCTTAAAATAAAAATACTGGAGCAAGTATAGCTGCCACTGTCAGGATTGACACTTACAGGAAGTCACAAGTACAAAGAAGTAAGTAATTAATTCTCAGACAGACAATAATTATGTGTGGCAACCAACCATCTTGTGTAGCAGTGCTTGACTAGCAGTGATTCAGGAGAACTATGAATGAAACTGAGGTTCCTCCTGCCACCTTGCACAGCAGTTAAAATGAAAATAATGGAACTTGGATACAGTGTTAGTTCTGTGTGCAGTACAGCAGTAGTGCTCTTTGCAGAAGCAAATGTGTACTACGCACACTGCAAGTGTCTTGTTTAGATGTGCCTGGTCTGTGTGGAAAACCGTGAGGGCTTACGTCTAAAGTAAACAATCTTTATAAAGAACCACAGGTGGCCATTGCTAAAGAACAAGTGAGCATGGTTCCTTAAAAAGTTTTTTATGCTAACAGTGAACTCAAGCATTAGACCCCCGCTTAGCTGGGTTATGTAGACTATTTTGTGAGCTCAATATATATATCAAGCTGTGGCTTCAACTGGGGAGTAGTAATAAGGTAGACATGGCTCTCTGTGCATAAGCTAAGGGCCTGGACAATGAAGAAAGACTCATTGGAGCCTGTTAGTGACTCATACTATGCAGGGGTGTATGTGGTAGTTCCCTTTTGAGATAGCCAGACCGTTCCGTACAAGCCTTGGCACCTAACTGTTTTCTGGAGTGCTCACTCATACATAAGTGAATTATGGCTCACAGGTTTAGTCAGTTACAGAAATGAACCATGGAATAGTTAAAGTATCAAAATCTGAACACTATTGCAGCTCTCTGTGGTGTTGGCTCAGTGTCTCCTTTGTCTCACAGCTAACTAAAAAGGATAGGTATGAGCCTCGATGTGGTAAACGCTGAACTCTGCCTCGCAGTGTTTTCTCCATCAGCCAGCACCATTTATTTCTAACTTTGATTGGTGGGAAGTCTACATAAAAAAGAACATCTCCTTTCACCCACAATAAACCAACCACAGCAGTGACATGACAAGGCAGCTGTGGGCACTAATGCAGGCAAATAAATTGAGCACTCCTCCGCTTGTTTTTTAGTAAAAAAAACACTCACTAATTGGGATGAAGTGGGCTTCTCCTCTCCAAAGGTCCCGGTGCCACTACACCTGCTGCATTATTGATAACCCCCCAAATCTATACATTCTGGTGTGTCCTCACCAGTACATTTCCAATAAGAGATTGTATTTGCAGAATAGTCGCTGAACATTGAAAAGAGAGGGATATTGAAGATCGGCTCCTTTGTACTTTGGTGTGAGTGAAACGCCTTCCTTGATCATCAACTCTGATAGGGGCTCTCATTTGCTATGGTGAAGGACAGAGGTGCCGCCAACCTTCTGTGATAGGCACTGTAACCAGGTGCTTTATGTTTATTTATGAGTTTGAATTGGGACACATTTGGATTCCGTGCACACTTCAGCCCAGACTGGGATTGCTTAAGGCTTCGTTCTATTTCTTTTTGAGGTCCTGATTTTATCCTATTCCCCACTTTGACACAATGGGCCTCAGCAATTGCACAACACAAAATATTACCCCCCCTGCAGAATGCTGTGGTCACTGTCCCCGGAGACTCCCATATCGCAAAGGGATTAATAGGCCTTGGCCTGTAAAGTGGCCCCCCTGAAGGTAAAAACCTTACTTTTAAACTTGTCACCTCTATTCAGACCTTGTAGCCCATAGGGCATTTGGCATGGTATTTAAAAGTAGGACATGTAGAAATTTAAAGTTAACATGTCCTTATAGTGACTAGCACCCAAAAGCAATTTTCACTGTAGGATGGCTGACTGGCCCATAGAGAAACAGTAGGATGCAATATTAACAGCTAATAATGTATCTTGGGGATGTAACCCACTAGAAGAATAATGAAACCACTATTTTTATTAGTTATTAAAAATTCAGTTCAATGATGACGTCAGACTTTACAATTGTTTTACAAAAAAATAACTTTTAGGTAGTTACCCTTAACTTGTCCATACTGTCAGAGGCTTCTTAGGATAAGCCTCTGTCAGCTCACAGACTGTGTTTAGCCTTGAATAGGTGTGAAAAATGTGTGAAATGTCTCCCAGAAGCAAACAACAGGCTGACCTGAATGGGTAGAAATGGCTCGTCTGAACTCCACAGAATATGCAGGGTGGGGGATGTGGGCATCCTTTGTGACACTACAGTGTCAAATCCTGCTTGACAGGTCTTTAGAGCCACATGTAATACTTGGGGTATACTTGAAAGGGTCTAAACAGGATGCCAAGACAATTCTTGTAGATCCCCAGTCTCGTTGCTGAAAAACCCTGCTTTTGTCCTACCAGACTTTTGTCTCTGGTTTGTTGTGGATACAGTACCTGGCTCAAACTGGATTTTAGTGTTAGAGTGGAAAGACACAGGACATAAGGATTAACATAGTACACTCCAAACGCACACACCCAGACCTCAGAGCTCTAATTTAGTGGGGCTGAAGATTTTGCCCATCTTAAAAAAGCCTGACACATGGCATTTTGGGCCTGAATGAAGCAAACAGGAACTACTAAAAAGAGGGTAGGATTGCCACAAGAGCTTTTACCCCTTTGGTTAGCTGTTAGGTTCTATAATTTCCCCTTGACAACCTGGTTGTTTTTTACTAGGAATGCAAAGGCAGCATGGACCCAACTGACCCTCAAGCCCAGACAAACTCCACCGGTATATCAATGCTGTGGGGATGAGTAGAGCCCAAGGAGAGGGGCTCTGGGTAACTCAATGAATTAAAATATTAAGGTAAAACAAGAGAGAGATAAGCCGCTTGTCTCCCTGACAAGCTGTAGAAAAGGGGCTAAGGCTAAGATCAAGCTCTAGTCCTTGAGCTATGGGTTGCAGAAAATTGCCAGTTGAAGTTATTCATGTTGCATTATGTATGGAATGGAAGTCACCCGAATCCTGTCTCAGTGTCATTACATTTTCATCATACATCAAGGAAGTCTGGGCTCTGAATTTCAAGTGTTTCTTGAGTTCTCTTGAGAACAAATGGGTGAAATATAAGTCCTTTCTCTTGAGGAATCACTTACTCAGCTTTCAGATGAGTACCTTCCTTACCTCAAAAAGGCTTAGGAGCTTGGGAGTTTTCATAGTCTTATTGCCAAACAAACTGTGACTAGGGTGAGCCTTTTCCTCAGGGGTTGTCTTAATGTCTCTGTAATAATGTATTAACCAATGTCTTCAAATGACACATGCAATTCACACCTAAAAGAGGTATTACATTAACATGCTATGTTAAACTACATTCTAGATCTTTCTTGGACCATTGGGCCTCAGTGTTCATTCATGGCAGTGCTTTTCTCAAAAGTACGCAATCTCAAAGTATGAAAATATGACCACATCCGGGAGCGTTGCATACACAGACGAGTGTTGCAGGAGGTTCGATGATTCCCCAGGAGCAGTGCCGAAGAGCCACTGCTGCCTAGCCAGATTCTCAGTGTGAAGCATCACAAGTCTAACAGGCACATTTTTCATAGATGCAGCCTAAAGAAGGCTGCAGAGATTTTTAACTCTGCTGAGAATTTCTATTCTCGGAGGGGTTGATGGGGCAAGATTGCATGCTTAGCAGTACTTAGTCTTGTCCTTCAGAGGAGGTTTCCTACGCAATAGTTGTGTCTGTTTTTTAACTTAATAATGAAAATGTTCTTATTAATAATGCACAATCGGTAACCATAATTAAAGTTTACTGCAGATTTCTGGACATTGGTGCCATAAAAGTGACTATAGTTCTCCTATAAAACAGCTTTTGATTTTATTTGCAATTTAGAAAATAATAGCGTTTGTAATGCAGTGGCGGTTTACATTCAGATGGCAATTAGAAGAATAAAATATAACTCACATCTCGAGGCCCTCGTTTATGAAGAAGATAGGACACATATTGATTAATGAAGCTCAGGGTTGCAGGTTTGTTGATGTATTATATATTATGCATGTGGCACTTTATGTACAAACTATCTCCTGCGTCTGCTTTTTCATGTCCATTGCGTATATTCATGTATAGTAGAATTTCTTAACCTTTCATGTGTTTTAATGTACAGATTGCGATGAAATGCAAAGATGATTTATTATTTTTGTAGGATGTTTTTATGGTTGTACTTTTTTAACCGAATAAAGCTTGTCTTGAATTTGACTATGGGAGTGTGGGCATAGTAGAAGCTTCCCTGACCTTTTTTATAAAAGCTATTCTTTATGCTGGACTCTGACATTAGGGAATGCCCAGTAGTCACCCCACCCACTTAGCAGGTTCCAGGCATAAATGTGGCATCTCCAGGCACCCACTTCAGAAATACTAATTGGACCTACGGAAGATAAGAAGTGGGCCAGACATGCTGTTTGTAACCTGAGAGGAGCTCTAAAAACCTACTACCTCTTATACCCAGGATAAAGAAGTGGACTCTATGGGTCAGTTGGCCGACCTCCTATGTGGCTACAGGGATACAACAAGTGTCAAGCTGCTTTTTAGTGGAAGTACCCAGCAGACCAGTGGATACAGGACCTGGACTGAACCCTACTGTTGGTTTCTGACTGACACTCTGTGAGTCTCCAAGTGCCTCCCCTGAGGTTCTGGGGACCTTTGAAGTGTACTCCTGTGGTGGATTGGGACTTAAAAAACTAAGGGCCTGATTTAGATTTTGGTGGATGGGTTATTCCGTCACAACGGAGATGGATATCCCTTCGACTGAAACATAAATCCCATAATATCCTATGGGATTTATATTTCGGCAGAAGGAATATCCGTCACTGTTGTGACAGAGTAACCCATCTGCCAAAATCTAAATCAGGCCCATAGTCATGAGTTAAAATCTTTGACCAGAATGAACCTGGTTGGGGTATCCGATCCGTGCTCTGTTGCGGTTGACCTCCAATTTTGACTAGGTCCCGGTCTACCACAACTATTGACTGTAATTGGCGCTTGGTGCTTTTTGACACTAGTTTCCCTCAAATCTTTAAAAACTCGTATCTCCTAATCCACTTAGTGGAGTTTTGTCACTTTGGTGCCATTTTGAATAAAATGTAGTCTATTTTTCTACCTTGAATTGGGATTTTTATTGTTTGACATTTGGACATAATGACTCTTTTGGCACTACATAAATATGTTACACATTGCCCTCTACTCTGTGCCATAGCCACAAAGGGGTTGAGCTAAGGTTAATTTAGTGACTTTGCAAGTTCACCCTAACAAGGATTATGATTATTCCTTGAGGTGAGTAATTACCCATCCAAATAATAATCAATTTCTTACACATGGGTTGGTTACAGTTTCTTCTCCCTTCATTTCAATTTCGTGATTGCACCGTAGCATGTTTTACTGCCCAGAAATAGTTTTACCCTTAGCTAATCTAGTAGGAAAATAGTGGTCCCACATGTTTGAACATTTTCAAAATATGTTTCAATTACTCGCCTAATAATTGCTTCCCTACTCAGATCTGATGATTAAAATCAAACTCTCATAAACAGAGTGTTCTTTCCTAAACCACAAAACTGTGAAAATAAACAATGAAGGCTCTTGGTTTAACTGTTCACTGAACCATTCCTTGCTGACATTAAAATGGAACTCTAAATGCCCTTTGAATATGATCAGTTTCTCCCTACCACCAATTTTAATGAATGGTCTATATACCAGCAGGATCATGTATTCCCTGCAATTTAATCCTTCAATCCCCTCTGAAATATAAAGGAACTTAAGGGTCAACCCACAGAAATTGACCACACTCACTAGTAGATGATAATACACCTACAACAACACTTAAAAATATGAAAAGTCATATGTTCAGAGACAGTATTCTTGCAGCAGCAAGATAGCTTGTCATTGTTGATGCCTTAAAAAAAACTATTCCTTAACAAAGGTAAACAAGGACAAGGGAATGCCTGAAGATCAGTCAAAAGAGAGAAAACAACAAAAGAAACAAAACAGCAAAAAATAACAGTTTAGGGAAAAGGCAAAAACAAAATGACAACAGGACTGGAGTGACTAACAGAGTACCATGTCTGCCAAACTCTCGGTCCACCACCTACCTCATTGAGAGACAGGCAAACGGTATGTTTTCCGTTGACGGAGACGCTATGGACTCCAACAATGGAAAGCTTCCTCTGACAGTTGGAGGAAGAGCATTACAATGCCAGCCTTATTTTTAGTGGATGGTGTAAGGCACTTTTTTCTGTCCTCCACGGCCAGGCAAACCTGGCAGTGAGCAGCAGAAAAAACAGTAATGACCCCAGACCAAAAAGTTTAAAAGTTTGATAAAAGTCCGTCAAAGCCCATGGCGACTGTCCGCTAACTTTTTTGTACCTTGATGAAAACCACTGTGATAGCAATTTCTTACACGTACACAGTGGTACAGAGATGACCACTGTGTATTTGGACAAAATATTGGATACAAAATATCATTTTGCAGAAATATAGTGTAAAGAATCTCGAGATTTCATATACATTGCAGACAAGAATATTGATGTCAACAATATTGTTTTAAGTGTTGTATTAAATGTTGGTGTAGTAAATGTCGTTGGATATAATATAGTTTTTTAGTGTAAAATAGTATGTAATATATTTTTTATGCTATATGTTTACATTTTTTAATGTTTTAATTTTAGATTTTTTTATTTATTAAATCATTTACATTTTTAATTCTTTTAATGTTTTTTTATGTATAGGTTTTTTTTAGTGGCAGGATATTGGGTTTATAGGGGATAAGGGTGGGGAGATTTTTTTTTTAAATCGGTATTATAATTTTTTATTTTAAGTTACCTAATTTTTTAATGTAAATTGTTTTATTCATTTTAAAATTGTTTTTATTATTTAATATTTTTGTATTTTTTAATGTTTTTTGAAAATAAAATATTAAATATTTAAAATTAGCAAAAATATTTTAGACAATTTTTATACAATAATAATTTTTGGGAATGTAATTGTTATATGTGTTTGAAAATTTGTAAAAAAAAACATTTTGTTGATAGTAAGGGCTTTCTATTAGAATGTTATAGTGATTGACTACCTCTGTGACAGGGAAGTAGGCTAGTGCTATCATTTTTTTGATCTCAAAGGCGAATTGGCTGTTAGTTAAGTATTCTACACTGAAGGGCTGATTACGGGTATGGCAGTGTTGAGACTGCTCTACCTTTGTTGGCTGTCCGACTTTCCGGATTACGAGTAGGGTGGTCAGACCGGCAGAAGACCACCGCAACCACCAGAATCTTGGATCCCGCAGCGGTCAGAACAGCGTCGGCTTATGGAAGCGGTGCCAATGCAGGCACCGCCGTGGCAATTACGACCTGCCTTTCCTCTGGTCCATAGCGGGGACCCCGCTATGAGAAGATTGGCAGAAAGACAGGGAAGGGGCCCCAAACAGGGCCCCAGGGTAATTTCATAAAGTGGGGACTGTGCATGGGTGCACAACATGCTTGCACTGCTGTGCATGCACTGTGTGTCATACACAACATGTTAATGTTATTGTCATTTATAATGTTATTGTCATTTATAAAGCGCGTTATCACCGACCGGTCTCTAAGCGCTATGAGAGAGACCTGCCCTAGCACGTGAAGGAGATGTAAATGATTAGGTTGTGCCCCAAGCTTCCACAAAGAGGAGCGTTTTTAACTTCTTTCTAAAGGGAAGAAGGGCTTGTTCCTTCCGCAGATTCTCCGGTAGCTGATTCCATAGTACAGGAATTAAAGTTGAAAAGGCTCTGCCACCTTTTGAGGTCATACTAAAACGAGGGCAGGCCAGCAGGCCGGCCTCGGAGGATCGTAGTGGCCTACCAGGGGTATAGGTAGCCAGGCGATCCTTAATGTAGGTTGGGGCTTGGCCATAAATGGCTTTGTGCGCAATGCAAAGCCCCTTAAATCTAATTCTTTGCCTGATCGGAAGCCAGTGAAGCTGGCGTAGGAGGGGGGTGGCATGAGCCCTCCTAGGCAGTTTGAAAATCAATCTGGCTGCGTCATTCATAATGACCTGTAGTCTAGCAAGCAACTTTCCTGGGAGGCCGATATACAGGGAGTTCCCGTAATCCAAACGCGACACTATCAAGGCTGAAACTGCCGTTCTAAGAGTTGCAAAGGTGAGAAGGGTGGCCAGCTTCCGTAACTGTCCACATGTACACAGTGCACCCGAAGTGCACGAGGCATTGCACTGCGACAGCATGTGCTTCACACTCTCTTTATGAGCCGAAGCATGCTGCTGCAGTTCCACTGCCAACGGCATACCGCCAGCCCAGTGGTAGTGTAAAAATACAGATGTCGTTATGCTGCAGGCTTGGCGGCATTCACCCGAACAACGCAGCGGCAGTCCATCGGTTGGACCGATCTCGGAATCAGCCCTTTAGTATAGATTTTTGGAGGTGTCACCATATACTTTGATTAAAGTGATAATAACAGCCTTGTATGGCTGTGTGGGGATATATTTTTAGGATTGTTTGAATCATAGCTTGTTCAAAGTCTATGATTATTTTTTTGGGTAGTAATTGTTTGTTTGTTGTTTTATATAGTTTAGGAGTTCAAGGAGTGCACTGTCTTGTTTATTAGAGAGTACGGCATATATGAAACGGATATTTGTGTTTTGAAATTCACCATGTATGGTGTATATTTGAGTGAATGGCTTGGGACACATTTTGAATGTCGCATCCATCATCCATGTTTTACACTAGGCAAGTTTCATTAGGTTGTTTGTAGTAGAGAAGATTAGGATTCGTTTTTCATTATTTTTATGGTCATGTAGGATGAAGGGTTTTTCTTTATCTGCTATTGTTAAATGCTCTGGTATGTCTAGGACCTGGTATCTTCTAGGAGTAGGTGGAGTATCATTAGTGGCTTTTTTAGTATGTGTAATTAGATGTTTTAAAGTGGGGATAGATGGTAGTTGGCCTGTTATATTTTCAGGGACTTTGGGTAGTATGTCATTAAGGATTTGGGTTGTGGGTTCCTGAGAACTAGTACTTGTCTCTCCTATGTCTTGTAAAATTTCTCTAACTTCTATCTCTGTAACTTTTGGGAGGTGATTATGATCTTTTACATTAATTACGATATTTCTTTTGACGTTGGCCTTCCATAGCATGCATTAGAATAATAGTAAATTTTTAGTTTATAGTTTCTGTCAATGCACTTTCTTGGCTGTAGGTGTAGTCCATATGACTTATTAACTGTTTTCCTTTTTGTGAAGTGATACATTTTGTACCTTCTGTCATTATATCTGTAAGTAGTTTGATAATATAAATATATATTATAGTTACATTTTGCATGTTAGTTATTTGTATATTTATAAATGCAGTTGCTTTTATTTATTTTTACTTACTTGTATGTTTTGTTGAGGTGTTTTGCATGGTTTTGCAGCTTTTCCTTTCAGCTTGTTTAAATGTGTACCAGGTGTTCGTTTTCTTTTGAAAGAGGAAAAAAAGTTAGATTAATTTAATTTGACATGTTTTATTTGTTTGTCAAGATTTAGGGAGTTACGTCTGTTTTTGGTCGCTGTTTGTGTGAGTTTCTAATTTATTAATTATGTATACTTACTCTATTTTATATTTTTGGTGTGTTGTTGTCGATGAGATTTTCTAGCAGTTTGTTGGGCTGGAAGTTGTATTTTTTTATTTCAGTTAGTCTGTCTAAAATGATATAAGTTAAAGGCTGTGTTACTATTTACATGTTAACTAATCATTTTTTAAATTTAGGATCATTTAATTTTTAGTTTAAATATAAGTATTACTTACTTGAATATGTAGTTGCAAAGATGTATATTTGGATGTATAAGCTTTTGTAGTGAAAATCCGGCAGAGTTTCCTTCTCTTGCAGTGTTTGTCGTTTTTTGGAGAAATTATTTACTGTAATTAGGCTGCCTTTTACAGTGTTTGTTTAATTGTTTGAGTATTTATTTTGGTTAAAGTTTTTTATAGTGTGATTTTGTTGGTTGGTTTAGTATAATTTAAATTTTTTTGATCAGTTTGATGTTTGTTTGGTAAACGTTAATTTAGGTTTTCTTCTAGCAGTACTATATATAATTGTATTTATTTAACTATGAATTTATTTGTTTTGATATACTATTTTATATTGTTATTTGTATTTAAATATTTATAGTAAATAATGTTTTAGATGCATTTATCGTATATTTTAGGGGCATACTATTTTTATGGGGTGAACGTTTCTTTTGGGTGATGTCATATTTTAAATTAATTATAGATGTTTATTATAAGTTTCAGGTTTATTTGAAGTGATTGGTTTATGTGAAAACTGGCCTTTTGGTGTTTTTATATTGAATTTATTAGTTATGTTGACAATAAATTTGTAGTCGATATTGTGGTACCCAATATTTTGACATGGTATATGTTTATTTATAGTAATGATATTTGTGGTTCCGATATTTTTGTTATCGATATATGTAAAAAACAATATTTTTTTTAACAATATTTGTGTGCTCCATATTAGTGGTTTTTTAGTTATGTATATGGAGTCAATTTTTTTGTTCTCGATATTACATTTACGATATTTCTGTTTCTAGAAATTTGTTGGATCTATATTGTGTCACTTATCCGACCACTGGGCTGGAGGGCATCTCTAAATTTGACAGCTGGATTACCATAGGGATGGCAGAGGTAATCTACTCCCCCATCCCGATGGACATTGCTCCATCCGTGAAAGTCTAAATTAATTATGTCTGCAGCTTCATTGTCATTGGGAATTAGCTCTTGAATGGCTATGTAAGAGAATTAAAACCAAAAAATCACAGAAGGATTCGGCTTTGTATGAAAGTGTTTAGGAAATGCAAAGACAAAAGAGAAAAATTGGAAGGATTAATGTTCTACCTTGTGTCTCTAGAGACAATCCCACATATTATTTATGAGTTACATTCTCATAACAGAGAAACAACACAAGCTAAAACAAGGTATAATTAAACAAGCAGAGTGATAAACTGGAAGTTATATAAGCATTAGTAGATTCCTGTAGTGAGACATATCAAATAAGAGTTAAAGAGATTGACAGAAAATTATAAAGTTCACCGGAATGTGGTCAATAGACAGGCTATTGGGCACACACACATTCTAATGGCTTTCTGCAGGTGAACCATTCAATAACTTCCTCCACCTCTGATTCCTGCATGTGGCAAGGCTTTCCGGCCAGGATGCCTTGAGGACAGTCACAGCCCATGCTTTGACCTTACTTGCTGGTAAGTCTAGATAAAGGGTCCAATTCCGATTCGGGCCGGAAATCTCTCCGACCGAGCCGGACCCGGAGAGATTTCCGACCGAATCGGACCCGTGCAGCCCGACCGAACGAGTACGATGCGTCTGTATGCTATCGTACTCGAGTCGGTCGGACTCCCATTGAAGTCAATGGGAGCCGGTCATACAACGCGTACGCGGGCTCCCATTGCCTCAATGGGTGCGAGGTGAACAAGGGCGCTCCCTACAGCAGGTACGCGGCGAAGCGACTCGCGCACGCATGGGTCCCCCGTGTGTGACTCGCGCGGCTACCCGACACGGACCCCCGAAGTACGGCTCCGACTGCTCTTTCGAGCCAGACGGCGCGTGTCGGTCGGACTGCTCGCGGCGCGCATCGTACTTACCCGGCCGGGGAACGTCTCCATTGCGCGGTGCGAGTCGTGTCCGAGCGAGTCGGTCGGTGCGGTTAGACCCGGGAACGAGTCGGTCGGAGCGGTTGGGATGCCCAAACGAGTCGGTCGGCGATTTCGCATCGTACTCGCTCGTCCGGACGCGCGTACGAATCGGTCGGGAAATAGGGCTCCGAATCGGATCCGGTTATGCCGAATCCGATTCGGAGCCCTACCGGCCGAGATCGGAATCGGCCCCTAAGTCTTCGAACACTAGAGGGCCTCAGGATCCAATGACCAAATCAGCCCATTAGGAACACGGGCAAGAGAAGTACTTTGATATCCTTGCACTCATTTGAGTCTGCTCTTGATTCAAACCAGAGTCGGAGCTTTCTTCATAAAGGATTTATGACCTTGCCCAGTGCAGATGCTTAATAGGCTCTTCCCAACTTTCCCATCAGAGTACAAAGTTGGCCTGGCAGGTCCAGGGCTCATGTTATGAGCTATTTACCATTTTAACATGGCATTCTGACTTGTGGGCTTTTTACCATTTTTTTCCTTTGTAAGCACACTTAATACATTTTTGATCAGTTTAGAAACAATAATGATTCAACACAAAGCCAAGGTTTTGCTGTCCTTCCAGGTGGTGTCAAAGATGGCCACTGCCAACAACATTAATAATATGACTTAGATAATAGGTTACTTTGTGAGGTGGACCTTTTAATGATCAATGTTAAATTTTGGAGCTAAAACCCTCAAAAGGTGGCTTGTCAACATTAAAATGGAACTTGCTAGAAGAGGCAGCCCCACAAAAATCTCTGACATTTACTGCCAAGACAGCTGACATAAGCCTACCTAGTAAGGCTTTAACCTCACTTTCCTTTGTTGCAGTTTGGTCCCATGTGTATTTTGATCAAGTGTCTCCAAAATGAAGTTGGCAAAGGATTCAGGTACCACTATTAACTTGAGCAATTCCGTCCATGGATTCACTATCCACCTCAGCATCATATATGAGGTTCTGGGGCAGTTGCCCCAGAGAGGGGGAAGACAGAGTGAGTTTCTCAACGGGCAAGCAAGTACCATCTGATACACAACTCTGTGCCTGCCAAGAATTGGCTAGGGAAACATCTTCCCTCAAATCTCGCGCAGATACAATTGAGGGTGCACTGTGCACTATATTGACTACTTAGAGGAATTTGTGCCAGGAATATTACTGCAACCAGTTGCTATAATTATGACTAAATTTGAGCCTAAGTTACCTATCCATTTTTCTCATACAAGGGCCTTAGCGTCCTGTAAGAATCTTTCAGCCACTCCGAGGAGTGACAGAAACTGAGTCACACAGGGTAATAGAGGATACCTAACCTGAAAATGAGAAATTGTCCTTCTACTAATATATGTGTTCAATTAAAGAATTAAGAGTTAGCTTACCTTACAATGCTAATGTCATGAATCACACTCTAGGGAGGTTATCCAAAGGCATCATTTTTGCCCCACAGTTTCTTTGCGAGACCAATGTCTCCTATTTCATAAATTGCATTTTTTGACACACATTAGGCCTCCCTTTCACACCCAGGGACTGACATGATAGAGTAGGGAAGATCTATCGGCATCCATCAACTACTAATATCCTGAAAAAAAGCCTACAGACCAAGATTAAACTCTTACATTTAGGAACTCCCTCAAAATCCTCCTTCAATTAATAACTCCAAAATTGTGGGGTTGTGTTCTAAAATGGGAGATCTAGGCTTCCACAGTTTTCTATGCAATTTCTTCTGTTCCAAATAGTTTATTGAGCTTTCATAATATACAATGAACAATAAACAAGAGACAATACAAAAAATAGTATCAAAAAAAAAAAAATGTAAATTGAGAGATAAAGAAAGAGCATCCATTAAATTACAATAGGTAAAACCAATGAAGATAATATTCCAAGAAAAACAATAAGGGAGGGAAGGGAGCAAACAATAAAGCTATATGATATTGATAATATAACGAAGCTACTATAATATAACAACTAGATTATTGTAATAACAAATAATAACTAGAATAAATACTTATTTAAGATGATAAATATATATCAACAGGTTTCCAAAAAGAGTGGTAAGAAATAGAATTATGATTAATACCATTTAAAGATAACTGAGCTCCTCTTCTAGTAAAAATAACCCATGACCACCAAACATGAACAGATAATAATGATACATCTTTCCAACATGCTGTAATAGATTTAAAAGCTGCTGACAGTAAAAAATTGAAGTTTACCTTCTAGTTCATTTACTTTTTGTGAGAGAACAACAGATTTACAGATTAACAGTTTGAATGAGATATCATCATGAATATGAAGTATTTTTTTTATAACACCCCAAACATCAGTCCAAAATTTAAAAACTATAGGACAATCATAAAGCATATGTTGTAACGAACCAGAAAGTAGATTACAGTGCCAACAAATTGAGGACGGAAGAAGTTTTGCTTGAAATAAACGTAGTGGAGTCCACAAACAGTTATATAAAATGTATGAATTAGTTTGATAGAGCGAAACAGGTAGCCAACCAGAAATATTATTAAGCCAAATAACTTTCCATATGTCAATTGAAAAAGCGGTTGAAAGTTCATTATTCCAAAATGTTGAGATCGTATCAATATTGAATCCTTGAGAGGTAGAATTTTTTTTATATAATACAGAAACTCCATGAGATAGAGATGAGACTGTTTGAATATAAATTGATAAATCTGATTTAACATTAGAGGGAATATTATGAGGAAACAAATCTAAAATAGAGTTACACAAGAATTCATATTTGAGAAAATCAGAAGAAGGTAAAAGAAATGTTGTTTGTAAAGCTTCAAATGATATAAAAGCATTATTACAATAAACATCTTTAAGGTAAAAAATGCCAACTTTGATCCATGAACACCAAAATCTAACATTTCTGTCGAGTTTTATGACTGGATTATACCATAATGACATTTCATCAGTAGTGGATATGGGTGACTGAAAAATTAAATCCAAATCATTGAAAATAAGTTTGGAGGACTTTAAAATAACAGATTTATGAAAAAATGAAGATTTATTAGACATAGTTAGCAAAGAGGGTAGAGGAAAAGGTTCCATCAAGGTATTTTCGATAAGGAGCCAATTAGGAGGGTTACTCAAAAGAGAGTGGTTAAACCACAAAGAACTTTGTTTTAATATAAAAGCTTTGTGATAAAGAAGAAAATCTGGTAATCCAAACCCCCATTACATTTGGGTATTTTCAATTTCTTATAACTGATACGAACCGATTTGCTATTCCAAAGAAATTTGGATAGAAGTTTATCAACAGTTTTATAAAACTTTAAAGGAAATTGAGCAGGAATCATAGCAAGGGTATAAAACTTTTTTGGTGCAATAGTCATTTTTATTGAGTCCATCCTACCCCACCATGAAAGATGAAGTGAAGACCATTTAGAGATTTTATCTTTAATATAATTTAAAATGGAGTCACAATTAATAGATATCGTTGTTTTCATAGATGAAGAGAAAATAATACCAAGATATTTTAAATTATCCTTTTGCCAAATAATTTCATTTAAAGGTAACATATCCGGAGTGCAGTATATATTCAGAGGAAAGAATTCCGTTTTATTTGTATTTAATTTATATCCAGAAACAGTGGAATAAAACGAAATAATTTCCATTAGGGAGGGAAAAGAGGACACAGGATCACTAATAATAAAAGAACATCATCAGCATAAGCTAAAGTTTTGATAATAACATCTTTGATATTGATTCCAGTAATTTTGTCACATTTTCTTATGGAAGTAAGTAAAGGTTTGATTCCTAGAAGAAATAAAAGCGGGAAAAGGGGACAACCTTGTCTTGTACCTCTGAAAAGAGAAAATTGGTTTGAAATTTGGCCATTAATAAATAAACGAGCAGTAGGAGAGAAATATAAAGCAGAAATCATACGGATAAATATGTCACCAAAATTAAAGGGTAATAAAGTACGAAATAAAAACTGCCAGTGAATTTTATCAAAAGCTTTCTCAGCATCTAAAGCGAGAATTCCTGATGGTAAAGATAAAGTAGATCTTTGTTCAATCACATGTAGCAAAGTTCTTGTATTATTAGCTGAATATCTATTCTTCATAAAACCAGATTGATACGGATGTATAACAGAATCTAGCACAGAGGATAATCTAGTGGCAAGTATTTCGGCATACAACTTACAATCTTGGTTTATTAAAGAAATCAGACGATAATTTGACACCAGAGTAGGGTCTTTATTAGGTTTGGGCAAAACAATAATTAAAGCCTCAGTAAAAGAACCTGAAGTAGTTCCCGTAGAACCAAAAAAAGTGAAGAGTTGAATTAAATGAGGAATAAGCTGTAGTTGATATTCATTATAAAACTCAGCGGGAATACCATCTGGTCCAGGGGATTTTTTTTTTTTAAGAGCTTTTATGGCTAATAAAATTTCATCTTTGGTAATGGGCAAATCAAGACCAATTTTATCAGATTGGGAAATCTTGGGTAAACCACATTGAGTTAAAAAAGAATCAATTAAAGAGGCATCATCAAAAACAGGTTTATTATATAAAGTGGTGTAAAAATCTAGAAATTCATTAACGATATCATTTTGGGATAAAGCAATTTTACCATCAGGGCTATGAATTGAGTTTATTTGTGCCTTATCTTTTTTAATGCGTAAATAATTAGCTAATAATCTACCAGATCTGTTTGCATTAAAAACCAAATTTGGCTTTAGAATTTGATAATTGAATTCCAGCTCTTTTGCTAAGGATTGAATTAAATTCATATCTAAGTTTTTGTAATTTAAATCTATATTGAGGATCATTAGATGTAATAAAAAGTCTCTCATATTTAGCAATCTGTTTTTCTAAATTTTTAATATGAGCATTAAATGATTTATTTTCATGGGCCATAATAGAAATACAAACACCTCTAATATAAGCTTTAAAAGCGTCCCATCTGTTCACCATGGAAGTAGAACCTTCTGGATTGAGAAGGAAGTAATCATGAATAGCATTTAAAAGTTTAGGTTTATTTTGTTCATTGAGAACAATACCAGTATTCATTCTCCATCTGGATTGTGACGTAAAATTGGAATTTAATTGCAAAACAAAGGAGATTAAGGCATGATCCGATATATCAATATTGCCAATCATAGGGGTTACAACAGAGTTGATTAATTGTCTGGAAATTAAAAGATAATCAAGCCTAGAGTGAGAATTGTGTGCGTTAGAAAAAAGCGTTAAAAAAAATTCTGTAGGAAAGTATAAACGCCAAATATCCACTAGCTTTGTAGTTTGAAGAAATGACTTAAAAGCAAAAAAAGCTTTAGGAGGTCGAAATTTCGTAAGAGATAATCTATCCAATAAGGGGTCAGATATGAAATTGAAATCTCCTCCAACTATAATAGGAACTTTACCCAATTTAAGAACTTCTGTTGTTAGAGTGGACCAAAAAGTAGGATCATCAGCAGTTGGACCATACACATTTATCAAAAATACAACTGAGTCATGAATTTTAATTTTAGCAATAACGTATCTGCCATCAGTATCAGAAAATGTACTCAAAATTTGGCAATGCAGCCGTTTTGCACAGAGGATAGCAACACCATTTTTTTTGCCATTTGGAGGAGAAGAGACAATATTATCAACCCATTTTTTTTCATATAATCTAAGATTTTGTCATCAAAGTGAGTTTCTTGTATAAAACAAATATCTGCTTTGCAATTTCCTAAATAGTCTAAAAATGTTGTACGTTTAACAGGATGGCGTAATCCCTTTACATTTAAAGAGACTATCTTGAGATTATGAATCTGAGCCATAAGTAAAAAGAAAAAGGTCAAGAAGAGGAAAAAGAAAATAGAGAAAGAGTGTGAAAAATAGTAGCTCCAGTGACAAGTGAAAGGGGGAGAATAGGAAAAAAGAAAACAGAACAAAACATGGAAAAAGACAAAGAAGAAACATTAATAACATGAATGAAACGCACACACGCTTTTCAAGCATGACCGGAACCGTTGGAGCCCTATGAATGAATAAACCATTGATTTGTCAGAATATACATAACAGTACCATTCAAGTGGTGGAATCGTGAGTGTCCATTGAATGCTGTGAATGTTGATACAGGAACAGTCTTAGTTCTTCAGGACGATGAAAGGATTTAGAAAAATTATCTTTCCAAATGGGCATAGTTGATGGGTCAAAAAGACCGTATTTGAAACCAAGACTTCTTAGTTGAGGAAGAAGAGCAGTGAATTCCTTGCGAATTGAAACTGTCTCCTTAGCAAAGTCTTGGTGGATAAATATTTTATTTCCATTGACCATCAATGAAGGAATTTCTCGTGCTGCTTTTCTGATCAAGACCAAATGGTGGTGGCGGAGAACTTTAAAAATCATTTGTCAAGGCTTTGGGCCTGATTCTGATGCGGTTAGGAAAGCATTCCCACCTAGGGCCTGATTCTGATGCGGTTAGGAAGGCCTCCTAATGGCATTTGCTCCTTCCAAATCGGATCGGGAACGTGTCTTCCCGACCCAGGGCCCAATTATGATGCGGTTAGGAACATATGCCCCCATTGAAGTCAATGGGAGTCCAACCAAATCGTATCTGGAAGCATCCGGATGCATCGTACTCCGTCGGTCGGACTCTCCCGATCCGAGTGGGTCAGAAACCATTTCCAAACCGATTCGGTCGGGAAGCTTTCCAACCCACATCAGAATCAGGCCCTTAGTGTGATGAGGGTTGCGATGCGAAGGAATCCTGTGTGCCTTATCAATTTCAAATTTTTCTGGAAATTTGATGTTTAGGAGGCCAGGAATCAGATTTTCTAAATACAATCTGCAATTGGAACCTTCAACATCTTCTGGTAAATTGAAAATGCGCAGGTTATATTGTCTGTTACGATTTTCCATATCTAAAAGGAGTGCAGACATAGGTAATATCTTCGTCACAAGTGGAGTAAAAGTGTCAATTTTAACTTTATTATCTTGTATCTTTATTGAATTATCAGAGATTTTCATTGACAAACCAGCCATGTCTTTGCGCACATTTTTAATCTCTGACGCAATTGAATCTGTATCAGAACGAAGTGCTTGAATTTCCTCAAGAATTAATGATAACGAAGGTTCAGTTGACTCTACCACTTAAGATTTCACAGGAGGTGGTGAAACTTGCTGTCTCCTTTTATTATGAAGAGAATGCGTATTTTTATGATCCATTTTCTTATGGAAAGGATAAAAATTGTAGCACAAAATAAAGTTAAGGAGAAGTATAGTAATGCTTGAGTAGAAAGCCTGAATAATAACTGGTGCAGCAGCTAAAATGAACTGTGGGAGTGGTTAGGCCGAAGCCAGGCCCTCTCTTGAGAAGTTACTCCGCCCCCCTGACAGACAAACTGGGCTGTACCTCAAAGCAGAGCAGGGTGCTGGAACCAGAAAAAGGAAAACACCACTTCCGTTGATTAAAAAAGCTGAAAAAACCACACAGCGACAGGTAAGAGCTTCTAAATCATAGCGACCTAAAAATTAGCCGGATTCTGACAAAATATCGTTGTTTTTATATGAAAAACGGGCGAAAAACGGGCTGAGCTCACCGGGAGGCGGCCATCTTTGATCGCGCGCTCACGCGTCTCCCCTTCTATGCAATTTCTACATAATTAACTTCCATAAAACCTTGGCCCATATGTGCTAAACCAGTTTGTAGTTGCAAATGCTGTAATGTACATAATCATAGATCATTGCAAAATAGTGTACAGCCATGTATTATACTTCATTTGCCACTCGCCAAAGGGGTTTTGCCAATCGTTACCAAAAAAAAAAAAAAAATCACATTCCAAGGAATCAGGACAGGGTGTTCCCCCAAACTGAAATTCTGAATGGTATGTCTCAATAGTTTGCGACTGCAATTGCAATTTGAAATGTCACCAAAACCTCAAATGTCGTGGACACTGATCATATCAGGCAGATTAGAGGGGGAGCAGCTTCTGCCAATGCTTTCCAAAATAGTAAACATTTTTTTAAAACCATCTTGTTTCCCTTTAAATGACACATACTGCTTTTTTTTTTTTAATCCCCTTTTGGAGCGCAAATGCATGGAAGATGGTCTTCTGTCATTACAGCCCACAATCCATCCATTCACAGCCAATTTCAGGGGGGTGAAATTGTGACTCTCCTAAATAATAATCATTAGGCAGTTTGCTTTGCAACCTCCTTTGAATGTGCAATTTGCACTGCGATCTCTTAGGTCACTTTGCAAATTACAAACTGGTTTGCATAGTGAGCATCCTCATTTTCAAGTGCATCTTAGCACATATGGCCCCTTATCCATGGATCCTGTCAATAAGTATAAATACTCCTCCTACTTTGAACCTGCCACCAAATCTATCAACTATTGCACATCTGGCAGTTAATAATCTAATTTCTATAAATTTTAAGAGCCAAAAGTAGAATATGTTATATCAGCCAATGAATTGTCATGCTCCCAAGATGCATTTGTTTAATACTTGGTTCTACCTTATGATATCCATCATCGTGGAACCATAAGGAAGAAGAGGAAGGATTTGTAAAGGTTACCAATATTTATTTCTTCACCGCATATTCTTAGTTCACAAAAAAGACCAATTACAATCAAAGGGGCCGAATCCGATTCGGGCCGGAAAACCACCCAACCGACTCAGTACGGGAATATAGTCCGACCGACACGTACCGGCGTTGCCCGACCTGGGAAGTACGATGAAATGCATGTGAATCACGACCGACTCGTACGGAACTCAAGGCGAACGACCGGCCCGGACGGAAACAAGCTATCCGGCCGGGAAACCACGCGAATCGAACCGACCGACACGCAGCAGGAATCAACCCGAATGAAACGTACCCGCGAACTCCGACCAGCGCAGTACGATGCAATGGGTGCAAAATCAGACCGATTCGCACGGAGCCCAAGCCGTACGACTGACACGCATACAAAAGCCAGCCAAACAAACACAATACTCCGCGACCGACGCGTACGCCGCATATGAAACTGAGCTGAAACACAGCGGGAACGACTCGGAGAGGTGCGCACGAGACAACTGCAACGTCCTACTCGGTCAGAAGAACGTCTCCTACATGCACAATAATTACAAATGAAAAAATACAAAAAAAGAGGGCCAAACAAGCAATGACAAAGCCAATAAATACAGGGGTGGAAATAAATGGAACAAGGACACACCCCCAACTCCACCTACATAAAGGCCAAAAATCCCTACCATGATCCTTTGCAAATTCCACTGACCTGCCAGCACAGAACACCATCAGACAGCAAACACAGACACACACACAGCTCATCCAACACAAAAGCCACACACCATTAGCACCTCAACAAATAGCACCCTCACACACACCCAGCAAAACCTACAATCACACAACCTCACTTGCACACACACACACATCAATCACCACCACCACCAATCAACATGCCCCTAAAGTAGAATCCAAAGTTCCTAGATAGTGAATCGGAAGTCATGGTAGACGAGATCCTGAGGGTAGAGCCACAGTTGTTTGGCACATTGGTCCAACAGACCCCCATGGCACAGAAAACCAAGATGTGGGCGAGGATCGTCGACAGGGTCAACGCACAATCACCATGTTTGCGCACAAAGGAAGACATCCAGAACAGGTGGTATGATGTGCGCAGGAGGGTCAGGGACCTACTGAAAAAGGATTACCTCCTGAGCCAGCACACCGGCAGTGGCCCTCCTGCCAAACCAGTATACCTCAGGCCCTGGGAGGAGAAGGTGCGGGCCATCCTACCACCAGTGAGCGTATATGGACTAACAAACATCCCAGAGCCTGGTGAGTACACAACTAATATACACAATATTGTGTGACAATACACACACATCACTGTCAAGGGGATAGTCAAACCATGTACCCCTAGCAAATCAACAGCAAACAATAGATAATCATCCCAAGATGTGTATGTTAGTCAGATAAACACAATACATGCCATGTCATAGTGATATGTAACTGTGTCATTACATGTACAAAAACAATACCAAATAGAGCTAGGCAGTGGTACAAATCTAACCAACAAACACTGTCAGATATTTAGCCACCACTAGAACACCACCTCACAGGGAAGCTCACAGAAAGGAAGGAATCCTGTGTATGCTGGTGAAGTCAGTGTAGCCAAGAGCATGATGGGACTCGTAGTAACAGATAATGGGCAGCCTCACATTTGGACCATCAACACCACTCTGAACCATGCTCACAACACAGGGAGTGGAAAAGGACTGACAATATGGCTGACACTGGGTACTGCTGTGGGGAGCACAAGGCCCTGCTGGGAACTGTGCACCAACAAACAACAGGACCACACTGTCAGCCATCTTGCCATTGCTGTCACACTCACACACAGTGAAGTCCACTCAAAAGGAAGGAAGTATGGGCATGCTGGGAAGGGGGTGTAGGCAATAGCATGATGGGAGTTGTAGTCACAGATATTGCTCACCCTCACAATTGGCCCATGAACACCACTCTGAACCATGCTCACATCACAGGGAGTGGATAAGGACTGACAAGATGGCTGACACTGGGTACTGCTGTGGGGAGCACAAGGCCCTGCTAGGAACTGTGCACCAACAAACAGCAGAACACCACTGCCTGACATCCTGAAAGCCAACTTGCACTCCCTGCAATGCAAGCACGTTGCATGGTGGGATATCTGGCTGGGTGGGAAGGAGGACTGACAGCACTGACCATAGTTACAAGCAGCTCTCCTCACACACCCCCTCAACACAAACTCCACATAACCCACCTGGGAGAATGCAATGCCTCACACACCAAATGAAGATCCCACAAAGAACCACCACCCTGGGTAATGCCGTGTGAAGCACAGGGACACTCTTGGGACTTGTAGCCAAACAAACGCAAGGACAACACTGTCAGCCCTCCTGTCAGCACAGGCACACTACCCCACAGGGAAGCAGAGTCAAAAGGAAGGAAGTACGGGCATGCTGGGAAGGGGGGGTAGGCAATAGCATGATGGGAGTTGTAGTCACAGATATTGCTCACCCTCACAATTGGCCCATCAACACCACTCTGAACCATGCTCACATCACAGGGAGTGGATAAGGACTGACAAGATGGCTGACACTGGGTACTGCTGTGGGGAGCACAAGGCCCTACTGGGAACTGTGCACCAACAAACAGCAGAACACCACTGAATGACATCCTGAGAGTCAACCTGAACCCACTGCAAGGGTGGCATGCTTCATGGTGGGATAACTGGGCTAGGTGGAGAAGGATGGCCGGATGTCCACCAAATACAACCAATGCTGGCCATGCACACACCTCAACATTCACATTGAAATGCCCCAGGTATGCAGGACAATGTGCTACACCAATATCAACCTCTTACTGTGACAACTTAGGACAATGCAATGTACATGCCCGCATCCAGAGGTACAGTCACAACTGTCAGGTGTGTGAACCATTGATGCCTGTAGAAACATAACATACAATGTGTGTCTCTTCCAAATACAGGTGATGATGATGGGGACACAGCAGCAGGCGAGGAGGAGACCCTGTCCCAGGCTCCGGGGGACACTGAGCTCACTGGTGTGGAACAGCCTCTGCCCTCCTCGGATGGCGAAGACCTACCTGGCACCTCCGGTGTGAGTCATCAGGCAGCACCAGCAGGACCAACATCTGCACCCCCTGCACCCACCCCTCCAACAACTGCCAACACACAGACCACCCCCGCCGACACGGACAGACCAAGGACCACCGATGACAACAGCACAGGGCCCCAGGCCCACCGTGGAGCAACGGACAACAACACCACTAACAACCCCCAAGGGGGCCTCGGGTCACCTGTGCGTGCCACCGCAGGTCCTGCACGTGTCGCGAGGGGTGGTGGGAGGGGTGGTAGACATAGGTCGCTGCTTGCAGAGGGGTCTGGACTGCATGATGACCCACAACTGGCACGCATCGCTGATGCGTACCAGAATAGCACCGGAGAGGTCAGACAGGTAGTGGGGATCCTCAAGGACATACAACAGCAGCAGACTGCCCATCATGCCCGCTTGGACTCCCACATGTCCCGTGTGGAGACACACATGTCTCGCATGGAGTCCAAGTGGGACACATTGCAAGAACTCACAGCGGTGCATAGGGACATATTGACATGCCTCCGCCAGATTAGCACCAACATGGCCACACCTCCCTGTGTGCCCACAACATCTGGTGCTGCAACAACTGACACTGCCACAGGGAGGGAGGAGGACTCTGGCGGAGAGTCCCCTGCACCGCAGCAGCCTGCACGTGAGGGTCCCCCCAAAGAAGAGGGGTCGTCCGAGGAAGGAAAACTGAGAGGCTGATGGCCACGTACATCCCCCAGGAAGCCAACACCTGTTCCGGAAATTCTCCTTTGTGTGCAAACTTTTCACCCTGTCGAATGCAACACAACTCTCCCACATGACATGGGGAGTTCAAGTTGGACTAATGTATCATATGACTGTGGACTTCACTCAGGACATTTCTGCTACCAAGACTTGCAACTCATCTGGGAACTTTGGATCACAATCCCAATGTACAGCACCCACCATCCTGTGCACTATACACACACACATTTCTGTAAATAAAATCACTAGTACACCATACTTGCCTCTGTTGTTATTCAAATGTGGATACTGTTATGGTGATGATGATCTCCTAAATTACACTGTGTATGCTAACTGCTACAGCAAGTACAACACCGTCATGTGAGTCATGGTGATGTGACACATATGAGGGAGACACACCACTAGGGCTACACAACACAGAGACACCAGGGCCATCGGACTCATCGCCTACAGTGATGTTGCCAGGAAATACTGTGGAATGCACAGACACCACACCTATTCAGAGTCTGTGTCAACTAGCCCACAGGTGCAGTAAGCAAATGTCAGTCAGATGTGTGACCACAGACAACGCACATCCCAAAGTGAAGCACAGGTTTATTACACATTTGCAACATGTTGTTTCCACTACAAATGCAAGGTTTACCCATGTGGCAGTGGCCACACAGTCAACAAGTGCAGAAGATATGAAGTCCAGGGGTGTGTGGCACATCACCTGTAGGGAAACTACTGCTGCCACCCTGAAAGCTGAATCATGGTGTCGGGGGATCCAAGTTGACCAAAGTACTCAGTAAGCACCCTGTGAAGGACAGACATGACACACAGTTAAAACCACTGAAGAACAGGACAGAACTGCAATACTCATGGCCAATACATGTCACAAGACAACTACACAAAACCAAGTTAGCATGTCAAAACTGTTGGGGAGTACAGACTACCTGTAAGGACACATTGCTGCACGCATCCAGTCAAGTAGCACATGGCCACACTCAAACAGCACCAGAGCACCACCCACACATATCATGCAAACTCACATCATTCACATTACATCTCCCGGGATACTCACATTCAGCTGAAGAAGTTGGTGATGAGCTGTGTGCGGACATCACCATCATCATCATCATCATCACTGGCATCGTGGTCCAGGCCAGGATCCTCCACAGGTGGCGGACGTTGGTCATCGTCATCCAGGATGAGAGGCAACTCCTTCCGCACTGCCAGGTTGTGTAGCATGCAGCAGACGATGACAATCTTGCACACCTTTGCTGGGGCATATGGGAGGGCCCCTCCTGTCTTGTCCAGGCAGCGGAAGTGGCTCTTCAGGAGACCAAATGTCCGCTCGATCACTCTCCTGTTCCGACCATGTGCCTCATTGTATCGCATCTGGGCTGGTGTCACAGGGTTCCTGAGGGGTGTCAGCAACCACGGCATGTTGGGGTATCCGGAGTCACCTACGGACAGACAAGTGCACATTAGCTGAGTTGGAAAAGTGGGCGGAATACTACAGAGCAGAACACACACAATGGTACAAAGTCAGTACACACCGACAAGCCAGGCACGCTGGTTCTGCATCTGTGCCATCATCCTCGGGATGCAACTACTCCTCATCACGTAGGCATCGTGTGCTGAACCAGGGAAACGGGCACACACATGTGTGATGCTCATATCTGCAAGACATACCACCAGAGCATTGATCGAATGGTAATGTTTCCGGTTCCGGTATGCCTGCTCATGTGCCTGTGGTGGTACCAAAGCCACATGTGTCCCATCAATGGAGCCAATGACATGTGGCATCCTCCCCAGGGCATAGAAGTCACTCTTGACATCAGTGAGTTGTTGACGTGTAGGGAAATAGATGTACTGGTTCAGGCATCTCAACATTGCCTCCAAAACATCGCGTAGCACACGGCTGAACATAGTCTGTGACATCCCACCGGCAGTCGCCACAGTGTGTTGAAAGGTACCGGTGGCAAAGAAGTGTAGGGCTGCCATTACCTTCACCTTGGGGGTCAGCGCCGTAGGGTACGGCCGGCCAGGTTGCAAATGTGGTGCCAAGCGCACTGCCAAATCCTCAATCAGCTGCCTGGTGAAGCGGTACCGTCGGATGCTGTCACGTTCCACCATCGTTGCCAGGTCAGGGAATGGTCTATGGACAGCTGGAGCCCTGCAGTGCATAGGTTGAAGAAAGAAAGATTGTCAGTCACCCCACATATGTGCCATTCACCATACTCAATTTCACATGATACATCATTACGAGACACAAGTACTTGATGTGTGTGCGGTTCTGTTCGGACATAACTCGCACCTACATGGCCATCATCTAACTTCTCAGTATAACATGTGTGGACAACAGGTTCCAGGTTGTGCTATGGGAAACCATTAGGCTGTGTCACAGTACCCATTTACTGCTGACACGTTCCACACACACACCACAGTGACATGTCTGGACAGATGCGCCACAGGCATCACAGCTCATTGACAGGTAGATTCCCAGTGACCCTGTCTTGCCACATGGACACTGGCATGACATGGCGTATCATGTTCACGTCAGAAAAACAAACATGACTCCCACAGGTAGTGGCCCCTGTCGCCTCCGCAGGACAGACATGGACGCCAGTGACGCACAACATCAAAGTCCATGCACAAACAACGCTGATGTGGAGACTGTCTCCCATCGTGCACATGGAATCTGAGACATCGGAAACACAACATGCACACAGACTGTGGAGGGCCATCACTATTGTGGCAATGGGTCACCCTTTGACGTACATGCCTTCCCCCATGGGACCCTGGGGGTATGTGACATGTCATACACATACACAACCTGGAAATGTGACCATGCCACATGCTCCGAAATGAACTGTTGCACATCACAGTGGTCATGTGCACAACACACAAAGGACCCTGTCCCCATGAACACATGCACAGCCTGGGTGTGGCTGCCCACAAGTGCCACCACAGAAACCACATGTTAACCCCCATACACAGAAAAGGTAATGCAGCCTTACATGCCTTAGGAAACAGTGTGGACTGGGTGTGGTGTTGTAGGTGTGCCCCTGGGCCTCTGGCAGGTATATGAGGCTGGCAAACGTTCACCAGTGACAAGCATGGTGACATATGCGACTGACCTGTACAGGGACGCATTGTACAGCAATGGACCGATCGGTGTGCCCGGCCGGCCCATTGCATCTGTTGGGAGCGGGTACGCGTTGTATCCCGAAATACGCGTTGTACAGCAATGGACCGATCGGTGTGCCCGGCCGGTCCATTGCATCTGTTGGGAGCGGGTACGCGTTGTATCCCGAAATACGCGTTGTACAGCAATGGACCGAATGGTGCGCACGCGTTGGCTGGGGCCTGGCATGGCAACGGACGCGTATTCGAAGCTTCAACGAGTCTGATGCAGTGAATTCAGTTGGCCAGCCACAACAATGTTGCAAAATCATGGGTGTCATGAACTTGGATTTTTGAAGGATGCTGTGGGCGTGTATTAGTGCTGCTATTCCATGGATTGGTCAGATTCAGAAGATGCAAACGACTTGGACCTATCACTTTGGACACATGGGACAGTATCTGCCTCTGCAGCACACATATAATGCTGGCTGTTCCCCTGAGAGCTCACTTGCCTGCACTACATGCTCCAGGACGACATCTGCCACCAACACTGCTGCTGTCTCTGCATCCTCTGGCTACTGCAATGGCACGTACTGTGGAGAGAGCCCCAGCCTTCAGCCTTGAGGAGAACCAGGCCCTGCTGGACAGCCTCCTTCCACAGTACAGCAAGCTGTATGGGACACCAGGGGAGCAGGTAAGTGTGCTGTCCACTGCCTTACTAATTTTGCATGTTGTCTGACTAGCAGGACTTACAGTGTGCACACCACTGGCTAGCATGCTCACTGAGTAGTTCTGACCCCCAAAGTGTGTAGTTACATGCACTGAACAGGTACAGTGCAGTAACAGTGCATTCCAACAAGGTTTACTTCCCATGCAATGATACCATGTAGTAACTGCTGGCAAACTGTTCATAGCCATCGTTGCACTGCCTGTGTACATCATGTGCCCCAGTGATTGAGACATGTATATCCAACTGTGTGATGCACGTATATGTTGCATGTGTAGTAATGGCATTTTCACTTTGTCATCCTCACAGGTTGATGCCCACCAGAAGCAGGAAATCTGGCTGACCATCGCCCGGGCAGTAAGATCCATGGGGGACTACAAGCGCCGGATCCGCAACTGCCAGAAGAGGTGGCAGGACCTTCGAGGCTGGACCCGGAGGATCGCAAGGGTCCAGCTGAAGCTGTCGCCTCCTCGCAGGAGGGGCGGACACCGGACCCTGACCCCCCACATGCTCAGGATCCTGGCGGTGGTCTTCCCTGACCTGGATGGACAGCTGAAGGCCAGACAGCAGCAAGGAGGGGGTGAGTCCATGACAGCACTGTGCACTGTGTCTGACATGCTATGTGCCCTCCTCTGGCCTGGTTAAACTTCCACAGTACATCAGTCTTGTGGTCCAGGACCCATGTCCCTCTATTGTGACATGCCCACTCCTCATCTGATACGCATATGTGTGGCCCTTACAGTCAGGTAATTGTGTCACTTGGGGACTGTGTCATTGCATTTTGCTTTGCTCAAGGTGGGGGACAGCATTTGTTCCGGTGACTATGTTGTGGGATTCATGGGTGGGTCAATTGCTCACACATTGCCCAAGTCCTGACATGTAATCTGGGTGTAACTTTGATATGTGGTCCACTTGCTGATCTGATTCACCACATGTCCCTGGGGTATTTGGCACACCCCCATGCTGCGGGTGGGAACAATGTTTGGGCCTCAGGAGTAGGTACATCAAGTGTGTCACACATGCTTAGACACCTGCCTACTGTCCAGGACTCATCCCTCTTACAGGTGGAGCTGGACAGTCATGCCTACTCCAGGGCATACAATAGACTCTGTACTCCCACTACCGTGGATCATCTGACATGTTGTGATCAGTGACATGTTCCCTCAGGTGTCTGCCTCTGTGTCATTGTGCTGTGGCTTCGTTGTCAGGACTACTGGTATGTTTGTCGGTTAGGGTTCAGCATGCCATCTGAGATGTGACCATGAGAGACGATACTTCTGTGACTTATAGATGTTTGATCACTTGACTGTGCACACAGGTGTATGCGACTGTGACTTTCAGGCAGCTGTTATTCATTCCCAGCACACTGTGAGGTGCTCAGGTTCTGGGAGTTGTGTTTCATGTCCCCCATATGTCCAATTGGCATGACGTGGACAAATTCTAGTTCAGATGATGTGGTGTGTGGGGGATGGACATGTGCACTTGTCAGTTACATTACTTGCATTCCCCATGTCCTAGGATTGTGACACAGTGCAGACTGTTGTTGGCTGGCTGCCATGGCCATGTGACTGGAGACAGTGATGTATGACTTTGCACGCATGCCTGTGTCATGGCATTAAACTTCCTAAGAGTGATCCTGCAGGGGAGTGACATGTGCAACATGCACCCCATTGTGGCATGGACTATCCGGACATGGGTGCATCATGGTGTCTGGTGCTGGTATGCATCACATGCATTTCTATTTAGACTCTGGCCATCCCTTTCTCCGGACACCTGCACTGACTCAGTGGCAAGAGATGTGATGTGTGCATGTTCACATACTTCACCGTGTTCCCTGCAATGTCCAACAACTGTGTAGGTGGTGCATGTGTCCACACTGGGGTCTTACCATCAGACAGGCACCAGACAGATGGGTGCAAGGGCAGGAGGGGTGTGAGTCCCATGGTTGACCATCAGACTGACAATTGGCTTCTCCAAATCTGTGTGAGGAGTTTTGGCAATGTTCAACTAAGGATGCCAGGGCTGGCTCTGTAAGTGCTGTACTTACTGTGGTGTGTGCGGTCAGTGCAGGTGACTGATGTTTGTCTGTTTCCCTAATTGTTTGCAGCTACATCCACGGCCACAGGAGGGGACAGCTCCACGGACCAGGAGGAGCAGCGGAGCCAGACTGGGTCAGCATCCGACGAGTGGTCAGAGGGACCCAGTGGCACGGAGGGCGAGGGGAGCCACACCGAGAAGTCCTCAGCACCATCCACCTCAGCTGAGGACCACAGCAGCTCAGAGGATGACTCCCTTGTGGAGGTGGGTGTCAGCAGCCACCACACCCCCGCTAGTCTGTCTGGCCCTGCCACCACCACCACCAGCACCGCCCTCCCATTGGCTCCAATTCCAGAGGTCCGTGGAGGCTCCCGTGTTCAGGAGCGTGTCTCCTTCGTGCCAGGCACCGCACCCCCTGCCCCTGTGTCCCCTGCTGCCCTGAGTGAGGAGTCTGTGTACCTACTTCACCAGCTCCATGTAGGGCAGACAGCAATGCTGAGTGTCCTCCATGCACACACCACTCTGTTGACACAGCTGGTGTCGTTCATGGAGGGCATCTCGACGGGTATGTCTGCCCTACAGAGGAGCAATAAGTCCATGGACTCCTCCCTGACGGCAGCAGTGTCCCTCCTCCAACAGTCCCTCCGACCTCCTACCTTTGCCCCATCCACACTTCCTGGCACCCTACCTGTCCAAAGCACATGCACACCTGCACAATCACCCAAGCACACAGACACGAGCAGCACAGACACACCCAAAAAAAAGGCAAGATGTGCACACAAGCATCCTCAGGGGACAGATACCACACACACAGGGGATGGGGAACAGACACACACACAGGCATCCACAGTCACTCCGCAGTCCTCCAAATCCTCTCCCTCCAAGACCCCTTCCCTTGCCTCACCTGCAACCCCACCTACACAGCAGGTCTTCCTGTGTGACCTCGGCCTCTTCCCCTCCGATCCTGCAGATCCGGCATACCGGGGGAAGAGGAAGTCCACCCACACAGAGGGGAGTGCCCTCGACCCCGGACACCCTCCCCCAGGCGCAGGCAGACTGAGGACCCCATTCGGAAGTCCCCCGGACCAGGAAGGGCAAGACCCCACCACCACCACCACGCAGCTCCACCACCCAGTCTCTCTCCTCCATCCCCAGGCCACCACTCCACAGGTTCCACCGCCACACCCTGCCCCAGGTTCCCCCACACACCGATACCGCATCCCCAAACTGCTTAGGCCCTCCCCCCTGCCACTTGCTCTTCCACCCCCAACCCAGACGCTCAGCCTGTTTGTGCCACTGGTGTGGAGACTGGGTCCCCCCTGTCCTGCCCACCTCATCTGCCCCCTTCCACTCCCTTGGAGGCATGCACTGCAGTGGAGTCC
The DNA here is from genome assembly GCA_963921515.1 of Calotriton arnoldi. Taxonomy (NCBI): domain Eukaryota; kingdom Metazoa; phylum Chordata; class Amphibia; order Caudata; family Salamandridae; genus Calotriton; species Calotriton arnoldi. The sequence continues at coordinate 276,751 of CAWUFW010011215.1, read as the reverse complement.
ATAACCACCCCGTCTGACTCGGGCACTGCAGTGGGGACCCAGTCCACTCCATCAGACCAGCCCACTGCAGTGGTTGCAGCACCAACACCATCTGACTTGTGCCCTACAGTGGTGCCGGGCCCCCCCTGAGTCAGACACCTCCACTGCAGTTGCCGGTGACACTCCTGCACCCACCACCCCTTCACTGCCTCACTCTGGCATCCCCTGATCCTGTCCCTGCGGTGCCTGGCCTGCCCCTTGTATGCCCCTCCAAGGGGGATGTCCCCTGTCCCTACCAGTGCAGGCAAGCAATGGGTGACAAGTTGTCACATATCACCCTGTTGGGACTGTGTATTTGGACTGGCCATTGGTCTTAGTTTAATTTGGACTTCTGATTTTTTATTGACATTTGCTGAATAAAGCCTATTTTTGTTTACTTGTGGTTTTTCTTTTGATGTACATGATGTAGATGAGTATCATCATGCATTTGCAGTTGTAATAGTGTTCAGATCAGGGAAATGAAGTGTTGCAGTGATGGACTCCATGTGGTCCATGGGATATGTGTCCTGTTGTAGTCTGGATCTATGGCATCCTCTGCTGCAGTCTGAGTGATGTTCAGCATATGACACAGGGATGTACGTTTTGCATTTGTAAATTAACATCTTTGTCTTACAGTGATGCACATCTGGTGGGCTTACCACTGTTCAATGTTTCTATTTCCCTGACTGTGTGCCCATCTCCACTGGACATGCAGTTTAGCACACCAATGTTGAAGGACTCATCAGTGTATACAGTGCACCTTGCTTGACACGTGTTTTGGGTGTATGCAGATGACTGACGTGACACTCCCGTACCCAGGCTGATGTGAGCAGAGCCTTCAGGGTGTTGTAGTTGTTGATTCACTGACCGAGTGTTCTGCCGACATGTTTGAGTCGTGCACAGACAAGGTTTGGCACAGCGGACCTTCCACAGCAGTGGAGTGCCCTCATGGCAGTGTGTAATCCCGTGACATTGCCTGGGCCCGTGTTTTGTGTTGTGTGAGCATGTCTGTGCGTGTACCCTTCCCTTTTCCTACACAGGCTGTGTCTCTACGGATGTTCCTGTTTCTGATGCTTGCTGAGTTGTTCTGTGTTCATCCAGCATCTTGGACCTGGTTACTCCGGGATGTGGGTGCATGGCAAACTAAGGTTCATCAGGTTGTCATCCCAGGTTGTCTTTGTTGTCAGGGCTGGGGATGTGGGCAAACGCAGATGGGACACATTCACGATTCCCCTTGGCACTTGTTGGTTACACATGTCATGTAATTTACAGTCTGTGGTAGCTTTCAGTGATTGTGACACGTTGTGTGTGTGACTGCTGCCACTCCTCAGGGTCAGAGCTGCAATGTTGGAAGTTGTGTACGTGTGTTCTTTGTGTGTCACCTTGTCTTCTTCATTGGTGTGTGACTATGGCCGGGATCCCATTGATTGTGGTGGATTTCACGTCATGCCCATGTACCGCGTAGTGTGCAGTGTGTCAGACATTCACAAGTCTTGTTGACTGGCCATGTGTGATGGGTTTCTGCACCTTAGTTCCCACCACCACCCCTGGGATTGTCATGGGTGCATGTGCAATGTCACCAGTCCATGTGAGCTTCACTGCTGCACATTGGTGGAGATCAAGGTGTGTGGTGTTGAGTGTGTGCAAATGTGAGTTGTTGCACGGCTAGACCCCTACCTCCATATTGGCCATGGCTGGCAGGCCGTGCTGATTGATTTGTGCTTGTGTAGGTGTGATGGTAGTTTGTTGCTCAGGACACATGGCTGTGGTTCACAGTGTGAATTACATCTACCTTTGTCATCACATTGGGATTATCATGCAGGCTAGTGTCACCACAATGTGGGGTCCCTGGGGGTAGTGCTGTGGTGGGTCTGTCTCTTGCTGTGTTAGTTGCTGTTCCTACAAGCTTGTGTGACATGTGTAATTTGGGCTCCCTCTCATCTAACAATGCCTGTTTGCCCACATAGGGGAATCCGATCCATGAGTTACTTTTGTGTGGCATTGTATACACATCTGTGTAATTGGAATTCAGGCCTCCTCATGTGTTGTGTGGTTGCCTGGGGACACGGGCACACACCCCCATCACCTGTTGTGTTTGATATGCAGTGTGAGTCTGCCTGTTTGTGTTTGTGCATTTGCACCACTGCATTGGCATATCTTGAGTGTGCCATTGGCTGGATGTTGTTTGGTGGCTTTCCCCTGCTGTCCCTGGGACTCCTAGGTCATCAGTCAGCACAATAATCATGGTTTGTATGTCCCATTGCTGCCATGGTATGGTATTTGTTCACCTGACATCTACAGTCTCCACAGGGTATCTACATTTGTGTGTCCATTGGTGCAGATATGTGGGTCTGCATTATGATGGTCACTTCTGTCATTGTGTTATTTGTGAATGTTGACAATATGAGCCCCCATGGGTGATGTTTGTATGCACATGGCCAAAGGTATGTTTTATTTGCACTGCACTGTTTGCCTCACCCAATCTATGTTGCTATGGGACACAAGCACTACTATGCCACTGATGTGTTTGTTGTTGTGTGACCAGGAATCATCCATGCAGTTTGGCTTTGGCAGCTTTTACCCTGACTTCACTTCCCTTTTGGTCAGTGTGGTGATGGTGCTTTGGGCCCCATTGCCACACTGTTCAAAAGGTGCATCAGCTATGGACCCCACACCTACCTTTTGGTCACTGTGGTGATGGGGCTTTGGGCCCCATTGCCACACTGTTCAAAAGGTGCATCAGCTATGGACCCCACACTTCCTTTTGGTCACTGTGGTGATGGGGCTTTGGGCCCCATTGCCACACTGTTCAAAAGGTGCATCAGCTATGGACCCCACACTTCCCTTTTGGTCACTGTGGTGATGGGGCTTTGGGCCCCATTGACACACTGTTCAAAAGGTGCATCAGCTATGGACCCCACACCTACCTTTTGGTCACTGTGGTGATGGGGCTTTGGGCCCCATTGCCACACTGTTCAAAAGGTGCATCAGCTATGGACCCCACACTTCCCTTTTGGTCACTGTGGTAATGGGGCTTTGGGCCCCATTGCCACACTGTTCAAAAGGTGCATCAGCTATGGACCCCACACTTCCCTTTTGGTCACTGTGGTGATGGGGCTTTGGGCCCCATTGCCACACTGTTCAAAAGGTGCATCAGCTATGGACCCCACACTTACATTTTGGTCGCTGTGGTGATGGGGTGTTCAACCCCATTGCCACAGTGGCCATGGTCGGCTTGCATTGTGGAGGCCACACACATTTATGTGTGACACATGTGCTAGGGGGTCACATTGTATGTTCAATGTCATGTTCAGTGTTGTAGGCATTTGACACAGACTACACACGCTTGTCATGGTGTTGGGGGGGATGTAATTTTCAGACATTCCTTATGTGGGAGTATGCTGGTTGTGTCATGCATTACCCATCCTATGAGTAGGGGTGGAGGTAGTGGCAGGCATCCATCCCCCTAAGGGTGGGGATGGTAGTAGTGACAGGCATCCAGGCCCCCCTGAGTAGGGGTGGTGGTAGTGGTAGGCATCCATCCCCCTAAGGGTGGGGATGGTAGTGGTGGCAGGCATCCAGCCCCCCCTGAGTGGGGTGGTGGTAGTGGCAGGCATCCAGCCCCCCCTGAGTGGGGTGGTGGTAGTGGCAGGCATCCAGCCCCCCCTGAGTAGGGGTGGTGGTAGTGGTAGGCATCCATCCCCCTAAGGGTGGGGATGGTAGTAGTGACAGGCATCCAGGACCCCATGAGTAGGGGTGGTGGTAGTGGCAGGCATCCAGCCCCCTAAGGGTGGGGATGGTAGTAGTGACAGGCATCCAGGCCCCCATGAGTAGGGGTGGTGGTAGTGGCAGGCATCCAGCCCCCCTGAGTAGGGGTGGTGGTAGTGGTAGGCATCCAGCCCCCTAAGGGTGGGGATGGCAGTAGTGACAGGCATCCAGCCCCCCCTGAGTGGGGTGGTGGTAGTGGCAGGCATCCAGCCCCCCCTGAGTAGGGGTGGTGGTAGGCATCCAGGCCCCCCTGAGTAGGGGTGGTGGTAGTGGTAGGCATCCATCCCCCTAAGGGTGGGGATGGTAGTAGTGGTAGGCATCCAGCCCCCCCTGAGTGGGGTGGTGGTAGTGGCAGGCATCCAGCCCCCCCTGAGTGGGGTGGTGGTAGTGGCAGGCATCCAGCCCCCCCCTGAGTAGGGGTGGTGGTAGTGGTAGGCATCCAGCCCCCCTGAGTAGGGGTGGTGGTAGTGGTAGGCATCCAGGCCCCCCTGAGTAGGGGTGGTGGTAGTGGTAGGCATCCATCCCCCTATGAGTGGGGATGGTAGTAGTGACAGGCATCCAGGCCCCCCTGAGTAGGGGTGGTGGTAGTGGTAGGCATCCAGGCCCCCCTGAGTAGGGGTGGTGGTAGTGGTAGGCATCCAGGCCCCCCTGAGTAGGGGTGGTGGTAGTGGTAGGCATCCAGCCCCCTATGGGTGTGTATGGCATTGGTGATGGCCATCCCACCCCTATGGTTCTGCTGTTGCTAGTGTACGTCATTTGTGCATCCCTATTTGTGTGTGACATATTTCGGGTACGTGTCGTTTGTTTGTGTTGTTGGTGTTTGACTTACCGTCTGCGCCGTACGCGTCCATGCCGGTCCTGGTAATAGATGTAGAGTATAGGTAGGACCTGCGCAATGGGATTCATGCTTGGATCGTCTCGTTCGGGTTTCTCGTGTCTTCGAGTCGTACTCGTAGCAGGCTTGTTCGTCTCGCAGCCGTGGATCGTCTTGTGGCGCGAAACGGAGCTTATGTACGGCTCGCCCGGATGCTCAAACGTCCCGGACGAAGCGACGGGTTCGGCGCGTACGGAGTGCGCATCGTACTCGTCCGGCCGGAAGGTGCTGTGTATTTGCTTCCGTACGACTCGATTCGGCGTTTACGGATCCGGCTCGGGCGGGGAACAAGAGCTGGATTGGGTGAGTATGGCTCGCTCGGAATCTGGGTTGTTATACGCATCGTACTTGTTCGTCCGGACGAGTGTTCGAATCGGTCGGGAAACACGCAATCGGCTGGTTTTTTTTCCGGACGAATACTGTTAGGTGCTCTTCCGGCCGAGATCGGAATCGACCCCAAAGTGTAGGATTTGGTAGTGGTTATATTCCATGAAGAGGAATATAACCACTATAATTTTTCTTATGGTGTCTTATTGATGCATGCTCCATCCTTCTAATTTCATAAGCAAATTGGAACTGGGGATGATTGTGTTTTGTTACTTCACCAAATGGAAATGGACATTTTCCCTTGATATACCTGCTAGAGAAAAGACACTGGGTTGTGAGACCGTGTTTAGTTGCTTACTTGTGAGAATTGAGCACTGGTCCGTCTTATGAGACTTTGGATTCAAAATGCGCATTAACAGCAACAATGATCGATTCCTCATATAGTTAGTCCTTGCGTGTACCCAAAGATCCATGCTCCTACTAGGAGTTTGACAAGTTGTTGAAAAGTGCAAACAAATGGGACATTAAGGAGGGAAGTTTCCTGGACCTAATTTAGTTCTACCTAAATTAGAATTTAAAACTTGTTAATGAACATGTTTTTCTTTTTTGCTCTAGTTGGGCCTGTGGAGAGGTCAAGCAAATCTTTTTTTTTCCCAAAATATTTTTATCGACAGCTTATTTAATGCAATACAGTAGTATGTGGCCCAGTCGTTTGTGGCCCAGACGTGGGTCCCTTGCTCAGTTTGCCACTGGATTTAAGCTAGCCTGGCTGATGAGGGGTGTTACCCCAAAACCGGTCCCAGGATGATTGTTTTCTGTCCGGGGAGGACCTGGCTTGGCAGTTGGGGCTGGACAGTTCCCATGAGGAACAGGGTCAAGACTGATTTGCATATGGCTGGGTCTGAATTGGGGTGGCGAAGAATGATGATGGATTTAACCCAGATCTAATAGGGACTGGGGGTGAGTGTCTGAAAAGTTTCAGCGCTCTGTCCATCATCTTGTGTTTGCTTCGTTTGTGGCTCTCCTGTCACATCCTTCCAGTGCTACAGTATAAGGATAAGGGGATCTTCGGGGAAACACATCTTGCACATTAAGTAACAGGCTGAGGCAACATAATCAATGGTCCCTGTTCAGGTTAGACCAGTGCTCAGGGAAAGCAGGTCATGAAAACAATAAGCAATAAACTATAAACAGTGGAAGAGTTCGAGAACCTTCAGGCTCCTAACCAGCTATCCGGGGTGTGTGGGTGTCCCTCCCACCATGCGAGATGCGTAATGTGTCATAGTGCCATGTTTAAGGAAAGGAGCGTGATGGTGGGGGGAGCGTGAGGGCTGTACCCAATCTGTACACCACAAGGGGCATGAGTGTCTCGTGAAAGTTCAAATTGTGTGTTCCATCGTGGCCAGAGGTTGGGATGATACTCTTCGGAACTGTCATGCTGAGTTGGGGCATAGGAGTAATGTGTACATATGAAGCAGTGGTCACCATCCTGGCAATGGTGGAGCAGTCATGATAGCGCTCAGCGAGCTAGCATTGATGGATGTGGGTGGAATGCATGTCATTCTTAAAGGGACTTTCGTCGTTTTTGGCTTCCATTGTGAAGGTCTCCCAGCACTCACCTCCCATGCGGGAGTCGCCTCTCATGCGATGTAACCTGAGTGTGTCTGTTTCGGCCCTGGTCCAAGTCAGAAAAATGCTTAGCCACCGTTGAGTGTCTGGGGGGCGGGAGATTTCCATGCCATGGTGATACTGCACTTAAATAAGACAAAAGCCAGGTCTATAAAATGATGTACATGTTTATCACCCTTTGCTCAGAGACGTAGCCCCAGGTGGCATTATTCGGGGTGGGAGTGAGGGTGTGTGCCAACATGTCAGTCACCAGAGCAGTTATCTTCGTTCATGAGGTTTGTAGTGAGGGACATGCCCAGACCATATGGAAGTCCACATTTCGCAGTTTGCATCTGGGGCATTCTGAGGAGAGTGCTGGGGACATGCGTTGGATACGGTGTGGGGAAAGATACGTGCGGTGAATGTAATTAAATTGTGTAAAGCGGAACCTGGTGTTGCGGGACACACCCTTCGTCATCTGAAGGACATGAGTCCAGGCCCCATCAGTTAATGGTTGTTGGAGCACCTCATGCCACCTGGCAGCTGGGGGGTGTGGAGCACCGTGCATAAGGTTGTGATGGCGTGGCAGGTGCATGTGGCAGTCAGGAGGGTGTGTAGCATCGGGGAAGTGGGGAGCTCAGAGTCGTCTGCATTCAACGTGCCCTGGATTGCTCTCTGAAGAGCGCGGTGCGTAAGGAACTGTTCATTGCCCAGGCCATGTGCCTCCACTAAGTCTTGGAACGACATGAGCATTCCCTCGTTATAGAGATCGCCCATTTTATGAGCTCCATGTCGCTTCAAGGAGCTGGGTCGGGGTGTTGTGCTGCCTTGTGTAGTAGAGGCAAATCTCAAATGATAATTGGTGGGGAGTATGGCAGCGTGGAGCCCTTGGGGTGTACATTCCTGCGCCAACAGGTGCGAGCTACCACTATCTGTCTGAACTCGTGTCGTGGGCGGGAGGCAGGATAGGACAGCCAGGTGTAGGTGCTCACGTCCCGCAGCACTGCAGGCACTAGGGCAGTGTAGTAGAGCTCAAAATGGTGCCCCTAAACCACCCTAAGTGGGCATTGGATTGTGGTTAGGGCAACCCGGCGACGTTCCGAGCCCCATATCAATTGAAGCAACAACCCGTTTAACTCCTGGAAGAAGCTCCTAGGGAGAACGACAGGGAGGGTTACAAAGAAGTATGGCAGTCAGGGGAGGACCAGCATTTAAGATGTTGCCACCCGACCCAGTAGGGATAGAGGGAGCGAGCACCAAAAAGGCAAGGATCAACGTATAGAGCTCACGGCCTTGTCCAGATTCCCCTCCTTGAGGTCATTCTCAGTGCGGTATATTTGTATGCCAAGGTATTTAAATGTGATGTAGCATCATTGCGGGCGGGTCCCCAGGGGATCTGTCCGGTCCTCAATCGGTCTGTGCACTAGGGGGAACAAACAGGAGTTATGCCAGTTCATGTGTAGCCCTGAGAACTCACTAAAGGCTTCTAATATCCGCATGAGCAATGCACCCACTTCACGGAGGAAGATTAAGGCATCATCAGCGTATAGCGATACAATGTGATGCATGTCACATTCTCGGATGCCCCACAACTCCGCCCACCGACGGAGTTGACAGGCCAGGGGTCCATGGTCAGTGCAAAAATGAGGGGGGACAGCGGGCATCCTTGTGTTGTTCCCCTGCAGACATCAAACCCATCCGAGATGACCTGCCCTGTTTTCACTCGCGCCATGGAGTTGGCATAGAGGGGGCAACATCATCCCAAAAATCCTGGTCCTAATCCCATCTTGGCAAGGACCAACAAGATTGGTTTCCCATTCACAGGTCATCAGCAAATCTGGGAGTAACCTTCGGTCCTTGAGGGTCCCCAATGTCTGAAGTAAATGACCCGCCCGAGTCCGAGCCTGACTGCAATGGGCATTCATCTCGGAGGGGTGCAAAGGAATTCTGTCACTGCTCGGGCTTGTTCTTCAGTGGCTTGATCCTTAGACGTTGCGCCCGCGGGTGCGGCACCCTCGTCGTCTTAGTTTAGGTACTAACCATTCACCCCCGGTCTGGTCCGAAGAAGGAGAGGGTAGCATGTCTTTAGCATGGAGCCATGTCCACATGTCCTCAGGTGAATGGAAAATATGGGTATTGTCGCAATCAATGACGCGGAGCCGAGCAGGGAATAAAAGAGCGTACTTCAGGTCCAGCTCACGGAGGCATTGCTTAACGCGGGAATACGACCCCCTCCGGCGCTGCATCTCCATAGTGAAGTCGGGGTATGTTGTGATCTAAGCATTTTCTTAGGACCTGGGGCCCTTGGTGTCGAAACTTTGTAGGAGCAGGTCGCGATCCCAGGGTAAAGAACCCTGACCACGAAACCGTCACCCCGCATGTTGTTACAACGCGGTCGTTACAATGACCGCGTTGTAACAACGCATACCATTACCACGCAAGTCGTAACCATGACTTGCGGAGGGGGGAGAAGGTGTTGGATTTAAATCCAACACCTTCCCTACTGTCCGCACAGACTGGAGTTGGAATAGTAAATTATACTATTCCAACATCCAGCGCCCCCCTCCGCAAGTCGTGGTTACGACTTGCGTGGTAATGGTATGCGTTGTTACAACGCGGTCGTTGTAACGACCGCGTTGTAACAACATGCGGGGTGACGGGCAGCGGGAAAAAGAGGCATATTCCGATCCCAATAGTTAAGGAGCCTTGCTATGATAGGGCATGGGGAGCCACTGTAAGTGAGGTCAAGCAAATGTTAACTGTCAATACCAAGGACATGACCCTCTCGTATGATTGTGAATTCTAATGTAATAAATCTGTGTTTTTGGGCAGGGTCAAGGAAAATTCCTAATCAGACAAATAGCTGCTAAGCCTGAGAAAAAAAAAGTATTAATTGGAAATTAAAGACTTTGATCCATCTAACTGAGATCATCTTCATGCAGCCCTTACCAATCATGCTAGCTTTCAATTTTGGAACTTAGTGGCATAGAAAAGCAGAACTATGAGTCCTACCCTGAATGCCCTGGTTTCTATAAAGTGTTTGCATGCATTCTTCTAGCTTCTCAAATCTTCCATTAGATGTTAGGATTGGATAGGCTTCTGAGTTGGTGCTCGTACACAGGGCTGAACTATAAACAAAGGATGATGTCCTCATTGCCAATCTTCACTGTAATGGGGAGCAAGGCTCGATCCTTGGACTTTGATCCAGGTGACCTGAATTTACAGGAATATTTGGTGTGGTTGCTCATTGCTGTTTCTTTTTACAGGACAGATTATCTTCTGTGCACAAGAAGGGAATGTTCTATAGAACTGCTGTCCAATTTTCCTTTTAAACACTCTTGATACATTTTTGATAAGCTGTTCTTGGCAAAACTGTAATATTGGCTGTCCATACATAAGGCCTTGAGTGATTTTCAGTTGGGCTTTCTAAAAGCTCTTAGCACCATAGATGGTTCAAGCTTTCAGACTTTATATGCTGATGATGAATTTTGATCACTTGAAGAAGGCCCTTCATTAGCTGTTGGTGGACCTGGCCCTTTTTGCAGGGTTAACCCCAGTTTGTTTGTGCTATCTGTTGCTGAATCCATCTTTGTAACATTAGGACTCTTCAACTTTTTCCCTGCTAACCAGTAGTAAAATGATTGTGTTCCTTTTCTAAAACATGGTTCAATTGGCATCTGCCTGATTGGTGTATTTAATTTACATATAAGTCCTTAGTAAATGGTACTATATATACCCAGTGTGAGAAGTTGGCCTGGTATATGCTGTCCACTAATTATAGTGGGCACCTTGCACCAGTCCAAACAACCCCTTATTGGAGATAGGTTAAAGACAACCTTATTGAAAGCTATCCTAGTGGTAGCTATGGAGAGCAGCCTTCAGGCTAAGTCTTGAAGGAATGTAAAGCAGCTTGTTTTACCAGTCTATAATCTCTTGAGTGACCAAATGAAAGAGCACCACACCAGGTATATATTCAAAATATATGTATTTATTAGCTAAACACACCCTCTAGTCTCTTTATGAGGCTAGAGTTCGAAGTACATAAGTTATAAGGTATTAAATCACAGTAATAGCACAAATACACGTTTGGGCCCTGGGGGCGTACCAAACCATATACCAATAAAGTGGTATGCGAACCACGACTGAACTAGACACTAGGCCTAGAGCCTCTAGAAGTGCTTGGACCACAAGGAACCACCCAAGGTAGTGACACAGGGGACCTACGGGAGACGCGTGCAGTGTAAATACACAACCGCGATACGCGTTGACTTCTATGGAGAAAGTCGGGATCGGGGAAAATAGAGAAAGGGACACTTAAAAGATGACTAGGACAAAACCCTTTGAGATCTAGGACTTTGAAGAGTCTCTACCCACGGGAGCACCGGAGTACTCGTGTTACCTCACCCAGGGAAGCCGGGTGCATAGGTGCCTTTCGGGGTCGGGTTTCGTCGTCGATTCGAATGGCGATCTGCTGCAAAGTGCTGCTGGTCACCATGTATGCCTGTCTTTCCATGACTGAGTTGCACTTTGCTCTAAGGGTCAACCTTTGGCTGCCTACAGCTGGGGGTTGGGTCCCTTTGGATGGACTACTGGAGGGACATGGCAGGTTTGGAACCTTCTGGTCCCATGTTTGCCCTTGCCTACCAGAGTCCTTCTGGGGGAGGTCCCTACATAAAGGTATGGGGGATCCCTCAGTGTGTAGAGGAATTTTCACCTGGCTAGGGCTACTAGACTGGGTGCCCCTAATCTGCTGATGGGGGGGTTCCTCTGGACAGGGGGCCCTGGGGGGTCCACTGACCTCCCTGACCTCTTCAGCCCTGGGCTGACTGAGGCAGGGTAGAGAGGGGCAGGTTACCTGCTCCAGACTGGGTACCACCTTGGAAGGGTCCTCTGCCATCAGGGGGTGGCCAGGCCAGGCCTGACTACCTCTGTGGCAGTTCCTTCACTAGGGGTAGGGTCAGTTCCCTGAGGAGGCTGACCCTTACCTACTGTCTGGGGGAAGAAGACTTTTCTTCAACCCTTGTGCTCTCTTTTGGGGAGAGTGGGCCATTCTTTCAGGCTCCATCTCTCCAAATTCTTGGGCTGGGGCTGTGGCCATCACAGCCCCACTAACCTTTACAGGGACGCCCAACATCCTAAGATGGGTTTGGTGTTCAACTTCAGCCCAGGCTGAAATTTCCAAATCATTGCCCATCAGGCAATCTACAGGTAAGGTGGGGGACACTGCCACTCTCTTTGGGCCTGTGACCCCCTCCCAGCTGAGATTGACTATGGCCATGGGGTGATCTGTTCTGACACCATCAATGTTGGTCACCTGGTATTTAAACTCAGGTAAAAGCTGGTGAGGGGGGACTAGTTTCCCTGCCACCATGGTGACACTAGCCCCTGTGTCCCTAAATGCCACAGCTTTCTGACCATTAATCATTGGCTCCAATCTGTACCTGCCCAATGCTATGGGACCCATGGTAAAGGTGGCAAATCCTATACCACCATCAGAGTCAGAGGAGTCTGTTGAGGGGTCCCTGTCTAAGCTAGGGCCCACCTCTGTTCCTCTTGCAAAAGCACCCAACTTTTTGGGTGCACTACTCCCAACTGGAGGATTACTACTGGTAGTACCAGGAGGGGTGGTAGTAGTTGTGGGAGGAACATTTTCTTTATTGCCAATCCTGGGGCAACTGGGATCAGTTTTCCAGTGCCCAGGCTTTTTACAGACATGGCAATAGGGTTTCATTTCAGGAGAGGAAGGAGTTTGGGACCCACCCCAGAAGAGGAATTTTGGGGCCCTGCAGGGGACTTATCCTTAGATTTATCCCCACCTTTCTCTTGGGACTTAGTAGAATCTTTCTTCTGGTCACCACCCTGATTTCTAGTTTTTACTCTGGTTCTGACCCATTTGTCTGCCTTCTTTCCCAATTCTTGGGGAGAGGTCAGATCAGAGTCCACCAGATACTGGTGCAAAAGCTGGTTTTGACAATTATTAAGGATCTGCTCCCTCATAATCAAATTGTACAATCCTAAAAAGTCATGCACTTTGTTGCCATGTATCCAACCTTCCAGAGCCTTTGTAGCACAATCTACAAAATCAACCCAGTCTTGAGTCTGAGCTTTTTGGGTGTCTCTGAACTTCAACCTATACTGTTCAGTGGTTAGGCCAAACCCATCTATCAGAGCACTCTTCAAGACTGTGTAATTGTCAGCATCCTCTTCTCTTACAGTGAGGAGCTTGTCTCTACCTTTGTCTGCAAAGGAGAGCCACAAGATTGCTGCCCACTGCCTCTGGGGGACCTTCTGAACTTTACAGGCCCTCTCCAGTGCAGTTATCCATTTGTGGATGTCATCCCCACTCTGGTAGGGAGGGACAATCTTGTTTAGGTTTCTATGGTCATTAGACCTTTCCCTATCTCTAGGGATATTGCTGCCACCATGGGACTCTAGTCCCAACTTTCTTTTCTCTCTAAGGAGATCTAGGGACTCCCTGTCTAAGGCTACTTGCTTCCTTCTGAGTTCAAGCTGAGCTTCCTCATATTGAATCAGCCTCTTTCTTCTCTCATGAGAGGATTCCCTCCTATGAGATGAGACAGAGCTCCCTATTGAGGTGCCAGAGTGGTTGGACTCCTGAGAAGGAGACCTAGACCTCCTGGTCACACTCATAATCCTTCCTGGGGGACAAAGGGTGCATCATTCTGATCCTCCTCTTCCTCTTCCCCAGGAGGGGTTGGATTTTCCAGGTCAGGGTCATTGTCACCCTCCTGGCCAGTTTCAGAGGGGGGGCTGTTGGTATTGGTACCCCTGGTCCCTTCCTCATCTTCTGCCCCACCCTCAGCTCCTACCCCTTCAGTCCCTACAGGCTTACTAAGGTCATAAGCCACCAACAACTCCTTGAGGTGTTGGGTGGTGGGGCTTTGGCCTGTCCTTATTTTTCTCAAGTTACATAAAGCTCTCAATTCCAAGAATGGGAGTGTATCATACTTGGAGGGTGGAAGCTCAATGGCTTCCTGCAAGGATTCTTTGGATCCTGCCCTTAAAGACATTACTAGTGTGGTGTGGTGTATGCACTACCTACTCTAGTGTGGCCTACTAAACTCTCTTGAGTTGTAGAAAGGGTTGTGCTATCCCTTAACACACAACTCTAAGTTCAGTAGAACTTACTGTATTCTAAGCTTAAATTATATGTACCTTAGGTACCTTTAGTGGTTTTCAGTTGATCAATTCAATTGAGATTATCTGGTAAAACAATAGCAAGCTGGAATCCCACACGCTGCACACCAATGTGAGAAGTTGGCCTGGTATATGCTGTCCACTAATTATAGTGGGCACCTTGCACCAGTCCAAACAACCCCTTATTGGAGATAGGTTAAAGACAACCTTATTGAAAGCTATCCTAGTGGTAGCTATGGAGAGCAGCCTTCAGGCTAAGTCTTGAAGGAATGTAAAGCAGCTTGTTTTACCAGTCTATAATCTCTTGAGTGACCAAATGAAAGAGCACCACACCAGGTATATATTCAAAATATATGTATTTATTGCTAAACACACCCCTCTAGTCTCTTTATGAGGCTAGAGTTCGAAGTACATAAGTTATAAGTATTAAATCACAGTAATAGCACAAATACACGTTTGGGCCCTAGGGGCGTACCAAACCATATACCAATAAAGTGGTATGCGAACCACGACTGAACTAGACACTAGGCCTAGAGCCTCTAGAAGTGCTTGGACCACAAGGAACCACCCAAGGTAGTGACACAGGGGACCTACGGGAGATGCGTGCAGTGTAAATACACAACCGCGATACGCCGTTGACTTCTATGGAGAAAGTCGGGATCGGGAAATTAGAGAAAAGGGACACTTAAAAGAGGACTAGGACAAAACCCTTTGAGATCTAGGACTTTGAAGAGTCTCTACCCACGGGAGCACCGGAGTACTCGTGTTACCTCACCCAGGGAAGCCGGGTGCATAGGTGCCTTTCGGGGTCGGGTTTCGTCGTCGATTCGAATGGCGATCTGCTGCAAAGTGCTGCTGGCGGCCAAGAGAAAAGTGTCCGGGTGGATCCAAGAGTGGATCGGAGTTCTGAAGAACCTGAAAGCAGAGGGGACAGAGTCTGGGTCACTAGCCAGTGACCAGGAAGGCGATGGACAGATGCCCACCGATGTCGAGTGCTTCAGGTGCGTTGACGGTCGTCTTGACTCTTCAGCCACGAGGTCCAGGAGGCGTTGTCGGCGACCAGGAGCAGGATTCGGGCTGGTACACGATGTTTGTCGAGTGCTGAGGTGTCGGCGACCGGATTGGACCCAACAAGCCTTGGCAACGGCAAGTCTCGGTGAAGATGTAGATCGTCGATGGTGCAGACCAGCAAGGTCTGTGGAACTCACCCAGCAAGGGTAAGTGAGGGCAGGCCTGGAACAACCAGGATGCCAAGTAAGAAAAGGATTGGCCTTCGTTAAGGGCTACTAGCCAACGGGCTAGCTGACCGCGAAGGAGCCTCGTGACGCCGCACGTGGATCTGGCTTACAGGACACTCGTGGAGTGGGGGCCAGTGATCTTTGGTGCAGGTGGTGCTGGAGGCTAGGGCTACTCGGAGCCCAAAGCACGACTTCTTGGGAGACCCAGAAGATGATGCACTTGCAAATGTGCTCGCTGTCCAGGGGTCACGGTCTCAAGTCACCCACGATAGCCACGGGCCTCAGCTTTGCTGGGGACTCAGGGTAGCCTCGGGGAAGTCTGAGAATCCACCTCTGGTGATGCGATGACTTCGGCGTCCGACGGGAGCTTCAGAAATGCGAACCGGACAGATGCTTCTTTGGTGCCTGCCAAGCAGAGGAGTCACTCCTTGACCCCAAGGGAGATTCTTCAGTCCTCTAATCTTGTCGTAGAGCGTCGAAGGTCCAGGATTCAGTTTCAGAGTTTCGTCCAGGTATAATCTAAAGTCCTCAGGACTGGGTTCCTACCTTTATTCTAAAAATAGGCGTTGGACTACTCTGTGGCCCCACCTATGGGTGGGTCAGGGCAGAGGGGTGGCTACACCCCTTTCCCTTTGTCCAGTTCGCGCCAAAGCAGGGGCTGCAAGCCCCTGATCCGGTTTGAACTGGGGTATGCACAGGGACACCAAATGTGCCCCCAGTGCAGGACTTCAAAGCACCCGAAAGTGCTCCCGCCCAGCCCCAATACACATTATCCTGTCTGGGGAGGTGGTCACACCTCCCTGGGACAGGAAACCTATTGTCCAGGCCTCCCCTGCCGGAGTTTCGTCCAGCAGCAGGAGGCCAGACTCGTGTCTGTGGCAGCAGCATCCATTTTGTGATGCCAGGGCTCTGGAAAGAAGTTACCGGACTAGTCAGAGTTAACATGTCTTTCCCTCTAGAAGGGTGGAATGCTACCCCCGCCGCCAGGATTGGCGGGGGGTAGTATTCCAAGATGTTTGACACCAAACACGACATGTTTAGTTGCAGTCATTCCAAAGTTAGCATTTTACCGCGAGGATATAATGCGCTTAAGAGTATATGGTCAGGCTGCACTACAAACAGCATCAGAGAGGGGCTCCGAACGCTGCAGAGGGGCCCTGCTCATGCAGGGGCACCCTCTCACATAGGAACCACGCACTCTGCCTTTAGGATTGATAAGGCCTGCCTTAGGAGTGACTTATAGGTTTATATGTGTGTATGTATTTCGTGATATAGGTAACCTATATCACAGTAAGGGGTGCATGCACCACCTTACCCAGGCTGCAGTAGCAGACCTGTGGTGTCAGTTTGGATGGCCTTCCAGGGATGGCATAATACATGCTGCAGCCCCTGGCAGGCCTCTGAGGTACCTATGCCCTTGGTACATAGTATACCATATACTAGGGACTTATAAGGGCACTCCAGATCCCAATCAGTGATGTGCCTAAGGCACATGGAAACCATTTTACAGAGAAAGCAGATAGACTGGGGCCCTGAATAGCAGGATCCCAGTCCAACTAAGTCATAAACCAGCAAAACACCATAAAAAAAGTGGGGGCAACCATATAGTCAGATTCCACCTTCCTACACCCAGGGCCTGTTCAGTGCTACACTCATTGTGCCACCCACTGAAATAGCACTGCGAAACATGTCTCAGGCTTGCCACTGCAGCCTGTATTGCAGTTCTTAACTGTCATTTCAGCCTTGCAAAATAAACTGTTTCCCAGGCCTAAACCTTCCTTTTTACTACATATATGTCACCCCTAAGGTAGGCCCAAGTATGTACTTAAGTTTTACCTCTTCGAGCAGTGAAAAACTCCTAAAGTCGTTCTTCACTGATATGCAGCCTATCTCTCCATTGACTAACACTGGGCCACCTGATTACATTTAATAAGTGCTAACTTTAGAATGGAAGCAGAGAGATATATGCTATTTACACTAAAAATGAATTGCAATTTGTAATCCCCTTCAATGGTAACATCAGTTTTTAAGTTAGAATTCTGAAAAGGCCACTTTTAGAAAGTTGGCAATTTCTTGTCTAGACTAACAGTGCCTTCTACCAGTGTCCTGGGTCAGTTGACTGTGGATGGCTCTTCTGTTGGGATTTATGTATTGCTCCAGACAATTACACAAATGAGTCTTAGATGTGGACAGGATCAGCCATCCTGGCAAGATGACAGGGGAGGGACTGTTTTCTGCCCCACTTACACTTCAAAGGGGATTGCCTCCTGCACACACACAAAGGAACATGACACCATTCCTGCCCTGCCCTTTGTCCCCCCCAGACAGTTTGGAGCCTTAACATCAGAAGAGAAAGAACTTTCCAGAACCAGATGTGGGGGTAGGACAGGGAGTCCCCAGACACAAAGGCTGGAACATTGTATAAATATTGGACCTCCAGAGCCACTCTTCAGAACACTCCTGGACCTGTGGAATTTACTGAAAAAGGACTGCCCTGCTGCCTGGGGACTACCATGTTTCTTGAAGGACTGCCTTACCGTCTGAGAAGGAAGACTGGACCTATTTGCCTTAATCTCAGGTTAACCAAAGTGACTCAGAAGGTCAGTTGTGTGACCTACTGTGTGAACTACAGGGACACAACAGGCTTCAGAGGCCTCCTGCAACTACCCAGCTGATCTGCTGCAACTAGACCTGCTTGGACCTGTAACTGGATCTGCCTGAGCCATGTTGGCCTCCGCTGGAGTGAGTCCCTTAACTCTTAGAGGTGCTTCCCCAGATACTGGACTTTTGGATGGTATCAGAGTGTACTTCACCTAAAGAAAAGATGAAAAGTTTGGTCTCCTCATGACTGCGAATGGGTCCTTTTGCGCTAAGGCTCTGCCACCCATGGCAACCACTGTAGGAGAGTAGGATCTGCTTCACATGGGTACCCCCACTTTTTGCTGATGCTTCACTGTTTTTCGACCTCAGTCTGGCTGGGGCCCTGCTAATCAGAACCCCAGCCTAGCTGCTTCCTCTCTAAAATGGTTTCCATGTGCCTTAGGCACATCTCTGATTGGAATCTGGAGTGCCCTTATAAGTCCCTAGTATATGGTATACTATGTACCCAGGGCATAGGTACCTCAGAGGCCTACCAGGGGCTGCAGCATGTATTGTGCCACCCCTGGAAGGCCATCCAAACTGACACCACAGGTCTGCTACTGCAGCCTGGGTAAGGTGGTGCATGCACTCCTTACTGTGATATAGGCTACCTATATCACTATATACATACACACATATAAACCTATAAGTCACTCCTATGGCAGGCCTTATCAATCCTGAAGGCAGAGTGCGTGGTTCCTATGTGAGAGGGTGCCCCTGCATGAGCAGGGCCCCTCTGCAGCGTTCGGAGACCCTTCTCTGATGCTGTTTGTAGTGCAGCCTGACCATATACTCTTAAGCGCATTATAACCTCGCGTTAAATGCTAACTTTGGGATGGCTGCACGGAAACATGTCGTGTTTGGTGTCAAACATCTTGGAATACTACCCCCCCGCCAGTTCTGGCGGCGGGGGTAGCATTCCACCCTTCTAGAGGGAAAGACATGTACACACCGGTATGCCCGGTACTGACTTTCCAAGCCCTGGCATCACAAAATGGATGCCGCTGCCACAGACACGAGTCTGGCCTCCTGCTGCTGACCGAAACTCCGGCAGGGGAGGCCTGGACAATAGGTTTCCTGTCCCAGGGAGGTGTGACCACCTCCCCAGACAGGATAGTGTGTATTGGGGCTGGGCGGGAGCACTCGGGTGCTTTGAAGTCCTGCACTGGGGGCACATTTGGTGTCCCTGTGCATACCCCAGTTCAAACCGGATCAGGGGCTTCCAGCCCCTGCTTTGGCGCGAACTGGACAAAGGGAAAGGGGTGTAGCCACCCCTCTGCCCTGACCCACCCATAGGTGGGACCACAGAGTAAGTCCAACCCCTAAACTTAGTATAAGTATGGGACCCCAGTCCTTAGGACTTTAGATTATCCCTGGACGAAACTCTGACACAGAATCCTGGACCTTCGACGCTCTACTTTAAGATTAGAGGACTGAAGAATCTCCCTTGGGGTCAAGGAGTGACTCCCCTGCTTGGCAGGCACCAAAGAAGCAATTGTCCGGTCTGCATCGCTGAAGCTCCCGTTGGACGCCGAAGTCTTTGCATCACCAGAGGTAGATTTCCAGACTTCCCCGAGGCTGCCCTGAGTCCCCAGCAAAGCTGAGGCCTGTAGCTCTCGTGGGTAACGTGGAACCATGACCCCTGGACACCGCACGCATTTGCAAGTGCATCCTCTTCTGGGTCTCCCACGAAGTCGTGCTTTGGGCTCCGAGTAGCCCCAGCCTCCAGCACCAACTGCACCGAAGATCACTGGCCTCCACTCCACGAGTGTCCTGTGAGCCAGCTCCACGTGCACCGTCTTGAGGCTCCTTCGCGGTCGCTAGCCCGTTGGCTAGTAGCCCTTCACGAAGGCCAATCTTTTTCTACTTGGGCTCCCTGGTTGCTCCAGGCTTGCCCTCACTTACCCTTGCTGGGTGAGTTCCTCAGACCTTGCTGGTCTGCACAATCGTCAATCTTCATCGAGACTTGCCGTTGCCAAGGCTTGTTGGGTCCAATCCGGTCGCCGACACCTCAGCACTCGACAAACATCGTGTACCAGCCCGAATCCTGCTCCTGGTAGCTGACAACGCCTCCTGGACCTCGTGGCTGAAGAGTCAAGACGACCGTCAACCTACCTGAAGCACTCGACATCGGTGGGCATCTGCTCATCGCCTTCCTGGTCACTGGCTAGTGACCCAGACTCTGTCCCCTCTGCTTTCAGGTTCTTCAGATCTCCGATCCAACCTTGGATCCACCCGGACACTTTTCACTTGGTCGCCAGCAGCACTTTGCAGCAGATCGCCATTCAAATCGACGACGAAACCCGACCCCGAAAGGCACCTATGCACCCGGCTTCCCTGGGTGAGGTAACAAGAGTACTCCGGTGCTCCCGTGGGTAGAGACTCTAGAACGACCTAGTTCTCAAAGGGTTTGCTCCAAGTCCTTCTTTAAGTGTCCCTTTTCTTTAAATTCCAAACCGCGACTTTCTCCATAGAAGTTAACGGCGATTCGCGGCTGTGTTACTACACTGCACGCGTCCCCCGTGGGTCCCCTGTGTCACTACCTTGGGTGGTTCCTTGTGGTCCAAGCACTTCTAGAGGCTCTAGGCCTAGTGTCTAGCTCAGTCGTGGTTCTTATACCACTTTATTGGTATATGGTTTGGTACGCCCCTAGGGCCCAAACGTGTATTTGTGCTATTACTGTGTTTAAATAACTTATAACTTATGTATTTCGAACTCTAGCCTCATAAAGAGACTAGAGGGGTGTGTTTAGTAATAAATACATATATTTTGAATATATACCTGGTGTGGTGCTCTTTCATTTGGTCACTCAAGAGATTATAGACTGGTAAAACAAGCTGCTTTACATTCCTTCAAGACTTAGCCTGAAGGCTGCTCTCCATAGCTACCACTAGGATAGCTTTCAATAAAGGTTGTCTTTAACCTATCTCCAATAAGGGGTTGTTTGGACTGGTGCAAGGTGCCCACTATAATTAGTGGACAGCATATGCCAGGCCAACTTCTCACATTGGTGTGCAGCGTGTGGGATTCCAGCTTGCTATTGTTTTACCAGATAATCTCAATTGAATTGATCAACTGAAAACCACTAAAGGTACCTAAGGTACATATAAATTAAGCTTAGTATACAGTAAGTTCTACTGAACTTAGAGTTGTGTGTTAAGGGACAGCACACCCTTTCTACAACTCAAGAGAGTTTAGTAGGCCACACTAGAGTAGGTAGTGCATACACCACACCTCACTAGTAATGTCTTCAAAGCCAGGACCCAGTGAGTCCTTGCCAGAAGCCAGTGGGCTTCTTCCCTCCAAGTATGATAAACTCCCATTCTTGGAATTGAGAGCATTATGCAATACTAGGAAGTTGAAGGCAGGCAAAAGTGCCAGCACCCAACACCTCAGGGAGGTGTTACTAGCTGATGATCTCAGCAGGCCCCTAGGGTCTGAAGGGGTAGGCAAAGAGGGTGGGGCAGAAGATGAGGGAGGGGCCAGGGGTGAAGAAACCCAGGACCCCCTCTGAAACTGGCCAGGAAGGTGAAAATGACCTTGTCCTGGAGAATCCAATTCCTCCTGTGGAGGAGGAGGAGGGAGAGGATCAGACTGACCTCCCCTTTGTCCCCCCAGGAAGAGTTCTGAGTGTGCCCAGAAGGTCTAGGTCTCCTTCTCAGGAGTCTAACCACTCTGACACCTCAATAGGGTCCTCTGTCTCCTCTCATAGGAGGGAATCCTCTCATGAGAGAAGAAAGAGACTGATTCAATATGAGCAAACTCAGCTTGAACTCAGGAAACAGCAATTGGCTATAGACAGGGAGTCCCTAGATCTCTATAGAGAGAGACAAAAGTTGGGACTAGAGTCCCATGGTGGCAGCAGTTTCCCCAAAGATAGGGAAAGGTCTTATGACCATAGAAACCTGAGCAAGATTGTCCCTCCCTACCAGAGTGGGGATGACATCCACAAATGGATAACTGCTCTAGAGAGGGCCTGTAAAGTACAGAGGGTCCCTCAGGAGCAGTGGGCAGCAATCTTGTGGCTCTCCTTTGCAGACAAAGGTAGAGACAAGCTCCTCACTGTTAGAGAGGAGGATGCTGATAATTACAAAGTCTTGAAGAGTGCTCTAATTGATGGGTTTGGCCTAACCACTGAACAATACAGGTTAAAGTTCAGGGATACCCAAAAAGCACAGACTCAAGACTGGGTAGACTTTGTTGATTGTTCTGCCAAGGCTCTGGAAGGTTGGTTATTGGGCAGTAAGGTATGTGACTTCACAGGATTGTACAATCTGATAATGAGGGAGCAGATTCTTAATAACTGTCAAAATCAGCTGTTGCATCAGCACCTGGTAGACTCTGATCTGACCTCTCCCCAAGAATTGGGAAAGAAGGCAGACAAATGGGTCAGAACCAGGGTGAAGCAGAAGGTACAGAACCAAGGTGGTGACCCTAAGAAGCAAGATTCGAAAACCTCTGATAAGGGTGGGGAGAAGGGTAAAGATCAAAAGTCTTCACAAGGCCCCCAAAAATCTTCTTCAGGTGGGGATTCACAGTCTACCAAAGGGAAAGGCCAAAGAAAACCATGGTGCAAGGTCTGTAAGCAAAAGACCCACTGGACCAGTGATTGCACCAAGTCCAAAGACTCGACTCCAGCCCCCACCAATGCCCCTAAGGCACCTGTTCCCCCTAGTACAGTTACAGTTGGTGGTGGGAGTACTACAGCCAAGGGTTTAGTAGGGTTGACCCTGGGTACTGAGATGGGCTCTGACCTAGTCAGAGAACTCACTCAGGCTGTCCTAGTCTGTGATGGAGGCATGGATATGACCTCCTCTATGAGTCCCAGTAATCTGGGCAAGTACAGACAACAGCCTTTAATCAATGGACGAGAGGCTTTGGCATTTAGGGACACAGGGGCAAGTGTCACCATGGTGACACAAGACCTTGTGAATCCTGGGCAAGTTATACTTGGTGAGATGTACCAAGTGACCAATGCTAGCAATGTCAGAACAGACCATACTCTGGCAGTTGTTAACTTCTCCTGGGGAGGGGTAACTGGCCTTAAGAAGGTTGTGGTAAGTGCAGACCTACCAGTTGAATGCTTGCTTGGCAATGACTTAGAAACTTCAGCTTGGGCAGAAGTGGAGCTCAGGACCCATGCAGAAATGCTGGGGATCCCTGCAGATGTGTTTGCTGTGACCAGGTCACAAGCCAAAATGTCTAGCACTGAACAGGCCTTGGATTCTGGAATAATGGACCAAGTGCCTTCCAAGAAGAGGAGTAGTAGGGTAAAGGCAGTGCCTTCCCCTTGGCTCAGAAGGAAGATCAGTCCCTTGAGGGGGATGATCTCAGTCCTGAGGAAGGAACTGTCCCAGAGGAGCTTGAACCTGAACAGGTTGAGTTCTTGGGGACAGGGGGACCTTCCAGGGCAGATCTGAGCCAGGAGCAGCAGAGCTGCCCCTCTCTTGAACCCCTCAGACAGCAAGCTGCTGCTGAGGCTGCTGGGAAAGCTAGTGGTCCCCATACTGTGTATTGGGATGATGGACTCTTGTACTCAGAGTGTAGAGACCCCAAGCCTGGTGCTACCAGGAGGTTGGTTATACCTCTGAAGTTCAGGGGCTTCCTATTGACCCTAGCCCATGATATTCCCTTAGCAGGTCACCTGGGCCAGAACAAGACTTGGGACAGAATTGTCCCTCACTTTCACTGGCCCCACATGTCTGAAGACACCAAGGAGTTTTGTCGCTCCTGTGTAACCTGCCAGGCCAGTGGCAAGGCAGGTGGCACTACAAAGGCCCCCTGATACCACTACCTGTGGTGGGGGTTCCCTTTGAAAGGGTGGGGATTGACATTGTTGGTCCCATGGATCCCCAAACAGCATCTGGGCACAGGTTTATCCTGGTGGTAGTGGATCATGCCACCAGGTACCCAGAGGCTATTCCCCTTAGGACCACTACAGCACCTGTGGTGGCAAGGGCCCTCCTGGGAATTTTCTCAAGAGTGGGCTTCCCTAAGGAGGTTGTATCAGACAGGGGTGCTAACTTTATGTCTGGATACTTAAAAGCAAGGTGGAAGGAGTGTGGAGTGACTTACAAGTTCACCACACCCTATCACCCACAATGCAATGGTTTAGTTGAGAGATTCAACAAAACCTTGAAGGGCATGATTAAAGGGCTCCCAGAAAAGCTTAGGCGAAGATGGGACATACTCTTGCCCTGCCTTTTATTTGCATACAGGGAGGTGCCTCAAAAGGGGGTTGGCTACAGCCCTTTTGAACTTTTGTTTGGTCACCCTGTCAGGGGTCCACTGTGCTTGGTGAAGGAAGGATGGGAGTTACCTCTCAAGCCCCCAAAGCAAGACATAGTGGACTACGTACTTGGTCTCCGCTCCCGGATGGCTGAGTATATGAAAAGGCAACTAAAAACCTTGAGGCTAGCCAGGAACTTCAAAAGGCCTGGCATGACCAAAAGGCTGTGCTGACTGTTTATCAGCCAGGACAGAAGGTGTGGGTGTTGGAGCCAGTGGCCCCAGCAGCTCTCCAAGACAAATGGAGTGGACCCCATACCATTGTTGAACAGAAGGGTGAGGTTACCTACTTAGTAGACCTAGGAACACCCAGGAGTCCCCACAGGGTTCTCCATGTCAACAGGTTAAAACCATATGTGGACAGGGCAGACATGGGCTTGCTCTTGGCTACTGATGAGGGACAGGAGGAAGAGAGTGACCCACTCCCTGACCTGCTCTCACAGAACCCTGATGATGGGTCAGTGGATGGTGTAGCCTTGGCAGGCAGCCTCACTACCCAGCAGCAAACTGATTGTAGACAGGTGCTCAATCAGTTCAGACACATGTTCTCACTGACTCCAAGTCAGACCACCTGGTGCACTCATGAAGTGGACACTGGGGACAGTCTGCCTATTAAAAATAAGATTTATAGGCAACCTGACCATGTCAGGGACTGTATCAGGACAGAAGTCCAGAAAATGTTGGATTTGGGAGTTATTGAACCCTCAGATAGCCCTTGGGCTAGTCCAGTGGTCCTTGTGCCAAAACCTCACACCAGTGGTGGGAAAAGAGAGATGAGGTTTTGTGTGGACTACAGGGGTCTCAATGCAGTCACTAGGACTGATGCCCATCCAATACCTAGGGCAGATGAGCTAATAGACACTTTGGCATCAGCCAAGTATCTAAGCACATTTGACCTGACAGCTGGCTACTGGCAGATCAGACTAGCTGATGATGCAAAGCCAAAAACAGCATTCTCAACCCCTAGTGGGCATTATCAATTTGTGGTGATGCCCTTTGGTCTGAAGAATGCACCTGCCACTTTTCAGAGGTTGGTGAATACAGTCCTTACAGGTCTGGAAGCCTATAGTGCAGCATATCTAGATGATATTGCTGTCTTTAGCTCCACCTGGGAGGATCACCTGGTCCACCTCAGAAATGTTTTACAGGCCCTGCAGAAAGCAGGCCTGACTATCAAGGCCACCAAGTGCCAGATAGGGCAGAGTCAGGTTGTGTACCTGGGCCACCTTGTGGGTGGAGGCCAGGTTCAACCCTTGCAGAGCAAGATCCAGACCATCATGGACTGGACTGCTCCAACTACCCAGACTCAGGTGAGAGCCTTCTTAGGCCTGACTGGGTACTATAGGAGATTTGTCAAGGGGTATGGATCAATAGTGACACCCCTGAATGACTTAACTTCCAAGAAAATGCCCAAAAAGGTTCAGTGGACAGTTAGCTGTCAAAAGGCATTTGATGACCTGAAGCAGGCCATGTGCACTGCTCCCATTCTACAGAGTCCTGATTACTCCAAGAAGTTCATTGTTCAAACTGATGCATCTGAATTGGGGGTAGGGGCTGTACTGTCACAATTGAATGAAGAAGGTCAGGATCAGCCAGTAGCTTTCATTAGCAGAAGGCTGACCCCTAGAGAGAAACGTTGGTCAGCCATTGAGAGGGAGGCCTTTGCTGTGGTCTGGGCTCTGAAGAAGTTGAGGCCATACTTGTTTGGTACTCACTTCCTTGTTCAAACAGACCATAAGCCCCTCTTATGGCTAAAACAAATGAAGGGTGAAAACCCCAAACTGCTTAGGTGGTCCATTTCCCTACAGGGGATGGACTTCACAGTGGAACATAGACCTGGGAGTAACCATGCCAATGCAGATGGACTCTCTAGGTACTTCCACTTAGAACATGAAGACTTAACTGGGCAAGGTTAGTTTAATGTCCCTACGTTTGGGGGGGGTTGTGTAGGAGAGTAGGATCTGCTTCACATGGGTACCCCCACTTTTTGCTGATGCTTCACTGTTTTTCGACCTTAGTCTGGCTGGGGCCCTGCTAATCAGAACCCCAGCCTAGCTGCTTCCTCTCTAAAATGGTTTCCATGTGCCTTAGGCACATCTCTGATTGGAATCTGTAGTGCCCTTATAAGTCCCTAGTATATGGTATACTATGTACCCAGGGCATAGGTACCTCAGAGGCCTACCAGGGGCTGCAGCATGTATTGTGCCACCCCTGGAAGGCCATCCAAACTGACACCACAGGTCTGCTACTGCAGCCTGGGTAAGGTGGTGCATGCACCCCTTACAGTGATATAGGCTACCTATATCACTATATACATACACACATATAAACCTATAAGTCACTCCTATGGCAGGCCTTATCAATCCTGAAGGCAGAGTGCGTGGTTCCTATGTGAGAGGGTGCCCCTGCATGAGCAGGGCCCCTCTGCAGCGTTCGGAGACCCTTCTCTGATGCTGTTTGTAGTGCAGCCTGACCATATACTCTTAAGCGCATTATAACCTCGCGTTAAATGCTAACTTTGGGATGGCTGCACGGAAACATGTCGTGTTTGGTGTCAAACATCTTGGAATACTACCCCCACCAGTTCTGGCGGCGGGGGTAGCATTCCACCCTTCTAGAGGGAAAGGCATGTACACACCGGTATGCCCGGTACTGACTTTCCAAGCCCTGGCATCACAAAATGGATGCCGCTGCCACAGACACGAGTCTGGCCTCCTGCTGCTGACCGAAACTCCGGCAGGGGAGGCCTGGACAATAGGTTTCCTGTCCCAGGGAGGTGTGACCACCTCCCCAGACAGGATAGTGTGTATTGGGGCTGGGCGGGAGCACTCTCGGGTGCTTTGAAGTCCTGCACTGGGGGCACATTTGGTGTCCCTGTGCATACCCCAGTTCAAACCGGATCAGGGGCTTTCAGCCCCTGCTTTGGCGCGAACTGGACAAAGGGAAAGGGGTGTAGCCACCCCTCTGCCCTGACCCACCCATAGGTGGGACCACAGAGTAAGTCCAACCCCTAAACTTAGTATAAGTATGGGACCCCAGTCCTTAGGACTTTAGATTACCTGGACGAAACTCTGATACAGAATCCTGGACCTTCGATGCTCTACTTTAAGATTAGAGGACTGAAGAATCTCCCTTGGGGTCAAGGAGTGACTCCCCTGCTTGGCAGGCATCAAAGAAGCAATTGTCCGGTCTGCATCACTGAAGCTCCCGTCGGACGCCGAAGTCTTTGCATCACCAGAGGTGGATTTCCAGACTTCCCCGAGGCTGCCCTGAGTCCCCAGCAAAGCTGAGGCCCGTAGCTGTCGTGGGTAACGTGGAACCGTGACCCCTGGACACCGCACGCATTTGCAAGTGCATCCTCTTCTGGGTCTCGCACGAAGTCGTGCTTTGGGCTCCGAGTAGCCCCAGCCTCCAGCACCAACTGCACCGAAGATCACAGGCCTCCACTCCACGAGTGTCCTGTGAGCCAGCTCCACGTGCACCGTCTCGAGGCTCCTTCGCGGTTGCTAGCCCGTTGGCTAGTAGCCCTTCACGAAGGCCAATCTTTTTCTACTTGGGCTCCCTGGTTGCTCCAGGCTTGCCCTCACTTACCTTTGCTGGGTGAGTTCCTCAGACCTTGCTGGTCTGCACAATCGTCAATCTTCATCTTCATCGAGACTTGCCGTTGCCAAGGCTTGTTGGGTCCAATCCGGTCGCCGACACCTCAGCACTCGACAGACATCGTGTACCAGCCCGAATCCTGCTCCTGGTTGCCGACAACGCCTCCTGGACCTCGTGGCTGAAGAGTCAAGACAACCGTCAACCTACCTGAAGCACTCGACATCGGTGGGCATCTGCTCATCGCCTTCCTGGTCACTGGCTAGTGACCCAGACTCTGTCCCCTCTGCTTTCAGGTTCTTCAGATCTCTGATCCAACCTTGGATCCACCCGGACACTTTTCACTTGGTCGCCAGCAGCACTTTGCAGCAGATCGCCATTCAAATCGACGACGAAACCCGACCCCGAAAGGCACCTATGCACCCGGCTTCCCTGGGTGAGGTAACAAGAGTACTCCGGTGCTCCCGTGGGTAGAGACTCTAGAACGACCTAGTTCTCAAAGGGTTTGCTCCAAGTCCTTCTTTAAGTGTCCCTTTTCTTTAAATTCCAAACCGCGACTTTCTCCATAGAAGTTAACGGCGATTCGCGGCTGTGTTACTACACTGCACGCGTCCCCCGTGGGTCCCCTGTGTCACTACCTTGGGTGGTTCCTTGTGGTCCAAGCACTTCTAGAGGCTCTAGGCCTAGTGTCTAGCTCAGTCGTGGTTCTTATACCACTTTATTGGTATATGGTTTGGTACGCCCCTAGGGCCCAAACGTGTATTTGTGCTATTACTGTGTTTAAATAACTTATAACTTATGTACTTCGAACTCTAGCCTCATAAAGAGACTAGAGGGGTGTGTTTAGTAATAAATACATATATTTTGAATATATACCTGGTGTGGTGCTCTTTCATTTGATCACTCAAGAGATTATAGACTGGTAAAACAAGCTGCTTTACATTCCTTCAAGACTTAGCCTGAAGGCTGCTCTCCATAGCTACCACTAGGATAGCTTTCAATAAAGGTTGTCTTTAACCTATCTCCAATAAGGGGTTGTTTGGACTGGTGCAAGGTGCCCACTATAATTAGTGGACAGCATATGCCAGGCCAACTTCTCACAACCACCAGCGTGAAGTTTAGGGGAGGCTTGCTCTTGGCACCAACAGCAATCACCAGTGATGACCGGCAACGCGAGACCTGCACTTTGAGCTAAAGCAATGACAGCATGTGAAGACCGCCAATGCAAAGCTAGAGCAACCAACATCCACACCACTTGACGGGCTCTTGCCACTACAGTGATAGCCATCCGTGACGCTCAGCCTCCTCGAGGCCTCCTCCACCACAAACGGAACTCTTCGCGCCAGACTTTAAAGGTAACTTTTCAGCGGGAATAACCTAGTCCCTTTATCCGACCCTCGCTCCTTCCCAGTAGGTCTTAACCTTTGACTTACCCCGGTCTAGCATGAGCAGATGACCGTAAGTAGCGCTTTGTGCTTTTAGGTGCTATTTTCAATCAAAATTCTAAAATTCCATATGTCTGGTTCTACAGATTGAATTTCTGTTGTTCTGGCATCATTTTATTTTTTTAATCTTACTCTATTGTTTTAAATTGGTTTGAGACTTTTCTTGTGTTGTCATTTCACTTTATTATTGTTTGTGTGCTGCATAAATACTTTACACACTGACTCTAAGTTAAGCCTGCCTGCTTTTGTGCCAAGCTACAATAGAGTTAAGCACAGGTTAATTTAGCGACTTTTGTGGTTCACCCTGACAGCGATTGTGGTTGTCACCTGCATGAGGCTTCCACCTCCTTCAACCAATAACCCAATTTATTACAGCTGACATTTCGTGACTTAAAGAATGCCTTTGATAAGACGGATAGATGAAAACTGCTTCAAGCAATATTTGATCTGCGCATTCTCCTAGTATGAATGAGATAGGTTCTTATTTGTGCAGATCATGAGTAAAGTCTAATGGGGTAGGACGGAGGAGGGACAGTAGACAGCCACATAGATAAAGGGGTAAAGTTTGGCTTCCCTTTGGTGCTTTGTTGGCCACCTTTTTAATATTAGTATTGACAAATTTGCTCCTAAATTAAAACCTCTTTGAGTGTTTGTTCCCCTAATGGTTGGAATTCTGATCCCACTAATTCTCTATGTGTACAATGCTGTTCCTTGTCCCGGACCGAAAAGAGTTTATTGCATCTTTGAATGGGTATTAAGGCATTCTGCAGAGAGAGTCAAATCTGTCATCAATGCTAATACGTGTAGGATCATTGCTTTAATCAATCAATCAATCAATCACGGCATTTATAGAGCGCGCTACTCACCCGGGAGGGTCTCAAGGCGCTGGGGGAGGGGGTAAGTTACTGCTCGAACAGCCAGGTCTTGAGCTGCTTCCTGAAGGCGAGATGGTCCTGGGTTCGCCGAAGGTGAGTGGGGAGGGAGTTCCAGGTCTTGGCCGCCAGGTAGGAGAAGGATCTTCCTCCGGCGGTGGTTCTGCGGATGCGTGGTACGGTGGCGAGGGCGTGGCTGGTTGATCGTAGCTGGCGTGTGGGCGTGTAGAAGGACATGCGGTCGTTGAGGTACTTTGGGCCCAGGTCGTGGAGGGCCTTGTGTGCGTGGGTGAGGAGTCTGAACGTGATTCTCTTGCTGACGGGGAGCCAGTGCAGGTCTTTCAGGTGTACGGTGATGTGGCTGTGTCGGGGGATGTCCAGGATGAGTCGTGCGGAGGCGTTCTGGATGCGCTGGAGTCTCTTTTGAAGTTTGGCTGTGGTTCCGGCGTAGAGGGTGTTCCCATAGTCCAGTCGGCTGGTGACGAGTGCCTGGGTGACGGTCTTCCTGGTTTCAGTGGGGATCCATCTGAAGATCTTGCGGAGCATGCGCAGGGTGTTGAAGCATGAAGATGAGGCGGCGTTGACTTGTTTGGTCATTGATAGGGAGGAGTCCAGGATGAAGCCCAGGTTGCGTGCGTGGTCCGTTGGCTTGGGTGCGGTGCCCAGGGCCGGGGGCCACCAGGAGTCGTCCCAGGCGGAGGGTGATGAGCCCAGGATGAGGACTTCCGTCTTGTCTGAGTTCAGTTTAAGGCGGCTGTTCCTCATCCAGTCGGCGACGTCTCTCATCCCGTCGTGCAGGTTGGCTCTGGCGGTAGTGGGGTCGTTGGTGAGGGAGAGGATCAGCTGGGTGTCGTCGGCGTAGGAGATGATGTTGAGGTTGTGTCGGCGTGCGATGGCTGCGAGGGGCTCATGTAGACGTTGAAGAGGGTCGGGCTGAGTGAGGATCCTTGTGGAACGCCGCAGATGACTTCGGTGGCTTCGGATCTGAACGGGGAGAGCGGACTCTCTGGGTTCTTCCGGCGAGGAACGAGATGATCCATTCCAGTGCTTTCTCTCGGATTCCGATGTTGCTGAGGCGCTTCACTAGGGTGCGGTGGCAGACGGTGTCGAACGCCGCGGAGAGGTCCAGGAGGATGAGGGCAGCTGTTTCCCCGTTGTCGGTTAGGGTTCTGATGTCGTCGGTGGCTGCGATAAGGGCGGTCTCGGTGCTGTGGTTGGCCCGAAACCCGGACTGCGAGGGGTCGAGGATCCATTCGTCTCGAGGAAGGCGGCAAGCTGTCTGTTGACGGTCTTCTCGATGACTTTGGCCGGAAACGGAAGGAGCGAGATGGGGCGGTAGTTCTTGAGGTCGGTGGGGTCCGCCGTTGGTTTCTTCAGGAGGGCGGTAAGCTCGGCATGCTTCCAGCTCTCCGGGAAGGTGGCGGTGCGGAAGGAGGAGTTGATGATGTCCCGGAGATGGGGTGCGATGGTGGCGTCGGCTTTGTTGAAGACGTGGTGTGGGCAGGGGTCGGTTGGTGATCCGGAGTGGATGGAGTTCATCGTGCGGGTGGTGTCTTCGGTGTTGATCGGGGTCCAGTTGCAGAGGGTGGTGGTGGCGGGCATTGGTTCGGCGGTAGGGTGCGTTGTTTGTGCGTTGAAGCTGTTGTGTATGTCGGTGATCTTGCGGTGGAAGAACGCGGAGAGTGAGTTGCAGAGGTCTTGCGAGGGGTGATGTCGTTGTTTCCGGCGCTGGGGTTGGAGAACTCTTTGACGATGCTGAAAAGTTCCTTGCTGTCATGGGCGTTGTTGTCCAGTCGTTCTTTGAGTGCCGACTTCTTGGTGGCACGGATCAGCTGGTGGTGTTTGCGGGTGGCGTGCTTGAGGGCGGTCCTGTTGTCTGTGGTCTGGTCGAGTCGCCAGGTTTTCTCGAGAGTGCGGCAGTTCTTCTTGGATTCCTTGAGTTCGTTGGTGAACCAAGGGGTTTTCTTGCTTCCGGGTCTGCTGGGAGGGTTTTTAGTGGTGCGAGGTCGTCGGCGCAGGCGGTCAGCCACTTGGCGAGGTTGCTGGCTGCTTCGTTTGGGTCCGTTGTGTCGGTGGGTGTGTTCTGGCTGAGGGAGGCGGTGAGCTGCTCGGCGGTGATCTTGCTCCAGCTCCGGCGGGGAGCCTGTTGCGGGTGGTGGTGGGTCGCAGTCTTTCTGAAGCTGAAGTGGACGCAGCTGTGGTCGGTCCAGTGGAGTCCGGTGGCGTGGCTGAAGGAGATGTGCTTGCTGGACGAGAAGACGGGGTCAAGCGTGTGGCCGGCGTAGTGGGTGGGCGTGTTCACCAGTTGCTTGAGTCCGAGGTTGGCGAGGTTGTCCAGCAGGGCGGTGGTGTTTCTGTCGTTGTTGTTCTCCAGGTGGAAGTTGAGGTCCCCTAGGAGGATGTAGTCGGCGGAGGGCATGGCGTGCGGGCTGATGAAGTCTGCGATGTCTTCGCTGAATAGTGTGCGTGGTCCCGGGGGTCTGTAGATGAGGGTGCCTCGGAGGGTGGTCTTGGGGTCCGTGTGTATCTGGAAGTGTAGGTGTTCGGCGGCGGTGAAGGTCTCGTCGGAGTTAGTCGAGATGCGGATGGTGTTCTTGTGTACGATGGCGATGCCTCCTCCCGTCTGGTTGACGCGGTCCTTCCGGGTGATCTTGTATCCATCCGGGATGGCTATGGCGATGTCAGGCGCTGAGGAGGCGTTCATCCAGGTTTCGGTGAGGAAGGCGATGTCCGGTGCTGTTGCGTCGAGCAGGTCCCAGAGTTCCACGGCGTGCCTGTGGACGGAGCGGGTGTTCAGCAGGATGCATTTCAGGTGGTTGCTGCTGTTGCTCGACTTGGCGGAGGTGGTGCACGTCAGGGGGCAGGTGAATCGGCAGGTTTGGCAGGTGAAGGGTCCGTGGGTGCGTCTCGGTGAGGCTCGGTAGCAGGCAGGGTTCCGGCCGGCATTGAGTGCGGTGAGTGTGGCGGCGTCGTAGGTCCGTCGAGTGGTGTTGCATCGGTGGGATCCAGGGGTTCTGGCGCTGGGCGCGGTCCAGTCGCGGACGGGCGCAGACGGGCTTGCCTTAGGCGCGCCTTCGGCGCGCCAGCGGCGCGCCCGCTGCGCACGTCCGCTGCGCGGCCGTGCAGCGGCCGCCATTTATGGGGAGGTGGGAGGGAGGAGCAGCTGGGAGGCGGGAGGCAGGGGCAGCGAATGGGCAGTCAGGGGCGGGGCCGCAGGGGCGCAGCGGCGGGAATGGCGATAGGCAGCGAGGGCACAGAAGGAAAAACGGGGGGAGAGCAGGTAAATCACGGGCACAACAACAGTGGGGCAGCGAGGGGCACAGAAGGAAAAACGGGGGAAAGCAGGCAAATCACGGGCACAACAACAGTGGGGCAGCGAGGGGCACAGAAGGAAAAACGGGGGAAAGCAGGCAAATCACGGGCACAACAACAGTGGGGCAGCGAGGGGCACAGAAGGAAAAACGGGGGGAAAGCAGGCAAATCACGGGCACAACAACAGTGGGGCAGCGAGGGGCACAGAAGGAAAAACGGGGGGAAAGCAGGCAAATCACGGGCACAACAACAGTGGGGCAGCGAGGGGCACAGAAGGAAAAACGGGGGGGAAAGCAGGCAAATCACGGGCACAACAACAGTGGGGCAGCGAGGGGCACAGAAGGAAAAGCGGGGGGAAAGCAGGCAAATCACGGGCACAACAACAGTGGGGCAGCGAGGGGCACAGAAGGAAAAACGGGGGGGAAAGCAGGCAAATCACGGGCACAACAACAGTGGGGCAGCGGGGGCACAGAAGGAAAAACGGGGGGAAAGCAGGCAAATCACGGGCACAACAACAGTGGGGCAGCGAGGGGCACAGAAGGAAAAACGGGGGGAAAGCAGGCAAATCACGGGCACAACAACAGTGGGGCAGCGAGGGGCACAGAAGGAAAAACGGGGGGAAAGCAGGCAAATCACGGGCACAACAACAGTGGGGCAGCGAGGGCACAGAAGGAAAAACGGGGGGAAAGCAGGCAAATCACGGGCACAACAACAGTGGGGCAGCGAGGGGCACAGAAGGAAAAACGGGGGGAAAGCAGGCAAATCACGGGCACAACAACAGTGGGGCAGCGAGGGGCACAGAAGGAAAAACGGGGGGAAAGCAGGCAAATCACGGGCACAACAACAGTGGGGCAGCGAGGGGCACAGAAGGAAAAACGGGGGGAAAGCAGGCAAATCACGGGCACAACAACAGTGGGGCAGCGAGGGGCACAGAAGGAAAAACGGGGGGAAAGCAGGCAAATCACGGGCACAACAACAGTGGGGCAGCGAGGGGCACAGAAGGAAAAACGGGGGGAAAGCAGGCAAATCACGGGCACAACAACAGTGGGGCAGCGAGGGGCACAGAAGGAAAAACGGGGGGAAAGCAGGCAAATCACGGGCACAACAACAGTGGGGCAGCGAGGGGCACAGAAGGAAAAACGGGGGGAAAGCAGGCAAATCACGGGCACAACAACAGTGGGGCAGCGAGGGGCACAGAAGGAAAAACGGGGGGAAAGCAGGCAAATCACGGGCACAACAACAGTGGGGCAGCGAGGGGCACAGAAGGAAAAACGGGGGGAAAGCAGGCAAATCACGGGCACAACAACAGTGGGGCAGCGAGGGGCACAGAAGGAAAAACGGGGGGAAAGCAGGCAAATCACGGGCACAACAACAGTGGGGCAGCGAGGGGCACAGAAGGAAAAACGGGGGGAAAGCAGGCAAATCACGGGCACAACAACAGTGGGGCAGCGAGGGGCACAGAAGGAAAAACGGGGGGAAAGCAGGCAAATCACGGGCACAACAACAGTGGGGCAGCGAGGGGCACAGAAGGAAAAACGGGGGGAAAGCAGGCAAATCACGGGCACAACAACAGTGGGGCAGCGGGGGCACAGAAGGAAAAACGGGGGGAAAGCAGGCAAATCACGGGCACAACAACAGTGGGGCAGCGAGGGGCACAGAAGGAAAAACGGGGGGAAAGCAGGCAAATCACGGGCACAACAACAGTGGGGCAGCGAGGGGCACAGAAGGAAAAACGGGGGAAAGCAGGCAAATCACGGGCACAACAACAGTGGGGCAGCGAGGGGCACAGAAGGAAAAACGGGGGGAAAGCAGGCAAATCACGGGCACAACAACAGTGGGGCAGCGAGGGGCACAGAAAGGAAAGGGGAGACAAGCAGACAAAACTGGCACCGGGGCCACAAGCGGAGGGCGATCTTACCTACAGGAGCAGCGGGCAGACAGCACAGGCGGAGCTGTGTGGTGGGGGAGCGACCTACCTGGCAAGGTCAAGGGTCGCTCCCCCACCACAATATTAAACACTAGAGAAAACAATTGGCTGGGATTATAGCATATTTGCCTGTTTTTTTATTTGGGTATCCATTATTTCTCAGGGGGACAATGAAAAACCCTAAAACACCCTCAACCCAGACTCTGTAGACATTCAGAGCTTCAAGAAGAATTTGCAGGCTTTCCTTTCTCAGCTGCCTTGTTTGTATTTGCTGGCAATAAGTCTGTGCTCCTTATGTGGCAAATCTGTGGAAGTTGGAAACCTCACAAAGCTAAGCACAATTGAAAATAGGTATTTGTTCTGCTCAAATCATCTCTAATTCAACACCCAGCCAGTCCCTTCTCTTGAAGTTTGGTCTGCGAGAGATTGCATGAAGGGCTAACTCCCTTCCATTATAATATTGAATCTGCATGTGGACCATCTCAGAATGGACCATATGCGAATACTTGCTAAGGGACCTGGTAAGGAGGTGCTGAGCTGTCAACCTCTTTTTCTCAGCAACAGTAAGAACCCCTACTACTTATTATGTTAACCTTTTTCTTGGTTCACTCCTGATTGCATTACAAAGTTAAACCGAAAGTTATAATGTAACAGGTTTTGGAAGCAGAAACTCACTACCATTTTTCACCATCACAGCCAATGCAGCACCCTGTCAAGTTCTAAATATATGAAGGATTCACCCCTTCATCCCATTCTATACAGCCAGAACACTGATCAACTCACTATTACTTATTAAACTACACTATTGTTACATGTTACTAGTGGGCCTCCTAATACAATGTTGCATCCTCCCAGTCCATAAACTTAACCAGGTCAGTTCACTGCCTCCCAAAGCACACACCTACCTCTGCTTTCTGCCATTATGTAAGCTGGCTATCTATCAAAAAGAGGGTCTACTAAAAACTCCAGGCTATTAACAACCTATAACATGAATACACGTGCAAATCCATTACCTGCTACATTCCCACTCATAACCTCCAATCAATCAACCTAATCCTTCCTTGTAACATCACCAAAGTCACTCACCATGCCCTGTATCTAGATTCAGATCATTCATCATGTACAATCCCAGAACTAGAATTCAATTCAACAAGTAATCCAAGCATGTGTCTCAGTCCGAAAATTCAAAACAGCCCTGAATGTGCTCCTTACTCAAGAAGCAAAAAGTGATCATCACCTGACTCTGTTGTTATCCATTACCTAATACTATCTTCATTCATTTTAACTATGAATATTGCTGAAATTATATTGCAGTAGGTCTAGAAAAGTCTGCCCATTGTCTACCTTCATCACCTGTTTACAAACATCGGTCTCTATGTTCATCATTATTACTGCTAGTGGTTAGACTTTTTTCAAACATCCTCCCATCACCTTTTGTTTGTTTGGTGTACCACCATAAGTGGTCAATGGTATACTCAGAGCTGAGTCCCTTGCTCTCTGTGCCTCTGGAACCAAGCTGCACCTGACAGAAGAGCCCCAATCAGGGTAAAATTGGTCTTGGGTTGCTTGTGTTCCGGTTCAGTGAGGACCTGGCTTGGCAGTTTGGGCTGGACTGCTCTTACTGGAGCAGAGTCAAGACTGATTTGAATATGGCCGGGTCTAATCTGAGGTGGCATGGTAGGCAAAAAAATGATGGGTTGGAAACCTACCTCGAGCTATTGCCAGTGGTTAGACTTATTGCACGCATACTCTCATCACCTTCTCTGTGTTTGAGACATCGTTACTACTGTGCATGATTATTTGTATTTGTTTTTGCGTCCTGCACACCCCAAATGTTCGTATGTACTGCATTTTTGATTGAACACAATAAATACATTTGACAATGACCTTGGGCCTCTCAGTATGAGCCCCAAGTGGATAATATATTGTCCCTGTATGAGTTTTTTTTACATTCACTTTAGACTGGGAGCGCTCTGTGTAGGTATGTTATTCATGAAATGGAAAAATGGGAATCACCACTTGGGTAGTTGCTTATGCAACAATAATTCACTTTTCCCTCTTTTGGCCTCTAGATAGAAAGGCTGACTAAAGCCTTGCTTAAAAAACAAAGTTTAGCAAAGGTAGCACGATGGATGCTGATTGGTTCTGTTGACAGACAGACTCCCAGCTCTCAGTTTTTATTGCTGTATTTGTTTCTGAATCGTATACATGGCTTATTGTTTCCCTCCATTGTTTTTTAAGGTCACTTGGCCATTTGAGGGCCCAGTTTTGATCCCGTTTAAGCATTCAGAGCGGTAAACAGACATAATATCGAAACAAAAATATCGAATGGACACAATATCGAGTCTAAAATATAGAATGGACATAATATCGAATGGACATAATATAGTCGTTAAAAATATCGAAATTAAGGTAAGTAATATCGATAGTCAAAATATCGAAGTACATAATATAGGCATTAAAAATATCGAATTTTTAATAATATCGAATTTTTCTAAGTGTATTGTATGTTAGTATATGTGTTAAAAGTGTATATTAGTTGTTGTAATGTATGTTTAATTTTTTAAAAGCAATGAATTTTATGTTATTTAATTTTTGCGTAATTTAATTCCGTAGCGGGTAGTGGGTTTATAGGGGAATAGGGTGGGAAGTAATTTAATTAAAATTAAGTACATATTAATAAATATTAATTGGTATTGATAATTAATTTATTGTTAATTAATTATTAATTGGTAATTAAATTTTATTAATTGGATTTTTTTTATTGATTAAATGGTAATTATGTTAATTCAATTAATTAAATAGTTGTAGCGGGATGTGGGTTTATAGGGGAATAGGGTGGGAAGTAATTTAATTAAAATTAAGTACATATTAATAAATATTAATTGGTATTGATAATTAATTTATTGTT
Organism: Calotriton arnoldi; assembly: GCA_963921515.1. NCBI lineage: Eukaryota > Metazoa > Chordata > Amphibia > Caudata > Salamandridae > Calotriton > Calotriton arnoldi. The sequence continues at coordinate 238,768 of CAWUFW010011215.1, read as the reverse complement.
AATTAATTATTAATTGGTAATTAAATTTTATTAATTGGTAATTTTCTTTTTAATTGATTAAATGGTAATTATGTTAATTGTATTAATTAAATAGTTGTAGCGGGATGTGGGTTTATAGGGGAATAGGGTGGGAAGTAATTTAATTGAAATTAAGTACATATTAATAAATATTAATTGGTATTGATAATTACTTCATTGTTAATTAATTATTAATTGGTAATTACATTTTGATAATTGGTAAAAAAAAAATGTATTCATTAATTGGTAATTAGTGTTATTAATAATATTTATTAGTATTGATAATTAATTATTTTTTAGTAAAATATTAAAATATTACTTTCCCTACTGTTGCACTCTCTGGAGTGGGAATAGTAATTATTACCCCTACGCTATCCAACGCTTCCCTACTGTTGCACTCACTGGAGTGGGAATAGTAATTTTTACCCCTACGCTATCCAACTCTTTCCCTACTGTTGCACTCTCTGGAGTTGGAATAGTAATTATTACCCCTACGCTATCCAACGCTTTCCCTACTGTTGCACTCACTGGAGTGGGAATAGTAATTTTACCCCTACGCTATCCAACTCTTTCCCTACTGTTGCACTCTCTGGAGTGGGAATAGTAATTATTACCCCTACGCTATCCAACGCTTTCCCTACTGTTGCACTCTCTGGAGTTGGAATAGTAATTATTACCCCTACGCTATCCAACTCTTTCCCTACTGTTGCACTCTCTGGAGTTGGAATAGTAATTATTACCCCTACGCTATCCAACTCTTTCCCTACTGTTGCACTCTCTGGAGTGGGAATAGTAATTATTACCCCTACGCTATCCAACACTTTCCCTACTGTTGCACTCTCTGGAGTGGGAATAGTAATTATTACCCCTACGCTATCCAACGCTTTCCCTACTGTTGCACTCACTGGAGTGGGAATAGTAATTTTACCCCTACGCTATCCAACTCTTTCCCTACTGTTGCACTCTCTGGAGTTGGAATAGTAATTATTACCCCTACGCTATCCAACGCTTTCCCTACTGTTGCACTCACTGGAGTGGGAATAGTAATTTTACCCCTACGCTATCCAACTCTTTCCCTACTGTTGCACTCTCTGGAGTGGGAATAGTAATTATTACCCCTACGCTATCCAACGCTTTCCCTACTGTTGCACTCTCTGGAGTTGGAATAGTAATTATTACCCCTACGCTATCCAACTCTTTCCCTACTGTTGCACTCTCTGGAGTGGGAATAGTAATTATTACCCCTACGCTATCCAACTCTTTCCCTACTGTTGCACTCTCTGGAGTGGGAATAGTAATTATTACCCCTACGCTATCCAACACTTTCCCTACTGTTGCACTCTCTGGAGTGGGAATAGTAATTATTACCCCTACGCTATCCAACGCTTTCCCTACTGTTGCACTCACTGGAGTGGGAATAGTAATTTTTACCCCTACGCTATCCAACTCTTTCCCTACTGTTGCACTCTCTGGAGTTGGAATAGTAATTATTACCCCTACGCTATCCAACGCTTTCCCTACTGTTGCACTCACTGGAGTGGGAATAGTAATTTTTACCCCTACGCTATCCAACTCTTTCCCTACTGTTGCACTCTCTGGAGTGGGAATAGTAATTATTACCCCTACGCTATCCAACGCTTTCCCTACTGTTGCACTCTCTGGAGTTGGAATAGTAATTATTACCCCTACGCTATCCAACTCTTTCCCTACTGTTGCACTCTCTGGAGTGGGAATAGTAATTATTACCCCTACGCTATCCAACTCTTTCCCTACTGTTGCACTCTCTGGAGTGGGAATAGTAATTATTACCCCTACGCTATCCAACGCTTTCCCTACTGTTGCACTCACTGGAGTGGGAATAGTAATTTTTACCCCTACGCTATCCAACTCTTTCCCTACTGTTGCCCTCTCTGGAGTGGGAATAGTAATTATTACCACTACGCTATCCAACGCTTTCCCTACTGTTGCACTCTCTGCAGTGGGAATAGTAATTTTTACTCCTATGCTATCCAATGCTTTCCCTACTGTTGCACTGTCTGGAGTGGGAATAGTAATTTTTACCGTCCCGCTATCCAACGCTTTCCCTACTGTTGCACTGAGTGAAGTGGTAATAGTAAATTTTACCGTCCCGCTATCCTACGCTAAAAATATTGAATATTTTTTATAAATATTACGTTAATATATTTATGTATTAAAAAATTAAAATGTATGTTTATTTTTTTAAGTTACTTTAATTATTTATTAATTTTAAAGTTATTTAAGTATTTTTAAGTATGTTTTAGTTAATTATATATATTATTTCATTAATTTTACATTACTTTTCATACATTTAAAAAATTCGATATTTTGACTGACTATATTTTTTACAACTATATTTTGGAGTCGATATTTTTGTACTTACCTGTTTGTAGATAGGAGTCGATATTTTGGCATTCGATATTTTTACTTCGATATTGTTGTAGGTCGATATTCTTGTTATCGATATTCTGTCAGTGATCCATTCAGAGCAGCCAGAGGACATGGGACAAGTACATGGTTGGTATGAATTGCAAGTGTTTTCCGGGTTTTCCTGTTCTGGGAACTAATACAGCCTAGTGACACTATATCTGAATCAGCTTTGAGGGCTACTACACCACTATTAGGTTCGTCTTCTGGTCTTCGGCATGAACAGCGGTGTGGGGAAAATCAATTATAGGATAACAGTTTCTGGATTTGACAAAATATGTCTGGATTCAAATGCCAAAATGATTCCAACACTGATTGATTGAAGTTGTGGGGGTATCAGATGCTCTGAATGTCAAGTACTAAACTAATTAATGCTACAAATTTAGACACAGTCACCATTACAAGTTTAGAGGGAATACTGATGAAATAATTCCATATCCAGAAATATCACAGCGATCGGTATTCCTGGAATCAGAGTTCAGAGTTTCCCCCCATAGAATGGGTAATTACCCTGAAAATCAGTATTAGGGCACCTATTTCCACACCTAAGAAAATCTGTATCATTTTCCAAAAATACATTTTGCCAGGTTTTACCTAGTGACATTTTTCCCAGAAAATCCAGCTGCATTTGAACAGGGCATAATCCAGTATAATACTTCATATGGTATAACAATATTATTATACCTAAATCTGGACCGTCTTCAAACTTGTAATTTTGACCATAGTGGTCCGAAGGTATTAGTTACTAACAATCCCTACTCAGAGTCAAAATATCATGAAATACCAGCAAATGCTAAATTGAAATCGTATATTTTATTAGGTACAATGAGACTTAAAACAAAGCTTTCAAGCACAACCAATGTCCTTAAGGAGAGATCTCTGAGAATATCCTAATTTGTCAATGATTTCAGGTGTTCTGTTTCAATATCCTGCAGAGTGCCTTTGGAAAGCTTTTTGAGGATGCCGAAACAGTGTTGAAATTCATAAAAAAGTTCTCAAAATCACAGGTACGCATTGCATAATGTGTTTTGTCATGCATCTTTTAGGTATAATTCACTAAACTTAATTCACTTTTTTTTAAACACACTTTATTGGTTTTTCTAAGTTTCTTTGAGTCATGTATAAACTTAGGTACATTTGGTACATAGTTGTGGTAGATTGCAGTGCGTTATACCGTTTACAGTCGTCAATATGTATCAGCTAACAAGCAACGTGTACCTTTTAGTACATTACACATTACATAAGCGTTCCTTTGATGACAACAGGAAGATAACTAAGCATGATTGCAAGTGCGTTAACATAACTCCTAAACTTTCCCACACCCCCCCACCCGCCTCTACTGGCTCTACCCCGGCTGGTATCATTGTCATCTGGTTTTGCCCTGGTTCCCCGCTTTTGCCCGCAAGGGCGTGTTTGGTGTGAATAATGATGCTGTGCGTCTGAACTGTTCCTGGGGCGGATTCAGGTGGTCTGAGACCGGTTTACAGGTCTTACACTATGCGTCATTTACTGCAGGGACGGGCGTGGGTTCAAGGGCTTTGAATACCTCCAGTAGAAGGTCCCAGTCCATTGATATCAGGGTCTTGCGCAGACTTCGAGCCTCCTCCCGTCTGATGGCAGCGCTCTCCGCACTACCCCATCGCACCACCTCCCCGTGCCACATATAAACTGTCGGGGGCCTTGCCGATTTCCACCGCATAGTTATGGAGCACTTGGCTATAAGGAATGCTAGGTCAGTGAAACGTAATTGCACCTTTTGTGATTTTGGGTGCCGGTGCTGACCGAGTGCACAGCTACCGGCTGTCTCTCCTATATATATAGGAATGCCTGTCGTAGTTCTGGTGTTCTAGACGATGACGCCCGTCCAGAACTCAGTGAGCACTGGGCAAGACCACAGCATGTGCAGGATGTCAGCATTTTCCACCCTGCACCTGGGGCAGTGGTGTTGTGTGTCTGGGAACATGCGCTGTAGGCGGTGTGGAGTAAGGTAGGACCTGTGTAAGATCATGTGCTGTATGAACTTGAACTTGGCATTATGTGGCACCTTTTTAGGATATTCTAGCAGAGCGGCCCACTCCTTATAGGTCAATTCCTTAGGTCCCCAGACCATTTATTGCGCAAGTCAGTGAGGGAGATCTCAGCATGTGCCCTGATGCCTTTATATAGCCATTTTGTGAGATGACGCCCTGCTAAACTTAATTCACTTTGCTGCCACAATAATTATATGAACAAGTGAAGAAACAAGAAGGTATGCAGCAATGAATGTTTGATTAATGGTATAACACAAAACAATATGTTATGCTGGTTTCAAGAGATTTGTTTGTAATTTTGAAATAGAAATCAATATCTTTCACTCTTTGTTTAAAAAAAGCACAGCAATTAGGCCCAGGAGAAAGTCAAATTACGCTGGGACAATTCAAGTAATTTGGGGAATTTCGTGTTACTCTTGTTACGTGAAATTCCCAAATTTAAACCAATACGCCACATCTCGTAACTAAACAATGTTCGTGGTAAAGTTTTACAGTGAGCACACGGGAATAACGAGAATGACGTGAACATCAGCGGATGCTTCTCGCACCACTTCTGTTTTTCCTGCTATTTTTTTTATCACAAAATGTGTACTTGCATCAAATAAATGATGGGAGGATGCATTTCACACTAAAATATAGCTCTAAATGATAAATGTTGTGTTATTTAGCATAATTTTGCATATTGTTTCAGAATTTTTGCATAATCGGATGAAAAGCAAATTATGCAAATGTCACACATTCCCAAAGGCAATATATTTTTACTATTAATGCTCTGAAGATTACAATCAAAATGTATTATGTTAAAAAAATATACAAATGCCTTTGGGGTAACAGATCATTACTTGATATTTCAAAAATACAATAAAGAATTTGAAATATTCACAAATTATTCTGTTAAAAAAAATTATATTCACCAATTGGAGATACCCATCTGTGGTTCTTTTGAGTTTAAAGAAATCTGTACCTTGGCTAAACAACATACTCTAACCATTTACTAATGCCGATATAGGTCACCTGAAACCCAACTGTGTAACAAAAGAGTCCAGCCTGGATTCCCTCTCAGGTGATTAGTGAGCTTTACAAATCAACATAACATAACTTATCATAACATAACATAGCATAATATAACGTGACAGAGTCCAACAACTGCCTGATGTAATGCCAATAAATGTGAACGCCAGTTTCATTAGATTCCAATAAAGATCACTTGGAGTTTAATAAACTACAATGTAGTTTTTTGTGAATCAACGAGCAACATCACAACGGCACTCTACAAAAGAGTTATGTTTTAAATAAATAAATATGTAAAAAAGATGTTATACTTCACATTAGCTCAGAGGAAGAACAATTGCATCACATCATCCTTGTCAAAAACAAAATGACGTCACAATCAAGTGCAAACCAAACAACTCACAGCAGAGTTATGCAAATGGAATCAAAATGCAGTTCCCTGGAAAGAACTACATTAATAACTGTACCTTGCGTTTCCTGTTTGGTGTGACTCAATCTTCAGCCTTGATTATGAATATAATGCAGTCCTTCAGAGTTTACAACAGAATAGTAAATATATAGAATGGTTCTGTTGTTTCAGTGACAAATTTAGGCGCCGCCAAGCCAACACTTGATCGAAAAGCAGTGAGACCCCAACAAACATTACCAGGTAGGCATTGAGAAAGGATGTTTAAAAAAGCACAAAGTTTATTACGGCGTGAAATGTTTGTCAGCAAACAAACCTCTGAAAAAGCCATGTGATTAGGTGTGTTGACTCCTCTGGCTCCGAGCAGCCTGCTTCACCTCATCCTTCTGTGAATTGTTCCGTGTAGCAGTCCTGCCCGTGTGTGCAGAGCTTCGCCCTTGTTCGGAAAGGGCTGGAAAACATCAAGCGTGTCTTCACAGCTGGAAAGATAAATACAGTTGTAATTACAACACACTGAGCTTCAGACAGTGCAGAGACACTTGGTTTGCTTAGGGTTGGACACATTTACAATGTATATTTTAATGGACACGTATATCAATTGCGGAAAGTCCGGGTTGGGCGTTTGCCTAGATTTTTTTTAATTTTTTATAACCAAGGACTGAAATATGCACAATACATGGAAACATATCCACTCCTTCCCATGCACCTTCTTCTGTCAACAAGCATGGAAAACAGCAACTTAATCTGCATGTATACATCAATTTCAGGAACACTACCATGTTTAGAAGCGAATGTGAGGGTCCCCTGGATCCTCCAATATGTTCCTTGTTTCGGACTCCAGAGCGAAATGGCAACAAGAACAACGTCAGATATGCGCTTTCAGAACGCCCCAGGAAACCAAAATGGCCGCCCATTTTCATCAAATTGTTAGTTCCATAACGTGTTACAAATATATAGGCTGAGTGGTTCACAGCGATTTTAGGTATTTAACACAAAATATATTGGTACTTGACTTAGTAACTCTGGGGCATATTTACGTTTCCTGGCGCATCCCTGCAAATCAGCAGGGATGCGCCAGGAAACGTGCGACACGCATCTCAATCCTTGCGCCACCACGGATGCGCCGCATTTACAATGCAGCGCATCATGGCGCAAGGAAATGCAGATGCGTGTCGCATCTGCTGCCATAACGTTAGCGCAGTGCTGGAGTTGTGTCGCGGGCGCGACGCAACTCCAGCACTGTGCCAACCATGCCCATGTCTAACATGGTGCGTCAAGCCTTACGCCTGCTTCAAGCAGGCGCACGGTTTTGACGCAGCGGGTCGGAAAAGTGACTGAGTGAAATCTTGTAGATTTCACTCAGCCACTTTTCCGAGGCGTTCCTGCGCCGGAACGCCCCCCCCCCGCGCCAGTACGCCCACATGAAACCTGACGCAGGTTTCATGTGGCGCAGGGCTTTACAACGTGACGCATCTCCCTAGATGCGTCACGTTGTAAATACCCGCAGCATGGCGCTGGCTTTACGCCGCCGCTGCATCACAGAAGTGACGCAACGGTGGCGCAAAAGTGGCGCAAGGGGCTTGTAAATATGCCCCTGTGTGTGGACATAAGAACGCTTCAAAATTGCTCACCTGTTTTTTTGTTTGGTCAGTAGAGCCTGGATACGACTTCCCTCCAATACTTCCCTCACAGAAATGGTTTGAAGTAAGCACACCTATTATTATTTTATACCCTTTCACACCATTAGAACCAAGTATCTCCTCCTATTCAGGGATTTCGTCCTGTGGAATATCTCCACGAACACCCACTAGCCATCCCGTATCAGAGAACTTGAAGCAGTAGAATTAAACTTGCAAGTACCTCACACACATGGCTAGTCCTTTACTCCACTTTAACTTCCAAAACAACATGCACATCAGAACGCTGACTGGTAAGTAAGTTCAGTGGAATGATAGCTGACTGCTGAAAGTTAGTGTAATTTGCAGTTTACAGTTCAAATCATGGTGCGCCTACATTGGCATTTCATCCTTCTGAGGTCAGTGAATTGAGTACCACTGAGTTATGTCAAAGTAGCACCTGATATGAATAGTGCTATAGAATTGCCAGACTGCAGTAACAAGCGGAACTCATATATAATAATTTATTTTCACCCCAACCAAATGAAAGCCAGCATCCAACCACAACTATTCTCTGGTCCAGATCTCATTTAGAAACTATGCTTGTTTTTCTTCCATCAACTCACTGCCTGATACTTCATTAACAAAATACCTATCATACGCCTTCAGAACTACCATCTTGAAATCTGTAGTCACCGTCAATTCTTCTACAAGATTTCTAGGTGTTGCATTACTGACTCTCGCAGTGAAGAACTAGGTCAGCCAGAGAACTCTCTCTACCTGCTGCATAGATGCTCCTTTTCTCTGGACTAACTAGACTTTAGGTCTGGGCAAAATTTTCAATTCTGCCTGCAGAACCAGAGGAATTTTAGTAATTCTGTGTTACTCCTGTACCGCTTAATTACTGATAAATTAAAATTCTGACGCTCTGCCGGCTGAATTAAAAATGATACAGTGGTTTCTAAAGTTAGAAACCTCTGCATACCACTCCATGCCCTTACATACTCTGCAGTGATTAAAACCTTTAATCACTGCAGATCATGCAAAGGTGCCAAGTGATATTTGGTTGTGCTATTTTGTTAGACAAAATGCATCCTCACATTCATTTTTGGACGCGAGGGTGCATTTTTCACTAAGAAAATAGCACCAAATGCTTAGTCTGGCCCGTTGCAGAATCTGGCGGCATTTTGATGTAACTCCACGTGATTGCGCTGAATCAAATTCTGTGAATTCCACCAACCCCTACTAGACTTGCCATTTAGGAACAGCCATGAATGAATGAATATACGAATTTGACATTATAAAGCGCAACAATTACCCCAAAGGCATCTCGGCGCTGGAGTCAATGAACAAAGAAACCTGTCCCTTCGAGAATTTGTGAGAGAATTAACACTTAAGGTTGAGCGAAAAGCAAGGTTTTGAGGGTCTTTCTGAAGGTGTCAAAGATGGCAGCTTGTTTTAGAGCGAGCGGGAGATTTTTCAATGCCTCTGCTACTCCTAGTTTGTAGCTTAGACTTCTGGATCAATAGAAGTTTGTTATTAGCAGATCTTAGTTCTGTACCAACACACAAAGCTATCAGCAGCTGACCGTAGGGTCTGCACCACAATCCCCGTCTCATTAATTTTAATTAATTGTCCTGTGCATCCTCTTCCGGCACTTGCCGCCGTTTAGTGCCACTGGAGACCAGAAAAACAGATATACGCCAAAAAGGAAGGTGCACCAGAAATGGATTCAGTATTGCCAGCGTCAGTTCATCATCTTCTTTTATTAATGAAAATGATTGCCTGTAAGTTTTAAAATCAGCCATCATTTGGCTGATGGCTGATTTTAAAACTTACGGGCAATCATTTTAATTAATAAAAGAAGATGATGAACTGACGCAGGCAATACTGAATCCATTTCTGGTGCACCTTCCTTTTTGGCGTAGATCTTAGCTTTGTATGGGGAGAGTAGGGAACAAAACAATCTGAAGGAAATTTGAGACCAGTTTGATGAAATGCAGTGTCACAATAGTTAAGGATTTGATTAAAATCAATTTTTTCAACGGGGAGCCGAACAGGTTCCCGTAAACTCTCGGCAGTGGAGCTTTTATGAGGAAGTTTACGAGCTAATCTAACTGCTGCATTTTGAACCACCTGCAGTAGTCAAGTCTTGAAGTGATCCCCTTGCTGAGAGGGGAAGAAAGTCAAAAATCTTTTTAGGAACTTGATCACAGAGAAGCAGACCCCCAAACAGTGTTAACATGATTACGGAAAGACAAGGTATTGTCAAACTTATCTCCCACTAATTTTCAAAGCTCAATGCCCTGCGGCCACTTTAGACCAAGCTATGACAGAAGGTGTCTAGATTGCATCAGCGGTCAGAAGCTCCTACATTGGCAGTTCTCAAAATCTCCATTAGCTCTCAACTTAGGAGGTCATTACGATGACGGGCGGACTTTGTCCGCCCGCCACTGTAGCGGTGAATGGGACCGTTCGCCATAGGAGCAGCGGTCCCGCTGCGAGTATTAGGATGCCACCGCCATGGTGGCGGTGGTATCCCCTATTCCCAACATTGTGGCGGGCGGTGTTCACAGCACCGCCCGCCACAATGCTGGGAATGCATGTCGTGCATTGGCATGCACAAGGTGATAGGCACTGCGCGGTGTCTGCCACCTTGTCCATGCCAATGCAGGGGGGTACCATAGGTACCCCCCATGTGCACCCCCCACCCCCCCAACACTCTGGGGGCCCGCAACGGGCCCCCATTGTAGAAGACCGTATGCCTTTCCATGGCGGCAGGCACATCTCCGCAGTCATCATAATATGGATGGCGGTGTCTTGCAGACACCGCCACCATATTACTGCCCTTATCCGCCCGGTCACCTGTGTGACCGGCGGAAAACCGGCGGACGGTCTTTCCGTCCGCCGGGCTCCCCCCGCCATTGTAATGCGGCGGGGGGGAAAGGGCATGCGGGCAGAGGGGAATGGCGGGCGGATCGCTACCGCCATACGGGCGGTGGCGATCCGCCAGTCATCGTAATGACCCCCTTAAGTCCGAGAACTCTGTCTCATCAGTATGAGCTCCAAAGCTTCCAATTCAAAATCCAGCAGCATGAGATTTTTGTAGCTGAGAAAAAACCTTGGTACTCTGGTATTCCTTTACAAATGCATTTTCTGAATGGCTCTCAGATACAGCTGCAATATAATTAAACTCTCCCCCTTGTCACTTTCACTCAGTCAACTGAAATATACTCACATTCTCACGGCACAGTGGTAGTTTAAAGGACTGCCGCCATTTCAAATTTCAGGTACTCAGACTTTGAAACAGACACATTGCCTGCCTGCCATACATGTGTCTTTTAGGAAAACCTTATGATGTACCTTTACTGGCCTTCAGATGTCATATCTCTAACCACAGATTGTTTAAATACATGTAGGCCTAGCTTAACAAGCCTTCAAACAATGCATCTCTGAAAACCAAAGTTGCTGCACTGCATGAGAAGGAGAGAGCAGGAAAGCACCATATTTACAAAGAAATAAAACTATCCTGCTCTCTCCCTAGGGCTGGCACACAATTAGGCTGCCAAGCATCCTACACAATAGTGCAAAGGTACCTAGATAAGTCTAGCATAGGTTTTGTACTAGAAGGGGTCCCTTACAGTACACAATACTATGCCTACACAAATTTTAAAACTTTTTGAAAATCAGAAGTGTGCTGTACAGTGCAGCACGCATGCAAAGTAGGAAAAGTTAGGAGAAAGAAAAACATTTCTTCTTTTTATTGCCTGCTGTCAATTAGCAGTATTTTTTTAGAGCAAAACCCTCTCTACTATTGTTAGTAGAAAGGGTTTTTTGCTAAAAAATATTTGTGATTACATGCGAACACCCATGTTCCACCAATGGAAAGTCCCCATGACGCAGAGTAACGCAAAGCAGCACTTTGTGCTGATTTGTGTTATTTTCAGGCAACTTTCCAGGGCAAAACAAGTTTTGCACTGGAAAGTAAATTAAAAAAAGAAAATTTTGCACAGGTTTGTGTCACCTTTGTGACAATAACCCAAATGCAAAATGTTTGCTAATCTGCGCCATACAGTCTTGGGCCCAGATTAACAAAATGTTCACACTATGCAGCGCAACACCTGAAGTTGCTGCGCTGTGTTGCCATGGCGACATTTGGGAGTAGTCAGGGGTTGCAGCTCCGACCTATAACTTGCTCTCCCCTACTCCTGGCCTAATGATTTGGCTCCTCCGAGGCCAGAGGTCGCAAAGGAAGTGCCAGGAGTAGCAGAGAGCAAGTTAGAGGTCAGAGCTGCGACCCCTGGCTACTCCCAAATGACATCCATGTGCGTTGCGCGAGAGGTAATAACCAGGAAAGCTTCATCTATACTTTGTATTATCATTTGCCACTGGTGTCACAGGTCTCAGGAAGGACTTTACTGCTAAAGGATAATCATCATACTTTTTTGTATACTTGTCTCTTGAGAGGAAGCAAGAGTGTGGAGTTACATTTTGCTCCAGGAGGTGGTAGAGTTTTTGGACCTCAAATATGTCAAAACAAAAGAAAGTGATTATAAGCAATAAACTCAATATCCAGCCAAAGCCTTTTAAATGACTCGGAGCCTCATTTTGAATTTGGAAGAGGGTCAATGATACTACTTCAATGGTGTAATGAGCACCTCTGCCAGAGTTGTAGATGATTGCTTGGTATATTGAGTCAGTGAGAATTCCACCAACAGAGCTGGCTCTTTGCTTTGTTAATGCTATGTTGACTTGTGTGGCATAGCTTTTGCTAAATATTTATGTGATGTTACATACAGTGCAGACCTTGCTGCATGTTAATGTGGTTTTTGTGAGTACAAGTAATTTTAGTGCATGACAGTAGTTTAGATCCTGCAATTTAGGCCTGTTAAATATTAACGTGGGCCTTTCAGTCCTTTAGGTTATGTGTGCTCAATTGTCATGATTTTCCCACTCTCTACATCAGCTTACTATTGCAGTAGCTGTGAATCTGCTCTATAAAGATAAACAACCTTTCATAGTTTTGTACCAGTGGAACTAAGGATACAATTGTAACAGCTTCTAGGTGCCTCCTGAAATCAGTGTAATAGAAACGTGAGTCGAGCTTTGGCAAAACCCTCTTTGATCCATAGACTACCAGGTAAGAAAAAGTTATAAAAGATGCTGGTGATAATTGGGGTGGTGCAAGACACATTGACCAGTTGCTAGAGGGATCCTGATAAACAAACCTTTGACTTCAGTCCGTATGGCACAAAGGCATGTGGTGCTGCACATGGCTCTGCATACATTTTCTAAACAAACCTATGCTGTAAATCACATAGATATAGCATAGGCAGAGATTAGACTAGTTGGTTAGAGATGTGTAATGAGATATGATTGGGTATATTAAGAGTTCACCCTTTTATTCATACTGGTATCTAAGGGCCACATGTACGAAAGTTTGAAATAGTGAGTTCCTAATTGCGATTTCCTGCGAATCTCAATTAGGAAATCGCTATTTTAAATGTATGAAACTCTTTTGAGTTTCATGTGCGATTCCCAGTGGGTCCCGAATAGGCCTGCCTCATGAAAATGAATGAGCTGGGTCTCAGTTTGCAATCCATTGTTAATCGCTAAAATCACAGGAATGGTGGCCTGCTGGGGCCACCATGTCTATGATAAATGCAGCCCGTTTTCCTTAAATGAAAATGGGATGCATTTCAAAAACAAAAATTAAACATTTAAATTTCATTTTTTAAGAGTAGTCAGTGGTCCGTGGGACCATTGCCTGCTCTTGCTCTTAAAAAATGCTTTCACAAATATTCACAAAGGGGAAGGGATCCCCTAGGGACCCTTTCCAATATGCAAATGGGTTACCACGAAATTGAATTTGGTAGTAAAATGTGAATGTTTTGTGCCCACATTTCGGTCTCAAAACATTCATACATACCACTGTGATTTGGTATTAGGCATGGATGCCCTCAACACGCCCCTTCCTAATTCCATATCACAAACCCAAATTGCGATTCCGTAACAGGTTACGGAATCGCTATTTGAGTTCGGTGCATGTCAAAATGCCTTTTTGCATTTGCAAACGGGCCAATTCTGTGAATCGGTCCATTTGCGACCTCAAAAAGGCTTCTTACATGTGGGCGTGGGTTATTAATATGTATGGCAACAATTGTTACATTATTTGTAGGGGAATAAAACATAATATATATTTATTGTAAAATGGCAATACTTGTGGGTACATTCATACTGAATTTGGGATAATGGGCGGGGGAAGCCGGTAGCACCTCATTTTCACCTGCAGATGATAGATTCTCTGATAACATTGTGTTACTCCCAGCACCGTTCCTCACAACATCATTTTTCAGTGGGAAATGTAAAAAAAGCTGAAAGTTTTCCTTTTCTCCTAAAGGTTGCAGTTTCTTTTTAGGACTTGTGAACTCTGGACCTGATTTAGAGTTTGGAAACAGGTTACTCTGTCAAAAGTGTTAAGGCTTTCCCGTCCTCCTTATTTCAAGTGCAATATATCTATGGTCACAGGAATACATGATTTTGCGATTGATTGGCTGATTGGAGAGGCGAGGGTGGTATCCTAGGTGACGCAGGTGAAGCAGCATTTTCTGTATAAATATCGATTTGCCGCATAATCCATCATCTCCTGCATATCCGCAGATTTTAACAAAAAAATATTTCTAGCTCAAACCGATCAAAAGTTACTAAAAATATAGTGACGTGTTGAAATGCTCTTAGCAAAGGTTGAGTATCACCTTCCTGCTGTTCATTGCAATATTTGGGTATGGAATTTGTAAAACCTTTCCATAGGTAGTGTTAGCATGTGTAAACATTAAGAAACATGAAGTAATACCATCACAAAATGTGCCACATTATGCCACATCATTTGCCTTTTCTTGCTGCATAATTTAGTCAACGCTCCTGCATAATTTGGCCTTTCCCTGCCACATAGTTTCAGTGGCACTGATTATATCCTAAAACAACTGTAATAAGCTGGACGGGCTATTTGTCATGTTTACAACAGAATATTCCATCCTCCAAATGCTAAATCAGGCCCTTTTCCAGGCGTGACTCCAATCTTTTAGGGGACACAGCAATGTGTCCGTCATTTGAAGGATATTCATGATGGCCAAATTACCAAAAAGCAGCACATCTGCCATCATCAACCTCCATCCCAACTTTTATTGTGGAGCACATGTCCTGTATATTAAAATTCTCTCCACCGTGGCTTGATGAAAGCTCTGCCAGACCAGACGACATATGAGTGGAAAAACCATTACATGGTTACTGGCATCTGCGTTAGAATTTCTGCATTGACACACACCTGCGGAACATCAAGTATGAACGGCATCTGCTGCATCACCCACAAATAAGTTCAACCTACCAATGAACAGTCCATGTTGCACAGAATTGTGAAAGGCACTCACTTCCTTGCTGCTACTAGCATGAGTCTAAGAGCAAGAGCATCCAGGTTGTAGAGCTCTAGAGCACAATTACCTAGAGGGCACCTCATTTTGATGTCCTTGAAGGACAAGGTCACAGGCATCAGGAGGATGGAAAATACTATTGGCAGTGATGGTGGAGTGGATAATAATGATTAGTAGGGGGACACCTCAAATGTTTACTATGACAAAAGCACCACATGCATGACATCACAATCACCACTCCAGAAATAAAATATTTATCTTACACGCATATCTCACCCCACCTTCAAACACTCCAAAAGTGACATGAATATCATACATGTATAGCTCACCTCTCTTCTTACATGGATGGACATTTCAGAGGATATCACCACATTATGGGTGTTATCCACTGTGTGATTTCTGCCATGTCATTCCACCATATCTTTCTGTCAGGCATGATTCCCATGACCTCCATACTAACAATGGGCGAACATGACTGCCTGTTTTCAGGGACTGTCCACCATGGCTAGCAGCTAGCCATCATGACCAATACCATCCACTAGCACCTAGTCACCATGGCCAATGTCATCCACTATAAGCATCATATAACTGACGTAAATAAAAAACTGTTGGATTGGGTGGACACAAAGAAATGAATAAAATATCTTGCAAGTATATCATTGTGTGACATGCTTTCTATTCATGTCAATTCCAGTCAATACACAGTATCCAAATACAGTACGAATATGCACCCCTAATTGGCAGGCAAGAATATTATGTAAATTGTACAGCCTTGCCATAGCAACATGTAGTTAATTTAAATTTGCTGTGTCCAACAGATGCACTCACATGCCTGTCATGTGGTCACTGGTAAAGAGGCAACATGTTTGTAACTTTGCATTCGCAACTTAATATTTCAGTATTGTAGGTAAGATCTGACTCTTCCGCATAGCACATGTAAATGACTATTGTCTGCGTGAGATCATTAGAGTACTGACATATGCGTATATGCGTAGAGTGTATTACACATGATGTAAGTAGTGCATACCACAAAGAGTAAAGGACAACCAATGGGTCTTTAGTGAGCTGGAAAATCATAAATGTGTTACATATAGTAATGATGTAGTACATTTCTGTGGCTGTAATGAGTTGGTGTCTACAAGAAGGGGAGGGACTCTGGGCTAATTTGACAAGGTCCAGCATACAGGCCCAAACACAATACAAAACAGAGTGGTATGCTGTTCCTACTAGGTGGTACAGGTAGATGTATGTATAGAACAATGATGTGCTCACTTAGGGCAGGAGAAAAATATCCTCCTTTCGGAAAGAGACCCTCACACACCCAGTCAGCTAGGTGTCTTGCTTCATCATTGGGTCTGCTCCTCGTACGGTCCTAGTAGGAACAGCATACCACTCTGTTTTGTATTGTGTAATGAGTTGGTCCCATTGTATCCTAATAGAAACAATTGCATGCTTACTGACCGTTACAACACTATGAAGTAACGGACACCAATATATATACAAGAACGTTTCACCCCCTCCAGAACTGTGATCCTCACATCAGTGTCTAATCAACACTCTCCACAAAATATATAAATTCTTTAGAAGGCATGCATCTAGAGGTCTGAATTTGCCCATTCTCTTCACCATGCTATACATATCCTTGTACATAGACCATGGCTGATAGCCATATAATTCTTTTTCTTGCACATGTACGTCTGTTTGACAATCTGAAAAAGCATAAGTACCATAAAGGGTGGGCCTAGCTGTGCCTCTAGTCAGCCGTAGAGGGCATCATGTTGCCACCAAGAAAACAAGAAACATCAATATAGTTATTTGCATAGACCTGTGATCAGTGTCGAGGCAGCTGCCATCACCAACATCGCAATACTTACCACAGCTGATAAGTCCAGGTACGCTGTACCATAATACATGGCAGAAACCCCACTAGACCATGGACAAGTGTCAAGATGTCAGCCTGGCATGTTACAAGTGTCTAAGGTGGGAATTGAACCTATTGCCAAAGTGTGCTTGGAGGAGCAGTAACTACCGGTCCTCCAAGTAGGGCACTTTACGAATAACACGGAGCTGCTGAGTACACAAATGCTGTCTTAATAACAAATGCTGCGCTCAAAGGAAGTGCAATAAATTGATAGGTTGGAGAGTCAGATGCTGAGGCTCAATATCTCATAATGGATAGGGGCTGTGGTGGACATGGCGGCATCATTCTATTCTGTGGCATCATCATTGGCCAGGCTAACCCTGCAATCATGCAGGGACAAGGCAAATCCAAGTAACCTCTTCTATCCTCCTCTGACACATGTCTGGCTTTCACAGCTGTTGTGCCCTCATTTCTTCTACTCAAGGAATATTCTGCCACAATATTGGACATTTGCAGAGTCCAATGGCAAGCTGATCCTAATAGAAGAAACATTAATTTCCAATAACATCCTGCGTCTCAATGAATGTGAAATTAATAATGACTCTGCCCACAAATCATGTCCTCAACAGTGTCCACGGAGGCTGGAGATCTGTAACTCTAAACCAAGAAGCTTGGTATCCACTCTCACAATAGCATCCTGTATGACCTCCATTTCATTGTCAGTAAATCTCCATCTTAATTCATGTAAGGAACTGGCACATCAATTGTTTTGTAAACAAAGTCACTGTTATTGTACATCTGCTTTGTGTATAGTCAACATTCAGGCAATATGCATGTGTCCAGATAAATGTCAGATTTAATGTAGAGAGAAAACCTCATGGATGACGCAGAACCAGAGAGTATCTTGAACTTATGCACACATGCAAATTGTAGAGGATTACATGGCAAACACATTTTTTGCAAAACGTTATACACAGTAGCAAGTTCTTCCTGCTTATATTTGTGATCTGCAAAAACTACATTTTCCACATCCCCATAACACATACCATATCTTTCTGTTGAACATCTAGATGCATTTCCCGAGGGTCTGTGCTCCTATGGGAAATTGGACAGTCCCTCTTTACCCCCCCCCATTACACACATCATATTATTTGGTTAGCTTTTATCTGCTTTTTCTGCTGCCTGGTGCGATGGTGGTAGTCATCACCAGGACCATTGTTAACCCACAATTCAGGACGGTTTTGGTGGCTGAGACTACTATGCAGTAGAACCATCATCAACCCCGAAACCAGGTGGATGCGACTTAGGCACAAGGAAGGCTGAACACTACACTGACATTTAGAACTCGGTTTCAATTGACCCCGTCCATAAGTGGTTTCTCAATCTGGTCACTTAGACATGGAGAGTAACCCACTAGAGCTCCTGAGAGTATTTTGGAACAGGTAGGCTTCAGTGCCTTTAAACTTATATATCCTCCTAATCTATCAAAAAAGTCATCCAAAAGCCTAAAACACAGATTTCTCAAATCTCAACCAGAAATGCTGATTTTGGATCCTTATTTCTGCGCCAAAAAGGTGCTATAATTAGCTATCTTATATTTTACACAAAAAGAAGAGCAAAATGGAGAAAAGTCTTTCTCTCTCGGTTCCTGATCTCTCCTGCTTACAGAGCTGACCATCACTTTATACAATAATGCAATTATCCTCATACAAGCATCAGACCGCCACCTCGACATTTTTGATTAAACCTTTCCCATCATCAATAACGGTGTAACTAATAATGATCAGGCCACCGACCAAGGTTGTCTTGTCTCTTCAGATGTCCCTCAGAAAAACTCAATACTGCCCCTTCATGTAATAGCTGGACCAAGTTCCCCTTCCACAGTTCCCCCAGGGTGTACAACTCATACAACTTCAATACTTCATCTACACATGGGAAACCTGAGACTTTATTCATGAACCAACAAGATAGAATAAGCCCTTATTACACATCTAGAGGAGTGATCGCAGTGACTCACACCCACGAAAACAACTACCTCACTACAATTAGCCCTAAGTCTTCTGAACACACACTTGTGGATACTTCAAGTGTACTCAGGGCACCACACATGGGCCAATCGATTGCCCCTGCAATGCCTGAAAACCCTAACGTGAACAATATATTACACCAGAAGACCCAAGCCCTCCAACCTAACCAGCTCACCTTCTCTCCACCTCAACTCCCCACGCCCCAATCTATTGACAATCCTACCTCCACACCTCTGATTCTCCCAGGCCAGATGCACACTAACAACATAGGCATGAGCACCCCCCTCCTGGTCTATGGACGCAATCCTCACCCGCCTGTTCTCACACATCTCTAGAAGCGAGACTTAACGTGATGGCACACAACCTACAACTGCTTAAGGCAGATCTAAAAAGCCTTATCAGCAACACAGCAGAATTGTTAAACAACAGAGGGAACAACTTAACGCTTAGGAGGAATAGACTCAACCACACCCAAGATATTAATTACAACACTAGAACTAAATCACACCCTACAGACAATGGGATCTCTACTGTCTTGGATTCCCACCTGAGATGGCAAACAATACCCTACCCCAAAGCCTATTCTTGGCACCTCAGACTGAAGGATCCCCTTTCCAAAGGGGACATTCACTCCCTACTTCTCTCATATAACTGTACTTACTCCATAAACAGAGGTGATGCTGCCCAAATCCAAACAGTTCCTACTAACCCACATAGAGCCATAAACAAATCAAACCTTAAACAAGAGCCCATCACTCAGTCATCTTTTGCTGACACCAAACCACACCTGAAATGCATGCTACTCAATTGCAGATTGGCAATGAAACATGCGGTGGACATCGCGGACCTCCTATTTACTCACGCCATAGACATACTAATCCTGAATGAAACTTGGCTAAATTATGCCTCCACTCCTACTCTGGACCTACTAGTGCCACCTAATCACAACATCATTCAATTAGAAAAAACAAGCAGACCTGGCGGAGGAATCACTTGCATACACAGAAACAATCTTGCAATGAAACAGTCACATAAAATTGACATATCCTCACGCGAATACCTTTGCATTGACATTTTGAGCAACAACAGTCCAGTGTGCAAATTGCACACGATCTACCAACCACCAGGTGATAACATCCCATTTATAAAAACCATCTCAACCAATGCAGGGTAACATGGCACCCACATCTTCCTCTGAGATTTCAACCTCCACTGGAATTACCCTAATGACCCAGCAGTCAACAGCCTTAAATACTTCCTAGAGGATCTCAACCTGGCTTAATTCTGCAACAGTCCTACACATAACTCAGTTGCGACCTTGGACCTGATAATTGCCTAGAGTAATATCATCCTAATTGAATCTATCATCCCTTGTGACTGGACAGATCATCACCACATCACTTTCCTCACCACAGAATCAGTAAACTTAAGAAAAGCTCAACTAAAGAAACCCAAACAATGGAACAGGAGCATACAGAGTATTACCTGGAATGATCTGACATCCCTCAGCAATAACATCTTGACACCTCCCTTGGATATGGCAGATGTCTATGCCCTCACAAACCACTACAACAACTCCATGATAAACATGTTGGACTCAATAGCACCCTTTCAGCTAAAAAGAATGTCCACCAAAGACTCCAAACCTTGGTTAAATGGCAGTCTTAATGCAGAAAGACATAAGCTTAGATTAGCTCAACGAGCATGAAGATCCTCACCGTCCCACGAAAACCTTAAACTCCAAAGATGCATGAGGAACATCTACAACAAATATATCAGAAGCTTGAAAGTGAATTTTTTAGAAGCCAATTAGATAAAGCTAGAAATTGTCCAAAAAAACTGTTTGAACTGGTCAAGCTACATTCCAATAAGAAACCCAACACTTCCCCCACAGGTTCTAATCCACAGCCAATTTTGAGGATTTTGCCTCCTTCTTCATGGAAATACAAGAAAGATCCAAAATGACCTGCGGTCAGCTACGGAGCACCTTCCTCTCACACCTAATTGTAGCACGCCAGACTGCTGATGCACCATGTCTCTCAGCTCAAATGCCCATAACAATGCTTCGTGGAGCACATTAAAATCTTTTGAGGAAAGCACCATTCCCAAAATCCTACAGCACTAAAACCCTCAAACCACTTTAGCGACCTTTTACCAACGAAAGTCTTTAGTGAGATCAAAATGTCCTTACTCCCTCTCTGGACTTAAATAGTTTATGCCTCACTACTCCAAGGATCAATCCCCGATTGCCTTAAAACTGGGCAGGTAACCCCTTTTAAAAAAAAAACGATGGTGGACCTCTCAGACCTAAACAACTTCCACCCATTCTTGCACAGCACAGCTCCTTGAGAAATGTGTGCATATACAACTGTGTAATAACATTGACAAATTCAATCTCTTAGATCAATTCTAATCTGGCTTCCACCATGGCCACAGCAGCACTGAATCGATGCTCACAAACATAGTTGATGATGCCTTAAGAATGTTGGATCAGAACAAATTCTGCCTTCTTATCCTCCTTGACCTCTCATCAGCCTTCGATACTATCAAACATGAAAGCCTTCTGGACCTACTCAAACATAGGATGGGACTAAAGGGGTCAGTTCTTTACTGTTATGCCTCTTTTCTCTACAACAGAACTCAAATAATCAAAGTCAATATGTCCCTATCCAACCCCACACAGGTCACTTTAGGGGTCCCTCAGGGGCCTTCGACCTCACCCAACCTCGTTAACGTATTCATGGAATCTCTAAACGAATTGTTGAATTTCTCTAACATCCACTATCCCTTGTACACAGATGACACCCAACTGTACTTAAAAATCTCTTCCCCTCAAAATATTAGTTCTCTAAACTCAGCCCTACAAAAATCACTAACCTGGTTGACTGGTAACCACCTCAAACTAAGCGCTCTAAAAACACAAATCTTTGTAATTGCCCCACCTAATCATTAACCAGACATCACAGATTAGATAAAACAACAAACAGCACTCAACTGCGTACCACACATTATAGCGTCAACGAGATCTCTGGAATAACGCTGGACAAGAATCTGAACATGCAGGAGCACGTCAGCTCTGCCACCACAGGAGCGAATTTCCACATGAACATCTTAGGAAAAAAAAGACCGTTTCTACCCCCGGATGAATTCAAGTCAGGTGTTCAAGCACTAGTGATTCCCAGGTAGGACTATGGGAGTGCAACCCTTTGCGGTCTACCTAGAGCTACGTTGACACCACTTAGGGCCTCTCTTAACTCTGCTGCTAGGCTCATTACAGGATCAAAAAGAAATATTCACATCACTCCTGATCTGAAAGCTCTAAACTGGCTTCCATATGACGCAAAGACTGATTTGAAAATTGCCTGTATAACCCATAAAGCCTTCTCAAGTATTGCCCTGAGAATCTGGAATGCACTACCCCTTGTAATTAGAATGAAGCCCTCAACTACATCATTCAATAAAGAAGTCAAAAGGGTACTAATGAACACATTTATGCTGTAGAAGTCATAATCCATTCTACAGGCCAATATTTACCCTATATTCTGCATGCATGCTTATTTTTCTCAGACTTTGTGCTTATCTTTTTAGTCTGTTGCATGTCTGGGACCTTAGGTGTTCTCTTGAGGGGATTCTCCCATTCCATGTCCTATCCTTGATGATAATGTTATTTTTATATTTGTCACCTTGAACATTGTAAAGCTCTCTGATATCCTCAAGGGTCTTGATCGCACTATACATATATTATAAATGGGTAAATAGTAAAAAAAATGCACATGTTGTACTGACATCTGCATGTGCATATTCTCCTGTAGAATAAATTAAAAATGAAGGTAAACCCTTGCAGCATTCTGCATGATCGGCTGTAGGTGGAAGTCAATCTTCATGATATTGATGTTAGGATTTTGACTATGGTGTACAAATAGGCACAATCATTGAGCATACTAATTAATTTTAAATGTCAGCGATGGCAGTTTTTATTTCATTACACATCTACAAATCATGAGTCCATTGTTTCACTGATACATACTCAAAATTCCAACACGTGTGTATTGTCCATTCTTTGGGATGTTCTTATACAAGTGCCAGGAGGTATCCATGGCTACTATGTGGTCATATCACATCCTGCCCTTTTTGTCACATACCAATACAGAAACGGCCATTCTGTCATGATCAAGGTACTGAGGTAGATCCAGCAGTCAGTTTCACTGCTTGTCTAGAGTCTTCAGGATGTTTGTGCCCCTATATAGCATTTGGGAACTTGGGAGGAGTGCCACAAAATAAAAAATGGTGCTTTCAGAGAGGAATCAGAGTGAAATCATGTGCATAGAGCAAGGAAGCCCACCAAAACCAAAGTTGCTTGACAATTTGCAAGTGGGCAAACATTGTTCAAAAACTGTTGCTTGTCTCGACCTGGAAGTGCATTGTTGAATGTACCAGTGCCATCTTGGATGGAGAAGAGTTCATGACCCACCTAGCAGAAGTTACCATTTTAGAATCTGAAGGATGCTGATAGGATGCCAGAGTATATGTCAGACACATGTTTGACTTACACTGTGACACAGGGAGCCACAGGGACTATAGCGAAACAAGGTGCTGCCTCAGCTGTTCCAAAAGTTGACTCTCGGAACATATTTGAGTGTCTCTCAAACCCCAATCCTGAGTCAGAGCAGTACTTTTGATGTGAATCCTGACTGTAACTCCAATCCAAAGGGAATGGACATTCTCATGCCTGTGATGATTGTAGTAAATGTATGTTATTCTCATGCCATGTTGTACTGTTTCACAGCATCACATGTTGTGTATCCATGACATACATGTGAGATATGCTCATTCATCACATCTATCTCAGTGAAAGCCACCAGATGTTGTTTTGAGTGGTGCACTGGCATTGAGTGACAACATACTACCTTGCTAGATCATTAATATCAATGACTACATATTGTCAATGGCAACTGATGACAGACGTCATCCTCCATAGGAAATACATCATGGCACCATACACAGTGAACATGCCCTAAAGCTTGGCCACCACGTTCCCCTTTTGTTAGTTGAAAGAACATAGTGGTTGGTCACCAATGGGTATACACTTTGGCCACCTCCTGCAGCACACATTTCCTGAAGGCTAACCATCAAGTTTGTTAGTATGGCAGATATTGCGCCCAACCACTATTAGATGTGCACCGTGGTAACCAAGACAAGAACTCAATGAAGGCTGGCTGCCACTTTGCCCTTGTTAGTATAGGAAACATGGCAGAGGGTCACCATGGTGGGTATACCATTGCCATCAATGGTGCTAGATACTCCGTCAAGGTTGATCATTACTGCCTTGAAATGAAATGGGTGCTCTAAATGGCACACAGACTTATAAGGCAGATTTTGTTACTATTGATGATATTGATAAAAAGAAAAGTGAGAGGGATAAATGGATCAAAATACACCCTCCCTATCAAGTGTATCCACAAATAAGTATCTGATTCCTAACACTAGTTTTGGAAGCAATGTTAGTGTTAACATTTATGTGGTTATGGGTGTTATTTTAGTGTTTGCCTCAGGGATTTTTTCTAAAATGTATGAAGGCCCTCACCCACGAGGTGGGATGCTTCATCATGCCACTTGGATACACCAATACAAAGAAGTAGCCTCCTTGAATACAATTTTAGCATACTACAGTCCCAGTTCACCTGATCTAGTAGAAGGTGTTAAAACAAGAAAATAATATAACCTCTTAAAGAGCTCCATGTGGAGTCCACCGCATTCACCAAGTATGGGGTTGCAATAAGGAGGGTCCCAAATATGCAGCATACCACCTCAGTGGGTGAAGGTCTTTGTCCTTTTTAGAAAAAATCCCTGATCCAAACACTCATATAACACACTAGACCAGAGAGCCTCTAACACAAAAATGGTTTCTAAACTAATGTTAGGCATCAGATACATGTTTGTGATTACCATGGATGATGCCACATCATTCCCTCTTGTGTTGCATGTGCACAATCTTTGGCTGTTTATTGTGCATGATGAATGAAAGTGGGAAGTGGATGTGTCTGCTCACAGACATGCACTGTGAAAAGGACAACAAAGCCATTGCTCATACATAACCCAATATTCAAGGTATTGTCTCTGGAGCTGTTGTCACTATAGGTTTTCATGGCTCTGAGAATGGATCATGGTGGCTACTACAGCGCTCTTTGCGTAACCCAGGAATAAGGGGAAGTCATAACAGACCTCATTGGTATGAAGTGGCAATCAAGAAGTCTGGCCCTACGTCATCAAGCAGAAGATCTGGTGGGCTATCACTTGGGAGGGCTGAGAGAAGGGGGTCTGCAGCTGTCATAAAAATCTTGCCCAATATAAGAGAAGTATCAAAGATGCCTTATTCCAGAGAGGAGCTGACGATTTTGAAAAGAAGAGGTGTGATGTCACAAACCAAGATTTTTAGCAGAAATGCCAGAGCAGAGTCCAATCAATCAATATATACTTTATAAAAATTAAATCATAAAAGTCAAACACAATGTGATACATTACATACATTACGAAATCAACACGAATCTCAGTTTAACTTGCTTTAAAATACCGAATAGATAACTTAATAAAACCAGGGATTGAATAGCTATACAATTACTAGACACTGGGTGATGCAGTGTGATTTACAACTGCAATTAATATTTAAGAAAAAAAGTGTTATTTTTTTTGTGAAAAAGTAAAACGGAGATCAGCTCCGGATGGGAGGAAACATTCCCATTCTCATCTTTGGCCCTTGATTAAGATAAATGTGCACCTAACAAACTGCAAAATTACTGGTGCTGTTTTATGCAGTGGTCACAGATCGAGCTAATAAGGTAAACAGAGCTGTTTTTTACCCTCAAAGTTTATAAGCAAGATGAATACAAGAAAAACATTTGTAATTTTGGATCAATGCAGAGAAACTGGCCTTTTTGAAGTTGTAAGCCATTATACAGATTCAGGCTTATGTTGTTTTGTGTGGAGTGGCTTTAATTGTTGAAGAGTGCGCCAGACATTCTTTCAAAGAAACAGAAGGAAATGCAATTAATATCACTGGAGTCGCAAGATTGTCTTTAGCAGAACTGTCAGCACTGTTTAGCTTTAGAAGCATTGGAGAGTGCAGAGCAGAACTTTGGTAATAAGACCTTGGCTCAGTGGGTCACCTAGAAACTCATAATGCAGTGATTAAGCCAGCCTGGATGGGAAATGTGTCATGGAACTTGCCGCTTCTGTCAGTTGGGAGATGTCTCAGTGGGGGAGTTTTCCCCTGGAGTCACGGAATGATGCTGTCCTGGTTCGCTTGTTGCTGCCAGCTCTGGGGTAGGGAAAAGGGTGTCTGCAACCAGTCGGGCATTCAGTGCTGCTGATGAACATGGAGGGAGGGGGCTGGGTGAGGGTCGTGATAAGCGGCTCTTCCCGGCGCAGCGAGGAATTATTTGACAAGCTCAGCATGGTGTTGTAATTAAACATGAAAGATTCCACGGAGGCGCGCGGCCTCAAACACAAGTGGAATTATAAGGGGCGTGAGACGGGGGAAAAGGTAATAAGAAAGTGGGAGAGGAATTATAGCGAAACGAATGAGGCAGGGACAAGAGATGTGGAAACTGAAATTCACAGAAAATGAGTAAGAAGAGATGGAAAGGCAGAATTGTTGATTTGGCGAGTAAAGGTAGCAGAATCAAGCAGACAGGGATAAAGAAAGGTGGGGTATAAACAGTGGGGTGATGGGGAGAGGTTGAAGAGGAGAGGTGGAAGGGAGAGGGTGTTTGGAGAGTGGGTAAATTTGGCGATGGTATGGGTGGGAAAGGAGAGAGAGATGGAAAGAGAATGAGATTGGGGACTACGAGGGCACGGATGGATGGGTGGGTGGAGATGGAGGATGAACGGAGATGAGATGGAGCTCGAGGGAGACTATACATAGAGAAGGAGCAGTGGGGTTGCGATGTGTGCTGAGAGAAGGGACAGAGACACAGAATGGAGCAGGAAAAAGAAAAGTGGATTACTTTCTAATTGGCAGGCGCAAGCACTACAACATGACACTGGCAGTTTTAAATAAAAAGACTTTGCTTGCTACTTTGAGTGGTACAGAAAAAGAAAACTGTGGAACGGGGGAGAGAGCGATAGGGAGTGGCGGTTGTGAGGAATCGCAGACGGCGTTTTGGTAAAACCATACGGGGGATAAGTGTTGCTTGTGAAACGGACTAACAGCACAGAATACTTTAAACATACAGATATTACTTGCCACATAAAGCCGGCCCTCTATCAGCTGCGTATACCCGTGACATAGAAGCTGCCTTCAGAAGAGTGCTGAACAAGTCGACGATAACAATGGAATACAACACACTGACCCTGAGCTCTGACTCGCGCTCCACTCCTGCTGGTAATGCTACTGAAGCGGCTGGCGAGGCGCCTTGCACAGCGTGTTTGTGTGCAGCACACGGTTCCTCCGGCCAGGCTGCAGTAAATGTGGTCCTGGCTCTATGTGCGCCCTTTTTGCAGTGCATTGTTGTAACTTTGAGGCAGCTGCTTATACTATGCCTGCCTTTGTTGGAGCTGCAGGAAGGGCGCTCTGGAGAAGCCGAAAGCTATTGAAACTTTGGAGGGAGAACTAGCTTCGGTGGGAGGGGGCCCTGAATGCTGGAGCCTGGACTTCACCAGGAAGTGGTGGTCTGCTTTCCTGGCCGGTGTTTTGGCTCTGGAGCGAATGAGTCTGGGGGAGGGGGAGGGGGAGGAGCGCACAAGGGGAGGCTGAAGGAGCGGTGAGAGTGGAAACCTGCATCTAGTCCCTACTACCTTCCCGTTCCGTGATAACGGAGTGTGGGCGGGGTCTCGGCATCAGCTCTCCCCACTGAAAATGAAAACTGAATGCCGTAAGTCCACTCCGAAGAAAACAAGACCATGTCCAGATGCGCAAAACCTCAGAAAAGAATCATGTATTTATGTGCGGTATATAAAATTCGCTCCGTTGATAAAGAAATAGACATATGGCTGCTTCTGGACTTATGCGAAGGGCAGAAGAGAACACGGGAACTCGAGGAGCCTCGTTTAAGTGAGGCTGCGAGAATGAACGGGTCTGGTTAAGGACGCGTGCAGTGTGCTCATCAGCCCTGTGCGTGTAAAGCTGCCTGTGAAGGAGCGTAGCACATGGCCGTAGAGCTTAGTTAGCCGCACACCAGGGTGGCAGTATTTTTCGCTCTTTGTTGTCGCCACAGACCAGATAGGGGTGGGTGCGGGGTTAGTTGTAGTCACGTGCGGGAGGCAGTTTGGTGACGTAAGGCGGGCACTCCTGGCTACGGCATAACGGAGGAGGCGGGTGGGCGCCTCAGTGTAAACACGATCTCTGCTCTCGTTTCCAGCTCATTGTGACACAGTGCTGTGTTCCGTGAATCAGAGTGGGGGGGGGGGGGGGCGGGAGAGAAGGCACAGACAGCGGGAGGGGTGACACGGGACCAAAGTAGTGCTCAGAAAACACACAGTAAAGGGGCCAATAGCCGTGAAAGGAGACATGGCCGTCATAAGGAGGGACTAGCAGCCTGTAAACCAATCGGAAGGCAGCATTTAGAAAGGACAAAGCCACAAGCCAATGAAAACGTGGGCGGGGGAGTGGGCGGGGCTTCCCTCACCTATAGTGTATACTGCATGCCTCGCAAAGCGATGGCAGCACATTCGTGCTGCAACGCTAGGCGAGACCTAAAAATGACATACTGTAGGGGTAGTTAAAAACTGTAAAAACAATAACGACGGTCTCTCTTGATTAAAATTCATGGGCATCAAAAGTGGATGTATGAATTTATAGCACAAATTTTTATATCTCAGGCAAATCATAACTATATGCAAAGTATCACTGATAGAGACATTGTCGCACTCACACGAGGACAACATGGAATCTTTATAACAACCACGATTAGAAGGCAAAAGCCGCGGAAATAAATTGAACCTAAAAAGAGTCAATAATCTTTGATGGTAGCTGGACATGCCCAAAATATGATAAGGCTCAAAGCCACTCACAGTTTTCACCAATATCCCTTTTCATACTGAATGCTTATTCTATGCTATTGCCTCTCTTTCTGCTGCCGTCTTACCTCTAAACACTTGCTTAACCCATATGTGGTCAGTTTTAACAATACAACTTGGATCAGTAAAAAGCTCAGGTCTCCCTAAAGTTTTCATACTGGAAAAAACATAGGACATCCAAGGGATTTGTAATGAGTTGTCCAGATTCCTGCAATCTTGCACAATCAATTTGTTAAGTGCTAGCTTGCCCTTCGTCCAAACCGAGAGCCAAAGCAACAAAAGGCAAAGACGAACATAATTTATAACATGACCCATGCCCAACTCTTCATGAGCAACCTCAGGAGATGTACTTTGTGGAATTCCTAAGAGCCTCCTGAGGAATTTATTTTCAGCTACTTGAATTGGGGTGAAAGGCACATAGACCCAAATACCACAACCATAGCTGATTGTAGGGAGGCATTTGGCCTTAAAAATATCCAAAACTGTCTTTATGTGGGTGTGTCCTAAATGACGAGAGAAGTCTCCTATGCTATGCATAGCCCTATTGAAAGCATTAAATTATAATTTATCAATGAATGCCAGTTAAGGCAAGAGTCCAATTGAGCACCCAAATATCAAAACTTATCAACCTGGCTAATATGGTGACCTTCTACTACAAATTTCATGGATTTAGTCTCAGGTGGGCCGAACTTCCTCACATGCGATTTGAAGAAATTGGTAGACAAGTCAAGGCTATTCATAAAATCAATAAAAAGATCTAAAAGTCTCTGCAACCCGCTGGTGGTCCTTGCAATTGAAACAGTTTCATCTGCATAAAGCAGAGTAGGGATTGGTCGAACTCCAACTCTAGGGACATCCAGGGGGAATTTCGTCAAAACTGATTCCAGTCGATTGATATAAAAAATAAAGAAAAAGTGCACTAGTATGCAACCCTGGCGAACGCCATGCTTCAATTTAAAGTGAGATGCGCATTCCCCATTTGGGCCATATCTAACAGATGCTGAAAGATCTTTGTGCAAATCGCACAAAAAGTGAACTTGTGCAGGTTCTACGCCCATCTGAGCCATCATCGACCACAGCTTATAGCGATTAACTCTATCAAAGGCTGAGCCGAGGTACATGAAGGGCGAGTCATTCAATTACGCTGAAAGGCTGGTCAATGATATAATAAGCATGATAGATTAAAATTCAGGCTTATTAAAGGTCACCCATTAGGCAGTGGTTCCTTTTGGAATCTCGAGCGTTAAAGAATGATTGTTGTTAGAGCTGTCATCCTTAGGGTGGTCTTCCTTCAACTTTTTGCCTGCTCACCTCCACTTTTTGCTCTTTTCGTTTGCCTTAGGACTCCTGAGCGCTTTACTATTGCTAACCAGTGCTAAAGTGCATGTGCTTCTGCCCAAAACATGCTGACATTGGTATATACCTGATTGGAATATTTAGTTTACTTATAAGTCCCTTGTGAAGCGGTATACTATATACCCAGGGATTGTAATCTAAATGCCACTAGTGGGCCTGCAGCACTGATTGTGCCACCCACACAACTAGACTTTCAAACCTGTCTCAGGCCTGCCATTGCAAAGCCTGTGTGTGCAGTTTACTGCCACCTCTAGTTGGCATTTAAAACCGAGAGGAGTTGGCCTAACGGCTAGGGCGGTCGACCTCGAAGCTGAGCAACTGGGTTCAAGTCTCGGCAATGACGCTGAACATCCTGTGATTCTTGGCAAATCACTTAATCTCCCCGTGCCTAACAAAAATGAATGTGTCCTCATGTAATGCAACTGGTGCTATGTAAAGCGCTCTGATACCCGATTCGGGTCAAGTTCGCGCTATATAAAACTCTGTAAAAAAAAAAAAAATTTGTCAAGCCTTAAACTCCCCTTTTATTACACCTAGGTCACCTCTATGGTAGGCCCTAGGTAGCTCTAAATGTAGGCTGCTGTGTAACTAAAGGCAGGACATGTGCTTTTACATTTTACATGTCCTGGTAGTGACAAGCAGCTACATTTGTTTTTCACTAGTGTGAGGCCTACGTCTCTCATAGGCTAGCATTGGGAATTCCTTAAAACACTTTTAAGCTGTAATTCCTGATTGGAAAGGAATAGCTAAATCATGTTTCATATCTTTGGAATGGTAATGATAAATCCTCCTTAGTGGTAACATTGAATTTGACATTGCTATTTTAAAAAATGCCACTTGAAAAAAGTGGACATTTCTCTGCTCTAAACTTTGCTCTGAGTGTCCGCAGCCTGTCTCCAATACATGTCTGGGCTGGGTGACAGCTACACTTTGTGCATTCCCTCTAGACATCCATAAACACAGGAAGGTGAGGCTCATCTACATTCTGAGCACTCATCTGCATTCCTCTGCATTATGATGAGTATTCCTGGGCAGGGAGGAATGGGAGGGGCTGACACTTAAACTTCAATTTGTTGTGTCCTGACCACACACACACAGTACTGATTCACCCACCAAAGATAGCCTTGCAGACAGAGCTGGGTTGAAAGGGATC
The DNA here is from genome assembly GCA_963921515.1 of Calotriton arnoldi. Taxonomy (NCBI): domain Eukaryota; kingdom Metazoa; phylum Chordata; class Amphibia; order Caudata; family Salamandridae; genus Calotriton; species Calotriton arnoldi. Next base: position 207,404 of record CAWUFW010011215.1, on the reverse strand, counting down.
CTTGAGCTCTTCAGAGAGTTGCTTTAAATTCACCCCCTACATCAAAGGCACTTTTGGGTATAAGTATTGTGGCTCTAACCCTACCAAATCAGTACACTACTCAACTAGGGAAGAACTCCGCTGGATTAAAGACTGCTGTGCTGTTTGCCACTTTGCCTTGACTGACTGTTCTGAGGAACTGCTTCTCTGCTTTGCTGAGCTGCCTTGCAGCCTGCTGATCTCTGCCTTGCCTTGCCGAGGACAAAGACCGGACTCATCTCAGTTGAAAACCCAGAGTGACTCCAAGGGCTTGCTGGCTTGCCTCCTGTTTTCTGAAGTCTCAGGAACACCAACAAGTTCCTGCAATCCTGCTGGTGCTGCTGGACTTTGTCATCTGTGAGTCCTACCCTTGCCTGAGGTGCCCCCTCCAGTCCTGGGCCTCAAAAGTGGGTTTGGCAGCTGTTTTGCTACAAAACCGACACATCGTCACCACTGTGCGCGTCAGAATCTACGCATCGCCCTTCAACACCGACGCTTCCGGCCGTCGCCAGCATTCGGACTTGGAGGCCAGATAACAGCGCTGGTGAGTGCCCGCGAGGCCTGGGACGGGGGTCTACCCTCAGGATCCCCGATCCCTGATCTTGACATCAGCTACCTCCGACGCGCTAACCGCAGTGGTGGTGAGGCGCGCTTCACAAAATTTTAACTTTAATTCAACTTGGGTGCCTGACCCCAAAATGGCGACTCCTCGAGGCCAATTACACCCAAGCGCTGTCTGCTGACCGGCAAGCGCCCGTGAGGCCGGGGATGGGGGTCTGCCTCCAATGAGCTGACAGCAGTGGCGGCGAGGCGCCCTTCACAAAATCTTAATCTCATTTTATTCAACTTGGATGCCTGACCCCAAAACGGCGACTCCTCGGGGCCAAGACGCACGGCGACGGGGGTCCGCCTTCGACACGCTGACCGCAGCGGCGGTGAGGCGGGCTGCTCTAAAACTTAAATACTTAATATTAACTTCAATTCAACTTGGTGCCTGACCCCAAAATGGCAGATTGATCGGAAACGTAGAATAGAGAACTCAAAACACAAAACCAATTGATGAAAACCCAGTCGGGGGTCTGACTTCGACGCGCTAACCGAAGTGACGAGGAGGCGCGCTGCTCAAAAGCTTAAACACTTAATCTTAACCTCAATTCAACTTGGTGCCTGACCCCAAAATGGCGGACTGATCGGTAATGCAGAATAGAAAACTCAAAACACTAAACCAATTGGTGTAAACCCAGAGTGTCTAGGACCTACCTGGGCTGACGCACGGCAAGTGCTTCCAGTGTTAGCTTCACCCTAAACCCGGCCACATATAAGCTTAGGGAGGCGTCTTTATCATGGAAATGGGATCGGCTTGGGTTCAAGATTATTGCAGTGCCTTACAACTAGACAGTCAGCCAGATAAGAAACATTCTGTGCCATCTAAGTCTGCCACAAGTTTGATATCAGTTAGTTAAAACCAGCTCAGTGGACTTATGTTCTTCTGCCCTCGAGCGACGATAACAACGAACTGCTGGGATGGGGGGGAACCCTCCTACGACCAAGTCCTTAAAACCCACGCTGCTGACCCGAATGCTGAGCACATCTCACTAGAAAGAGAAGGTGCTCATACCTAACTGGCACTAAGCCGCTAAGAGAGAACCTAGTCCCTAACACCTCCAAGTACTTCCCCCCTAATACCAACAGACTGGGGAGCACTCCGGGTGACATTCCACCGTCTAACAGAGACAAAATGATACCTGACACCTTATCTTCCCTCCGCGCCTCAGCACCGAAATGCCTGAAACCCCATGGCCCTAACTCTTTCTCCATCATCTTCCCCCCCAATCTCTCACTCAAAGCGAAAAGAAACTTCAAACACAGACTGATTAGACAACACCCAGAAACACTTTTCGCTGATATATACCACTGCGTCTCCAAAGGCCAGCAGAAAATGGATCTCATCTTCCACTCCCAGAACCCCACGAAATGGAACACCATCCTTAGAACCCACCTTCACATAACCAAAACTACTAGCACCCCTCTCAGCTGCAAACTGACGATCTCAATCTCTAACCGCTCCACGTGCAGTGGCTACACCTCTGCGACCATCTACAACAATGGTACAGTCCTGATCCAAGCTAACAATGACAACCTAGACTCATTTGACTCCCTTTTCCCCACGCTACGCAACGCTTTCGCTCAGCCACGCTATTCCCACTCGAACAACTCCCTATCACCCAACCGACCGACCCCTCTGGAGAATTCACATAACAATCCCAAATCACATTCCACCAAATCAAACTTATACTCCTCTGAAGCCACCCTCTCCTCCTCCTCCACTTCCCAAGACCCACACAATGCACACCTCTCATCCGGAACAAATCTGAGGTACGTCTCTGAGACTCCCCAGCCCCCTGCCGACCTCCACCGTCCCCCCCCTCTCCACGTTACTACTCCCAACAAGCTCCCAGAGTAACCAACCCACAATTAACGACTCCGAACTCCCACCTTCCACCGGCACTTATGAAGCTGCAGCTTGAATCACGAAGAGATTTTTCACACCACATGTCCATGACTACCCTCAGGGACAACATAGGCAACTTTAACACAGTGAGCCACACTCCTCCTAACAAGCTCTCTCCATCCCTGGACTGCCCAGCTCAAGACATCCTAAACCTAAACTTCCCTACCCCCTCCTCAATGAATACGACTCAGAGACTTGCTCTGCTGGAAAATCAGCTAAAGATCGTAATACAGGGCAACAACAAAATCCTATCAAACCTCCCCACACCTCTGGAGCCTACCCATCGCCCGCTCCCTACACACACAGCTACCAACTCCAAACTCACTAGCCCTCCCAAGGCTCAATTGCACAGATGGATTACTACCCCCTTCACGAACCAGCCTCAGAGACCCAGAAGAACAAGCGCTGGAATGTCCATGAGTGAGGCGATTAATCTTGCCAACTCTTACGACGGACCTTCAACTGTCATCTCCATCTCCAAGATCCAGGTTATCACTGGATTTGGAAGAGACCACATCGCTTCCAGAACGCCGAGGCCACCAGCCTCCCTCACTAATGTCCCAATGGCTCCCCTAACGAAAAAACCCAACAACAAGGGGACGACCAACTGCATGCTCATAAACTGTAGATCTGCTACCAAACACACAACAGAACTGGCTGAAACCATCCTCACACATGACATAGACATGTTCATCACAGAAACTTGGTTGAATGAGTCCTCTTCCCCAATCATCGACATGCTTGTGCCCCTGGGTTCTTAATCATCAATAAAGACAGAAAGAACCATCGAGGCGGGGGTATAGCTATCATTGACAAGAGCAACATCTCCATAACGGAAACGGTCTCCTTCAAATATAACACGTTTGAATATCTAACCTCTACCATTAAGACGATTGACAACAAAACGCTTTACTGCCATCTCCTCTACCATCCACCAGGCAACACCCCTCATTCGGAGAACAGCTCTCCGACTTGATAACACATTGCTCACTCTCAGACTCTAACAACTTAATACTAGATGACCTCAACCTACATTGGAATGACGAAAATGATTCTCTGATCCAATCCATGAACGAACTTCTACGCAACCATAATCTTATCCAACACAGCACACAGCAAACCCATAACAGAGGCTCAATCCTGGATGCCATTATAGCTCACGAAGATACAGTCACTATCGACCACATCCTCCCTGTTGACTGGTCAGATCACCACATCATCCTATTTCACATCAACCAAACGATCCATTGCCTACCTCGCACACAGGAATCCCTCCATTGGGCGAGAAATCTTAGACAGATCCCCCTCGCCGACCTGGAAGAAAGGACAAGTTCACTCCTTCCCACCACCACTTACGACCTTTCTACAACTGAACTGACCTCACACTACAATGCAACCATGACTTCCATACTTGACCAAATAGCCCCCCTAAAACAAAAAAGAGTGAGGAGCATTCCATTGAGATCCTGGTTCAACACAGACCTAAACTCTGAAAGAAGACAACTAAGAGCTGCAGAAAGACTCTGGCTGAACAACCCGTCCACTTTCCACCTTGCTCAACTCAAGACAGAACGCAGAAAATATAAAAATCACATCAAGAATGAAAAATCTTCCTTCTTCGGTGGTGCACTAAACAATGCTAAAAATCGTCCCAAAGAACTCTTCAACATCATTAGACAACAAACATTCAAACCCCCCCCCCCCCAACCTCAGTGCAGGCTTCCAAAGACCTATGTGACTTTCTTCAACGATAAAATCACCAAAATTGAGCTCTCCCTGGATGTCCACCTCCAACCACCCAACGAAAGCCTAACCCCTGCAAAGAAGATAAAAACCCACCCAGGCACCCCCCTAACAACAGGAAGTCCTTCAATCTCATCTCCGAAGCTGAAATCATTGAACTGATTTCCAGATCCAAACCCTCGTCTCACACTGATGACCCTATCCCTGCCCAACTGGCTAAAAAGCTCAAACTCACCCTAGCCCCGCTCTGGACCAAGATCATAAATAGCTCCCTGAGAACCGGAGTCATGCCGGATTGCCTAAAAATCGGCCAAGTCACGCCACTACTAAAAAAACTGGGCTCTGACCCAAACGATCTCAATAACTTCAGGCCCGTCTCCAACTTCCCATTCCTAGCCAAAATCCTGGAAAGATGTGTTCTCCTTCAACTCAACCAAAATTTTGATAGTAACAACCTTCTAGACTCTCACCAATCGGGCTTCAGGAAAGGATGCAGCACAGAGACAGCGATCCTGAATGTCATAGATGATGTCTACAAATCACTAGATAAGGACCAATGCTGTCTACTCATACTCCTGGACCTGTCGGCAGCCTTCAACACTGTTGACCACAAACTGCTCATCAATGTACTCCGAGAAAGGGTTGGAGCAGAAGATGTGGTCTTACAGTGCTTTACCTCCTTTCTGCAGAACCGCTTGCAAAGAATAAAAATTAAAAACTTCACGTCCGACCTACTCCCCATAAGCAGAGGTGTCCCTCAAGGATCAGTTCTCTCCCCAGCACTGTTCAACATATACATGGAACCCCTCACCTCCATACTCAAAAAAGCCAACATCCCCTTCCACCTCTATGCGGACGACACCCAGATCTACCTAGAAACCTCCTCCATTGACGACATACAGAGACTAAACGACACTCTGAGAGGAGTCCAACTCTGGCTATCCCGCAACCACCTGAAACTCAACCAAGATAAGACGGAAATCCTTCTCATATCCAACAAAGAGCAGACCCCCCAAGTCACAGAATGGCTAAAACCATTGATGCTCTCAACTGCAATCTCACACCAGCCGACTCCGTAAAATCACTGGGAATCACTCTGGACCCAAACTTAAACATGGACAAGCATATCAAGATCACCGCTAAGAGCGCATTCCTCAACCTAAAATTACTCAACAAAATAAAACCCTTCATCCCTCCCAACGACCTGAAACAAGCTACACAATCCCTGGTTTTGTCCAGACTTGATTATGGGAACGCAATCCTCACAGGCACGACAAAATCTCACCTAGCTCCCCTCAGTTCAATTCTAAATGCAGCAGCAAGGATGGTCACTGGAGTAAAGAAATATGAACACATCTCGCCATCTCTCAGAGACCTAAAATGGCTACCAATTGAAATGTGTTCCAACTTCAGAACTGCTTGTCTCACACACAAAGCTCTTCACACTGCCAAACCTGCCTACCTGGCCGTCAAACTCAGGAAGGCAGGTCAGACAAGGAACCTCAGGAGGACGAACACTCTACTTCTCATTCCTCCGAAAACTCGCAAACAAAAAACCTTATCACGCTCCTTCTCGGGAAATGCCCCCAAAATTTGGAACTCCATCCCAATCCATATCAGGACTAACCCCTCCTTCACAAAATTCAAAAGCCAACTCAAAGACCTCTTCCTCAACCGAACTCTGTTGAATAATTAACTGACGCCTACCTAAAATCTTACGCAAGGCAGTATATTGTGACTTTGATAAGAAGGCATCTACAGCACCTACCTCTTGACTCGCTCCTTTGTCCCCTCCCTGAACAGGATTTGCCACGAATCATTATGTATATTATTGTTATACTATATGTTCGATTGCATTTCGATAAATGTTGTAAAGCACTCTGATACCCTCGGGTCTGGCCAGCGCTATATAAAACTCTTAAAATAAAAAAATTAAAAAATGTGACTACAGTGGTCCCACAGCTTGTGTGGCCCGATGACGACGCTCTGTTTGACTCAACGAGGATGCAGTTATGATATGTTTTTTTGTATTTGTAGTGATCCCTCACCATCTCAAGTAACCTGTTGATTGCTAGTGATTTCTAAGCACTATATTTGCATTTATTCTTTAAAAATTATATCTTGACCTCGACTGACTGGATTTTTGTCATTTTGGTCTTAATTTAATCAGATAAATATTCTCTATTACTCTAAACATTGGTGGAGTCTTTTTGAGGTGTTTTCATTGTGTTACTGTATGTGTGTGTTGGACAAATACTTTACACATTGCCTCTTAAGTTAAGCCTTCCTGCTCTGTGTCAAGCTACCAGAGCATGAGTACAGGTTAATTCAAAGTGTGTATCTAACTAACCCTGACTAGGATTGTGGTCCCTGCTTGGTCAGGTGCAAACCTCTGCCAACTAGAGACCCAATTTCTAACAGTTGGATTCCTCAGTTAGCTCTGAGAGAATTGTAGATATTTTCAGAGCATGTGAGATGGTGTTAGTGCAGTGTTTTGTTGTGTGAAACAACGTTCTGTGATGATTTATGCTGTTTGACTTTGGAATTTAACATTTGAGTTTGGCACTTCTTGTACACAATGGTTACACCTGCAAACATTTGGATATTTACCCTTGATTAAGCATGTTCTCACACAATTCTTGTGTTATACCTTATACAAATGTCTCATCTGATTATTCTTGTCTGGACATGCTTACTCTGTTCCTGTAATTTACAGCCATTCCTGAAGCAAAATTTGTTCTGGTTGCCATAGGAATGATATTATCTTCCAACGCTTCATGTGTGCCCATCATTAGATTACTATTTTCTCAACATGGTTCTTTATGTTGATATCAAAGTGCTCTGATGAGTAGACTGATGATTGTAGTAGGTATTCTACTTTGCAGGAACATGCTTGTGGATTTGTGGAAAATGGTGGCACAAATGTTTGAGGCAAGGGGGTTGTGCCACCATAGCAGGAGGAGGATGTTAGAAGTGCCACAGAACCTCAGACAATTGCCACAGATGGGAAGGAGAAGGCATTAACCAGGAGAACTTGAATCTGTCCGCGTTGATCTTTGATTTGACATATTCTATTAGAGACCCCTCTTTGCTGTATACGCTTGGCTAATAATCTGCCTGTATTCTCCCCGAATTCGTAAATATCAGCCCGGTGCTGCTTGAATTTAATGGCTAAATCCTCCCCATAATATTGGTGTATCTTAGTTCTCACAACTGCAATCTTATTTTGGCATTCCTCTATTTTCTGGAAATCCCTTATTACCCGAATTAGCTCTTCCTCAGCCTCCCGAAGCTGATCTACCCAGTCATTAATCTTATCTTTTATCTTCTTCTGTTGATGTAGAGAAAAACTAAGCGTTTCCCCCCTCACCACAGCCTTAAAGGCATCCCAGACTATTAACTCGGATGCAGTGCCCTCATTCCTCCCAAAAAACTCAACAATCCAACTGGACATATATGTACAATATTCCGTATCAAGTAATAGCTTTCTATGGGGGCGTGGCCAAGCCGGAGACCAAGATGGTCGCTCGGCGCTGATGCTCCGCTTAACGACATGGCTGCCATGCGAATTCCCACCCTCCAGCAGCTCCATTGACCCGGGAAGGAACATTAATTTGCGGCGGAACGTGTCCTGAATACAAGTTGCCCCCAGCTGTGGCGCTTTATCGCAGATTGGAGGCGTGATGCGGCAATAGAGTTCAGATCGGGCGGAAATCAAGATAGAGGCTTCATCGGCCTGAGCGGCTCCCGAGGACGGGACCGGGAGCCTGGAAGCTCTGCCGGGGTGCGGTGAGTCTGCGGGCTGCGTGCTGGGGCAGTGAGCGACATCGTGAAAGCTAGCTCGGCGCTCGTGCACCGCGGGAGGTCCGTTTGGCCTCCCGTCCCGTCGAGCGCTGAGCGTACACTGAGGCGCGGTTTGCGGTGGTGCGCAGGGACAGGGCCTGCGTTCCCACCGCGGCTGCACCGGGCGCGATTCCATCAGAGCGCCCTGGGGGCCCCCCCACCCTCTCCCTCCTGATAGTGCTCCTGCCTGGCCGCGGCCCGTGAGGATCCCCCCCCTCCCTCACTGCGGGGCCTGAACTGAGCTGCCGTTCTTCAACCCCCCCAAAAAAGAAAAAAACCAACAGAAGGGGTAAAAAAAAAAACAAAAAAAAAACACTGCAACGGGGCTCCAGAGTCCCGTATGATCCCCCCGGTCCGGGCCCGCACAGATGTCGCCCTCACCCGCTGCGGTCACAACAGCCCGAGACTGCTGCCAGATTGCCCCTATTTTTGCGTTATTGCTGTGATGGAATCACTTGGCCTCTCCTGCGATTGCTCAGCACAACTTCACAGGGGGTAGTGGAAGCGCGAGGTCTGCTTTCTCCCTCGCACCATCAGGATTGAACTGTCAGCGCATCACTCATTCCCTGCTGGCTGAGGCTCGATCACTGTAAAATTGCCCGGGCTATAGGTCCGCCATTCTGCGCACTGCGCAGGGTCACATGCCTGTGCGCTAGCCTAGATCCCGACGACGTTCAAACCAGGACATGCTTGGCACATTGGCGATCGCTAATTAATCCAGCTCCCGATCGTTTCAATCCAACCATCGCAACTCATTTGCCGCCACTACCAGGAAAAACGTGACATTTGGGCCCATTTTGCACCTGGTGGAGTGAACTGTGGAATGGGCCGCAAGGATCCCAAACAACGCCTTCTCCCCTTTGCGAAGGTCACCGACGCAGTCCAGGACACCTCTGACGCTATGGCTGAAGGTGGCCAGAAAGACGCCGCGCCAGAAGGGGATGCCACTCAACTCGGCTCGTTGTTACAAGAAATGAGGGCTGGATTTAGGGCCCTAGATGTACGGTTTGACTCCCTAGACAAGCACATGGCGGAATTGGGAACGAAGATCCAGGCTCATGACCGGCGCCTTGATGTGGTTGAAGCTCGCACATCCGACTTAGAAGACGGGACGGCGCAAACAGTGAAAAGGCTCGACAGAATGGAACGCATCCTCAAAGAAGTCGCGACCAAGAATGAGGACTTGAGGCGCGCAGCCGCCGAAACAACGTGCGCATTCTAGGTGTGCCGGAGTCTACAGCCGCTGGCCGTATGGACACCTTGGTGGAAACTATCTTGATAGACCTGTTTGGCAGGGAGGCATTTACTTCTGGCTTTGTGATCGAACGAGCTCATAGATCACTGGGCCCTCGACCCAACCCTGGATGCCCGCCTAGGCCCATAATTGCACGAGTCATGAATTTTAGAGATCGCGACACTGCCCTTCGGCTGGCAAGGGAACGGGGCGAGACACTCTGGCAGGGCTCCAAGCTTTCCTTCTACCCAGACTTCACCATCATGGTGCAGGAAGCGAGGCAAAAGTTCACTGGAGTCAAGGCGACACTTAGAAATCTAGGATTGAAATATGGTATGCTATATCCTGCCCGGCTGCGTGTTGAGGTGAACGGACGGTCACGTGTTTTTGATAACCCGGCGGAAGTGCAGGAGTTCTGCCATAAACATAAGCTGAATAACAAACGCCCTCTCGAGGAGGACAAACTTCCCCCTTCGCAGAATGGCTCGGTTGCCAGTTTGGAACATTTTCGGGATCTGGCCATGGCTGAACTGATTAGTTGACATTGTGCCATGTGGAAACGTCATCTACGCAGGGATTTCGATAACTCTTTCTTTTAATGCTATATGTCATTTGCCACGTCGTTGTTGGGGGCGTGCCACCTCCCCTCATGGTGATCACCTTAAGATGGTTGTGTGAATCACGCAAGTACTATTTATGGTTACTTTTCAGTACTACAGAGGAGACCTTAGTTTTGCACTGTTATTTGTTAATTATGGTTCTGCCTCTCTGGTTGGGAGGGGGGGGGGTTTGGGGGGGACACTGCTTAGTTGCACTGGGACATCTTTGCATGCACAGATTGACGATTGTGATAAGTACGCTAGGCCGATTTTCATTCAATACTCACTCACATTTCCCCCATGACACAGATAGGATATAACGCTGGCCCCTCTGAGGTTGTTATTGTTACCTGGAACGTCCGCGGGCTGAATAACACCCGGAAAAAAAGGCAGGTTATGCAATATCTACTGCGTCACAAGGTAGATGTGGCTTTCTTACAAGAAACGCACCTGCCTCCCACCGATCAGTCCTGATTTGCCGCAGGCTGGGGTACACATAGATATTTTGCAAACTACAGCAACTACGCGAGAGGCACTGCAATACTCATCCACAAGCGGCTTCCATTCCACTTGAATTCAGTGCTCAGTGACAGCGAAGGTAGATATATTATTGTACTGGGCACTTTGTTGGGTCGCAAATTAGCTTTAGTCTGCATATATGGCCCCAACATGGATTCCCCCGACTTTTACTGCTCCTTGCTTTCCAAATTGGCGCAGCTGGGTCCAGTTCCCCTCTTGGTGGGGGGTGACTTTAACATTGTCCAGGACTTATCGCTGGACTCCACATCTAATGCTCCAGATTCCAAACCACGGGCGAGGAGGGCACTGAGCTCACTTTGCGAACACTTCACCCTAACAGACATTGGTAGGAAGCTAAATCCTCTTCGCACTGACTTCACTCACTACACCAGCTGTCATAACACGTGGACTAGACTGGACTATTGGCTGGTTTCCCCAGAGTTGGTCAGTTGGTGCCAACCGGTCAGGACGCTCCCTCGCACATTCTCAGATCACTCTCCAGTATTGTTAAATGTGAAGATACCACGACCTGAGGGGTTTGAACGGCAGTGGAGGTTCCCCAGCCGCGCGCTTGATGATGACGTTTTTCGAGAGGCATTGCGGGAGGCGATAGAGGATTACTTCACCCTTAACACCGGTTCAGTAGACACTGCCGCTATGCTGTGGGAGGGTTTTAAAGCCTACATGAGGGGAGTATGCATATCCAAAAGCGCTGGTGTCTTACGAGATTTACGCAACTCATTAGCTCGGTTAGAGCGAGAATTAAGTACATTGGACACCGCGCTGCTTCAGACAACCAGCTCTGACCTAGACGAACGTAGGCTTTCCCTGCTGGCGGACTTTAGAGACACCTCTGAGAGGGAAATACTCTACATGGGAAAATACCATAACGCTAAGGTATATGGTGAGGGGGAGCGGCCGGGCCGTACTCTGGCCCAAATGATTAGCCCCCCCCGATAGCAAGGCGTGTATCCCCGAATTGAAGTCCACTCAGGGGCTACACATCACTGACCCGCTGGACATCCAAAGGGAATTCATCTCTTATTTTAAGGCTTTGTACACCACTAAACTGGGCCCGGATAATTTGGGCCAGGAGAGTTATCTATCAGAAATAGAACTGGTGTTCCTTGATAAGGTCATGCAGGACTTTCTGGCTATTCCCATAACGGAGGACAGCATAGATGAGGCAATCTCTGCCTTAAAGGGTTCCTCAGCTCCGGGACTCGACGGTTTCACAGCTGACTTTTATAAGGCCTATAAAGATTTGTTGATTCCCCAGCTCCTTGCCATGTATGCGGAGGCTCTTGAGCGACAGATGCTACCTCCCACCCTGCGTGAGGCGGACATTATATTACTCCCCAAACCAGGTAAAGATCCTCTATTATGTGGCTCCTATCGTCCACTGTCCCTTCTTAATCTCGACTACAAAATACTGGCAAAAGCTTTGGCGTGCCGACTGTCGCTATTAATGGAGTCCATAATCTCCCCTGCCCAGTCTGGTTTTATACCGCACCTGTCGACTGCATTTCATTTACGCACTTTGTTTAATACACTACACAGAATCAACCCTGAAACCCCTGCGGCAGCCATCCCTCTTAGACACGGAAAAGGCGTTTGATTCCCTTGAGTGGTCTTTCCTGTTATCCATCATGCAACGAATGGGGATGCCACTTGGATTCATTGCCACGACCGCGCTGCTATATAGGCAGCCGATGGCCCGACTTAGACTGAACGGCACGCTGTCCCCCCCCTTCGCACTGTCACGCGGCACTAGACAAGGTTGTCCGTTGTCGCCGCTGTTGTTCATTTTAGCCATGGACCCCCTTATCAGACACTTTCAAGAGAAGCACTTGCACAGAGGATTGCAGTTTCGTACAGGTCCACTGTTAGTCTCATTATACGCTGATGACACTGTTTTATATGTTCGCAACCCCCAGATTAACTTAGACCCCCTCATTCGGGAAATATTGCGCTTTGGTGTGTATTCCGGACTGGGAATCAATTGGCACAAATCTGTAATCTTTCCGCTTACTGCCAGCACAGTCCAATGGGAACTAGAGTTCCCTCTGGAGTAGAATACCGACTCGGTCAAATACTTAGGCGTTCATATACATCTTAATGTGGAGCAGATTATTCGTCGTAATTACGGGACCGCCGTAGCTAAATTGGAAACGCAGATTGAGAAATGGCTTCAACTCCCACTGTCCTTGGCGGGTCGAGTTTCCCTCATCAAAATGGTCGTGCTTCCTAAATTTTTATATTTCTTTCAGAACATCCCTATCCCGCTCACATATAAAAAAAATTTAACACTGCAATCCCATTTAATAAGATTGGTGTGGGGGGGGTAAGCACCCTAGGGTGAGCTGGAAGGTGATGACGCTTCCCTGTGATAGAGGTGGTTTCGGGGTACCTGATTTTAGACTATATTATTTAGCTGCGCAGTGTAGTTTCGCACAAGCATGGTACCACCCAGACGCCAGAATCCCCTATCTCCGACCTGAATCAGACCTAGTACTACCAGACACCCTAGCTGCAGTTTTGCCGAGCGGGTTCCCCAGAGATCCCAATGATATCCAACCTGCCTCGACCACTAGTTGGGCTTGGGACCAGCTGCGCCGCATCACGCACACTACCCTACTCTATTCCTCAGATCTCCCACTCCCAAACCCTAAATGGATACCCATAACTAATGAAAAATTGATACAGAAGACGTGCCTCAAATTTGACATTGTTAAGATGGGTGACCTGTTTCCTGACGGGCATGCCTTCGACCCAGACGATGACTCCCTCTTCCCGGATGCATCCTTCATGGACAAATTCATCCTTTTGCGAATTCGCTCTGCCCTCCGGGCTACCTTTCCAGACTACCCTCTTGAGCCCCCTTCCTTCCCTCCGCTTAGTATGGTGATTGGCAGTGAGAGGGGGGTGCACATTGTGTCTCAACTATATAGGTCATGCGCTGCTCTTATGCCGATCAATGAGGATAACTTACGCAAAGCCTGGGAGGTGGATTTGGGTGGTCCGATCTCGGACGAACAGTGGGATGCCTGCTGTGCGGTCACGAACCAGATTTCCCTAAATAGCCGGCATAAATTGATTCATTTTAAATTTCTTCGCAGAATGTACATTACTCCGGCCAAACTCCATAGAATAGACCCTTCCAGATCACATCACTGCGCCAGATGCCGCGCCCCGAATGCCGATTTTGCCCACCTTGCTTGGACCTGTCCGAATGTACAAGCGTATTGGGTTGCCTTGCATGGGAAAGTGAGTGAAATGGTCAGGGTACCTATGACCCCATTGCCTGAGATTGCACTCTTGGGATACGTTATGCAGTTCCCGCAGGCTACGCGCAGGTTTGTTGCTATTAGTTTGCTCCTTGCCAAGAGAGAAGTGGCGATTCACTGGGGTGGTAGGACTACGCCCTCGGTGAAGGGATGGCTAAAGAGCATGGCTTCTTGCTCTACCAATAGTGACATATATGCTACAATGCTCCCCCCCACTTCGAGGCCCAAAGACATCTGGGGTCCGTTCCGGGAGTATCTGCAGGCCCGACAACAAACCCCCTCCACACAAACAGACCGCGGTATAGTGCCTACCGGGGTGGGCTAGACTATTGCACTGCGTATGACGCCACTCTCTTCTTCGATAATATATCAATTCTGTTGCCGCAGGTACAATATACCCGAGCCAGATGTATGTAAACTATTTTTTTGTTGTACATGTGCTTGTGAATGCCCACACATTAGTGGACTGGGGGCTTTAGTAACTCACTCTGGGGCGGCATACTATCAAACACTGCATTGTTAAATGTGTCATGGGAGATGTCCTTTTTGACTGCATGTACTTACCATGTTGTTGGTTTTCTGATCCCAGTGCAATATTGTAACTGTATCTAAAAGCTAAATAAAGTGTTATAAAAATAAAATAAAAAAAAGTAATAGCTTTCTATCAAATGTCCAAGTTGCCATTGTTTGTACCGAATTGCCAATTGGGAGTTGGATTACCAACGGATTATGATCCGATATCAGTCTAGGAAAGAGCTCGCAGTCAATCCTACCTACTATTAAATTGGACACAAAACAATAATCTAAACGTACAAATTTTTTGTGGGGGGCCGAGAAGTACGTATACCCTAACTCCGCCGGCCGTTGTCTTTGCCAAATATCAACCAACCCATGTTCCTGACATAGCCCCTGTAACGCCTTGAAAGTCTTAACCTTCCTGCCAGAGTAAGGAGCATTACTATGAAGATTAAAGTTGGCATTCAGGTAAATATTAAAGTCCCCGCAGAAAACTATCAAAGAAGGCCACAAAGCAAGTTCGATGTTTAAAAAGCCGAGGCTTATGGGGTCATCTAGATTTGAACCATACAAAGAACATAAAGTGTATAATGTCCCCCTGATAACTACTTCTAAAATTACCCATCTCCCTAGATTATCTTCCTTAACGCGATTGCACGTTAAAATGCCATGCCTTGCCATTATAGCTACTCCTCGGGTATTAGTTGCTTGCCGGGTACATGCTAGGAGATCAAGACCCAAGTCTTTTAGCCACCTACGATTATTCCAGCAAATGTGAGTTTCCTGAAGGCATAAAATGTCAATCCGCATATATCTGATAAGTTTCTCTAATATAGCCCTCTTTTTCCTATCATTAAGGCCACAGCAGTTTAATGAGCAGACTCTAATATATTTATTGCTGACTGCCATGCCTACAAAATACTGCTAACAGCCAAAAATAACACAGGAGTTTTGCCACCAACTTTCTAGACGGAGTTGCAAGATTTTTTTTTTTATCTAGATGTTGATTGTTGTCAAAATTGCTATATTTGTCATAACTATACACGTAACAGAATATTCGTGTGCCTCCCACCCTCTCCCCCCACTGCCCCCCACCCCTCTACCCCCTATTGGAACCCTCCCCCTACAGCCCCCCCCTCCCCCTCCCCCTACCCCCCTCCACACGAGGCATGGGGACCAACTGTCCCTGGTGATGATGAGCAAACACACCCACCCCTCCGAACTGCTAGACCTTTACACTCACTCTGTGTAAACTACTTAGGAAAAGCGATTATGAACAACCCAAGATTTAGAATAAAGAGAAAAAAAAAAAAAAGAAGAAAAACCCCACCTCCAATGAAAGAACCCCAACATGAGAAGTCCGTGAAATCATTGAAGTTCAAGAAGAGAGGTCAGTTATCATCTGATCACCAAACAAGATATTCAGGCCAAGGAATTTAATGACATATTCAGTGACAATAGAAATTCCTTGGCCTGAATTTCTGATTGAAAGTACTGCGTGCGCCCTTGAAAGACCACCTTCAGCTTTGCAGGATTAATAAGATATGCCTGCGCCCCTTTTGTCTGGAATTCTGAAATTAATTGCCGCAGAAGCCAGCGCTTTTCAACTGTCTTTTGACAGAAGTCAGGACGGACAAAGAACTCGCAACCCTTCCCTGACCTTTTCCGGTCCGGTCTGGCAAGATCATATAAAGATTCCCTGGCCAAGAAATTGTTCAGAGAGATCAGAATAGCACGTGGGCGGTTATCAGATTGACCTCCTGCTCTCCGCTGATTAAAAGGGAAACGATGAACCCTTTGAATTTGAGTCTTCCAGTCCCATTGCTGCACATCAGGGAAGGCCTCCACAAAGAGATCGATCACAAATTGACGGATGTCCGACCCTTCCTTTCCCTCAGGAATGCCCAAAATTCGCAGGTTGTTTCGTCTAGCGCGATTTTCCAGGTCGGTCAGTTTCAGCAGAGTATCATCTCTTAAAGATTGCATAGATTCAGTCTTCTTCTTCTGCATGTTTAGCTCGTCTTCCAATTGGGAAATCCTGGTCTCCGCCTCTCCGATTCTAGTTGCGAAGTCTGCGCAAGTCTTAGCAATTCTACGAATGGAATTTTGCAATTTTCTACATGCACCTTGTGTGCGAGAGCTCTCAGCCCTTGTTTCCTACCGATGTGCCATAATCACTTGATATATCGTAGAGAGTGTGATTTCTTCACTGCCGTTAAACAAGCTACCGGAATCTGCAGATACCTCTCCCTTCCCATCGTTTGCTTTCACTCCCAAGTTTGGCGAATAAGAATAATCCCAAATCATACTGTCCGTGGCTGGCTCGGCTAGTGTAGGGAGGACGGGAAGTTTCTTAACAGTTCCAGGATTAGGAAGAGACCTATCACTCTCTTCTTCCCAATGTAGACTGCTCGTGTCACTCCCTTCCCCTGCCCAGTCTTTATCCTGGCCATCATCCCCAGAAGAGCTCGAATGATCTGATAGAGAGAAAAAATTATCGGTAGCATCCTCCTCTCTGCAGGTGAGTTTGTTGCCTACTTTCTGGATAGCCAAATTACTGTGTATAGCTGTTTCCACGCTCCCAATTTCAAGGGCATCACGTATATGGACTCCATTTCCCAGAATGCATTGGGATTGCTGTGCTATGGTTAAGCAGTCTGTTACTGCTGAGGGAAGAGACCTCTCAATGACCCCTGTCTGATTAGAGTTAGCAGCAGCCACATCAGCAATTACAGAACTCACAGGGGGCAGCATCGGGGAGACCTGCTGTCTCCGGCTCTGGCCCCCCCGAATCAAGTTGCCTCCGGCTGCTGCACTCGCACCAACAGCTCTGACATCCTGAGTCACAGCCACCTGCGCCACCGGTTCCCCCTGCGCCGTGAGATTGACGATGTTGGTTTTCCCAGAGGGAGATGACTCGGCACCACCAGCGGGACTGCCCGCCACTTTGCTCCTAAGGGACTGAGCCTTGAACAGCGCAGGTACAGTTTGCCTGCCGCGTGTGGCGGCTCCATTCTTGGCAGATTTCTGCTGCTCGCCTGAACCAGACATCTCCGCTCCGGATCGGCAGTTGACAGCCGCAGAGCCTACCTCATCGGCAGAGCCGGCAGGGACTGATTTCCCGGCGTTGTCCAGACCGGTAGGCATACCGCGCCCCCTGGTTCCCTTGCTGCCTGTCTTCGGTGGCATCGCTGCAACTTTTTCAGTGAGTCCCGGCGAGATAGACAAGGCAGCCGGACAGAAAAGAACTCGGGACGCCAGTCGGCAGGGAAGCGGAGCCCCCCACAGGTAAAACCACGATCTCCAGAGCATCTGCACTAACCAGGTAAGAAGTTTTTGAGGGCTACAGATAGTGAATGAAGTCGGGCACTGTCTATTCCAATGTCTGTTTCATAAGTCTGGTTGCCGGTTCAATTGCGGTGTTCAGAATCTCTTTCAGAGCAGGTCTTAGCAGGAGAGGGTAAATGGTCTGCTCACTCGGCCGACTGATCGGCCACCATCTTGCCGAGCTCCTGTTTCAGGATTTTTATCAGGGGTTGTATTCCACCGAGAAGGATGATTCAGTAAAGTCAGGCGAGGACTTTCTTCGCGATTATGTAACCTCTCAGATTACGTTGGAACAGAGGGATATGCTCTCTGCCCCGATTTCACCAGAGGAAATCGAATCTGCCATAACTTCACTAGCGACAGGTAAGGCTGCAGGTCCTGACGCATTACCCCTGGAATTTTTTCGCACATTTAGACAAACCCTTTACGCCAAGCTCGAATCTTTATTTTTAAGAGCTCAGAAGGGCCAGACTCCAGAATCAATGCATAAAACAACTATTGTAGTTTTTTAAAAAAAGGACAAGCCAGCACCTAGCCCATCATCTTACCGTCCTATTTCCTTAATATGCGCGGACAGCAAGATATATTCTAAAATATTAGCATTGAGGCTTGGCAAGGTTATTGCTCCCCTAGTGTCTATCCGTCAGCACGGCTTCATCCCTGGTCGTGATACTTCGGACCATGTCAGGCGGGCAATAGCCTTGTTTGACTGGGCCCAGGCCACAGGGTCGCCCCTGGGGATGATCCTGTTGGATGCAGAAAAAGCATTTGACAGGGTCTCCTGGGGGTTCCTCTGGCTGATGCTGAAGACCAAAGGGTTCCCTCAGGAATTCATCACAGCTATACAGGCCCTGTACATATCACCTGAGGCCCGTGTTCGGATCTCTGGACAAGAATCCAACTTACTCGTTATTAGTAGAGGAACTCGTCAAGGGTGTCCCTGCTCGCCGTTATTATTTTCAATTTACATCGATCCTTTACTCTATAAGTTGGATGCCAATCCACGGATTGAAGCAGCAACGGTAAACGGGGTCTCGTATAAAACGCTAGCGTATGCTGACGACGTTGCCATTTTTACAACTAATATTAGGTCCGCTTTGCCGGCAGTGTATGACCTTGCGAAACAATTCGGTTTTGTCTCCGGCTATAAATTAAACATCGATAAAACCCAGGTCTTACACTCGGACACTTTAAGACCTCATGAGATCCCGACCGTATCAGCAGCAACATATTTGGGTATAAGGATTACAGCTGCGGTCGAGCAGATACCTGAGATCAACATACAGCCGATTATAAAAAACACTGAGCAGACACTAGCAGGATTAGATCATTTTCATTTCTCATTGCACGGACGGTGCAACGTTATAAAAATGCTTATTTTTCCCAAATTTTTATATCTGTTCCGGACAATACCCTTAGAATTTCCAGCATCTTGTATTTCTAGAGCAGAAGGAGTTTGTACCAGATTTTTATGGGGTTATCATAAAGCTAGAAGGGCAGTGAAATGGTTAATCCTTCCGAGATTAAGGGGGCTGGGGATTACCTTCTTTTAGGTTGTATCACTGGGTAACACTATTACAGCAAATGGGGATACTGCTGGTTGGGAGTAAGACTCTAGTCCCTGAACCGGTCAGACCTACTATATACGAAGTTTTACTAGGGGAAGATGCCCAACATTGCCTAACCAGAGTTATTGAACCTAGTTATTATAAGAAAACAAAGTTTAAAATTATACAATCTGCATTCTCAATTTGGAAAAAAATGCGACACCAGCTCGGGATTTCGAATACAAATGCTTACACCCCTTTGTTTTCATATGGGCTGCTACCGCCAATATTTCAGGATCAGACAACCAGGAGTTGGGGGCTTTAGGAATCAATGTTTTGGGAGATTTTTTTCTTGATGGTCAAATTTTCTCGTTTTCTGAATTACAAGCAAAATACGGGCTCCCTACAAGACATTTTTTAAGTTCTTACAGATTAGAAGTTTTCTGGTCAAAACTATGGTACAGGGGATGGTCAATTTTGGCAAGATACCGTTGGTAGGCATTATAGCGTCTAGGTCCAGGATCGGGAAAATTTATCAAACGCTGCTATCTGCCCTCCCTGATGATCTAGTAACTCAGAATGACAGATGGGACAGGAAACTTGCACAGGAGGGCACGGACCTGGTGGCTTCCTTGGAATTTGCAAATCAGATTTTAATAACTGGCAGCCTGAGAGCTCAACATTACTTGTCTGTCTTTGACCTATACTATACCCCTGGGAAGATTGCTAAGTGGTCTGGGTCTCGTGGGAACTCATGTAGCAGGTGTGGGACACTGGCCGCTGATACGATTCACATGTTCTTTTTGTGCCCAAAGCTTGCTAAATATTTACAAGACATAGAATTTTTCTTGACCCAGATCCTTGGCAAGACGATTTCATTAACCGCCGGCCTAGTAATCCTGGGGATAGATCAGACCCAGAACACAGAGGGATTGACCAGATTAGAAACTGGGCTAGTTTTCATTGCAATGGCCATTTCAAGATCCAATATTACATCTCAACGGATCAGTCCTGATCCTCCCACGTTTATAAATTGGAGGGCTAGGTTGCTAGCCATATACAGCATGGAGATAGCAGTGTATAGGCTTAAAGGCCGTAGGAGACAAGATAGGGGCAAGAAGCTATGGGCTCCAGTAACCAATTGGATAGGTTGAATAATGCTGTTGTTTTTCTGTCCTTTCTCAATCACATTTGTATTATACTTTTTGCTAGTTTATTAACGGATTATGTTCAGCTAATATGAAATGTCGACCTTACTCATAGAGCTAAAAAAAAAATCCCCTTTTTTTTTCTATTTTATTCTTTCCTTCTTTTCCTTTCTGTCCTAAGAATTGCTTGTCAAGTAATGAGTCTGATGTATGAAGTGTCATAACAACTGTCATTGTAACTTTGTAAAAAAATAAAAATAAAAAAAAGGAGAAGGCAAAGGAGTCAGCACAGGACGAGAGAGCACTTCAGGAGAAGAATTATGTTTACCTGCCTCTGGCTAGCAACCATAACCTCCTGCTTTAGCACCCATAATCACTCTTGTCCCTTAAGCTCTCTCAGCAAGGAACCCGCTCCACCCAAAATAAATGCTGGTGAGACCATGTCTGACTTTTATTTCTGCTTCTGACCACCATTTTCAGGCAATTAAGTATAAACAGTGACAAACATCTCAGAGACTTAGCAATAACAAGAAAATACATATTTTGGATAATTATTAGCATCCCCTCTCCATCGTTTTCGATGCATGACTAAAGCAGAAAGGGTATCCTCCTCACATATTTGCTATCTCTTTAACTTTTTTCCTTGATACCATGAAGAAAGACATAAAATAAAAAATAAAACTTTAGTATGTCAATAGCTGCAAATGTCCTGAAAAGTCCTCTGGTTTCTTTTCGATGCTACAAAGCAGTATAAATATAAAAGAGGTCTTAGATTATGGCCATTTTAAAAATACTACCCTCGGAACAGAAATTAATTTTAAAAGTACAAGCATAAGTACATTTGATTTCCTTGAAGCTCTCGTGATCTACTCTAAAGGAACATGTACAATGGGCTAAGAGGGGAAAAATGCGCCAATCATGATTCAGGTGAAAATCCCACTTTGAGGTACAAACTTCCATTTATCTCCAAAATAGGATTATTATATGAATGTAAAATACACTGTTTGCTCCCATCATTGGTGGCTGGGGGAAGTCTTGCACAAATCATCGTAATAAATAGCGCAAATGCGCTATTTGTACATATGGGAATGTAGAACTATATGCACTATTTGCATGCTATTGCCCATTAGCATGAAATTGGGTGCAATTTCCAAATCTTCTAATTTGAGAACCCTTCGTAATTGCAAATTTGCAGTTAACTTCCAATTTCAGGCAAAGGGCGTTCACTTTGTTTATCAGAAAGACCCATAAGATCGTGTTGTGACTTTTAATTGGATCACAGATCCTTTTTATTGGATCCCGGGATCATAACTTACTTAGTACAGAGCCACCTTCGTGTCAAAATGTGATGTATCATAGTAAATGGTCATTTACCATATTTTGTCTTACAGTATACATTCAGACATGTACTGTCCTCATTTCCTGTTGTTATCATACCTGCATGTCTTATTTCCTGTTGCTATGCACAACATGCTGCTTCCATTTGGGGCTCGTTCGCGTTTTATATATACCCCAAATAAAATAAAAAATAATTGTATCCTGGCTCGTACAGCTGATAGAGTGAAACTGCAGGTATTTAGTGTGTGGGGTGCAGGTTGGTGGGACTGGGACCATATCTGCATCTGTCAAATCGTCATTGAATGATTGGGCTTTGGACTGGTCGGCAACTCTCCCAATGCTTTTAAGGTTACCGCTGTGAGGAATAATTTTGCTTACACTTCTTAAACTGTACTTTGTCTAGAGGTGAGAAACATTTTCAGTTTTTTTTTTGTTTTCGCATAATTACACAGCATTTCAGGAAAATTACGTGAAATTACAGGTAATTATGTAAAATGCAAATCTGTCAATTAGCGCTATATTTAAGCAGGAAATGCATCCTCTTGTCATATTTTGAAACGTGGACGCATTTCATAGTGAAATAATAGTGTGAAAAACACAAAATCAAGAGCTTGATGCATTCTGGCCATTCACATTATTTAAGCACGTTAACTGTAATTATTGCGTCTTTTATGGGAATTTTTGTGGCACAAGCATAACACGAAATTTTCAAAAACGCTGATGTAATATACATTTGACCTGGGCCTAATCTTGTCTCGGTAGGAGATCTGATCGCACAAAGTGTTCCTATTCATCAGCATAGTGATGCTATGCAGTTGTCAATGAAAGCATAAATCTTTGCCATTGCCTCTTGAAGTTTGTGGTATGGATCAATCAATTTTTAAAGAGTAACTCTGCTATATCCGAGTTCCTCATGAGTGCTAGGAAGATATTAGAGCTTCCAATAGATACTATGTTGTTAGGAAATACCTAGTGGGGAGTGCTTGATACATAGGGGCATATTCTCAAGGAGCTATCGTCGAGTTAAAGGCACTTTATCGCAGCCAAAGTTGCGATAAATTCATCGCACCATTCACAAGCTGGTGTTAACAGCCCATAACACCAGTTTACCCGCGATAGCAGCCGCAAAAAACATCGCCACAGATGACCCCGGCAACTGTCGCTAATGAGATGCAGAGTAGGCGTACCCGTGCAAAAAGCCTCGAAAACACCACTCCGCAACATTCTCAACGACCAGCCAGATCGGCGAAAAGACCACGAAACATGAGATAATGCGCGTTAGCAGCAGGAAATTAACACCTACTCTGACCTGGTGTAAAGTCGGACTGCAGCCTGCACCACAAAAGGGAGTCCAGCCCACAGCCACACCTGAAGACCAACAGATGCCATGGAGCCACTGAACATGCGGGCCGGACACCCAAGAGGGCCCCAACACCCACCCCCCCGGACACCCACCGCCCCCCCCGGACCAACACTGAGGCAGCGCAGACAAAGACAGCGACCCTCCAAAAATGCACCAACCTCACAGACCCAACACCAGAGAATGTCATTGCCCACTATATGCCCAAATGGACAACCCTCCTCCGCATCCTGACCACCATTGCCCACAGGCTGACCGTACCAACACAGCGGACAACCAACATCCCACCGCAGACAAAGTTGCTGGCCGTGCTGCACCTGTTGGCCTCTGGTACCCTCCAACCAACATCCGCCTGAGACGGAGGAGTCACACAGCCAGGCCAATCCAAGTCCTCCACAACGGTCATGGATGACACCATCAGCTTGGTACCCCACTATCTATACTTCACACAACCTGCGCAGGAACAGACGGAGACCAAGCAAGGCGTGTGTGCCACAGCTGGCTTCCCGCACGGGTCAGGGGGCAATTGACTGCACACATGTCCTACTAGTGGCCCCTGGCGACACTGCACACAATAAGCGCAACAGAAAGCGCACGTATCCCACCAATGTGCAGGCAATAGTGGACCACCGTGGAATCCCCGCCAACGCTGCCGCCAACCACCCAGGCAGTGTGCATGATACCTGCACCTCCCGACAGTCCATCATCAACCTGCGCCACCAGGATGGCACCCACGGAAATGCACTGCTCGTTGGCCAATACCAAATGCACACACCTCAACTCCACAATCATGCAACACACAACACAGGAAATGCACACGTCACAAGCTCACATACAACATGCACACCCACCAGACACGACAGCACAACTCACTGTGGGAACCTGGGCCAGCCATGTACATGAGCCATCAACGGCATGGCACCTCGGACACACAATAGCAGAATGTCGGAAGAGGTGGGGACCAGGCATGTGCGAAGGAGGCAAGGGACCGATGAATGAGAATGTACACAATGCCAAGTGTGGCGGGGATGTGCTGGCCAGACTGCAGTATGCAGACCACACACATATCCATGTCGACACACACCGCTGGTGTTTGGAGTGTAGTGGACAGTGGACGCAACCATGTCACACCAGCCAGTGGGGAAGATCGTGAAAATATAGCTTGTGACGTCCCCCCCGTAAGCGTGAGCGGAGTGGGCTGGCCCGGCGTACGCCAGGCCAGCGTAGGGGTGTGAATAAAAGGCACGTAACTCTATGCGTGGTCCTCTTCCCGAATGCCCAACGTGTCTGCCAGAGCGGCGCCTCTCACCCCGCCACGAGGCCAACACCGTGAGCGGTGTTGCCAGAGATCCTGTGCGCCTGCTGCACCCCGGGACGCTGGTCCCTGAACCAGTCCTGCCCGCCCCTGCGCACCCAGGCCTCAATACCCACCTTCCGACACCGGCATGTGTCGAAGAGGGCCCACCACGTGCCGGTGCAATCTCCAAGCCCGAGGCCTGCGACCTTGGCAGCCTCCTCAGACCATCACGGCCTCCGCAACACAGGCCCGCAGTACTCCATTCACGTTGACGTACTCCACCGGCATGCACAGCGGACAAGTAGGTCACATATTTGGAACTAAGTCTTGATTACACCATGGCAGAGCACATAAATCATGGCTGAGTGTATGTCACTATACACCCTTCGATGTGGTGCCAACAGGTCTTAGTGTTACATCTCAGCCGCAAGATTCTGTAGGCCCACGCGGACTACTGCTCTCGGCCTATGCTGCGCTCGAGTAGGTCACAGAATTGGAACTGGACATCGATTATTCAAAGGCAGAGTATGAATCATTGCACGCAAGGAGAGGCATAAGAGGATGACGCGTTGCATTTGGGAGGAAAAAAGGATCATCGTTATGGAGGTGATCGAACACTACCGACAACTGCCCTTTTGTCACTAACTCTGTGCATCGCGAGCCTACGACATGTGGCTGTGGCCCACTGCTGACGGCTGCCTCCGGCCTACACTGCGGTCCAGTAGGTCACAGAGTCTTGATTCGGCAATGCCGGAGTACATATCAGTGTACCGGCATCATCGCAGACTGCATCCCCTCTCAGCCCCGGTGCCACTAAGTCTATTCCCGGACATTCATGGACACTCTCTGGTCGTACATTGGTGGCGTCTGAGTCTATGGACTAGGGGGTAGTTTTCATCCTCATGCAGCTGATACCGAATTGGTGGTGGCAACGAGGCAGTCGCTTTCCACTCCTCCATTTGCTGCTTCCGGATAGCTTCTGCCCTCTGCATCATGCCCTGGAGGACACCTTCCACTGTCCCCCGCAACCCTCCGCCACATTCACCTTCGACATGGATGAGGACCCGCTCAGTCTGCGTGGCCCTACCTCAGTGGACCGCAAGTCACCGTCCCATGGCGGTGTGCCTGTGCCTGCCGCTGTGCATCCGGGGCCACCAACTTTGTGCAGCTCAAGTCAGGGACCCTGTCTGAAGGAATATTGGATGACCTCTGTGACAGTGGTCTTGGGGTCATCGACGCCATGTGCATGTGGCCCTGCGCTGTCCGCTGCCTCCGGCCTCAACTGCGGACCACCAGGGCTCACACATCAAATCCAGTCCTGACCGGCCCGGACGTCGCATCACCGCAGGAGGCACACGCCACCACGCCAGGGCCAACTCCAACCACCATCTGCCAGAGTCGAAACAGTGGTACTGGCAGACTAACGGAGTTGCTCAGACCTGTCGTGGATGCCATCATCTGCCTGATCCCCTGCTCAGCACTCCAGGTGCCACTGACTCAGTGCACCGCAACCCATGGACCGTTACTGATTGAGTTTTGTGCTGTGGAGAGGTTGCGCAGCAATGTCACCTCAGGCAGTGTGGGGGACCTGGGACGTTGATGGGGAAGTTGATGCAGGTCTAACACACCCCACTGCATCTGCATCAGGAATAACCCAAATGGACACAATCCTAGTCATTTTCATCACATGAGCGCGCTGAGCTCTAGTGCCCCAACCTCAGTGCACTGCAACTCACGGACACTTCTGTTTGTATGTTGGGTGACCTCTGTACTTGCTCCGGCTCCCTCCAGGTTGCTCAGCACTTGACTCTGTTATGCAGGTGTTTTCTGTTTCCATTGCACTGGTGTCCACTGTTCAAGTTGTTGCCAGCACCAAGCACTCCATGCGGGCTGGCTTATGCTCACCCCACACACATCCAGCACAGGTGTCACTGTACATGTGGCCCTGCCAACAAAGGGGCCGGGCGCACGTGCCCGTAGCAAGTTCAACATAATATCTGCGTGTGTCCCTGTGGTCTTGTTGTATGCATGTGGGCCCTGGGCCCTACGACATTACATTGTGCTGTGTACAGCGGACGCAGACATGTCACCGCAGGCAGCGGGTTAGAGCTTGGACATGTGGCTTTGTCGTCACCCACTCAATTCGTAAGGGGAGTGGACTGGGCCGTCGTACGCAGAGCCAACGTGGGTGTGTGACTGATATGTGTGTGCCCCTGGGCGTGGTTCTGTACTGGGAATGTGCATCTGCATGTATCTCTATGGCAGTGTGGGTCTCCTTTGTGGGGTGTAGATGGTCCCTGAAGGGTAATTGACACCCACGTATGTGATCTAGTTCGCCTTCCATGGGTTCGGACCACACCCGCACCTGTTCGGCCACCTCCTTTTGGCGTTCTGACACCTGGCATTGGGGTGCCATGTGTGGGTCGGTGAAGTGTTGTGAGCCAGCCGTGCTTGCGGGTGCTTCATGATGTGTGGTCTGTTGCAGGGGCTGGGTTCTCCTCTGAGTAGCTTGTCTGCCCTGGTCCTGGTGGTGGGTTGCGTGGGATGTCCATGGGCTGTTGTAGGGCGTCGGTGTCGAAGGTGTGTTGGTCGTCTCCTGCATCACTGATGGGTTGTCTGGTCTGCCCTGCTGGAAGTGTTGTTTGTCCCTCTGCAATGTGAAGGGGAGATGCATGTTGACATTGTGTTGACATTTATGTTGGCGCATTGTTCTTGTAGACATGCAGACTGTGTGACAATGTACATTGTGACTGTTTGGGTGGTGCTGGCAATTTGAGGGGGGACAGTGGACATTTGGACTACATGACTGATGTGAGGTTGTACCCGTACATATGCATCTCACAGTTCCCTGCTCTGTCAAATGTGATTGGCCTGTTTCTGCGCATGGGCGGACCCAGTTGTGACCCCTGTTCTGCAGTGTCGGTGTTGCACTTTGTGCCACATTGTCATGGGATGTGCTGTGATTGCCATGTGTGTGTGCTGCAGTGTGCCACGGGGATGGGGGACATGACCCTGGGTAATTGTGGGTGTGCAGTGTGCTACACATCGTTGTGCATGTGTGCCATTGTGCCCATCTCCCCCGTCCCCCCAGTCCCTGTTGGTTACTCACCCTGTTGTTGTTGTGTCAGGTCTTCTCGAGCTGTGTCCGTACTCCCACCTCCTTCCACCGTCTCCACACTGATGACTGGCCTCCATTTCCTCCAGCTCCTCCTGTTGCCGTTGCTGCCTTCCTGTTGGCAGCGGCTTTGGGCCTGGTTTAGGTTTTCACGTTATGGCAGCCCCTCTTGGCCTCCTCCATTGGCCTCCTCGACACTCCGGCTGCATTCAAGGTAGTCTGATTGTGGGTCAGTTGCTGATAGTGTTCTGTCACATCCGTGACGCTGGTCTTGTTTTCCTACAGACTGCACCCTGTCTTCCTCTCCCTCTTCTCCTTGGCCTTCCCCGACCCCGTTGGTCCTTGCTGGTGGTCTGTGGGGCTTGTGGGGTTCGCGTTCGCCTCTGCGCTCGGTCAGGGTGCATCCATGTTGCTACGCACTTTGGATTGTTTCTGGTGTGTTGTTTTTGTTGCTTTTATAGTGCATTTTTCCGCCAGACACGTGGGATTTGCAGGCCTGCCGCTGGCTTTCGCTGCTTTTGTATCGCGATTGGCCTCATCGCAGCTTTTTTTGCGTTCGTGTTTCGCATTTCTGCGGCATGGCATTGATTTTAACGCGGCCATTTGACGCATTATCTGGTGACTATCGCATGGTACCGCCGTGTTCTGAATACTTGGTTAACAAGGCGTAAATTTCCCACAATAGACTGTGATGTTGGAGGTTGCGTTAAGTAACTTTTGCGATGGTTATCACATGTTCTTGAGAATATGCCCCATAGATGCCTGACCATCCACGCCAAAAACCTTGCTGTAACAGATAGTACATGTATATGTACATCTTATCCATCCTCATGCTTTTCGATCTGTTTCCTAGTTTCTTTTACCATTCAGGCTTGATTGTGGGAACTCAGTCCTGGCATCAATACATTATTTGTGTCTGGCCTCTATGTGGACAATGTAGCATTGTGCAGCTGGGTTGGTGAGTGACCTTATTAAACCAGAGCTAAATAATTTGGAAAGGTTGCCACTGTATTGTCATGCACAATTCAAAAGGTGTCCTACCTCATGTATAAGTTCCTATGCCAGTCATGCCTCTTTGGTACGAATTCTCAAGGCATCGTGAAGGGACATGACTCTAAATAGCTGGAGCACAGAGACAACATTTAGACTGAAGAACGGTTGGATTTGCTACCACTATAAATATCACAGTGATCCTTATTCCCTAAGAATTTTTGACCTTCGGATGAGTATCCCCTCAAACTTGACCAATCTCAAATACAGAGAAGCAGAAGATGTCTTGTACCTTCCTCCACCCCTAAGACCTGGCACATAAACAATAGCCTGGCACATTGGGCATGTTTGTTTATGAACAATGCCATTGCAGCTCTTATGCCTGTCACTTACCGGCTTCTTGTGAGATTTTGAAGTTTTTTGATAAATTGAAAATTATTCTTAGATGGTGAGTGTACCTGTGAGTTTGTCACAGTCAAAGACTGTGGGCTTAGTTCTTGTGATGTCAATTGCATTGTTTCCTTTAAAGGAAGGCAATGCAGTCATGGTTGATGTCACTTCTGCTTCCCTTTCTATCATGTTGACATTAGGGTTCATTAGTTTTATTAGTTTGTAATAAATCTTCTGACTTCAAGTTACTGACTCAAACTTTTATTGTGTGGTCCTAATGGTCACACTGTGCCTTAAGATTAAATGTGTTGCGTTACCCTTTTCCTCTCAGGCTACTAAGAAGGTCTATTGACCAGAGTAAATTGGAAGAAACGGCCCAGAGCGTTCTCACTGCAAATCTCATTTACCTTCTCTTGATTCAGTGGCTTTCCTCCCTAATATCCATATTCTTTTGTTTGTCATGCTCAGAAGCATTTTGCTCTCACATTGTTCTGATTGTTTTCTTTGTGCTCTCGCAGTGCTGACATTACTTGCATTCAGGGAACTATATTTTTTATTTATTTTCAGCACTAGATGGAAGTGCACATGCTTTACTGCTCTGGCTCCCACAGATCTTTCTTGCTTGATCCAGTGTGCTGCATCTTTCTTGCTGAACCCCACAACTCCAAACATTGCTTTCTGTGCCCAACAGTCTTTTGTTTTATTATTTTATTACTTACAGCAAGCCTGTGGACACGTAAAACAGTATCTATAACTCAATTTTCTATGTTGTATCTGGTCACACATGAATACGATGACAACAAAGATGAATAATCATAAGTTGTATTTTTCTTTCTTTTAATCCAGAACAGTTGCCCAGCCAACACGTGTTTCATCTGGGGAGGTACCCCACGACTTCTTCAGGGCTGAAAAGATGTACAATAGAGAATCATATAACCAGAACATACCAACAATGGTCATTGGTTATATGAAAATCATACCAAACAAAACACAAGTGAGAGACCTGACACATTTGTGTCATTAAAATTTCTCCACTGCTTACTTTTAGTCTTTTCCAGCTATCCAACAATGCTACAGTACAAGCCACACCTGTTCTCCAATTTCAACAGGTGCCAAGGAGGCAATTTAGGAGATTACTTAATTTGTGCGGGTCGTTAGAGGTGCGGGGCATTGGACCTCATTTTTGGGAATTGGGACGTAATTTTCAGCATCAGACGTTGAGCAAAAACGAGAAAGAAAGGAGGAAGAGAAAGCTATGAAAGAAGTGAAAAAGAGAGAAAGTGGTGGTGAAAAAGACCCTGCAATACTGAGATAAATATTGATGAAGTGGAAGGTGAAGAAAGTGGCGTAAAGTGGAATCAAAAAGGAGGCAACCTTGGTATTTCTTTTCCCAAACATTTGGCAGTGCTGGCAATAGACTGCTAAGAAAAGCTTCAATCTCTTGCTCTTTTTGTTACAGGGATCACATATTTTTAAAAGAAATTAAAATTCATTCGTAAAAGTTTGTTCAGCTTTCACCAGTTCTAAGACATGTTTATCAGGTTTGTCAGGAAGGAAGTGTGGAGACTATTATTAGCACAGTCTAACACAATCAAGCTTGTTATTCATTAACAAGACACAGCATTTTGTTCACATCCTCTGTAAATATGCCTTAGTGCCCACATTTACAAGGTGGAGAATTCACTTTTTGAAGTGCAAAAGATTTACTATTGTATTTGCACCGGAAATGAAAAGTTCATTGCTCTGGTGTCTCACATCTGCTGCTAGGTTAAATGTTCTTACCTCTACTTAAAGTAAATAAAATAGTTTACAAACCGTGTTTGCTCTATTTATGCATTAGTACTTTTTTTGAAGTTTAAAAAAATAACATTTATTGAGAAAAAAGTGCATTGACAATAGAAAATAATGCTCTGTTACTTACCTGTAATCTTCATTACTCCGGGTCCCGTTGTCCTTGTCCCATTCATGACAAGTGCAGATAATCATCTCCAGACAGAAAAAAAGAACAGAGGAATGCTGGGACCCTAACCCCAGCCCCTCCTACTGGGAGTACATAAGCAGTACTTACCCAGCATTCAGCCTGAACTACCAAGCCCCCAACAGGAAGGCCGGCCAGGAGGGAGGGAGGGCGGGGAATAATGAATGGGACGAGGACAACGGGACCCAGAGTAATGAAGATTACCGGTAAGTAATAGAGCATTACCCCCAGGTCCCTCCTGTCCTCGTCCCATTCATGACAAGTGGAGAATACCAAAGCAGAAACCCGGTCTTCCAAAACCCCCTAGCACACCCAGGAAACCACACCAAAGGCAGCAACCCAAGGGAAGCAAAAGGGAGAACCACAGAAAACACCAGGCAGAGCACCCAGACAGGAAAGCGCCCCACCAAAGCAGGGACGCACCCACCAAAACAATGGGAGACGACCAAGACGAAGAGATGGACAGCCCACAGAGGTCAACCAGCAGACACCAGGAGCACCCCCCGAACGAACAAGGAAGGGGGAGAACACACCAAACAAAAAAATCAACCGAGGCTGCCAACAACAAAGGACAGCGAGGAGGCCACCCAAAGAAGACCCCAGCGGCCCAACTGGCCAGCAAGCCTGGAACCGGCCAGCAGGGACCCAACCAAGGACCGGAAACCGGAACCAAGGAAAACAGAAGGCGACAGCAACAGCTAGGAGGCAGTCAACCAGAAGAACGAGAAACAGAGCACCCAGGCCAACAAAAGGAAACCCCAAATCGCCAGGTGGAGGGAAGCAAGCCAAAAAAAGTGACCAGGCCAAAAAAAGGAAGCCGAAAAGGAGGCACTCCAAAGAGACACCAAAGGCAAAGCCCCAGAAGGGAAACAGGCGCCAAAGCAACCAACACCCCAGACCACAGCGGGCCAGAGAAGACGAAGCCCCAATAAAACACGTCCAAGGGCGCCTGTCGGACAAAAGGCAGAGAAGCCCAGCACCACCAGGCAGGCACACAGGACCAACCCAAAAAGGAATGAGGACAGGGCCAACCAACAGGGAAAAGGCACAAACCCAAAGAACCAACCAAGGGAGGACCAGCCAGACCACACCAGAAAAAAAGGAAGCACCGGCCAGGCACAAGCCCCCCCCCAACCAGAACGACCCGGCCCCAGAGAGCCAAGAGGACAAGCCCCCGAAACCCCACTGAAGAGCATTAGGCCCCAGGAGAGAACAGTGAGCACCAACCATCAGAGCCGACATACGCCAACCACCAACCACCCAGCCCGTGAGGTGTAGACAGGGCCCAGGGACAGGACAAGAGGGAAGCCAAGGCACCCACAAACCAAAACCGGGGAACCACAAACACAACCTGCGGAATGCCGCCCTACAAGGCCCCAAGAGCCAGAAGGGAGCAGGCCCAGCAGAGACCAGAACCCCAGGAGGGCCAAACACCGCTCACAGAGCAAGGCCCCAAACAGAACCAGGGCCCGACAGGAATAGCCTGAGCAGCAAGAGCCGACGAGACCAACCCCCAAGGCCAACAAGACCAGGGGAAACCAAAGAAGAATAGGGGAACAAGAGGGAGACCCCGCCCGAACAATACAGCCCCAGCAGAACACCCCAACCGCAAACCCGGGGTGACCGGAGCAGGAAGCCTCAGCCCCAGAGAAGGCACACACCGACCACCAGAGAAGAGGTGCAACGTGCCCCTCAATGGAACAGCCAGCCGACCAAATGGCCCAGAGAACCCAAGACCACAGCAAGGGAAACCCCAAGCGAGCCCCAACACCAGCAGCAGACAAGCCAAGAACAGAAATGGTCGAAAGAACAGGCCAGCCAGAGACACCCCCAAAGAGACCAGGCAGACTGCCGACCAACACCAGACAGGCCAGCAAAGACCGGGGGCCAACAACATGGACCCACAGATGCCCGGAAGGGGCGGGACAGGGCCAACCACCACAGCCCGGAAACCCCAACCCCCGAGGGGAGGGAAAAGCCAGAGAGGCACCAGAAGCCAGGGCGGAAGTCAAGCAGACTGCCCAGGCCCACAAACTCCATAGCCCAGCAAGCACCAAGGGAGGGCAGGAGCAGGGGAGAAACCTCCAGGGCAGAACCAAGGCAACAGAGCGCCAAGCAGACAGAAAGCCAGGGCCGAAGCCAAGCAACCCGCCCAAACAGAAGGACCCGGCGGCCCAACCCACACCCGGGGAAGGCCCCATCAGGGCACAGGCAAACGCTAGGGAGGGCTAGAGTAGCCAGAGGCACAAGCCCCCCACACTACCCCAAACAACAGCAGCAAGCCCTGGGAAACCAGCAGCCAGGCAGGCACCCAAGGGGCAAGATAAACACCCCGTGAGTGCACCCCCCGACAGAGGGAGGGGGACACAGAACGATAGACACCGCCAATGAGGGCGGGCACAAAAGGTGGGGCATGCAGGGAAGACAGGAGCGGCTGCCCAGGCAAAGACTGGCACAGCCGGAAAGGGGGGCCGAGGCCACAAGGGGCAGGACCACCCCACCCCCTCAAGAACCAGGACACGACTCCCGAGGGAACAGCCTCCCAAAGGCTGAGACCACAGCAGCCAGAGACCACAGCCGGGCCAGAAGCCCAAAACCAAAAAGAGCAGAGGAGAGCAGGGAGACAATGCGGCACGGCCGCAGACCCGGGAGACTCCCAATCAGGAAACAAGTGGGCCAGAACCCGCCGAACGCCAGAGGGCAGAGGAGAACAGCTGGCAGCAGAAGCCCAGAGCTCCCGGACCACCCAGGCCAGCACGAGCAGGACACCAACCAGGCCTGACCCACCAAAAAAGGGCCGAGACCAGAGTAGACCAGGGCCCAGCAAAGAAAACCCAGCCAGAGGCAGGGAGGGCGCCACGAAGAAAAACACCACCAAAGGCGCCACCGCATGAGGGACAAACCCCACAGCCCGTGGCAACTCCAGGCGGACACGCAAACAGGGAAGGACCAGACCCAACCCAGCACAACACCCAGAAATCAGGCAAGAACCGGGGGTGGAGAAGCCAGACAAAAGAGGGGCCAGAAACCAAAGAACAGACCAACAGACCAACAGCCCCATGGACCGGTGCACCAGAACCACAGCACCTGCCACCCGCTCAGGACCCGCCAGAGAGCAACAGCCCCAGGCAGCCAATGCGAACAAAAAAGTGACAGGCAAGAACAGGGCCCAACAGGGCGCAGGGGCACAACCCCACAGCACCAGCAACCCAGGCAGGCACCCAGCCAGGGACCAACCAGGCCAGAACAAGCGGAGGGCAGACGCACCCAAGGAGGAAGCACACACAAGAAGACGTGGCACAGGAGCGGCAAGGGAAGCGACCAGGCGAGGAGCCCAGACACACAAGAGGACCAGCCAAGAATCTAAAACGCCAGCCCCAAAGGCAAGACAGAAGACACAAACCGCCACAACACACAGCCCAAGCAGTCGACAGCCCAACCAGGACAGCCAAAACCACAATACGGCATGTACCCAGAGGGGGGCGGGCCCGCAGACTCCGAACAAGGCCCCCCCACTCCCATCACAAAAGGTATGAAAAACAGAGCACACGCACAATGAACTCCACAATGAAACAAGAGAGGCGGTATAGGCCAGGCGAAGCGTTCAGCAAACAGCACACTGAGCAAGCCAGCCAGAGTGGCACACACCCAGGTGGGGGGGCTGGGAGACAAGAACAAGCCCCCCCCACCAGGCAGCCCAAGGCGCACCACCAGGATCCACGCCAGGGCAGGGAAGGCAAGGGATCAGAAGTGCCTGATGCACCCAGACATCCATGAAGAGACATCCAGAGGAATAGGAAGGCAAACAAGCTGCAAACACAAGGAAAAACAGCACCACAGCCTGCTCCAGCGACCCGGACGCGGGAGAGGAGTAACAGCACAGACCAGCAGCCAGAGCACAACACAAAAGGAGTACACAGACATCGTTATGCAGCGCTCACCCGGAGGGGGCCGGGAGACCCGAACCAGGCCCCCCCCCAGCCAGCCCAAGGCGCACTCCCGGGATCCACGCCGGGGCAGGAGGAAGCAGCACCACAGGTGTGCTGCAACAACACAGCACGGAGCCCCAACGCCACCAGGCATGGCAGCAGTGACGACACCTGCAAGGACTCCGGTGTGAACCCGCCGCACACAGCAGGGCTCGACCCATATGCAGACCAGGAAAGCATCATACCTGCGACCCTGTAAGGACAGAAAGTGAAAGAAAACGACGAGGAGCGACAATACAGAAGAGGAGGCCTGTTTGAAGGCAGAAATGAGCTCTGGCTCAAAGGTGCAAAAACAGCCCTCTGACAGCATTCTTCAAGAGGGAACACTCTAGCTCGCCCACCCAGAAAGCATACATAGGCTGAGAACGGTCCGTGCACTGCAGGGAAGAAAACAGAGACCGCTACGTGGGACTCACCCGTGGGGGGGCGGGAGACAGGAACAAGGCCCCCCCCTCCTCCGCCAGCCAGCCCAAAGTGCCCGACAACATCCACGCCAGGGCAGGAGGAAGCAGGAAGGCAGGGGATCCAGCAAACACTCCGTGTTTTCCACCCGGCCCGGCCACAGGAAGACGCGCCCAACAACCAGGAAGGAACCAGGAGGCCGGCACACCAGCCGCAATGGGCCGCCTGGCCAGCATGCAAGAGCCGGCCGCGAACATCCAAGCCTCCCAGCAAGCCCGGCAGGCAGACCAGCAGAAACCCCGCCCGCACAGCCAGGAAGCCGAACGGGGAGTCAAAGAAGAAGCACCACTCCAGCCCAACAGGAGCAACACCAGCACATCATCCCAATTCTTTTGACAGACAGAAAGAAGAACAGGCAGAATGCTGGGTAAGTACTGCTTATGTACTCCCAGTGGGAGGGGCTGGGTTTAGGGTCCCAGCATCCCTCTGTTCTTTTTTTCTGTCGGGAGATGATTATCTACACTTGTCATGAATGGGACGAGGACAGGAGGGACCTGGGGGTAATACAAAAGATAGTCATTATGCATAGAAAAATAAATATTTAAATATCTAGAAGAAAAGAGAGGGAGAGAAAGAAAAAAGAGAAAAAATACTCATATACCATTGTGAAAAGGTTAATAACTACAGAACCTTAATGTAAACATCTATGAATAAACAGAGGCAACAACAATTGTTGGCACTAACAATAAGATAAAAGAAAGTTCATGGAGGTTTAGGGACTTCTTCAATCTGAGGATTAGGGAAATAGGATCTTCGAGCAGAGCAGTTCAAAAAATGTGTTATTGGTAACCATAAGAGATCTCTTTTAATAGCAAGAGTAATTGGGTGAACATATGCTCTGTCTAGTTTGTGATTATAACAGACTCCATACCACCATGCCTGAAAAGATGCTTTCGAAGCATCTTTCCATGAATTTGTAATTTGTTGAAAGGCAACCGCAAGAAGTAAATCAATGATACTAATAGTTTTGTACTGAGTGTCTCAATCCTCTTAAACGCTTCCTAAAAAATATTAACAAAATTGAACAGAATGTATGTGTGAAAAACAGTATTGATCTGTTGCCAAATTTGTAACCAAAATTGATAAAGATGAGGGCATTCAAATAGCATATGTTGAAGATCTGCTGGACCAACGGAGCACGACCAACATGTAAATGGGATAGCAGGGTCCATCCTATGCAGTGCATCAGGAGTGATTAAGAGCCTATTGTACATAAAAAATAAGGTTTGGGTAGTGTTAGCTGCTCTAGAAGATTTCCTTATTTTATTCCAAATCTTGTGCCAGATCGAAATTGAAAATGTAGTTTGTAAGTCAGTTTCTCAAAAACGCTCCACCTCTGTTTTATCACTCGCATGTGGGAGAGCGGTCAAATGTTTATATAATTGAGATGCAGAAGGGGGTGTATACAAAGGTTTATTCAGACTGGATATTGGAGGAGAAGAATTAGAAATATGAAGAAGATTATTATATGAGTATTGAATTACAGAAATTAAGGAAGTGGCAAGGAAAAGCGAGACTGAACTACCGAAAAAGGGATACAGACATCGCTCTGGAAAAGCTGGTAAATCTATTTGAGGCCTATAGCATACCAATCTTTCCGAAAAATGGTTTTATTATTCAATTTAAAAAGAATATTCTACCAAATTGATGATTGTAAAAAAAATTCTTTAGGAGTTCTATAAGAGATAAAAATAGGTTGAAATACTTTGCATATATTTTTTAAAATTGGAAGAGATAAGGATGAAGGCCTGGACATAAAAGACAAAACTTCCATAAGTGAGAAAGGATGAAAGAAATTTTTTCAAGATCAATCCATAAGGGAGAGTGTAAAGAATCTTCCTCTTGTAACAGAAGGGAAGTTTGTTTAAGGAAAAAAACGAAATGATATGTATGAAAATCCGGAAAGTTAACCCCCTGAATGTTTAGGTCTCTTAAGTTTTTGAAGAGACAGCCGAAGTTTTTTGTTATACCATAAGAATTTAGATAGGATGGAGTATATTCTTTTACAGTGAGAGTGGGGAATATTCACCGGCATATTTGAGAGATAAAATAATATTATAGGAGCTAGCATCATTTTTATAGTGTCCAAACAGCCCCACCAAGATACAAATAAAGGATTCCAGCAAGAGGATATTTAATTTAATGCAGTAAATAATGCTCTAAAATTTAAAGAGAAAGTATATTTAATGGAATCAGTGAACCACAATCCAAGTTATTTAATTTTATCTGAATTCCAGTGAAAAGAAGAAGAAGCAAAATCCACATGAAAACATAGTCCATTTAAGGGAAGAATTTCACATTTATCAGCATTTAACTTATATCCTGAAACAGATGCAACATTTTTCACCTCTAAAAGAAAAGCTGGTAAAGGTATTTGTGGATGAGAAATAAAAAGTAAAATATCATCAGCATAGACAGAAAGTTTGACCTGTTTATCACCATAAATAAAACCCATAATATCTATATTGGAACATATTTTTATTTAAAAAGGTTCTAAATGAAGAATAAATAATACAGGAGAAAAAGAACAACCTTGTCCAACACCTCTATAAAGAGGGAAAAATGGAGACATAAGACCATTAACTAATATAGAAGATTAAGGAGAAGAATACAACAAAGAGACATCACTAATGAATTTAGAACCAAAACCAAACCAGGAAAGTGTGGAAAAAATAAAAGGCCAACTGGCTCGATCAAAAGCTTTTTCTGCATCCAAAGATATTACTGCTAAAGGAGATTTATATGAGTTAGACTTACTAAGAACATTAAAAAATAATCTAGCGTTGTCAGAAAGATGGCGCCCTTTAATGAAACCACACTGTTCTTTCCCAATTAGATGAGGCAAGACAGCATCTAAGTGTACAGTAAGAATTTTTGCAAATATCTTTTAATCTAAATCAATTAAGGAAATCAGGGCGATAATTTTTACATAATGTATGATCCTTGTTGTCTTCGGAAGGAGACATAGTAAAGCTTCTTGGAATGAACCGCTAGATGTCTGATTAGATAATAAATGAAAAGGTGGTGTAATTTTGGTATAAGAAGTTTGGAAAAATGGGAATAAAACTCTATAGTGAAACCATCAGGTCCTGGGGCTTTACTTCGTTTAATAAGACAAATAACATCCAAAATATCTTGAACTTGACTATTGGTATCCAAGGAAGAAAAACCTATGTCAGGACTGGAAAGAGGAGAGATCGATGATAGATATTAAAATGATTCTTGATGAGTAGATTGAGATTCCGGGGTGAAGAGGGTCTGAAAGAATTGAGTGAATTCCGAAAGCATATCCTAATTTTTGTGAATAGTTCTATTAGTAGAAGTTAAAAGAGAATCAATTTTAGAATGTTCTTTTCTAATCTTAAAATAATTAGCAAGACGTTTTCCTGCTTTATTCTGACCACCATAATATTTGGCACTAGATTTTAGTAAATACGAATTAGCAACTTCTGTGGAAAGCTCATTGAACGCAAATTTAGCCTTGACTAATTCATCAAGATCAGTTTTAGATTTGGAATTATAAAAGAATGTTCTAATTGTTTAATACGAGAGATGAGCACCTTTGAGTTGAGGGAAGATACATTCCGTTTCCATGCCACAAAGGAAATAATGAAATCTCAAGAAGCAGTTTTAAAAGCATCCCAAATAGTTTGAGGAGAAATACAAGGAGTTCTCAAGAAAAAATGTACTAGTAAATTGTTCAAAGGTTTGTGTAAACGTTGGGTCTAAAAGAAGGGCATTAGTACTTTTTAATGGCTTGATCATGGCAATATGCACCAAAACTGCCACTAGAAAAGATTCCTGGGTGTTCCTTAGATGCAGTATAATGAGGTGGATTAATGTAGATGATAAGTAGTGCGACAGTGTCCCCCAACTGCAGTGCTCTGGTTTTCTGTCCCTATGATGCACTGTAGTGTGTGTGAGTCCCTCAGATTCACTGTAGATGAATGGGCTAGTATCCATAAGATGCAGTGCACAGGGAAGGGCTTGAATTCCCAGGAAACTGACTGATTTGCTGTCGTTAGTATACAGTGCCATGTGGCTAGTAAGTGCCCCTACAGAAATCAGTGCAGTGGGGCTGGTTAGTGCTCTTAGGAAGCAGTAATGTGTAATGGGTTATTGTCCCAAGAATCCTGCGCATTTTGTTATTGCTCACTGGTTTTAGAGTATTGGATTAGTGTCTTAAAATGTGGTGCATTATGGTGATTAGCATCCTTAGGATGCTGTGCAGGGAATTTCATTAATATTCTTAAAAGCTGTGCAGTTTGTTTAGTTAATCTTCATTAAATGTAAGGCGGTGTGATAGTTTCTGCAGTGTCTGAAGGCTATAAAGAAGTATGTTGAGGTATGGCATTTAGTCAGTGCAGATTTAGTCAGTGCAGTGTAGTGGTTGTGTCCTGAGAACGCTCTGGGTCTTCCAATTTATTGCTGGGCAATAGACCTTGATAGTAGCCTGAGAGACATAGGGGTTAGCAACAAATTTGAATCTTAAGATACAGTTTGATCATTAGGACCACACAATAAAAGTCTGAGTCAGTAACTTGAAATTAAAAGGTTTCTTACAAACTCAAAGCCAGACTAATATAAATCAATCTCAAGAACATGCTATAAAAGTACTGGCTCATCAAAGGAAGACCAAAGCAACATACAATGTTGGTCCTCAACAGCAAGGAGCATATAAGAAGTTTGGTGCAACAATACAAAACATAAGGAAAAGAATGTCATGACTAGACAAATGGTTTTGTTTCTTCTCTTCATACATGGGAAAGATTCACAATGTATACTAAACCCTACACTAAGCTAAGGATAGGGAAAACCCTATTGAATCAAGAAAGCGGGAAAGTTGTCAGCATCAGAACCTCTGTAGAAGTTCTATAGGTAAGGATTCATGTATAGCATGAATCCTCGCAATCAGAGATAACCAGAGATAACCAGAGATGTCTGCACCTCTCCACGTCTAAAGGGAATTTGACCAAACCCAAGATGGGTTCACTAATTAAAATGCACAAAGAACATTCGAGAATTGATATGATCACGCGGGGAAAGGTGGCCTTTCCCCGCGTGATCATATCAATTCTTACCCAGAAAGGAACAAAGGTCGGCGACTGCTCCTGAGTGGAAGGGAAGGCTCGAGATCCACCCGTAGGAAGGATAGAAGACCAGAATGCAGCTGTCACCTGAAGGCATCCTGGCACAAGGACATAAAAACTGAGGGGCAAGTGAAAAGAGGGGTGAAGAACTAAAGGCACTTTAGAAGGTATATTCATTTTCGAGCAACACTTTGGAGAGCCAGATAGGAGAGAGTGGTACCTCTAGTCCGACTGCAGCAGACCGAAAAGGATCCCACCGGACGGATACACATCTGCGCAGCAAGGAAGACGGAGTCATAAGAAACTCCTTTGGACCCCTGTGGTTGCGCCCCAGTGAGAATAGGAAATCTCTTTATCAGATCACATCCAGTCTACGCCCTGAAGAGAATCCTCCA
The DNA here is from genome assembly GCA_963921515.1 of Calotriton arnoldi. NCBI lineage: Eukaryota > Metazoa > Chordata > Amphibia > Caudata > Salamandridae > Calotriton > Calotriton arnoldi. The sequence continues at coordinate 166,707 of CAWUFW010011215.1, read as the reverse complement.
AACCACTCTGGGACTCGAAACGCATCAGCACTATACACCATGGGGATTTTGCATTTAATTAATTTTGCCTTTTGTAGGAAAGTTATAGAAATTTTCACCTACTAGGCTCAATATATTATTCCCCCGTGTGCAGCAGCACCATAATTTGTTTACATAATTTGGTTGCAAAAAATTGCTCAGTTGCTGCTGGTGTTTTGTAAACCAAGACTGGTTTTTGAATGTATGCAATTATTGTTGCTCTGTGTACCACAATGTTTGTTCTGTTTCACTTTTAATTTGTGTTCGACATGTATTGTTTGAATGTGTAACAATTTTCAAGTATCACCCTTGGTCTGATTTATGTAATAATGTGACTATATCGCAAAAAAATTAAATTGATACAGCAAATAAATGCTCAAGACCATACAATTCATTTAATTGCCTTCAGCCTGTTAAATAACATTAACCGCAACTAAAACGTGACGGCTAGTACACTTTTTTCCTGTACTCTTATATGTGGCACAATAAACCAATACATGTATTATTAACCCAAAAGAACAAATGGTCACAATTTAGAAAGAAAGCATTGAAAATATATGACTCATTCTCACTAATCCCTGGAGAATGCAGTGTATGAAATGCATTTTAGCGCACCACCTTACAATGTAAACCTATAGAAGATCAATATCAGCAATCCAGATGTCTCTGAAAAAGGAAAAACTTTAATATACACACACATATATGTAAAAAAAGACACAAAAAATGCACCTTCTATACCCTTAGTGGACCATATCTCATTAATATCTCATTAATAATATTGCATCACATGAGTACATGAGGCCAAATGTAAGTATATATATGGCCTAGCCAAAGGCAAAATGATGGAGCCAAAATTAAGCTACTCCAGGCCATAGAATTGAGTGAGTAGGTTAGCGTCTTGAGGATGTAATGCTCAGATCTGGGCCAGTGCATCTAGCAATCATTGTTTTCAGCCAGTTGTGATCCTAGTTTGCAGTGAGGTGGGTTGCTGTCTGTAGGATGCAGGAGAGGTGTTTAGTTAGAATTTCTAAAGTGCATTGAGTGTAATTGTTAGTGTCCCTAGGGCACATTACGATTCACTCTAGGGTTATTGTCCCTAAGGTAAACTGTATTTGTGTATGCGACTTTTATAGCGTGAACTTGGCTCAAAAGAATGAGAAAACTGTCCAAGAGCAGGAGTTTACAAAAGAGAAGAGTGTGATTAGAAGGAGATTAGAGGAGAGCATGGAGAGGCTGGAAATGTATTGTGGTGGGTCAAAAAGGTTAATTGTAGTGATGACTTTGGGCAAGAAAGGGAAGGTGTTGGAAGAAATGACTATCTTAGCTGAAATGCAAGTGAATAGGAGGGGGATTCACTTCAGGCGAAATCTGTGACCTGGAAGACACAATGTGAATTTGAGTCGAGATGGGGCCTCCGGACCTGGACTAGGATGGTGTTTCAGAACCATATTGTGCAGCAGGAGAAGTTATGACGTCTCAACTTTGCCCTCCTGCCTCCAGTATGTACCACCATATTGCAGTGAGTTTTGCAGGTTGCATTTTTTGTAGGCTAATGTATTATGGATACAGTGCAGTATAGTGGGCTAGAATATCTAAGATTCTGTGAATTGTGGTAAACTAGAGTCCGTGGTAGTGGTGCACTGTAGTAGATTATAGTCCTCAGGACAGAGACCAGCGTGGTTGTTTGCTGTCCCTAAATTGTGCTGCAGTGTGGTGGATTATTATCTTCTATCAAAAGGGAGGCAGTGTGTAACAAGAGAGGAGGGAGGTCTTAGAAATAAGGACTTAAATAGGTCTAATACCATACAGGAACCATCAAATGGTTGCATTTTAGAAATTTCAGCCAATATAGTTCAAGATGATTTAAGTGACCTGGTAGAGGTTATACAACCGCCCCAAAACGTAGTAAAAACCCCGATAGTTCAGATGCTCAAACATCTTTGAATACCGGGGTCTTAAGCTTGGGAAAGAAGAAGAAAATGCCTGTCCAGATGAAGAAGAAGTCTACCCTGGGAAGAAACTCTTTGCAAAATCAATCAATTCGGAAAAGTACCCTGGGCTCAGGGAAATCTATCACCCACGCCCAGATGGAGGGCCAAACATGGACATTAGAAAAGATAACGAAAAGTATTGATGCCTTACATGGCTATATGGTGGGCGCATTGGACACACTGATACAGAGAATAGCTAATTTGGAGGAGCGCATAACAAGGAAAAATTGTAAAATTAATGAGTCTTTATCAACTTGTGACCAATTGAGGACCGGCAGTACTGGTAGTGATACTGATACAGTCAGCCTAAACCCAGATATTAAGGTGACATGCCCTGAACCATTAAATTATGACCAGGGGGTAGACGCAGAAGACCTACATGACCTTAATGGTAAAAAAAGGGCGGCGGGCGAGAAGCATGAACATAAAAAAAGTATAGAGACAGCCTCTAAGAAATATAGGCAACCAAGGGAACTTTTATCACATACCCGACTGGACTTGCCACCGGCAGCTACACCGTATGTGATTGTCCTGGCAAACGCCCCAGTATTGAAGGCATGTGATTCGGAAACTTGGATAGAACTCCGTAATAAGTCCCTTCATTGGCTGGGTAGGCACAGTGGTTTCACTGACGTGTTATATACACATTTGAAAATGGTTAGGCGGGTGCCATGGGTTGGAAAAGAGAATAAAGAATTATTAGGAGACTGTATAGTTTTGACGTTCAGTGATCCTAGGTTAGTTCATGCCATTTTAAATAGGATAGGGAATGTTTCCTTTACCCATGATGCTATCAATGTATTGCCATTAGGAGCCTTCTACCCCCCAAAATGGTATCTACATAGGTCCAAAAGGAAACAATCAGATATAGATAAAATACCTAGAAGGGAGCAATTTGGGAGACCTATGGCAGGTATAAATGTCCCAACTTATAATCGTTTTGAACCTTTAGGAGGAATGGAAGATCTAGATTGACCATCCATATGCCCAGAGAGGGAGGTAGTACAAGGGGAAGCTGAAGTACCTGCTACAGACATTCAGGGAAAAAAGGATAATGTGAGATCGTATAGAGATAGCGACATGGAGTCTGTAGATAGACACACACCTTTAAAAAGAGATCTGGTTGGTAATGGTAAAGCTGAATTTTCCACACAGTGCACACAAGGGGTGAATGTATTAACAGCTCCTAACTCAAATACTAGTAGAACATGCACACTATTATCTTGGAATATTGCAGGACTATCCGCGAAAATAAGAGATCCCCAGTGGATAAGCTATATAGATGGTTATTCTATAATTTGCCTCCAAGAGACTTGGGCATTAAATGATATGCATATAATTGGCTTCCAAACATTTAACACCCCGGCGACTGCTAGTAAACATGGCCGCAATAAAGGTGGACTATGCACATATGTCTCTAACATGATAGGACCTACAAATGTGAAAATTGTAGATGCCAGTGACTACTATCAAGTTTTTAGAATGTATATTGGTGGGCAAAAGGATGTAGTTATAATAAATTTTTATAATAACATCCCAAAACCTCTGGAAATGAATGTCCTCAAAAATCTATGTAAATCACTGACTACACTTGAGTCCAATAAAATAGGAGATATGCTTATTGCTTGGGTGGGCGATTTTAACTGCCCTTTGTGTCCCAATAGTGGTCAAGGTATTTGTGGCCTGGGGAATGAAATTGATGAGACACCCACACATTTTTTACATTCAACGTTGGGCGATTGGTTAAATAACATAGTTTTTCAGTTTGATTTAGGCTATGCAAATGAATTATGCTCATTCCCTACGCCGTTTACTCCGACATTTAATGGGAGGGGATGTAATACAATTATTGATTTTGTATTAATCTCCAAGAGATACTCATGTAATGTGCTTACCTGTAAGTCTCTCGATATTCTAATGAGCGACCATTACCCAATCTCCCTAGTTCTTGCTATAGGAGGGCTAACGGGAAGATTTGAAAATAATCTTTATCACAATTCTGATTTTTATCTTGCTAGCACAAACGGCTATACTCTTAACTGGGCTAAGGTGGAACCTGAGGTTTTTCTGAAACGCTTGATTAATAACACTACAGAGGAAATAGAGATATGCCTCTCACAGGAGAGTGAGGAGAAAGAAATATTTAATGCTTTCCTTAAAATATCTGTTGAGGCTAAGAAACTACTAACTGGGGAAAAATGACAGGGACAGCAGTCCTCCCATGGATGGTTTGATAAAAACTGTACGAAGGCCCATACTTATTTAAAAAATATCCTGCATAAGGAACCTAGTTGTAAGGAAAAAATAAGGCAGGCAAGAACCTCGGATCGATTAGCGCTTAATAAGCGAAGGACACAATTAAAAAGGAAGCCTGGGATGCCCTACATGAGGCTTGTAGAAAGAAAGATAACATTGGTTTCTGGAGAGCAGTAAATGCCCCTTTTTTAATACCAGGGAGGCTGATTTTGTAGATGTAGCCATTAGCGGAGAAATGTGGGTTGACTTTTTTTCTGGCCTGTATACTGATGAAAGTACAAAGGATAATAGGGCACTGATAGCAGGGCCCGGAATAGAACAGATAAATGAAAATGGTTCTTTTCCTATACAAATTGACATCACCGTTAAGGAGGTAATTAGAGCCATAAATGAGAGCGCAGCAAAGAAAGCACCAGGACCGGACGGTATTCCAGTGGATGTTTATAAATCAAATATAGGTTTATGGGCTCCTCCTAACAAATGTATTAATCAGCTGTAATCATTATAGGCTGATTCCCACTTGGTTAGATGCCATCGTGGTGCCCATATTTAAAAAGGGCAATAGAAATGAACCAAGTTGTTACCGCCCGATTTCACTACTGGACGCTTTCATGAAAATAGCGGGTAGGGTTATTTTAAATAAACTTCAGACTTGGGCAGAGGATACAGGTGTTTTATCAATTTTCCAATATGGGTTTCGTCCAGGTTTAGGAACCATTGAACAGGGGCTAAATTTGTCTTTGATTATAGATAAATATACAAAGGCAAAGGAGGGCAAACTTTTCCTCAGTTTTGTGGACTTAAGTTCCGCATTTGATTGTGTTAAGCATGAGAAGTTATGGGAGATTCTAAACGATCTAAAGGTTGATCCCCCCTTGTTAGTATTCATAAAGGAGCTTTATAGGGGCGAGGGTGCAAGGGTACGATATGGGAAACAGGGGGAATGCTCAGATAAGTTTTCTATAAAAAGAGGGGTAAGACAAGGGTGTATTCTTGCCCCCCTACTTTTTTCTCTTTTCATAAATAGTTTAGGACAGCACATGATGGAACAAAAATATGATTATCCAGCTATTAGAGATACCCCTGTTCCCATCTTATTATACGCGGATGACGCTGTTATAATGTCACGTACGCAGCGGGGATTACAAAGATCAGTAATAAAGTTTGTTGCTTATATGACTGATAGGGGTCTGAAGGTAAACATTGCGAAAACCTTTACTATGAGCTGTGGGATGAATAAAAGAACGACTTGTGACATTTTTATTGATAACAAGAAAATTGAAATGACAGATAGTTTTAGTTATCTGGGGGTAGTTTTTGATAGAAAGGGATCATGGAAAGCGGCTGTGACTGCGAGGAAATTGACCTTTGCTAGAGCCATAGGTGCTGTCACTAACTTCTCGAAAAAACAAGGGGGAAGACCTGTTCCAGAGCTGCTGACCATTTATAGATCTAAATGCATATCCACAGGGACATATGGGGCTGGCATTTGGGGCATTGAATATTCAGATCAAATTCAACGTTGTGAAAATGTTTTCATGCGTTATCTGCTAGCAGTTCCTAGCTCCACTGCCACTTATAGTTGCCACAGGGAACTTGGCCTCCCATATATTTCTGACATTATAAAGATCACTCCCCTCCTTTTATGGCATAAAATCTGGGGGTCTGTAGAAACTGGTTTTAACAGAGATGTGATTATGGACTGTCTCAAATTGGACAGGGTGGCAAAAATGCCATGGATTAGTTATATAAAAAGTTTGGCATATGAGATTGGCCACCCAGAATATTTTGATAATCCGAGCTGTCTTGAAATTGTCCCAAGAAAAACCTTAAGGGCATATTGTCTAAATTACCTAGATGAAAAGCGTTGGGTCGTTGAGAGAGAAAAGAAATCAGTAATGGAGAATCATCTGATGACTACGTGTATAGGCCTCCAACCATACTTGATAATAGAACAGAGCAGCTTTTCTCGTACGCTCTTGGCACGTTTTCGATGTGGGACATTTTTTAGATTGATTACCTTCCTGTAATAAATGACTGGTCAAATTGCTCTACACACAAGATGATGGACGGAATGCTGCACATTGGCAAACATTCACCCCCAGTCACAGATCTGGGTTTAATCCATCGTTATTTTGCTTCACCACGCCACCCCAGTTCAGACATAGCCATATGCAAATCAGTCTTGACCCTGTGCCTCATGGGAACAGTCCAGACCGAACTGCCAAGCCATGTCTTCCCTGGACCGGAATCAAGCATCCTAGGACCGGTTTCAGGCTATCAGCCTTCATCAGCCAGGATAGCTTGACTCCAGTGGCGTAGTGAGCACGGGACCCACGTCTGGGCATACCCTTCCCACTTAGGGCAAAATGCAAAACACACAAGATGATGGACGGAATGCTGCACATTGGCAAACATTCACCCCCAGTCACAGATCTGGGTTTAATCCATCGTTATTTTGCTTCACCACGCCACCCCAGTTCAGACATAGCCATATGCAAATCAGTCTTGACCCTGTGCCTCATGGGAACAGTCCAGACCGAACTGCCAAGCCATGTCTTCCCTGGACCGGAATCAAGCATCCTAGGACCGGTTTCAGGCTATCAGCCTTCATCAGCCAGGATAGCTTGACTCCAGTGGCGTGAGTGAGCACGGGACCCACGTCTGGGCATACCCTTCCCACTTAGGGCGAAATGCAAAACACACAAGATGATGGACGGAATGCTGCACATTGGCAAACATTCACCCCCAGTCACAGATCTGGGTTTAATCCATCGTTATTTTGCTTCATCACGCCACCCCAGTTCAGACATAGCCATATGCAAATCAGTCTTGACCCTGTGCCTCATGGGAACAGTCCAGACCGAACTGCCAAGCCTTGTCTTCCCTGGACCGGAATCAAGCATCCTAGGACCGGTTTCAGGCTATCAGCCTTCATCAGCCAGGATAGCTTGACTCCAGTGGCGTAGTGAGCACGGGACCCACGTCTGGGCATACCCTTCCCACTTAGGGCGAAATGCAAAACACACAAGATGATGGACGGAATGCTGCACATTGGCAAACATTCACCCCAGTCACAGATCTGGGTTTAATCCATCGTTATTTTGCTTCACCACGCCACCCCAGTTCAGACATAGCCATATGCAAATCAGTCTTGACCCTGTGCCTCATGGGAACAGTCCAGACCGAACTGCCAAGCCATGTCTTCCCTGGACCGGAATCAAGCATCCTAGGACCGGTTTCAGGCTATCAGCCTTCATCAGCCAGGATAGCTTGACTCCAGTGGCGTAGTGAGCACGGGACCCACGTCTGGGCATACCCTTCCCACTTAGGGCGAAATGCAAAACACACAAGATGATGGACGGTTGGTATCGCTTTGGTCAAATTGCTCTCTCATATGTCCATGTGATGATTGTTCTTTACAATCAACTATGCATTGCACTTTATTCTGTAAATACTATGTTTTACCAAGGAAAAAGTTTTTATTGCCTATCCTCAGAAGCTGGGATTTTAGACAATGTAGAGCGGCTTTTTTAAGACTACAAATGCTGGAAAATGACCATATTATTATGGCTATTTCGTCCTTTTTAAAAACAGTCATCAGGTATCGGAATACGATTTGATTTTTAATGTATAACATGGGGTTTTTGCTCGTGCTTTTATGATTTTATTTTTAACAAATCGAATAAAGTAAATTTCAGATTTTTTAAAAAATTTGAATAGTATACCATTTAGTCACGTTCCCTGTAATGAAATTCTGCCTTTTAGATTCTACCCCCTGTCCATATGTTGGGCAGACTAAGCAAAGCACCGTTCACTTTATGCTTTTAAAAGTTATAACTGTAAGAAAAAGCATTGTCCGTGGAAAAAAATTAATATGTACTTAACAAGGACATGTTTTTATATTATTTGCTGCTAAAACTTTTTTAAACAATTGTTGTTATTAATGTATTTTAATGTTGCAGCTGCTTTTATGGTGTTTGTATATGCCGAATAAAGCTTATATTGAATTGAATGAATTGAATTGAGTCGAGATGGGGCCTCCGGACCTGGACTAGGATGGTGTTTCAGAACCATGTTGTGCAGCAGGAGAAGTTATGACGTCTCAACTTTGCCCTCCTGCCTCCAGTATGTACCACCATATTGCAGTGAGTTTTGCAGGTTGCATTTGTTGTACGCTAATGTATTATGGATACAGTGCAGTATAGTGGGCTAGAATATCTAAGATTCTGTGAATTGTGGTAAACTAGAGTCCGTGGTAGTGGTGCACTGTAGTAGATTATAGTCCTCAGGACAGAGACCAGCGTGGTTGTTTGCTGTCCCTAAATTGTGCTGCAGTGTGGTGGATTATTATCTTTAGGATACAGTGCAATTAGGTCGTGCATCTATGATGCAGTACATTGCTGAGGGATAGTGGCTCCAATTATGATAAGGATAGGGCATTAAGGGCCTGATTTCAATGTCAGGCAGAATTCCTTCCGCCCGACACCGACTCGGTCATGCGACCGACCGACACCCGGTCAGAGGTCCGACTGCTTCATTAGGATGCGACGAACACTGTTCGGTCCTACATTTCACTATGGGAGCATGCATTACGGGAAATGGGAGGTGCAGTTCATCCCTGCACCCTGTGGCAGGCGCCTCAAGGTGCCTGTCACAAGGTGTAGGGATCAACAGAGGGGCACCATATTTGCACCCTCGGCCTGCAACCAGAGACCATGCACCAAAGGGGGCCCTGCTGGGGGTCCCCAAACACTCTTTTGACATGGTTTCCATGTCGGACAGGCCGGCATGGAAACCATGTTGGAAACTGTGCATGTAATCTCAAGGGCGGAAAGGCCCGCCCTTGAGATTACTGGCCAGATTTCAACTGGCTGATGGGCTCTCCAAGCCCATCGAAAGCCAGCCGAAATGACCGGCCGGTTTACTTTCCGACCTCCTATATCCTAATTAGGCAGTCGGAAAGTAAACTGAGGAGCACATTACGATGCGGCTTGGTAGCCACATCGTAATCGGCTACTAAATGTCTAAAGCTACAACTGGATACTGATATTACAGAGAGGTACTCCTTGGATCAAATACCAGTTTGGAAATGTGTCTTAAGTCTTACGTACTGGTTAGAAAATTATAAAGGAGACTCCTGAAGGAGACTCCTGAATGCAAATCAACAGGCGGGAGATCTAGAGCAGGGTCCCTAAGCTATAAACCTCCCAACCTCCATAGAACGTAGATGGAAAGGCATCAGTGGGGAGCAATTATCTTGTACTAGTGAAGCAGCAGTGGCAGTGTATAATTTTACTTTGAAGATAGATTGGCACAAGAATATTGCAAACATTTTAATTGATGTCCATTCTATAAACTTAACCCAGCGTACCTGGGTAAGATGGGAAGCCAGGATAATATTTATGTGCTTCTGATAACTGCTATATTTTGGACTTTCAGGTATTTAATTAACATTTGCAAAGTGGTGACTGCAAAAAACTTATAAAAATGTTTGCATAAACCAGCATAGTGTTGACAATGGTTCTGATATTCAACACGTAAGAGTTTTTAGACATGAAGGATAAAACATTTTGTTGTTCGAAGCATGGTGTACATTAAGCCATGAAAACTGTGTTATCAAAATTAACTCCCCAGTTTTATCACTTTAGTAGCCACTTCAAGGGATTGACCAAGTAAATTTGGTATTGTATTGATATTAACTGCCTATTGAGCATTGAATAGGCACCAAATAGGATAACTTTAGTCTTGGACCTGTTGAGCTGAAGCCAGCTATGAGTTAGCCATAGTTAAACTAACTTCAGGCAAATAGGAAGCGTATAGTATATACAGAAAGTGTAGTGTTGTGAATTAGAATCTTTAGGGGAGAATGTGGTGGGTTGGGGTGTCCAAGATGCAATGTGGTGTAATTTGTTAGTGTCACTGTGGTGGATTGGTGTCCTTGAGATGCAGTGTAGTATGATTCATTAGTGACTGTAGCATTTTGTGTAGCGTTCTCAGTATGAGGTTCAGTGTGGTGGGTTTCTCTCCTTAGAATTCAGTGTGTAACATGTCATTGTCTCTCTGGCACATTGTAGTGCAATGAGAAAGGGCTAGATTTAGAGTTTGGCAGAGGGTGCACTGTGTCACAACTACACTGGAGTGCAGTGTTGGCTAAATGTAAGGTCCACCGGCCTGAGTTGCACGCGGGGGGGGACTTAAGTATATCAGCAATGGAGCCTACCTCAGCTCCGTTATGGACATACCCCCCCATATGTCACCCACCTGATTTAATGGATGGTCACATGGCCAGTTTTCACTCTCCCTTACCACTATGAAAACCTGGTGATAAAGAACAGTGAACATGTTTAAATGACCCACAAAGCATGGGAACAACTCCCATGATGTGAAGGCATTCGTTTTTGTTCCAGAAAATAAAATCTCAGCTTGTTTTTGGGACAGTGGACACTGCAAATCTAAAGAGGAAGGGGAATTGTTTTGTAACGAAAACAATAGGTTACAACAAGTATTTTGCAAAAAAGTATTGCCTGCTTATTCACATTAATAATCAACGGTTATCACCATAATATACAAATAAATGGCGACAAAAAAGTCTTAAAATATCATTCACTTTACAACTTAGGAGAGTATTGAATTGGAGTAAATGAGAGCTCCACAAATCTCTATCATACAAATGGCTACTATTCAATTCCATGATCAAACTGAGCTTTTTTCTTTAATAAATCCTCTCCACACTGGATTATCTTGCCTTCCACCTTAGACTTTCCTTGAAAGACCAGGTCGGGAGGCCGCTCCTTCTCCTTCCTCGCGGCCAAAGCATGGAACGCCCTTCCGCTCCACCTCAGACAGACAACATCGCTCCCCATCTTCGCAAGAAACCTCAAAACCTGGCTCTTCGACAGACCCCCTCCTTGATGGATGGAACCTGCACCCCCCCCCCCACCCCTAGCGCCTTGAGACCCTTACGGGTGAGTAGTCGCGCTTTAACAAACCCCTGATTGATTTGTTGAGGTCACACTGGTCTTCTTCCAGCACAGGGATATGGAATATAATTATACTTCCACACAGAAATTACTCTACCTGTCACAAGGGCAACAAGCAGCTTCTCCTCGTATCACCTCATTAACGTTCAGTGCTTTCCTACTTTGTAAAATGAATTTTATTTTAAAACCTTTTTGTTAAATTCATATGTTGCGTCAATTTCTTATAATGTGTATTATCTAGCATGCAACCTCGAAAAAGTTCAAACAAGTAGGACGAAACGTGCCAGCTGTGAATTTCAATTATCCTTTATTTGTATATAACAGTAGTAATTGCTGATTTTGGCGATGCCACCACTCAATTAAACTCTTTGTTTGCGTTACAAACCAATTACTTTTAACTAAACTCCTTACAGTTGCCATATGTGCTACGCCAATGTTGTACAATGTTTATTTGTACTCTCCACCTTCCTTTTCCTATGGGCGGATTCAACATAGACCACCCTAAAATAGCAGTGTGATTTTGGTTAATAACAATTGCAGAAATGGTTTTCTAGTTTTGAGTTGACTATTCATAAAGTGACGTCTGTAGGCTGCACATCAGGCACCATTACTATTATTCTTAAGTGGTTATCCCAAAACCAGGTAAGGTCAATAATGGCAAAGAAGGCAGCCCTGACAGTGCAGCATTCAATATAAATACTGAATCCATTACGTTTTCATGTTAATAATGACTACACATCAAAATCCCAGAACTTCTGTAGCTTGCTGATATTTACATACTCATTTACAAAGAGTCCCTATTTTTCAACATACATTGCCCTGACGACAGGATCCCTCCTGCCACACCTAACAAATTGCACATACATGGCCATGGCAGTTGAGCCACACAAGGGCACATTTTTAAGAAGAATGCTAAATATTTGTTTTTTGCCAGATTGTGGTGTTCATTGAATATTTCAGTTAGAGCATTTGTCCTAAAACATTTTATGGTCAAATCAATCAATCAATCAATCAGGGCATTGTAAGCGCGCTACTCACCCGTGAGGGTCTCAAGGCGCTGAGGGGGGGGGGTCCGCAGATCTGTTTACCCGAAGAGCCAGGTCTTGAGGGTCTTCCTGAAGGTGTTCAGGGAGGGGGCGCGTCTGATGTCTGCAGGTAGCTCATTCCAGGTCTTGGCTGCAATGTGAGAGAAGGATCTTCCGCCTGCTCTGGCTCTGTGGATGCACGGGGTTTCGGCCAGTGCGAGGTTGGAAGATCGGAGGTTTCTTTTGGGTACGTGGAAGTTGATTCTGTTGTTGAGGTATATGGGTCCGTTGTTGTGTAGGCATTTGTAGGCGTGAGTGAGGATTTTGAAAGTGACTCTTTTCTCCACGGGGAGCCAGTGGAGACTTCGTAGGTGTTGGCTGATGTGTTTGTGTTGGGGGATGCCGAGGACGAGTCTGGCGGTGGTGTTCTGTATTGTCTGGAGTTTGCGGAGTAGGGACTTGTTGATGCCGGCGTAGAGTGCGTTTCCATAGTCCAGTCTGCTGGTGATGAGTGCGTGGGTGACTGTCTTCCTTGACTCAGGGGGATCCACTTGAAGGTCTTGCGGAGGATGCGGAGGGTGTTGAAGCAGCTGGAGGTGACGGCGTTGACCTGTCGGTTCATGGTGAGTGATGAGTCGAGTACGATGCCGAGGTTCTTGGCGTGGTCTGAGAGGGTAGGTGGGCTTCTGAGGGCGGTCGGCCACCAGGTGCTGTCCCATGCAGAAGGGGTGGTACCGAGGACGAGGACTTCTGTCTTCTCGGTGTTGAGCTTCAGGCAGCTGTTGGTCATCCAGACTGCGACGTCTTGCATTCCTTTCTGGAAGTTGAGTTTGGCAGTGGTGGGGTCTTTGGTGAGGGAGAGGATGAGCTGGGTGTCGTCGGCGTAGGATACGATATTGAGGCCATGTTGTCGGACGATGGCTGCGAGGGGGGCAATGTAGATGTTGAAGAGGGTGGGGCTCAGTGATGAACCCTGTGGGACTCCGCAGGTGATTTTCGTGGGGTCGGAGAGGAAGGGTGGGAGTCTGATCCTTTGGCTTCTTCCGTTGAGGAATGATCGGATCCAGTCCAGGGCTGTTCCTTGTATGCCTGCGTCGTGTAGTCTGGCGACTAGTGTGCTGTGGGAGACGGTGTCGAAGGCCGCTGATAGGTCGAGTAGGATGAGGGCTGTGGAGTGGCCTTGGTCCAGGAGGGTGCAGATGTCATCTGTGGCGGCGAGTAGGGCGGTGTCTGTGCTGTGGTTGCTTCGGAATCCGGATTGGGATGGGTCGAGGACGGCGTTCTCTTCAAAGAATCGTGTCAGTTTCCTGTTGACTGTTTTCTCTGCAACTTTGGCTGCGAAGGGGAGGAGCGAGATGGGCCGATAGTTCTTGAGGTCGGTGGGGTCAGCTGTGGGCTTCTTGAGCAGGGGTCTGACTTCTGCGCGCTTCCAGTCGTCTGGGAAGGTGCCTGTTTTGAAGGTGGTGTAGATGGTGCGTTGTAGTTCGGGTGCGATGGCGGCCGCGGCTCTGCGGTAAGTGTGAGGGAGGCAGGGGTCGGTGGGGGCCCCCGAGTGGATGCTTTTCATGGTCGAGGCGGTTTCTTCGGCCGTGATCGGTGTCCAGTTGGAGATGGTGGGCTGGCTGGTGTTTCTGGGGGGCGAGGGCCGTCTGTGGCGCCTGGTGGGTGGTCGATGAAGTTGTTGTAGAGGTTTTTGATCTTGAGGTGGAAATAGGTTCCAAGCTTGTCGCAGAGGTCTTGGGATGGGGTGATGTCAGTGGCTTCGCTGCGTGAGTTGGTGAATTCTTGAATGACACTGAAAAGTTCCTTGGAGTTGGTGGAGTTGGCCAGGATTTTGTTGTGGATGAAGTTCCTCTTGGTGGCTCTGATCTGGTTGTGGTAGTCCATCATGGCGTCCTTGTAGGTGGTGTGGTTTTCGGTTGTCTTGGTGTTTCTCCAGTTCTTCTCCAGGCGTCTGCAGGTGCGTCTGGCTTCTTGGAGAGCCTTGTAGGTTCTAATAGTGGTCAGTAGATGTTGTTGTGCCACAATAAAAGTACCTCATACTTTGAAAAATCTACATCTGGACTCCTCCCACTTTACAATGACCTGTTTTTGTTAAGGGAAAAGCAAAATTGCTCAGTGCCTTTGACTTAGAACTTGCTTATGTATAGCAAGAAAAGAAGGATACTTGGGAATGTTATGAATGAAATTATGCTTGTCTAGCAAACTGTAGAAAGCATGGAATCTAGCTCAGCAGTAACACGAGATCATTCTTGTGGTTGTGGCACTCTGAGGGCATTCCCTGCCCACATTTAGTCTACCCTTTCTGAGGGCATGGGCACATCTCTTCTCTAACCCCACGAGACGTTCAGGTTTACCAGGGCACTCTTTTCACCTTTAGCTGGACTTCTCCCTCAGCCTAATTTAACATTTAAGCAAAGTTAGGTGAGTTGGAAGACTAACCCCTGCTCTTCTTAAACACCTGTTTGGGCATAGAGGGGTTCGTTTTTGGAACTCCTCTTATACAATGCATTTACTCCTGGCTGATAGAAATACAGACAAAAAATCCACTGCAATTTGTCCTACAGTGTCTTAAAACAGCATGGGCTCATACCATTATGAGTCAGTTTTGCAGACATTAAAGGCCTAAAGCTTCAATAAGCATTAGTGTGCAGGACTAGAAACAGCTGCTCACACAGACCAGCCAAATACCAACCATCTGTGGAGATGAGGTACCAGTATAAATGGAACTACATGCTTATCAAAGGAGGTTCGAGAAGATAAGCTCTTGCGATCTTGGAGAGTACATGCAGTGGTCTTGACGTTCATTAGAAGGAAGTTCCTTCTACTCTCACCTCCCAAGTTTGTAAACCAGTTGTATCTTTTGCATCCTCAATAAAGGATGGGTTTTGTGGGCAAATATTTTAAAATTAAAAATGTGGGTGAGTCACTCCCTTCTTCTACATTGTAGACCGCTGCAATGTCTTCATCTCCACAGTTGGCGATGCAATCAAAATGACTTCTGGGGTAATACCAGGATGGATTAGAACTCTCCTGCATTGTTTTTGCAGAACCTCAGTTATCTTCCTCACTGTGTTTTCTCAGCACCTCTAGATGTGCCTCTTTTATCTGCAGAGTAAAAGTGCTCACACTCTTGGTAGTGAGGGTTGGACAGCCTTTCTGATTGACTCCCTTGTTAAATTAACTGGGAATATAAGCGGGTTTCTGGAAAGAGGTAATACCCCAAGGAATGTAAAAACGTCTAAAATTGTTCCACAAGAGAGTCTCCTCTCAACTTCTAGCGTGGAGACTTCGGCTTCTGGCCCATCACTTATGCTGGATGTTTTCCTCTTGGTGCTATAAATTCTTCACTGTATCCTTGAAGCAACAGTGCTGACAAATTACAATATGAAAAAGCAGACTGGTTTACTAAAAGAAATAGCCCAGGAACTGAGTTTGATCTATGCCCACCTCACTTAGGCCAATACAGAGTCCGGAGAGAGGGGCTGTTGATGAAATAAATGAAAACATGTGGGGAGGGGGGGATTCCTCATCCGTTTATGTTTCAAGGTGGCCAATATTGATGAAAAGTGTGTGAAAATCGCTAAATAGAATGTTGCTAATATTATGACACCTATCAGCTATAGCTTTGCAATGCAAATTTAAAAGTAGGAAGGAGATAAAAAGAAGTTTACAAGTGCCTGGAGCGAAATAGTTCAATCAATCAATCAGGGAATTGTAAGCGCGCTACTCACCCGTGAGGGTCTTAAGGCGCTGGGGGGGGAGGGGGGTGAGCAGCTCCGTTCAGTCAAAGAGCCAGGTCTTGAGCGTCTTCCTGAAGATGTTCAGCGAGGGGGCGTGTCTGATGTCGATCGGGAGATCGTTCCAGGTCTTTGCTGCAATGTAGGAGAAAGCCCTTCTGCCGGTTCTGGCTCTGCGGATGCGCAGGGTTTCGGCAAGGGCTAGGTCAGCGGATCGGAGGTTTCTCTTGGGTACGTGGAAGGAGATTCTTTCGTTGAGGTATTGGGGTCCGGTGTTGTGGAGGCATTTGTAGGCATGGGTGAGTAGCTTGAAGGTTACTTTCTTCTCGATGGGAGCCAGTGGAGGTCTCACAGGTGTTGGGTGATGTGTTACTGTCGAGGGATGCCGAGGACGAGTCTGGCTGCGGTGTTCTGAATGGTCTGAAGTTTGCGGAGCAGCGACTTGTTGATTCCGGCATAGAGGGCGTTTCCATAGTCTAGTCTGCTGGTTATGAGTGCGTGGGTGATGGTTTTTCTTGATTCGGGGGGGATCCATTTGAAGGTCTTGCGAAGGATGCGGAGGGTGTTGAAGCAGGTGGAGGCGACGGCGTTGACTTGTCGGGTCATGGAGAGGGAGGAGTCGAGTACGATGCCGAGGTTCCGGGCATGGTCGGTGGGGGTGGGTGTGCTGCCGAGGGCGGTGGGCCACCAGGTAGCATCCCAGGCGGTGGGGGCGGGTCCGGGGATGAGGACCTCTGTCTTCTCCGAGTTGAGCTTCAGGCAGCTGTTGCTCATCCAGGTTGCGACGTCCTTCATTTCTTCCTGAAAGCTGAGCCTGGTGGTGACGGGGTCCTTGGTGAGGGAGAGGATGAGTTGGGTGTCGTCGGTGTCGGAGACTATGTTGAGTCCGTGCTGTCTAACGATGGCAGCGAGGGGGGCCATGTAGATGTTGAAGAGTGTAGGGCTGAGTGACGATCCCTGAGGCACTCTGCAGTTGATCTCTATGGGTTCAGAGAGGAAGGGTGGCAGTCTGATTCTTTGGGTCCTGCCGGTGAGGAAGGAGCAGAGCCATTCGAGGGCGGTTCCCCGTATGCCTGCGTCGGAGAATCTGGGGGTAAGTGTGTGGTGGGAGACGGTGTCGAAGGCAGCGGAGAGGTCCAGTAGGATCAAGGCCACGGTGTGGCCTTGGTTGAGGAGGGTGTGGATGTCGTCTGTGGCGGCAAGTAGGGCGGTCTCGGTGCTGTAGTTGCTTCGGAATCCGGATTGGGAGGGGTCGAGGATGGCGTTCTCTTCAATGAATTTCGTTAGTTGGGCGTTGACAGTCTTCTCGGTGACTTTGGCTGCAAAAGGCAGGAGGGAGATGGGTCGGTAGTTCTTGACGTCTGAGGGGTCTGCCGAGGGTTTCTTGAGCAGGGCTTGACTTCCGCGAGTTTCCAGTCGACGGATAAGGTGCCTGTTATGAAGGTGGTGTTGATGGTGCGTCGTAGTTCTGGGGCGATGGCGGCTTTGTGGAAGATGTGCGGAGGGGAGGGGTCCGTGGGTTCTCCTGAGTGGATGCCCTTCATGGTCGATTCGGTGTCTTTGGTGGTGGCTGGGGTCCAGGCGGAGATGGTGGCTCAGTTAGTGGTGTTGGAGGGGGGAGTGGTTTCGGAGTCCGGAGTTCGCTCGTTGAAGTTGTCGTAGAGGGCCTTGATTTTCAGGTGGAAATACGAGCTGATCTTGTTGCAGAGGTCCTGGGAAGGGGTGATGTCTGAGACCTCGCTGGGAGTTTGGTGAATTCTTGGATGATGCTGAAGAGTTCCTTCGAGTTGCCGGCGTTGGTGGAGATCTTGTTCTGGATGAAGGTTTGTTTGGTTGACCTGATGAGTTGTTGGTATTCAGTCATGGCGTTCTTGTAGTTGGTCCGGTTTTCCAGTGTTTTGCTGTTTCGCCAATTCTTCTTGAGACGTCTGCAAGTGCAAGTTGCTACCTGCAAAGGTACCAGAGGGTATGAAAGGAGAACAGTCTAAAGAGAAGGTAACAAAGGAATTCTGAGATTACAGCAAGATAGTTAGAGACTTCATTATGGGCAAAAGGGCCCTTAGAGTAGTAAGAAATGAGAAAGTGGCTACTGGGAGGACCCCTGTGAAAAGAATGTACCACGAAGAAACTTCAAAGGGGTCGATTAAATTCTAAAGGTTAGAACCAAAAGATATTTGTATCAACCTGAATGGCTGAAGGGACGGAAAACAACGACTAAACAAATGTAAGTCCATGAATAGGTCTAACCTGTTGAAGGCCTTACGGAATTGCCCCTCCCTAAGGGAAATCTCGTTAAGTGGCCTTTTTAACTGTTTTGCCTGTTTAAGTTCTATCCATATGGATGACTGTTCGTGTCTGGCCTGTGTGGATTAGGTACCAGGTACACCAGCCAATGTGTATGCATTCTCTTGGAACGTAGATGGGGTAAGTCGGTTGTTAAAGACAGTTGATCTCACTAAGGTGTGGGATGAAAATTAAATTGTTTCCAGGAAACCTGGTTGGCTGGTGAAAACCTGATGTTAAATGGTTATATACAATTCAGAAACGATGCAAGTAAAACTGGGTCAGCACAATTATTAGGTGGCCTGTTAACATTCATTTTGGCAAAGTGTGCCAAAGATGCCATGGTTATTAAGACTTATTGCGATTGGGTGCTGGAGTGCCCGGTAAATTTGTATAAAGGCTCCTTTGTTATTGATACCTTGCGTGTGATAAATATGTATCTCGCCCTCGGTTTGGATAGTTATGCTGCTAAGCAAATGCAGTTGCTCAGCAAAGATTTATCCAATTTGGGAGGTCAGTTCCAATCTTAGCCTATAGATATCCTGAGTGATTTTAATTTGCGGCTTACCACGACTTCGGTTGATCATAACCAAATGAAAATTCTCAAAGCATACAAGATCCCGCTGGCAAGAATACCAATTTGTCCTTTATAAAGAAAGGCACAGCCATTGTTAAAGTGTTTAGTAGAGGCCAGCTTTGTAAGTTTAAATGACCCCTTTAGGGGAGATAAACCGGCTGTTCCAACTTTTATATATACGGCAATCAAAAGTATTCAGTAGAATACATATTTATGCAGGCATGGTTCTTTGAACTGGGCAGTATTTTTTCTGTGATGAATATCACTGCGGGAGCGGCCATTGGGCATTAAGAGCGGTACTTTGCCTAGACCTCATCCAAAGGCAAACTGTGATCAAACTACCCAGGTACACATTGGTAGTATGAGAAATTATGAGGATGTTTGGATGTGATATAATCAGATTAAATTGGAGGTGGTAAACTGTTTGACACAGAGAGTTAAAAAGCGTAATGTAATGATTCCATGATGGGCGCCTTTAACTGTAAAAAGTCAGCCTTGGTATGATTCACAGTTTCAGGAAGTGAAAAAGAATATAGGAAATTAAGACAGAAAAAGGTACTTTTAAATTGACCTGAGGTGGGGGAAATCTTGCACAAGACAAAAAATGAATATGCAGTACTGTTAAAGGTAAAGAAAAACGAATATTATAGAACAAATTGGGATAAAATGCTTTGACTGCTATCCGTTAAACACATGAAAAAAATTCTGGAAACTAGTTCAGACAGGGTGTAAAAAAGAAAAAGGTGTGATTAGGTCTGTATGGTCTCAGAGAAAAATTGGATGTTTACCTAACCAATACAGATATAAGTCCAATGATAACCCATTTAGAGGAGCTAGGATTCACTCCAATGGTCTTTTAAAATGTTATTTGAAGGAAAATTCGATGAAAAAGAGAATATGGTATCCGTGCAGGCCCAGATAACCTACCCACTGTTATTTTAAAAACTAATTCGGACTGGTGGGCAAGCTTTTTTTCAAGAGTAATAATTGCAGCAATAGACACTGGCACCTCTCTGGATAGCTGGACAGGAGCGGTAATAAAGCCTGTTTAGAAGAATACTTAGCCTTCAGACCCCAAGAATTACCATCCGATAAGTTTGATAGATGTTGGGGCCTAACTATACTCTAAAGCTATTTTGCTGTATTTAAAGGATTGGCTAGAGAGAAATAACCTCATCTCCATCGAGCAGGTAGGCTTTAAAGAGGGCCAGAAAGCCTTAGAAACTCTAGGTAGCCTGTTCTGATTTTTGCTCAGCTTTTGATTTAGTCAACCGAAAGAATTCACGGACGAAATTAAGGAACATGTGAATTCCAAATTGTCTCCTAACTATTCTAAAAGAATTTCATAGAGAAAATTAGGTAATGGCGGAACTGAACACGAATGCGTCTCTATCAAGGAAAATCCCAATAGAGAGCGGTCTTAGACAATGGTGCGTGTTGGCACCAGCTCTATTTTCCTTATATCTTGTGAAACTTCCAACTACTCTGAGGGAGGCCGATGCCTTCTCCCTAAAAATGGGGGGAAGACATGCATTGTGTCTCCTATATGCAGATGATTTGGCAATTGTTGATTTGACACAAGTGGGTTTAGCAAGAAAACTTGAATTTTTCAGCAAGTGTTGTATGCCTAATGATCTAAGCATTAATATGGAAAAACACAATATTGTGATATTTGGGAGGAAGACAATCCCTTTACCTGAGTACAAAGTGATAAAATTGTGGAAGTTGCTCCCTCATAAAAGAACTTGGGCATGGCATTTAATCGAAATCTAACCTTGGATGCGCATCTGGAGGCTACAGAATCTCGGGCTCCCTCAACATTAGGGAACCTAATGAAGATTGGAACTGAGGGGCATATTACCAAGGATTTGTGATAATTATCGCAAAGCGCGCTTAGCGCTGTTTTTTTTATCGCCGGCTATCGCTGGATTTCATCGCGGAGATAACGCGTTATTATCAACGCTTATCTCCAAGGCGATAAAAAATCCAGCGATAGCGGCGAAACCCAGCAATAGCGCGAGAAAGCCAGCGATGAATTCACTGCGCTAATGAAAAGCTTGTTAGCGACAGCTTGCTAATAGGGCGATAAAAATATCGCCGCTTTATCAGCAAAAAGTGCCGCTAAAGTGGCGATACTGCCCTTGATAATATGCCCATCCCCAAACCAGGCGATTTTGTATAAACTGCTATAAATTTCTGATCCAAATATATCCACCTTGTGTGCTACAGAAATGTGCAATAGTGAGTTGCAATGGGCTAAAGAGTCAAGAGCCCAATTGTTGGGTATTGCAAAAATATTTAATACTGGAGATTTTAAGATGGAGGAAGAGCCCCGGTACCTCTCTAAAATAAATGTAACGAAAGCTGTGCGAGGGAGTCAAGGCTTGCTGATCTACGTTATTTGGCCTCAAAGCAATCCACTATTTACTTGAATTATGACAAATTCAGTTTACCCATACTAATTAGAATTACCGATTCCACTAATGCGCATGTTTTTATAAAAAGTTTGTACCGCTTTTAATCTTCTGTACATATGTGCTGCTACACTACGTAGGATAAGGATGGTCAGTGTTCATGTGGTTTATGTAGTGAAAATTTTAATGTTCTTATAGTGTTTCACTGTTTGTATTTTTATCAATAAGACGCTCGATTTTAAAATTAATTTTTGTGAAGTACGGCACATGGCATAGAAGTGAACCAATTAGCCTGCTGTACAATATGGAATTTTTTTGAAGTAGCATGTGCACTGGGCAGGTTCCTAAAGGAAGTATTTAGTTAATGGTATTGCATGTATTTTTTTTTACTGTTTTAATGCAATGTAGTCTTTTTTATTAAATAGTATTTATATGGTTTTTAAGACCATGGTCTAAATAAACAATATTCTCTCTCTCCCAGCAGGGTAACTGAACACCGTCAAAGCCTCGTGTTCCTTCAGGACAGGGTCCACTGTACTTCTTGATTTAAATAAAGAAGCAAACAACGATTGATAAACACCTGAGCATCAGTTTCACAAAGAGCAGTGAAAACAGCAATTTATGAGAAACATCAATTGCATTGATCAGGGTTTCACAACTCAAGCAATGGCTCCCGGATAACTAGAAGTTGCATATTTTGGAGAAAACACTTATCGAACCCCGTGACAAACAGGAAAAGGTGGATGACTGAGAGCAAGGGTGACTGTGCTTTCACAGGGGTGCATTGTTGTTGCCCCAGTCAACACACATTGAGCTTCTGTGGTCAGGGCCGGCTTTAGCACTAGTGGCGCCCGGTGTGACAATCCTTTTTGACGCTCCCACCCCCATGACCTCCTCCACGGATTCTCTCACTACCACCGGGCAAAAGTGCCCCTCATCTCTCCACCCATAAGTTATTGCTAAACACAGCGCTCCCCCTGAGGTCAGCGCCCCCCTCTACTGGTGCGCCCCCCGCACCGGTCGCACTGCCCTAAAGCCGGCCTTGTCTGTGGTGCAGTACTGAGGCCTACACAATTATTCCCAAACAGGTGGGCACAGAACATAATATTAAACACAAAGTACCTAAGAACCACCGGAAGGACTTAAGACATAATATTGAAGATAGATCACCTGAGAAAATACCAGAAGGACTTAAGGGTGTATTGAATAGAGCACACACTATCTATATGCATATACACAGTACCTCTCTTCTGCTGAATCCATTTTTTCATGTGGTGCTTCATGCGTGCAGAGTAGGGTTGCCACCTTTCGCAGAGAAAAATAATGGCAATTTGCTGCTGTTTTGAAATTTTAAGGGAACCAGCTGTTTACTTAAATAATGTATTTGTAAAATCCAATTTTCTTTTTGAACCTAGCAATTACGATCCTGTTCATTTTAAAAGTCATTTAGGGATACTTTAAACAGCTATAACATACCATTGTACTAATACCTTAATGTACTTTCTGCTTTACGTTTACATTTTAAAGTGAAACAATGTTGTATTTTGCTGATTATTCACATATTATGGCTGGCATTAACAAAAGAATAGAATCCATACTAGTACAATACTTCACTGCAGGTTCGAAGAATCCATACAATCTGATCCCTTCTTTACATCTCACAAAGAGACTCAGATATGGGATGATAAAAAAAATGTCTATCCCAACAGATCTCTCCACATCTCTCCAGTGGCAGCTCCTCCGCTATGGCGGAGGAACGTCGCCCCACTGCTTTCAAGCAGTGCGAGAAGCAAAAACATAAAATTATAATAGCTTTCAGTTATTATCATTTTATGTTTGTGATGCTTTGCGGGCGGGTGCTGCTTTGCGGGCGGGCAGGTGGGCGGCTGGGCGGGGCTGCTTTGCTTTCCGAGCAGGGCAGTGGAGGAGTGGTTTGCACACTCCTAAGTGCACAATGACTGTTTGGTCTGCCGCACTTTCCCCTTTCTCCATGCAGGCTGCATTACAGCCTGCATGGAGAACATGCCCACCCCTCCAGCCCCTGGCTGAGCGCCGTGTCATGGCGCTCAGACTAATCACATCGCTGCATTGCAGCGTTGTGATTGGCTTACGGGAGGGAGCCTGGCTGCCTGCTTACTGTTCCTGAAGTCGGAGGCAGGAGAGCAAGAGCAGAGATGCGGGACCAAGGTAAGTTATTTAAAAAAAATTGTTTCCTCACTCCAAACTGCAATCGCGAACCCCCCACCACCCCCGCACGACCACCCGCACCCCGCCTGTGAGCCATGCCGGTCGCAGCTGCATCTCTCTCCCTCCAATCATGCCTGCTCAGGACCACAACTATACACAGAATCTCAGATTGAGCAACCCAGTGCAGCAACCAGCTAAGCAGACTATACCATATGAAATACCAAAAGGGACCTGCAGAGCTATTCAAAGCTACCAGCATACTGAAAACCGTAAAAACTGCACGTCTGTCTCTTACACCTCATCATCCAACACTCTACAATGCACTGTGTCCCATATGATAACCGCACCTTGATGATTATCATGCATAACATGGAGACATCTCCTACATAGGATCAAAACAAAAGTAACATTCTTCTAGCCACACACCCTACATGGTGTAATGTGCTACTCATGTAGGCTAGCACTTCAGCAGCCAAAATAGATGTAGTAAGCACTATATGAAACAAGCATTTGCAATGCAATAGGTCTCGCATTTTTGAAACTTTGACCTATTGGTATTGTAAATGACAATGCCTTTTATTATTGCAGGTTTTTTTAAACACAAAAATAAAAGGCATTGTTATTTACAATGCCAATAGCTCAAAATCTCGCAATTGAGAGACCTATTGCATTGCAAATGCTTGTTTGTTGAATAGCAGAGGATACTAGGCTGGGACGTGGGTCAGCTCTGGATCATGAATGGAAGCCAAGTTTTTTTGGCCATTTTAAGTCTAGTTTATTTGTTTCTTTTCCTACAGTAAACAATCCTTAATCCACCCAGTCAGCCGAACTTGGAGACTGAGCGACCGCCCATGAGTGCAGACTACATCTCTTTTGGGTGTGATTATTACAAAGTGTTGAAGGCTGGGTGTGCCGTCCTAGGTACCCTATGATCGAGGCACAGAGGCAACCAATCCTTATTTCAGTGAAGTGACCAATGCTGCCTGGGACCTTACTACATACCTATGGGTTGAAAAGGGCGTGCAGCACGGCTGTTGACCAGCCAGCTCTTAATGGCCGAACTGACTATTCTGTCCTTCTGGCAGTTTTCCAGTGGGGTGCAGGCTATCGAGCTGAGTTCATAGCTAGATGGACTTCCATGTGCCGTGACCAGAGCCACTGGAATGATGCGCTCTAGGACTGAGGCTTTTTCGCATAATTAAAGATTTGCTACTTTCACCAGATAATCCATCATCTACTGCATAATCTGCAGATTTTAACAAAAAAATTGCTTCTAGCTCAAACGGATCAAAGGTTACGAAAGACGTTGCAACATGTTTGCACGCATTGAAGACCCTTTGCAAAGGCTGAGTGATCAACTCTCAGTTGCTTATTTCTGTATTTGATTGTCAAACTGGTACTAACGAGGTGACATCTTTGCCCAGACAGTATTACCACGTGTAAAAAAAATACAAAATAATGAAGTGATACTATGAAAAAATGTGCCACGTTGTGCCGTATAGTTTGCCTTTTCTTGCCGCATAATTTATTCAGCCTTGTCACTGAATTTGATTCTCCCCTGCCGCATAATTCCAGTAGCCCTGACCACGACAATTGATCTCATTCTATTTCCAGCCTGCGATGTGGGGTTGGTTTGAATAGTTTTGACAGGGATCTGTTGCACCTACGTGCATTCGCCAACCATTCGACTCAGCCTATAGCTGTTTATCATTTTCACCACTGATTTTTGTGCTCAGCACAATAAACAAAGGTGCTGACAGGCGAGGGAGCGAAACCTGCTCTGCACGACACATCCGCCTCGACGCCCTGAGCTGCGCCCTGGGTGTTTGTGGTATGCACGAGGTGGAGTAGGGGATTGACGAAAGAGTAAAGCGGGCCAAGGTAATGAATGCGCATGTAGTCTTAGAAACAGAAAACTAATAAAAAGACATATTTAGAAGATCCGGCAGGGCGGGTTATGTCTTTCTTCCCCTGTGTTTACGCAGATTGCTTTCGCTGCAAGTGAGCGTGAGAGGTGTGCGAGTGAAAGCGCCACTCCCTGCCTTTGCCCTTTCGACAGAGCCACGGTGCTTTATTCGCTATGGCAGTTGCAGTAGGGTCAAACTAGCAGTCTTTTTTGGGGGGCAGGGACAAATATTTGAATATCACACGTTGACTCAGGTTCCCAAAACAAGAGAGGGCAAAGCAGCAAATGGTGAAAGAAGGAATACGTGAAAAATGGAAAAACAGTCAAACAGAGGGTGTGGCTTACCGGCTAGAGCGGCCGACTTTGAAGATGGGAAGCCAGGTTCGAGTCTGGCGGGCGGCTCAAGCATCTTGTGATCGTGGGCAATTCACTTAATTTGTCCGTGCGTAGAAATGAATGTGTCCGTCTGTAACGCAAGTGGTGCTCATCTAAAGCGCTCTGATACCGGTCGAGTTTGCGCTATTTAAAACCACAACAACAACAAACAAGCCTGGCTTCCAAGCAGTTTGTAGCAGAGTTTAAAAACATGACAGGTAGCTGTTGACTGTAAGAACCCGTCCTTCTGGTCCTTGTGAGGCGGAAAGCGCGTAACAGGCAGGGAGGTGATCTGGAGCCGACGGGGGAGGGAGGGAAAGTGAAAGTGCGCCATACGTGCGTTACTGCTGAAACGCCGATGCATGCACGTACGTGTGCACATCTCCTGTCCCACGCGTGCCAGAGAAGCGAGGCGGGAGCCCACCCCGCAATGGCAAGCAGTAGAGGAAGTCCGGCGGGAGCCCACCCCGCCTTCGTGAATGCTGCATGATGCGGCCGGAGCAGGATTCAAGAGCCGGTAAGTGGTGCATGCAAGCGCGCTGCGCCTGGACAGGAGATGTGCACGCGTATGGTGCGAGCAGGAGTTGTGATAACGCCGCGAGCCATACACGTGCACATCTCCTGTCTGTTAAGCTTCGGCACAGACAGCTGATGTGCACGCGTACGGTTTGCGGCATTATTACAACTCCTGCTCGCACCATACGCGTGCACATCTCCTGTCCAGGACTTGCCATACACGTGCACATGTCCTGTCCCCCTTCGCAGGCAAGTCGGCAACAATAGATCTCGCTTTCGCGAGCAGCGCATGGCGCTGCATCGCTAGGCGAGACCTAAAAAGGGGACGGAACCATTACACAAGATTATGTGCCAGGTACAAAGAGTATATTTAAAACAGACATCCATTCAAATGAGGTATATTTCTTATCTTGGCTATATTTGCATTCATTTACATGATACTCATTTTCAATGCTAGTGGTCCGTCTGAAAATGTGGCATGGCACCTTCCATGGTGGACAAACATGGAATACTTGTTTAGGTGACTTAGCTACCTAAGGCGTCATGTGAAGGCTGACTGCTATATCTGGAGCACACTGAAATATAATTCTGATTGTGTAGTTGCCGGTTTTGGGCACTGATAACTTCTGAGTTAAATAAGCACTGGTAAAGCAAATAGGTCACTTCTGTGAGACATAGTGACTTTAGCAACGCATGTTTATTCTCCAGGTGGTTTCTGTGCACACATACGCAGTGGCTATCCTGAAATAGATTTTCTTTTGTTGTAAAAAAAATCAATCACGCATAACCATGACAGCTACGTCTGAATGATTTTTCTTTTTTAAAAAAACCTTCCAAAATGGCTGTCTACTTGCGCGAACACATTCATGGTGGCCATCTTAAAATGGTTTAAATCATTTAAAGATGGCTGCCATGGTAGTGAGACCATGAGGGGCCGAGGGGGAATGAGATCAAGGGGAGGGTAATACATTTTAAAGAGAGTGGGGCCAAATGAAGGAAGGGGGACAGGGAGAAGCGCACAGAAGGAGTCTTGCATGGACTACAATGCAAGGTTATCACGTCAGCACTGAAAGGCTACAACACACCAAGACAAAACATGGTGACACCGAAATGTTCCTTGGGTGAAATAAACTCAGGAATAGGAAGGAAAGCCATTGACTGAAAAGTTAAGAACTGAGACAGACAAACAAACAACTACTGATGAGCAAGAGGCATAGATAAAGCCCACTCTGACTCTTTACCGGATAAAAAAAGGTATATTTGCCACCAGACAGCTGAGGCTGTATGCAGCGCAAACCTAAAAAGGAAGAGGGGAAATCTAGCACTTGGCTTGGGTGAACGCTGGTCTTGTTTAGACTGGTTTTAAGGAATGAAAGAAACATAGTCCACAGTGGCAGAGATGATATGTTGTTTTCAGTGATAATGAATAACGATGTGATCCAATAAATGTGACTTAGTAATGTGTACAGCTTGTAAAACGTTCAGCAGGTGCCAAGACGTTTTAGGGAATTTTTATTAGCAGACATTTTGTTGTGATTTCTTCAAAGGCACATGATAACATTGAGAGGCAGGCATATTTCATGGCAACAGAACAATTGTTTTCCTGGTGCATCAGTGTGAGCGGTCACAAAGTTGAATAAAATATGATAATCATCTCTTGACTGCACATTAAAAATTAAAGCATACAGATCGCAAGAAATGCAATGTATTATTTGCTTACAAAATCTAAGTAACAAGTACAAAATGCAATTACAACAAGCCTGACTCAATTGTACATGTTTCTATAGAGTTCTTGAGGAATGTTTCCACCCTATTGGGTAGAGTTGTTCCACTCTTTCGGTGGGGGGAAGGTTATTTTGTGTACATCACTAAATATGATTGGTGCTGAAGTGACCTACAGGCATTAGAACACATTAAACAATGGCACTTGTACGTGTGTGTTTCTGGTATGCCTGTATACAGACTTCGCGAGGTTCATTGTTGGTCTGGAGTGTCGCTCATAATATACCACGGCTGTGGAGGAAACGTGATTATGAGGTGCTAGACATTAAAAAATAACATAATATACATACCATAGTCAGAAGGAAAGCTCAGCGTTCTAAGCGCTAGTTACTAGTTGCCTGAAATTTTGTTGAGATCTGCAGTCCCAGCTTAGAGACACACCAGGTCCACTTGCATTCTGCAAGTGACCCTTTTCAGGGCCCAAACACAGCCCAAGGAAACCGCAACACAGCTTCAAATGCCCAGTCACAGCCTCAAAATTACAACAGACTCAAGTGCCCAATAATTGTCTTTAAACACACATTCAAAACTAACATAATCCCAGGCAAAGCTGTAAATAGCATGACACAGCATCAAATGCCCATTCATGATCATCATAATATGCCCAGATTTAGCTTCATATATCAGTGGTGGCTTGCCTGTAGTACAGGGCCGGCTTTAGGACAGTGCGACCGGTGCGGCTGCACTGGGCGCTGACCTGTGGAGGGGGCGCTGACCTCGGGGGTGGGGGCGGTGTTAAACAATAACTTATGATTGGAGAGATCAGGGTTACTTTTGCCTGGTGGTAGTGAGAGAATCTGAGGAGGGGGTCTTCGGGTGTGGGGGCGCCAAAAATGGTTGTCGCACAGGGCACCACAAGCGCTAAAGCCGGCCCTGTGTTGTAGCATGGGAATGGTTGTTCAATCAGAGGCCACATATGTGACGTTCAGAGGGACTGAAAATGTTCGGCACCGCCTCCTGTAACCTGTTAGGGGCGGCACTGCACAAATTTAAACCCTCTGACTGATTGACACCTCCAGCTGTAATAAATAGTGCATTTTTGAAAGACTAAGCAGTCTTCCACAAACATGCGCAAACGTGTTCCCATCCAGCTCTGTAATCTACGTTTGGTGCTACCCTACCCTCATAGCGTACCAACCAGCACCACTGAACATCACAGAGTAAGCAGTGATCCTTGTTACACCTAATAATAGTTTTAATTTTTTGTTTTATTGTGTCTCGAGCCATTTTCAGGGATGTGTTCTATGTGAGCAGTGTAACTTTGACTTCACTGTAGGATATTAACAGAATCTCTAATTTGGAAGCAGTTTTCATTCAGAAAAGGCATATTCCAGGTAGCTTGTGGTGATAAACTGGATCCTGATTCATTTTTCAAACAGAAATGAATCTGATTGACACTAGCATCAATTATGAATTGAGATGTTGCTGTTTATCTGTGTCATGGCAGCATATAAATGTTTAACCACAAGTCTAAAAGGGACTCTTGGGACATTGTCACATTGGTATTCTTTAGGCTGCGTGAAATTATAATTAGGGGTAATTTACCAGGCCTACATGGATGGTATAAAGTGTGCCATGCCAATGTGACTGGTGACGTTTTGCACCTAAATAGTGAAATAAATGTAATTTCCTTCATGTAAATCAGGGTTCAGATTTACGAGCTACTCAGGAATTCCAAATGAGAGCTTATCTAAAGCTTCAAGCCCAGTCAGGGCTCCAGGAGGCGGGATCCAGTCTCTCGATGTCCCTCTCTGTCACTAGTGTCCTGGTGGGCCAAGGTTGAGGACCACAGGACCTGGGACCCCTGCTTCAACTCACAGAGTTGCAAAGTGCCTGGAATGGGGTCTGTCAGGCCTGGGGCCACATGAAGAAGCTCTGATTGGGTCCTGGGCGAGAGCTCCGGTTGCCCTGAGGTGGAAGCCCCCATCTTGGGCTCCATTCTCCAGCCTGCTGTGTCACAAAGTACCCAACAATGGGTGTCACAGGACCTGGGAGGGCTCCCAGGTTGGGCCGAGTGTAGAATTTCAGACTGGCTGGAAATCCCCATCCTGGGCTCTATTCTCCAGACTGCCATGTCGTAAAGCACCCAGAACGGGGTCCCACAGGCCTTGGGATGGATCCCCTGCTTGGCTGGGTGAAAAAACTCTGAGCTAGGAATGGAAGCCTCCATCCCTGGGCTCCACTGTCCCGGCCACAACGTAGCACCAGGGACAGGGTGCTGCAGTCCCAGGGAAGGTTTTCCTAGTTGGCCATTTGAAGAAGTTCTTACCGGTTCCAGAGCCAGAGCTCCAGAGGGCCCAGGGTGGAAGCCTCAGCCTGGGCTCTGTTCTCTGGCACACCAAGTCTCAAAGTGCCCAGGATGGGATCCTGAAGGCCTGCAGGCCCAGGAAGACCTCCCTTGCCTGTCTGGGTTAAGAAGCTCTGACCAGGGCCTGGGTCAGATTTCTGGCAGGCTTGGGGTTAGAAGCCCCAGGCCCTGGGCTCCATTTTCCACCTCACTGGGTCTCAAAGTACCCTG
The DNA here is from genome assembly GCA_963921515.1 of Calotriton arnoldi. Classification (NCBI taxonomy): domain Eukaryota; kingdom Metazoa; phylum Chordata; class Amphibia; order Caudata; family Salamandridae; genus Calotriton; species Calotriton arnoldi. Next base: position 136,136 of record CAWUFW010011215.1, on the reverse strand, counting down.
GATGGTGTCCCTCAGGCCTGGGAAGGCCACTCCTGCCTGCCAGGGCTAGGAACCTCTGACCAGCTCTGTGTCTCAGCTCTGGCATGCCTGAGGGTGGAAGCCTCCTGCCCTGGGCACCCTTTCATAGCCCGGCATATGACAAAGTGCCTGGGACAGAGTTGGATATGGCCCTTCGTAGGAGATTTCCCTAAAACGTTTTGCTTTTTGTCCTCCTGGTTTTTACTGACTCTCTGTTTGTGGCCTTAGAACTCTGGGTACTTACGTACTATACTGCAGTGGGAAGGAGTGCGCACCCTTCCTACACATGCCATGAAGGAGTGCTTACTTGATTGGTTTAGGTGTTGTACATGTGAGTTCCCAGGGCAGGTACTGCACTGGCTAGTAGTGGGACGTAGCACTAATTGTGACACCCACCAGAATAGCCTGCCAAACATGTATCATGCTCAGGTTGGCCTTTCTCACTCATTAGCCAACCCTGACTTGGCCTTTCACTATCACCAGAGCACCCCTAGGGTAAGTCCTGAGGGATGTAGCATGTGGTAGGTGAGCAACTGGGTAGGTACAAATGCGTTTTCTCTGCCTCAGTAGTGACAAACCCCCATGTGGCTTTTCCCTACCTAGGGGGGTCAGCTCTTCCCATGGGACACTTCCTGAGTTTTGTTGTTTCTCTTATTGTGGCCTTAGGGCTTTGGGCACTTTCCTACTGGAAATGCAGTGTGAAAGTGCATGTGCATGTCCTACACACGTTAGGAAGTGGTGCTTACCTGATGTTTTTAAACATGTCACAAGCCTGCCATTGCAGGCCTGTGTGTGCGCACTTGCACCTATGATGTTTTTAAATATATGTTCAACCAACCATTGCAGGCTGGTGTGTGCGCACTTGCACCTGTGGTGTTTTAAACATTTGTCCAGCCTGCCATTGGCCTCTTTAAATCACTAACCAATCCTGAGAGGACCTTTCACCGCAACTCGAGCACCCCTAGGGTACGTCTTAAATGGTGAAACAAGTGGTAGGTGAAAGGCCAGGCAGGTATACATGTGTGTTCCCTGCTCAGGTAGTAAGGAATACCCATGTGTGTTTTCACTACCGATGAGGTTTGCTCGTCCCATAGGCTAAAGGTTGAAATTACTTCAGATTTGTTAAAGTGGATTGCAGTGGAGCAAGCTTGTAATGTTTCCTATCATTGGCTTAGAAATGGCACTTCTAGAAAGTGGGCATTTCTCTGCTCTAAAACTCTTGGTGTGCCTTTTTAGCATGGCTCCAGTCCATTCTGGAGGTTGGGGAGAGCACATCTGTGCATTCCTCAGTGACAGTTATAAACCTTCGGCATGCAACTGGGACGAAAGACCTCTGCCATTTGAGGGCCTGGCTGGATAGATTGGGAGGAGAGGTTTTGACTCTTGACCTCTGGGAGCCTGATCACGGCCCCACTAATGATTAGGATTTGCACTCTATGGCCTCATGGTAGACAGGGATGAAATTTACGGGAGACATCTCTGGTTCAAAGGGAGACCCTCTGAACCACCCCCAACTTCAAAGGCACACTACAGTATAACTAATAGTGCCATACTTCAGCAGGGCAGAGATACACTTGTGGGGACGCAGGACCGGAGAAGCTGGAACAATGTGGTGCACACTGCCAGAGGAATCTGTTGTGCACAAGGAGGATTACTGCCGTTGGAAGGGGCTGTGCACTCTTCCTGAGAAGTGGCTGGCCTGGGCTGACTACCTGCTGCTGTGTGGCATCCTGATGTGTAGTCTCCAAGGGCTTGCTGGCTTGCCCCCTGTTCTCTTGTGGAGGTTTTATTTTAGGGACATCACAGACGTCCCGCGAGGGACCCACTCCGTCTACTTGTGACACTTGCAGAGAGGTGCCATCTTAAGTGCCCACATCGTCTGCTGGATCAGATTCCTAACTGGTAGTGTGGCATGAGCATGGAACTAAGAATCGTGCCTGGAGACCAGTGTGCACCAATTCCAAGAATGTGTACTGCTCTGTCAGACCAAGGGTGTGGACCACAGGACCTGGGGTCCATGAGCCAGCCTGTCTTGTCACAAAGTGCCCAGGACGGGGTTCTACAGGCCTGGGGAGGGTTTCCCTACTTTGCTGGGTGAAGAATCTCTGACAGGCCACAGGTCAGAGCTCCAGCTAGCCCTGGAGTGGAAACTTTGCCCTGGACTCCATTCACTGCGCCGCTGTGTTACAAAGTGCCCAGGATGGGGTCCTGCAGGCTTTGGGAGGGCTCCCTAGTTTGGACGAGTAAAGAATCTCTGACAGGGCCCTCGGGTCAGAGCTCCAGCTGGCCTATGACTGAAATCCTTTGTCCTTAGCTCTATTGTCCAGGCAGCTGTGTAGCAAAGTGCCTGGAATGGGGTCCTGCATGCCCGGGGAGGGCCACCCTGCTTGACCTGCATGCCCAGGTGAACAAGCTCTAACCTGCCGCTAGGTCAGAGCTCGGGTTGGCCCTGAGGTCAAAGCCCCTCCGGCCCTGGGCTCCCTTCTCCAAACTGTTGGGTTGTAAAGTGCTCGGGACAGAGTCCTGCAGGCCCCAGGAGGTATCCCCTGCTTTACCGGGTGAGTATTAGTCAAAGAAAGCAGCTTCCCGGGCAGGCCAGAGGGGAAAGGGATAGGGTTGATTAGGGCTTAACTCTCCTTTGCTCCACAGACCCAGGCTTGAGAAAGGTGGAAAGCACCAACCCAGGGCACCCTAAGTCGGTATACTTGGGTGACAGTCACTACTCAGGCCATGGCTTTCTTTGATAACAATTCTTTATTAGTTTTTCAAGTACAGTCCATATGCCATAATATTGACGAGAACACTGCAGAAAATGAGAACAAAATGATAACATTCGCAACCCGTCCAGGTCACTTGCAACCCAGTACTCAACCTTCAAAGTTAGTGAGTGGTAAATAAGAGTCACTCCTCCCTCTCCCTCTCCCCCTTTCCATTCCATTACCACATTAAACTCAGTTAACAAGACCGATCCCCCGGTGCCATTAAAATGACCTCCCTTTTAATTTTGGGGAAGCTGGGAAAAACATATACCAGCGACCAAAAGAGCATAAGAACCAGAGCTAAAGAATCATAATGGCTAGAAGGCCACTCTTTACCCCCCATGCCTGTCTACACCCAATTGCAGGAAGCGCCCTACATCTCTTCAAATTTGGGCAGGTTGTCATTAAGTTTGTAAATCAGTCTTTTTAATCTAGCGGTGTCGTGCATGTGGTATAGCCATTGCCTGTATGTTGGAAAACCCATGACTTCCACAGTCATAGGATCCCCACCCTTTGCTGTTGACAGGGCAGTTTCTAACCAACTTTTCACATGGTATGTCAGTTCAGAAGGGTCTCCAACCAGTAGCTTGTGAGCTATTGTAGCTCTCCAGCTGCCTCTGAGTAGCTCACCTGTGTGCAGCCCAGCTTGTTAAAATTAGAAAGCTTTTGCTTGGTTGAATTAATATACATATAAAAAAATTGAGATTATAATATTAGTAGCTCTCAATGTGTTTCATTGTGTTAGCGTCGCCTCTGTGGCGTGCATTCTAGGGCCCGCCTCCACTGTGGTACGATGTGGGAAACTACATTTTCCTGTTGCTAAATGATGGCTGCGGTGTCCTGCGGTTCGCGGAGACTGGGAGTATGAGGTGAAAGCCATCCTAGACGCTAAACGGCGAAACAACTCTGTGTGGTATTTAGTATCCTGGAAAGGTTATGGTCCGGAAAATGACTCTTGGGTGCCTGCTCGGGATGTGCATGCACCTCGTCTTCTTCGACGCTTTCATCTCCTCCATCCTTCAAAGCCGGGCCCTAGAACGCGCTTGGGAGGGGGAGTACTGTTAGCGTCGCCTCTGTGGCGCGCATTCTAGGGCCCGCCCCCACTGTGGTACGATGTGGGAAACTACATTTTCCTGTTGCTAAATGGTGGCTGCGGTGTCCTGTAAATGTACATTAAGCACTGCAATATGTTTTCTTTGTATTTTCCTTTCATTGTTCATTTTCCTTTATATGTTCTCTTTCTTCCCTGCTGGATGTAACTATAGGGGGCTACATATCCTAGAATCCCCACACAGTCACTTTGGGTGTGGTTGCCTATGGGTGTGGTCATATCCCAGAATCCCCACACAGCAGTCACTTTGGGTGTGGTTGCCTATGGGTGTGGTCTGCCTATAAAAGGCGTGGCTCACTATTCTGGATCCTGTGTGGAAGCAGCCTCTCTTTCTTCTGCTGACTCGTGAGTTCATTCCAATTTACTTTGAGCCTGCAGGTAAGCCTCTGTTGTTTGAAGGCAACAGAGTAACTTCATTTCCTTGTTGGGATTCGGTGCGCTTTGGAGCTCATTTGCTGCATTCAGTGTTTGGCAGCACACTATTGTGCGCTTTGGGGCTCATTTTGCAAACTACATTTTGGCAAGCATACAACAGTGCGCTCTGGAGTTTATTTTGACTATTGTATGATTACACTCACACTTTTGATTGCGTGTTTTGGAATTCATTAAAACATTGTGTTGTCGAGCATTAGGTCCATAGTGTATGTGGAACTTTCGGATTAGCCCTTTGGTGCTTTTGGTATGTTGATTTTTCAAGCGCTTGGGCAAGCTCGCACAAGGGCTCATTTGTGTACTGTGTCATAATTATGAGTATATGCTCTGTATATTATTGAACTTTACTGTTAGGAAGGTGTGATTGTAACACATTCCTTGGAAGTGTATTTTCTGTATAACTTGTATCACGGGCTCGTGATAAAGTAGAGACTCATTAGCAATAAGACTCCGCGTAGCAGAGTCTGGTACCTGAGAATTATTTATACTGATTGTTATTGTTTGTATGTTTATCTGTTTGTTTTACAGGTCTCCCTCCCAGCTGTTCCCTTCCTCAAACCCTTCCCCCCACTTGGTCACTCTAACTTTCAGTGCTGTAATAGCATCCTGAATTGGAGGTACCGAGAGGTGGGCCCATAGAGCAACGTACAGACTCCGAGGAAGTGGCGCTCTGACAGAATAGTGAGCCCACAAATTTAATTCCTCCTGGTCTGTTTGAGGCTTTATCATGGCCACTTTAGACGACCTGTTGAAAGTAATCACTAAAATACAAAGAGATATGGTTGAATCCAAAAACGCAACTGCCGCTTTGGCTGATAAGGTAGCTCAGCTACAAACTAAGGTAGGAGTTAGTGAGCAAGCTCCTTTGCTGGGGGTTTGGAACAAAACTCCGCTCCCTCCAGATTCTACACCTACGAACATAGCTGTAACTGTTCCTACTCCGATATCATTAGCTGCTCCAGAGCGTTTTTCTGGGGATTCAAATAAGGTTCAAATATTTCTTACTCAAGTAGAGTTACATTTCACTTGTAGACCAAGCGCGTTCCCTGATCCTCAATCCAGGATAGCATTTTTAATCTCATATTTGTCCGGAGACGCTGCTACCTGGGCAATTCCATTGGTTCGAAAAGACAGCCCATTGTTCTATAACTGGAAACTCTTTGTACAAGAATTTGAAAACGTTTTTGACAGGAGAGCCGTGACTCTTTCAGCAGATCGAGAACTGTTAGAGTTAAAGCAAGGAAACAAAGATTTGGTTGTCTATTTATCACAATTTAACAGATTAGTCGCAGAAACAGCATGGCCTGAAGAGAAACGGTCAGCACTATTTTATCAGGGACTAAAAGATGACTTGAAAGATGTTTTGGCGCAGATCGATCCACAACCCACAAATTGCTCTGATCTCATTAACTTAACACTTCGTTTGGATCACCGCCTATCCGAACGAAAGGGAGACCGGAAAAAACCAGAGAAAACAATGTGGCGTTTTGACAAAACAAGGTCCTTTTCTAGTTCTAGCCCTACAAACAATGCACCAGAGCCTATGGAGATTGGGACATTGCGTCAACCATTAACAAAAGAGGAAAAAGAGTGACGTAGGAAAAACGGACAATGTTTATATTGTGGTCGCAAAGGACACTTTGTAAAAGAATGTCCAGTAAAACCAAAAGGTAAGGGACCACCTTCCACTAAAAGTGTTGCCAGTTTGGAACACAGTCAGGAAAACTGACACACCCAAGAAGTAAGGAAGGGTTACACTTGGGTGTCGTTACCATCCCTTCACAGACTATGAGTACCATGTTAAACATTCCTAAGACAGCACATTTCCGAATTGAGGTAGAAATTTGTTTTCAGACGAAAAAACACACAATGAGTGCTTTAATAGACTCTGGCGCGACAGGAAATTTCATAGATGACTCCACAGCAAAACAACTGCAGATTCCTTGCAAGAAGAAGCTAACCCCTGAAGTCGTGCAAGCAGTAGATGGCAGTATACTGTCAGGAGGCCCTGTGTCGTTGCAAACAACATTAATACAGTTAATTTGCCATGATCATATCAAAGACGAAAAACATTCAGAGGAAATCATATTCGACATAATTCAGGCACCACAGTATGGTCTTATTTTAGGAACACCATGGCTAACGCTTCATAATCCTCACATCAATTGGGCCAAAAGAATCATGCATTTTACCTCATCCTTTTGCCATGAACACTGTATAAAGGAAAAGATCACCATGCCATCTACTCTACACGTAGCAACTGCGGCAGAAAAAGACACTGAATTACCCTGGCAGTATGCAACGTTCGCAGACGTATTTGATGAGCAAGAAGCAGACGTTTTACCGCCTCATCGACAGTATGACTGTCAAATTGATTTAGTACCAGGCTCCATCGTCCCAAGTTGTCGGATTTATGCTCTCACCGAGCAGGAGAATCAATATCTGAGAGAATACCTGGACCGTTACTTAGCAAACGGATTCATTCGACCCTCTAAATCCCCTGCAGCATCGCCACTTTTTTTTATTCCAAAAGCAAATGGCGATCTGAGGGCTTGTATAGATTACAGGGCATTGAATAAGATCACTGTCAAAAATAAATACCCCTTACCTCTGATTCCAGTTCTTCTGGATCAAGTTAAAAAAGATGTAATCTATACAAAATTAGATCTACGAGGAGCATACCATTTGGTGCGCATCCGTTCTGGCGACGAATGGAAGACAGCTTTTAAAACCAGATATGGTTTATATGAATACACTGTGATGCCATTTGGGCTTTGTAATGCGCCTGCCGCATTTCAATTCTTTTTAAACGACGTCCTAAGAGACTATCTGGACTTATTCGTAATCTTCTATATAGATGATATACTCATTTATTCCAATAGCGTACCAGAACATGAGCAGCATGTAAAGACAATTTTGTTAGCTCTACGAAAGAATCATCTCTATTGTAAAATAACTAAGTGTGAGTTCCATGTCACCACTGTTGAATTTCTAGGGGTAACGCTATCTCCTTTGGGAATGCAAATGGCGGAACGGAAAATTAAAGCAGTTACAGACTGGCCTACACCTACTTCAGTAAAAGATGTACAATGTTTCCTTGGTTTCGCCAATTTTTACCGAAGGTTTATTGGCCAATTTTCCAATACTGTGGCACCTATCACAAAACTACTAAGAAAGAAAGAGGTGTTTCACTGGTCAAAAGAAGCAGACACAGCCTTTGCCACTCTTAAAACGGCTTTTACTTCAGCTCCTGTTCTGACTCATCCAAATATGGAACAACCATTCATCGTAGAGGCGGACGCCTCCGATATTGCTATAGGAGCAGTACTTTCTCAAAGAAATCCCGCTACTGGACAATTACATCCCGTAGCATACATGTCCCGCAAGTTAAATGACAGTGAACAAAATTATGTCATTGCTGAAAAAGAATTATTAGCAATACGAGACGCTTTTAAAGAGTGGCGTCACTATTTGAAAGGGGCAAGACATACGATAACTGTTTTCACAGACCATCGTAATCTGCAATTCATGAGTTCAGCAAGACTTCTTACACCTAGGCAATTGCGATGGATGCTCTTTTTTGCAGAGTTTGATTTTGTAGTAACTTTTAGACCTGGATCTGACAACCGAAAAGCTGATGCCCTCTCACGACAAGACTCTTTGCTTGTGCCCAATACTGGACCTCCTCAAGCCATTATAACGCCCTCAAAGGTGATTTGTGTGACAGAAACAGAACTATTTTTTGATCAGGTTCGAGATGCTTTTAAGATAACAGAGTGGCAAAAATGGCTCAAGGATAACCCCAAGCGTGCAATCAAACAGGGATTACCTTTACATGAGGATTGTTTATACATTCCCACCCTAAAATTACAGAAAAAGGTTTTTCAATGGTTGCATGATAATCCTGTAGCCGGACACCCCGGAGTTCCAAAAACTGTGGAGTTGGTAAAGAGATACTTTTGGTGGCCAACTCTTGGCAAGGACATCAAAACTCTGGTGACTGCCTGTGCTAGAAATAAAGCAGATCACTCAAGACCTAGAGGGCTATTGCAACCACTTCAGACTCCCACGAAACCATGGGAACATATCACTCTCGATTTCATTGTTGGTCTCCCAATGGTGCAACATTGTACAGTCATTTTGGTTGTAGTGGATAGTCTAACAAAATACGCACATTTCATCGCTTGTACAGGTTTACCAACGTCTGGCCAATTAGTGACCCTTTTGTTTCAACATGTGGTACGTTTACACGGCCTTCCAAAAATCATCCTTTCCGATAGGGGGTCGCAGTTCACCTCCCAATTTTGGCAGACGTGGTGTAAGGCACTTAAAGTTTCATCCACATTGTCCACAAGTCATCACCCACAAACTGATGGTCAAACGGAGCGCTTGAATCAGACGCTAAAACAATATGTCCGTTGCTATGCTGATGAAGCAGTCAACTCTTGGGTGAATCTTCTTTGGTTAGCGGAATTAGCCTATAATAATGCTTATAATTCATCCACAGGTACTACTCCTTTTTTTGGTCTATATGGTCATCATCCACATACCTTGCCGATCACCATACCTACTACAATGGACAGTACTCCTGCCGTACAGACTACGTTGCAGGACATTCAACGGACTCAATCGCAAATATATAGACATCTGGAGAAAGCCAAGACAAAATATAAACAGCAATATGACAAACGTCATTGTCTTGGTCCAATATATCAACCAGGTGAGAAGGTGTGGCTCTCCACCAAACATTTCGCCTTCAAACATAAGCACATGTTTCATCCTAAGTTCATAGGCCCTTATCGTGTGATTAAACAGGTGAATCCGGTCACTTACAAGTTGGCCTTACCACACGCTTTACGTATTCACCCTGTATTTCACACTTCCTTGTTAAAGAAGGCCCCTCAGCGCTGTCGCTCTTGTCCTTCCCCGCTGTTGGTTCGCGGAGACTGGGAGTATGAGGTGAAAGCCATCCTAGACGCTAAACGGCGAAACAACTCTGTGTGCTATTTAGTATCCTGGAAAGGTTATGGTCCGAAAAATGACTCTTGGGTGCCTGCTCGGGATGTGCATGCACCTCGTCTTCTTCGACGCTTTCATCTCCTCCATCCTTCAAGTCGTGCAAGCAGTAGATGGCAGTATACTGTCAGGAGGCCCTGTGTCGTTGCAAACAACATTAATACAGTTAATTTGCCATGATCATATCAAAGACGAAAAACATTCAGAGGAAATCATAGAACGCGCTTGGGAGGGGGGAGTACTGTTAGCGTCGCCTCTGTGGCGCGCATTCTAGGGCCCGCCCCCACTGTGGTACGATGTGGGAAACTACATTTTCCTGTTGCTAAATGGTGGCTGCGGTGTCCTGTAAATGTACATTAAGCACTGCAATATGTTTTCTTTGTATTTTCCTTTCATTGTTCATTTTCCTTTATATGTTCTCTTTCTTCCCTGCTGGATGTAACTATAGGGGGCTACATATCCTAGAATCCCCACACAGTCACTTTGGGTGTGGTTGCCTATGGGTGTGGTCATATCCCAGAATCCCCACACAGCAGTCACTTTGGGTGTGGTTGCCTATGGGTGTGGTCTGCCTATAAAAGGAGCCACACCCATTGGGCGTGGCTCACTATTCTGGATCCTGTGTGGAAGCAGCCTCTCTTTCTTCTGCTGACTCGTGAGTTCATTCCAATTTACTTTGAGCCTGCAGGTAAGCCTCTGTTGTTTGAAGGCAACAGAGTAACTTCATTTCCTTGTTGGGATTCGGTGCGCTTTGGAGCTCATTTGCTGCATTCAGTGTTTGGCAGCACACTATCGTGCGCTTTGGGGCTCATTTTGCAAACTACATTTTGGCAAGCATACAACAGTGCGCTCTGGAGTTTATTTTGACTATTGTATGATTACACTCACACTTTTGATTGCGCGTTTTGGAATTCATTAAAAACATTGTGTTGTCGAGCATTAGGTCCATAGTGTATGTGGAACTTTCGGATTAGCCCTTTGGTGCTTTTGGTATGTTGATTTTTCAAGCGCTTGGGCAAGCTCGCACAAGGGCTCATTTGTGTACTGTGTCATAATTATGAGTATATGCTCTGTATATTATTGAACTTTACTGTTAGGAAGGTGTGATTGTAACACATTCCTTGGAAGTGTATTTTCTGTATAACTTGTATCACGGGCTCGTGATAAAGTAGAGCCTCATTAGCAATAAGACTCCGCGTAGCAGAGTCTGGTACCTGAGAATTATTTATACTGATTGTTATTGTTTGTATGTTTATCTGTTTGTTTTACAGGTCTCCCTCCCAGCTGTTCCCTTCCTCAAACCCTTCCCCCCACTTGGTCACTCTAACTTTCAGTGGTGTAATAGCATCCTGAATAGGAGGTACCGAGAGGTGGGCCCATAGAGCAACGTACAGACTCCGAGGAAGTGGCGCTCTGACACATTGAACATAAGTAGCTTTCAGTACAGAAAAGGTTGGAGACCCCTTGGCTAGAGAAAACATGTAAATGTGCAATCCAGTCCTCAAAGTCCATGATCGCTTCCAGCCCCTTCTCCAGTGTCATCCAAATCTGCCTCCTGTAATCCCTCAGCTCACTGCATTCCCATAATTGGTGTACTATGTCGCCCCCGTCCTTGTCACCTCTTCAGTACTTGGAATGCAGGCTCAATTTAGCCTTGGGTAATATTGCTGGAGACCACTGTCAACAATTGAGTATGTTAAAATAACTATACTTCAACTTCGCCTCCCTCAGGCCTTTCTTATGTTCCTACAACAGCAACTCTGAGTCCTCTTTGTGAAAAGTTGTTTTGAGGCAGTGTTCCCACCAATGCCAAAACTCAGAGGACGTACAGCGAGGGATTGCATAGTCAACGAGGAGTGAATATAGGCCGGAGATAGTACCCCCAAAGTTTTGCTACTGAAGGAAGTGGCCCTTAGGGGCCACCAGGTTACTTACAACCACCTGCTAGGCCTTCCCAAGTAATGAAGAGTCAGTCAGACAGTAGAGTATACAAACATACCTTTATTAGTAATACTCTGCAGAGGAGCCCAATCTGACCTGCACCCTAAGATGTCTGCCGAGGGACTGGCACCCCAACAGTCGGCAGTGAGTAATCATTCTTCCCAAGAAGCCTCCAACCACGCCCACAGTGGAAAGTTTCCGGCCTGGGCCGAACATTAACAAAGAAGGCACAGGAGGATGGGCTACCACCTGCCAGATGGGTACATGCTATCTGTAATTCGAGGTCACCGCGCTGAGTCTCAGCGTCTCCCAATGTGGGAGCAGAACTACACATTCAGATAGGGGAGAATGGCCTATTCATTAGTAAGTCGAAAAACAGCCTTGAACAGAGAGAAAATAATAACGAAATACAGTGTTCTGCTGAGGCAAGCAATACAAATGATGAGGCCTAGTTCAGACACAGCCTAAGCGGCCCAATAGGGATTAGGAAATACAAAAATGGAGTCACACTGGCTAACTACAGGAAAGCTTGCACGTTTCAGGGATAGCTCAGTGGGTTGCATAACGTGAATACAAATGGCGTATATTTAGCCACACACTGCTAACCTAATATAGCATGATACGAGTGCATAGCAGGAATGGGATTTTGAAACCTAACAGACCCTCCTTTTAGCATGGGTGGCTAAATGCTTTATTGAGGCTATCCGGTAGGGTCTTTATAATTCTAAGTGGAAGGAAGAGAATGCATGTTCACTTCACGTTACAAGGAGGAATAAAACAGCACATGAGAATCAACATCTACTTAGTACTCAAAAATACCTTCATCGATAAGCATGATATCCTGGATATCCTGCATCATTATAGTAGAGAACTTAGTATCACGTCCTGGCAATTTAGGGGTAGGGGTGAGCTTGCTCATACAATAGGTGCAACATGCTGGAAGGCAATTAACACATAGGCAACATGTGAAGATGACACCTGCGATAGCTATGAGGGCAAGTAGTATCTTCCAACCCCATGACGTCAGCAGACCCCAGAACCACCCTGTGAGGGACCATGAACCATTATCCTGATGGATATCTGAAGCAAGCCTGTGTAATTTCTGTATGGCTGAGTATACATTAGGGGCGTTATCAGGAATGTAAACACAACAGCTGCTGCCGATGACGCGGCAGGCTCCGCCCCTATCAGCAAGGATGACGTCTAAAACCATCCGGTTTTGAAGAGCAACGAGTCTCGTAGCCTGAAGCTCGACTGTAATATTAGTCAGTATACCTGCAGTAGTGTTAATAACTCCTTCAACTACTCTAGCAAGGCGACGGATATTACGGCTATTGAACATGGGGCCCCAGAATGGCAGAATGCCCTTCATGATGTCAGTAAATTGCTGTAGGGAAGTATCTGTTTGATCTATATCTTCTGGATTGACAACTCTCTTGGCCCGATGCAAATATAAATCCCTACGCTGTAGTCTATGATCCTTGTGATAGTTAGATGGTGCAATATAAACAGGGGGCAAGAGAAAACAGAAATAACACAGGCCTGACCATCCCCTGGGGAGCCATGTATAGGCCTGCTCCCCACAAACGAAGTATACATTTGGAGGTGTGAGCAAAGGTGGGCTACTAGCTGTGTTCAATCGGTATGTATAGTTACAATTGCTCTGACCTACTGGAATGTTCCAAGTACCTTCAACACAGAAACTGGCTGCTGTATTGATCACAGGGACGGGCATGGCTTTGTCTTCAGTTATATTTCGTTCCTGGAAACATTTAAAATATTCAGTAACATTAAATCCTTGAAAATCCAGCATTTCTCTTCTGGATTTAGGGTACCCTCTTTTCCATCTGCCCCAGGTGTATATCCTTGGTGTACCACTATATATTCCAACACTGCTTCATAATCAGACCGGTCCATATTCATTGCGCCAGCATAATAGTGCATGTACACCATAGAAAGCAATTGGAACCATGCCTCACAGCTACCCAAGTATGACAGGGGCAGTGACACCAATAGATCTGTCTTGTGCATAACGGAGGGAAGTAACCCACATACCCAGCAATTCGTGGCATTAGTGGTACTGTGTACCTGATGAAGCATCTGCAAAAATGCGTTCTCGACATAGGTCTGTCTATGCCTCTCCTTGTGCGGGGCCAGTGTAACGTATGAATGCTCAGATGGAGCCGGTGTAGTCCCTATCAATGTGTGCACAGGATGCTGTTCTTCTAAATACCACACCACCCTGAATAGTGTTACCGTTACGATGAGAAGGACCACTACCACTACCACCCTACTCCCAGTAGACCAACTAGACCACACAGGACTATTCTGCTGTAATGGTGGGGCCACCAGTGGCTGTTCCTTCTTCATAATTGCGCAGCCAAATGGGTACATAGAAAGAAACTTGTAGGAATTGGAGCCACAAAAAAAAATACAACCGACCAGAGGGGTACAAATCACCCAGTGTCCTTCAGAGCCTCACTGGTAGACTCCTATTGTTCATCAACGACGGTGCTATGAAGCACTCCCATGGGGGAGCTGCGCGATCGCAGCCCTTGCTGGAAAACAAATCCACTTCTTTCAGGATAGGGCACCCTCCCTCCTGGGCAAGTACCCTCAGCGATCCTGTCCAGTGTCCAGGGCAGTGCACCAGTGTAGTTCACTTTAATCTAAAGCAGGCACCTTAGGCATAGCACCTACGCCCTAAGCTCAAGTCCTTCCCTAACTCCTGGACTGTCCTACTGGCTCACTGTCCTTCCGTTGGGGCCGCAAGTTGTACCTGGCAACCCCAGGCACTTCTTCATCAACAAAAAGGGGAAGAAATTCAGGCTCAGCAGGGCATTGAGACTCAGGTGTCTGTGCACCAGAAGCGGGAGCATCCGGGGCAGCCCTTATCTCAGGGGAGACTGCCTCAAGTAAGCCCTCGTCACTTTCTTCGTCTGTCTGCGCCCACCTCAATCGGGCGTCAGAGAAAGGAACGAAACAGGGCACGCGCTCCCCTTCCTGGTCACCAATGCCGTCGAGGACCCACTGATCATACGGAAGTGGTAGAGGTACCCTTTTGACATGCGATTCATGCACCCAGTGCTTCCGGCCTTCAAGCTTCACTGCCGTGCGGGTGGCGAGCAGGACACGCAGGGGCCCCTTCCACCTCGGCTCCAGGCAGTTCTTCAGTTGAAAGTTTTTGACCATTACAAAGCTCCTGGGCTGTAGCTGATGCCCGGGCCCCTCTGGTACTGGTTGCAGCGTGGCGTGAATCTGTTGGTGGACAGAACGGAGATCTTTAGACAATTCATACAGATAATCTATCAGCAGGGGGTACTCTATCTCGGAAAAGCGCTTGGGTCTTGGGATGCCCCAGACATTGGCGGGGCGCCCAAAGACCACCTCCTAGCGGGACAACCCTGTTCTAGAATGCGCGGTCGCTCTGGTAGATAACAAAGCCAAAGGTAATGCATCTGGTCATCGCAATCCTGTGCTTTCTTGGATCTTCGCTAACTTCAGTTTGAGAGTACCATTGTACTTCTCAACCAGGCCTGCTGACTGGGGATGGTTCGTTGCATGAAACTTCTGCTCAATATGCAAGCCTTTACACACCAATTCAATGACCTTTGAATTGAAGTGACTTCCGTTGTCACTCCAGATCACATGTGGCAATCCATAGCGCGGGAAGAACTCTTTTAAGAGCTCCTTCGCCGTCGCCATGGCCGTATTCTCCTTAGTCGGGTAAGCCTCAATCCATTTGCTGAATGCGCAAATCACTTCCAGCACATACTTCAAATTGTTAACTCGTTCCATTTCGATGAAATCCATCTGGAGAACCTCGAAAGGGAAGGAAGGCGGTGCAAAATTACCTGCCGGTGTAGGAGTACCTTTCCCAGGATTATGTTTCAGACAAATGATGCAGTGTTTCACTAGGTGTGTAGCTACCTTAGGGATATTATCGTTTCGCCATACAGGGTCCAGTAACTTACGTATTCCTTTGGCACTAATGTGTGCTGGGCCGTGGGCCATGGTAACAACAGGGAGCACATATGCATTTGGCAGCAACCATCTCTGTTTCCCAGACAAGTCAGTCCAACACCCATCCTCGTCCAAACGCCCTATCCTCTCCTCCCATTCTGCCAGTTCATCTACTGTCGCCTCACTCTGTATTTCCCTGACATTGTCTAATGTGTCCTCGAACATTCCATTGTCTGGAACACACCTAGCGGGACCTGCCACAAACATCTTTTTCATCTTCGATCTAGCTGTCTCCTTAGCTGCCTGATCTGCAAAAGCGTTTCCCCTTCCAACATCGTCTGTTACTGCTTTTTGAGCGTTACATTTTATTATTGCCAACTTATCAGGGAGTGTCAGTGCTGTCAACAGTCTGTGTATCATTGGACCATGCTGTATGCGCAACCCATGCAAGGTCAAGAACCCTCTCTCCGCCCAGAGGTGCCAGAAATTATGGGCCACCCCAAAGGCGTACTGGCTGTCGGTGTAGGCATTGACAGTCAGTCCCTCACTCAACTCGAAAGCCCTAAGGAGGGCAACTAATTCTGCAGCCTGGGCCGATTGGTATGGGATACGGGATGTCTCAACTACAGTGTGTAACATTGTGATTGCATAAGCTGCAGTGGTGGTGCCATCTGGTAGCTTGAAACAAGAGCCATCGACATATAGTTCCCCTTGGGGGTCAGATAAGGGAACATCAGTCAGGTCTACCCATCCCTTCGTTTCTTCCTCGGTCCGAAATAAACAATCATGGACATCATTGTCCTTTTCTTCCTAAGGGAGGCGTAGTAACGTGGCTGGGTTCAGAGTAGCACATCGTTTGATGGTAATGTGCGGAGCAAACAAAGTTAACTCATATCCAGTGAGACGCGCACTAGTAAGGTGCTGTGTCTTTGTCTTATTCAACAGTGTGTCCACAGCATGAGGTACCATGACTGTGAGATCCGTATCAAGGACGAGCCCTGCCGATAGTCTGATAGAAACTGCCACTGCCGCGGCAGCCCTCAGGCAGCTCGGGAGAGCTCTGGCGACATTATCAAGAATAGCAGAGAAATACGCGCAGGGTCTCTGCTTACCACCGAAACCCTGTGTTAAAACAGAAAGCGCGCAACCGTCCGCCTCATGTACATAAAGCACAAAAGGCTTCTGGTAATCAGGAGTAGCAAGCACAGGAGCAGAGCAAAGCGCAACTTTTAATTGCTCAAAAGCTTGCTGGCATGCAGATGTCCAAGGCAAGGGTTCATGAACGTCTTTAGTGGTCAGGTAAAGGAGGGGTTATGTTAGTAAGGAATAGTTAGGGATTCAGTGACGACAATACAAAGTTATTCCAATGAAGGCGCGTACCTCCCGTTGGGTCTTAGGAACAGGCATATTAGTAATAGCAGCTATGCGTTCAGGAGTTAGTCTGCGACCCTCCTTCGACAGTAGGCGACCTAAATAGGTGACCTCCTGTCGACAATATTGAAATTTCGAAAGTGACACCTTGTGTCCATGGTGTGCCAAATGTAACAACAATTTAACTGTGGCCTCTTTACAACCATCTTCAGTGGCTGAAGCCACCAGGAGGTCATCAACGTACTGCAACAGCACATTACCAAGGGGAAACTCCAAGGAATCTAATTGAGCTTTCAAAGCTTGGCTATAGATACTCCGACTTTCTGTATAGCCTTGTGGAGCACGGCAGAATCTAAAGCTCCTTCCGGCTATTGCAAATCCAAACAGATATCTGCTATCTGTATGGATTGGAATGCTGAAGAAAGCATTCTTCAAATCGATGACAGAAAATAATTTTGCAGACAGGGGAATCATTGTCAAAATCGTGGTAATGTCTGGAACCACAGGATACTGGGGAACCACAATTTTATTAACCTCTCTAAGGTCAATGACAAAACGGTAAACATCAGGGTGGGCATCAGAAGAATCCAAAGGTGTCTTTTTAAGTATAGGAAGGATAGGGCTATTACACACATTCGCTACTGTCTCTTCAACCACACCAGACCTAATCAAATCCTGTATTATTTGCAATAAAGCCTTTTCTCCTGCCTGGGATATCTTGTACTGGGGAATATGCGGCAATTTAGCATTGTCTTTGATCTGTATAGAGACTGGTGGGATCTGGAGCAACCCCACATCCGTGTCTCCTTTAGCCCATAATGAGCGTCGCACATCTTTAAACTCAGCTGGAAGGGGGGCATCTTTTGCGAGGCATTGCTTGGCATGGGCCACTTGTGGTCCAACAGTCATGTAAACACCGTCTGGAGAACAAAAAATTGTCGCATGCAACCTTTTTAACAGATCCAACCCTAACAAATTCTCCCCACAATTTGACGTTAATAGAAATGGTGAGTCAACCGTAAAGGGGCCGATAGTCAAAGCAAGAGGTTTGGAAATGGGGCTAATGACCGGCACGCCTGAGAAACCCACCGAAACATTATTTTGGCCAGACAGGGCTGCCCCCGGGACCAGTGAATGGGAAACAGAGCTATTCATAGCCCCTGTATCAACTAAGAATTTCTGGTCGTCCCATGTAAATCTGCGGTGACAAAGGGTCCGCACTGATCTACAGGCACCGGAACTGGTCCCGTACCCTGTCCCTGGCTGTCCTAGCTGTGAGACATCCCTGTTACTTCGTCCATGTCATAGTCGTCATGATAGTACTGTCTCCCTCGGGGGTCGTCGAAGTAGTTCCCGCTCTGTCTATTAGATGATGTGTTCTCTGATCGCATGTCACCACAGCCTCCTCCTCCCTGTCCACGTCCTCCAAACCCCCACCTCTCTGGGCCTCACCTCTCTGCGACAACTCCGGACACTCATTCCGCCAATGTCCCTCCTGCTTGCAATATGCACATTGATTGAGCCCAAGGAGTGCATTCGAAGTACCACCCCTGTTAGTCCGGGGCAGACGCTGGGCCGAACCCGAACCTCTTCCTCTCGCAACTTGCTGCATCAACACCCTCGTCTTCAAGTCCTTTGACTTTTTCTCCACCTTCTCTTTGTCCTCATTCTCTCTATGCTCGTAGTACTGTGCCATACTCAAAATTACTGACGGGGAAGAGGTGCTCCAAGTGCTTTCTGAAGCCTGCAACCTAGTTGCAATCTCAGGAAGCAAGTTGTTAACAAACCTGCTGACAAACAACCTGACACCTCCTTCCAATGATAGATCCTGGCCACTAAAGTCGAGAAACACCCCTTCAAACCTAGTAAAGAAATCAGACACACTCTCGTCCTTATGCAGTCAACTTGTCCCAATCCACCCGTCTCGGCGGGATAAGGGAATGCATATAGGTGATAATACGACCTGGTAAAGCCAATATCTCCGCCTTCGGCTTGTCACCGCGCTTGCGGTCCTTATCCCACGCCCTGATCTGATCCCATAATCCTCCCAATTCCACCACATGATCCTGTGTATGCACTTGCCTCCAAATATCCACTGGTACCAACAAGCCAAAGAACAATTCAATATCAGCTAACGTCATCACCGTGGAGGAGGCCGCCTCTGTCAACTCTTTATAATACGCAGTCGGGTTTTTCCGAGGGTCTGGCAACTGACTTTTAAGGGATATTACCTCACTCCTCTTCCAAGGAGTATAGATCCACTGTTCCTGAAACCGAGCATCAACTCGTGGCCTAATTACAGTATTCGTGGAGTCGCGCAGTTCTGGTATTTCAGGATGATAAATGGGATGGACCTCCCTCATGGGGCACTGGGTCACCATCGTTGGAACCTTTTGGAGCAATCTGCCCCGATAACCCACCAATGTCGTTACATTGCTGAAAACCTTATTAGGAGCCATACCTGCAGCATATACCCTGTCCCGTATGTCATAGATCATCTGCGGTGCAACACCCTGGAAACACTGCTCCCACCGTCCTATTAGAGTGCCCGACATGTGCTTAAGGGCATGCTGCTGTATGAAGGGCTCATAATCTTTCATCACACTCCACACATCTTCCACACTATAGATCGGGCTCCGAGCCCACTGAGCCGCCTGATTCGCCACCATTTGATTCTCCTCATCACCCACAGCAGAACGCATCAACACTTTATCCACGCGGTCTCGTGCTGCCACCCAATTCCCTTCATGTATCCTTCGTACAGGGGTCTCGCTATTCAACAGTGCTTGGGGTGTCATACTCGAGGGAGAAAGAGCAGATGAGGAGACAGGTATCATCATGTAAGGAGACAGTGTTGTAGGAGTGAAAGGGGGTGTAGCAATAGATACAGAGTCAGTAGACGGAACAGGAGAGCTAACGGCTCCTGCCCCTGTTACTGGCATGAGCAGAGAGGAAACAGGCGGGGCTGGGGCCGAAGCAGTTGGGCTGGAGGCAGAAATACTAGAAAGAGCGGCACCAGAGGCCGGGGACTGAGATGTTGGAACCCTTGGGTATATCCGCTCGGGAGCATAAGGTGGAGGAGGGCGAGAATCCAAAAGCTCTTCAACTAAAACATTACCTTCCTCCCTAGTAACATAACATTTATCTGTCTGCAATCGAAATTTTCTATCTGCACATTCTATGCCTTTCTCTATCTTTTCCCTTTCGTAGGCCACTGCTTTCTGCGTTATAGTTTGCGTCTGTCTCTTGCGGGCCTCTTTCTCGGCTCTCATACGCCGTTGCTTTGCTTCCTTCTGCCATACTCTTAAGGAATCAAACATCGACTGTCTGCTATTTTTGGCGAACAATTTGTCCTGCAAGAAATTCAATTTTTGCTCATCAAACAAGCCAGTAAGTGGCCATTGTAATTCAGCATTGTCCCTCGTATATTTATTCCACAATGTGCTAAACATAATAGGGCCAATACCGTGCTTGACGTATACATCAAAATTTGGGGTACCCTCCGGAGGCGCAGGCTGACTCTCTTCCAATCGAGCCTTAGTAGAACAACACTGACATCCAAAACACCCCAATTTGCTTAAGCAAGGCATCTTAATATAAGACACATACACTGTCCCTAACGGACAAGTATAACACCAGCAACAGTAATATAGAGAAAAGATAAATAATATAAATTATTCAAAAACCAAACCAAATGGTCCAAAGACCACTCCCTACAGGGTGTGGACCACAGGACCTGGGGTCCATGAGCCAGCCTGTCTTGTCACAAAGTGCCCAGGACGGGGTTCTACAGGCCTGGGGAGGGTTTCCCTGCTTTGCTGGGTGAAGAAGCTCTGACAGGGCCACAGTTCAGAGCTCCAGCTAGCCCTGGAGTGGCAACTTTGCCCTGGACTCCATTCACTGTGCCGCTGTGTTCAGAGCTCGGGTTGGCCCTGAGGTCAAAGCCCCTGGCCTGGGCTCCCTTCCCCAAACTGTTGGGTTGTAAAGTGCTCGGGACAGAGTCCTGCAGGCCCCAGGAGGTATCCCCTGCTTTACCGGGTGAGTATTAGTCAAAGAAAGCAGCTTCCCGGGCAGGCCAGAGGGGAAAGGGATAGGGTTGATTAGGGCTTAACTCTCCTTTGCTCCCCAGACCCAGGCTTGAGAAAGGTGGAAAGCACAGACCCAGGGCACCCTGAGTCGGTATACTTGGGTGACAGTCACTACTCAGGCCAAGGCTTTCTTTGATAACAATTCTTTATTAGTTTTTCAAGTACAGTCCATATGCCATAATATTGACGAGAACACTGCAGAAAATGAGAACAAAATGATAACATTCGCAACCCGTCCAGGTCACTTGCAACCCAGTACTCAACCTTCAAAGTTAGTGAGTGGTAAATAAGTGTCACTCCTCCCTCTCCCTCTCCCCCTTTCCATTCCATTACCACATTAAACTCAGTTAACAAGACCGATCCCCCCGGTGCCATTAAAATTACCTCACCTTTTAATTTTGGGGAAGCTGGGAAAAACATATACCAGCGACCAAAACCTAACAAAAGAGCATAAGAACCAGAGCTAAAGAATGATAATGGCTAGAAGGTCACTCTTTACCCCCCATGCCTGTCTACACCTAATTGCAGGAAGCGCCCTACATTTACTCAAATTTGGGCAGGTTGTCATTAAGTTTGTAAATCAGTCTTTTTAATCTAGCGGTGTCATGCATGTGGTATAGCCATTGCCTGTATGTTGGAAAACCCATAGACTTCCACAATCATAGGATCCCCACCCTTTGCTGTAGACAGGGCAGTTTCTAACCAACTTTTCACATGGTATGTCAGTTCAGAAGGGTCTCCAACCAGTAGCTTGTGAGCTATTGTAGCTCTCCAGCTACCTCTGAGTAGCTCACCTGTGTGCAGCCCAGCTTAGTAAAATTAGAAAGCTTTTGCTTGGTTGAATTAAATACATATAAAAAAATTGAGATTATAATATTAGTAGCTCTCAGTGTGTTTCATTGAACATAAGTAGCTTTCAGTACAAAAAAGGTTGGAGACCCCTTAGCTAGAGAAAACATGTAAATGTGCAATCCAGGCCTCAAAGTCCATGATTGCTTCCAGCCCCTTCTCCAGTGTCATCCAAATCTGCCTCCTGTAATCCCTCAGATCACTGCATTCCCATAATTGGATTAGTATGTCGCCCCCGTCCTTGTCACCTCTTCAGTACTTGGAATGCAGGCCCAATTTAGCCTTGGGTAATATTGCTAGAGACCTCTGTCAACAATTGAGTATGTTAAAATAACTATACTTCAACTTCGCCTCCCTCAGGCCCATATTATGTTCCTACAACAGCAACTCCGAGTCCTCTTCGTGAAAAGTCGTTTTGAGGCAGTGCTCCCACCACTGCCAAAACTCAGAGGACGTACAGCGAGGGATTGCATAGAAAACGAGGAGTGAATATAGCCTGGAGATAGTACCCCCAAAGTTTTGCTACTGAAGGAAGTGGCCCTTAGGGGCCACCCGGGTTACTTACAACCACCTGCTAGGCCTTCCCAAGTAATGAAGAGTCGGTCAGACATTAGAGAATACAAACATACCTTTATTAGTAATACTCTGCAGAGGAGTCCAATCTGACCTGCACCCTAAGATGTCTGCCGAGGGACTGGCCCCCCCAACAGTCAGCAGTGAGTAATCATTCTTCCCAAGAAGCCTCCAACCACGCCCACAGTGGAAAGTTACCGGCCTGGGCCGAACATGAACAAAGAAGGCACAGGAGGATGGGCTACTACCTGCCAGATGGGTACATGCTATCTGTAATTCGAGATCACCGCGCTGAGTCTCAGCGTCTCCCAACGTGGGAGCAGAACTACACATTCAATTAAGGTGTGCGAGGGCAGAATGGCCTATTCATTAGTAAGTCGAAAAACAGGCTTGAACAGAGAGAAAATAATAACGAAATACAGTGTTCTGCTGAGGCAAGCAATACAAATGATGAGGCCTAGTTCAGACACGGCCTAAGCGGCCCAATAGGGATTATGAAATACAAAATGGAGTCACACTGGCTAACTACAGGAAAGCTTGCACGTTGCAGGGATAGCTCAGTGGGTTGCATAACGTGAATACAAATGGCGTATATTTAGCCACACACTGCTAACCTAATATAGCATGATACGAGTGCATAGCAGGAATGGGATTTTCAAACCTAACACTATGTGTAAATGTATGATCTGGCCCAGGAAAGTGGCAGGATGTGCGGTGCTGCCCCCAATTGCTTCTGCAGTGCTCTCAGCAGTTGAGTGTGAATGAATGAATGAATGAATAATGAATGAATTTGTACTTGTAAAGTGCACTGCTACCCTGAGGCTTCCTGGCGCTGAACGCATACCGCTGTGGAACCCTTCCTGGCTTTTCCCTGTGAAATGTCCACTCCTGGGCACCCCCAAGGTGAAGCCAGGCATCCCAGCGCTGGTGGGGCCGTTGTGGAGATTAAGCAAGCTATTGCCCAGAGTTGCAGAATGGGACCCATGATTAGAATAGGCACCGAGGCGAGAATTATCAGGTCCGAGGAAGTTGAGCCCAAGTCCCGCCGAGGCGGGAATTGAACCCTGGTCCCAGGCCAGATCTCTGCATCAGGGTCTGCCGCTCTAACCATTGAGCCACACTTCTCCACTATCTCCACTGTTGGCTATGCAGGAGGTTGTATTCTTGTTTTAGATCTAGGAAGGATTTGAACTTTCCCTCAGGTCTGTCATATATTTAATCCAACAGTTTTCCACTGGGCCCAGCTTATCTCTTCCCGTCTTATCCTCACTGTAGAATTGCGCCATAAAGGTGCTTTCATGTATAAGTTCCCAGACATTTCAAGCAGGCAGTGGGCCCTTTGCCATGCTTTCTGTGATGATTGTAGTATGGGGATAGGCTCCTGTGGGTCACACAATTGTCTGGTGTAGTATACTGCCAGGTCTTTTCTAGTGCCTTCCAAGGAAAACTACAAAGGCATCCCCCGAACAGTCATTATCTTGTATACAGAATGTGCTAGTTGGTGAGCTTTCTAATAACATTCCTTATCCGGCAGCATCAGACCCTCCCCCCATTTTTGTGACTGCGTATAGTTTAAAACTCTTTAGACGCGATGTTGCATCTTCCCATATGAACGTCCTTAAACTCTGGTCAGTCTGCTTCAAATGTTTTCTGGTGATCAGCAAGGGGCAGCATTCTGAATATCTAGTTAAACCTGGCCACTACCATCATCTTCACTACCTTCCCCACAGAAACAATTGAAGATGTTCCCACCTCTTAAAATCAGCAGTTGCTCTCTTCAGCAGAAGAAGTAAGTTATCAGATAGCATATCTGTCAGGCCGTGATTGACATATATTCCTAGATATTTCAAGCATCTGGTTTTCCACTGAAAGGGTAGTGCAACCATGGATGTTGTGGTCGTGGGCAAAGCTTCGCATTTAGACCAATTGATGCAGTACCCTGAAAAGACTGAAAAGGCTGTGACAGCATTAGTAGGACATTATCAGTGTAGAGAAATGCTTCATGTTCGCCCCGTTGTTCTTATCCCAGTAATCTCCTCTCCTGACATATCACTAGAGCCAGTTCCAAAGTGAGGAGGAAGAGCAGTGGGGGCAGCAAACATTCCTGTCTTGTTCCTCTTTAATCAAAAATTCCAGAGAGGTTAACCCCCTGAAATACTGAAATACTAGTCATCTCCGGGTCTCAATACATGCCTTGTACCCGCGTCAAGAATTTAGGGCTGATCCCATCCAAACCATAGTACGTTGAAGCTATTCCCACTCCACCCTGTCAAAAGCCTCCTCAGCGTCTAATGAAAGGAGGACCTTTTTATCTTTGCCGTCTTTAACCTGCCAGAGGACATGATCCAGGAGATTGAGGTGGTTGGAAAGGTGTGACCCAGGATGAAACCCACCCGATTAGGATAAACCAGGGCCATAATACATTTTTACAGGTGAGTTGCCAGAATCTTTGCTAAAATCTTAGCATCCACATCGATAAAAGAGATCAGTCATTAATTGCAACAGTCCATGGGATCTCTGTCCTGCTTGGGGATGAGAACTATCCTGGCTTTATTGAATTCAGGAGGTAGTCTTCTAGTCGCAAGTGCTACCTGAAATACCTTACTAAGCAAAGTTGATACCTTCCCCATCCACAAATCACCTGTCACCTGCATCACTTCTTCCTCACTAATGTTGTGTCAAGGAGAAAAGAGTGCTCTGCCTCAGAATCTGAAACCTATTCATGAAATTTGTCATGGAACTCCTGAATAACTGTGCAAGGAAGAGCCAGGATATCCACTGATGCATTACGGATATCGGGGATATTTCGGCTCGCCTCTATATGTTTCAATTGGGCAGCCAATAGGTGCCCCGCCTTCTCTCCTCTCTTATAATGGCTCTGCCATAGCAGAAACAGGGTTTTTTGGCCTGAAATGTGTGCAACCAATTCAGGCTATATTTGGCCCTTGTCAGCTCTCGTAGGCAGTGGTCGAAGTGAATTAAAAAAACATATGGGAACTGTGATGTTGCATCCAATGGGGAGGGGTCAGTGAACTTGGGGGTGGGACCAAAGGTGTGGCTAAAAGAACAAAATATTCTGCAAATATTCTGCAAGGTTTTTTTTCTTTGATCTTCACGTAGCTAAATATAAAATAATGTGCAGCTTAAATGAGAAAGAAATAAAAAAGCAAATTTAATCAGTGGGAAATACACTATAGTACATCATGAAACCTCTATTAGTTAATGCACTGTAGAGGTGTGGGTGTAACCAGAGAGCCACAGAATTAAATCTTGGTTGGTGCCATGAAGATTAGGGACTTGAGTATTTTTAGTGTCACAAGGTCCCAGTCTGTGACAGAAAGCACTGTGAATATGTAAGTCATCATTTTAAACTTGCATTACATATAGTATTAGATAGACTGCTAAAAAATGCACAAAAAGATTTAAGATAAAATGGTGCTTCCAAAATATAGATTTTAGTAATACCCAGACTGTAAGTAGTACAATATTTTAATAACTGTCCCTTAAAAACAAGCACTTCACAGCTCAGCTGGTAACTCCCTTGCATTACCACCATCCTGAAGCTTCAAGTGATCCCATCAAATAGAGCCAGTACCGGCTCCCAAGCACCCTTTTTATTTGATGATAATTCAGTTGCACACATATGCTTTTCTTGCAGGCAAGCCAGCACCCTGGCAAGAAGTCTTGCTTTTTGTTTAGCTGTAACCCTGCCTTCGGTTTCACAGCACATGAGACTCCCTGAATAACATTTCATCTGAAGCATCTAACGTATCAGAATTAACCGTCCTGGGTCGGTTGTCTTTTCACAAAAAGTAGGGGAAAGTTTTTTCATAAATTAAATAAGTATGGGCACATTGTGCCCCTCCGATCCCGCCCACTTCAACCTCTGCACATAGGGCAGTTGGAGTGGGAAGGCATCCATCTTCCATGATGTGGCAGGCAATAGTGGCCTCCAGGGAACCTCAGTGCTTTTCTGCTTGGTTTTTGGCTGTCGCTGCATCTCACATATGCTCCCCTTGTTGCAGGCTTTACCCAGGCCCCCCACAGTTTAGCAGGTTATTGGACCGAGTCTGCGTTTTCATCCAGAAAATGCTGGACCTGTGAAAGCAGGCATACTTTGCCCGCTGGGTCTTTGTATTTAGACGTGTTCATATGGTACAGACCCTAGGGAGGTGGGACAGATGCCAAGTGCAGCTTGACAGCCACCAGGTCATAATCCGACACCCCCCCCCCCGGAATGGTCCGGGCTTCCTGTACATGTCTTACGGTTGCTGCCATTGTGAGGAAGTAGTCTATTCTAGGGCACAGGCTGTGCACATATGAGGTGAATGTGCAGTCGCGTTCACTTGAGTGCATCAGTCTCCATGAATCCACCAGGGAACAGTCAAAGAGCAAATCACAGAGGTAGCCTCAGTCCTTAACATGGGTGACATCCAGTTTCCCATTGAATGATTGGATCTATAACAACATTTCAGTCTCCCCTAATTATCTTCTTGGTCCTCCCAAACAACAAAAACAATCTAGCAAAACTGGTGAAGAAGGCGGATATATAGCCCTCTGGTGCATAAACTGAACTTGCTATAAGATATGTGTCCTGCACTTGTATCTTAGCAAAAATATATTTGCCTTCCTCGTCCGTCCAAGTGTGATGTCACCTGAATGTAAAATTATTGTCAAAGAGAGTTGCTACCCCTCTGGTTCTGTAGTTCAGAGGCACCTTTGTGTGGTGTATCTAGTCGTGGTGTTGGACAGACATAAAGTACTCTGTCCACCCACTCTCAATGATGTTTGTCACATTCCTGCTGCATTAAATGGGTTTCCTGGATCATTGCAATGTCAGGTTTCCGATGGGCAAAGAAAGAGAGTGCTTTCTTCGATTTTATGTAGTGGATGAGGTCATTAACATTAATGGATAACAGTCTGAGTAAGTTCATGGCACCCATCTGGCCCACCCTTCCCGTTAGGAAATACCAACTCTGTGCCACCTGCCGCACTAAAATGTTAGTCAGGAGTGAGGTTGGAAAGGGTAAAGGGTGCTGGCTGTCCCCTCTCCTGTACCTATAGATGTCAGTAACAAAACCTAAGAACTGCTGGGGTCTCAGTGGGTACCCAAAGAGAGATGTCAGCCTGTGTCGCTGTTCTGCCCTGTAAGAAAATGCGCCATTAGTTTGTGGCCTGCACAAGTAATGGGTGCACATTCTCTCTCCACTGGAAACCAAACGCCCCATTGTAGCACTTGTCTTTCTCAGGGTAGCGGAGCAGAGAAGTCCAAGGCCTACTCAAGGGAGGTGGTGCGGCTAGGTAATCACCATTCGCTGGCACACAGTAATAACACTTAAAAAATGGTCCAGTCTGTACATTTGTTACATACACACTACTCAACACTACACAGTAATTTACAATTTACACATAAGGCTGGTGGAAATACCTTTGATGAAACTGTGTATTCACTTCTGATCCCCTGAAGGGTCTGTATAAGCACATTAGATAAACCTTCAAGATCAGCAAACTACATGTCAAACTGTACCATCAATTTAGGAGTAAATGCAACAACCAATAATGTGAATGCACTTATTAATGTTAATAAACCATATGCATTTTGATCATCAGTAAACACTACTAACATTATTATTTCAATAAAGCCTTTACAAATGAACTTCACATGTGTGGTTTGTATATACTTTCAACCATTAAAAATGCATTTATAAAAACAGTCCCGGATCACATTTTGATCACATAATATATAACCATAGACTTAGCTCCTAGTGGGCTCTGTACAACATGTACACCTTCAGGCCACAATAATTGCAGCCATTATCTTAACCCCTAGAAGGTGCTGCAGTCCTAATTGTAGAGCTCCAGCCTGGGAAGTGTTTAAGAAGCCAAGGAAATCCTAGGCTGGTCCTTCTTTCCTTAACCCTTCCAATTTAGGGTCAGTACTTCACAAAAAGGGATTTGGAGGATCATCCTTTGAGATGCGATGCTTCTGCAGCTCCTCAGCACCTTCTTTTCCTTATTAGTAATGGCCCATGTCCTGGGGCCACCACAACAGCAGAAATTAGTGCGCTTTTGCAGGCCCCGCAAGGTATTATGGGAGGGCTCCTTTGCGGAGCTCATGAATAATCGATTAGCAGCACCGGATGCTTTCTTTGTTGTGCTGCTTGGTCTCACGTGGCATGTCCATTTGTTTCTACTTTTTATGCTTAAACAGGGACCGTTTTGTCACTGGAAGCCAGTGAAGAGCTTTCAGTGTGGGCACCAAGGGAGAACCAGAAGGAAGGTTACAGACCAAACGTATGGCAGTATTTTGTGCCACATGCAACTTAGAGAGACGCAAGTCGTTTGCAGCCATTAACAACGCATTCCCGTAGTCAAGGCGGTTCACTATAAGAGCTTGACCTTAATGGGAGCCACTGGAACACTTTTTTTGAGCATGCGCATAATACCGAAACAGGTACAACATATTGACAAAATCTGTTCTTCACAGAGAGCTTCTCATCCACCAGTAGACCGAGATTTTTAACTGCCCTCTGGGATTAGGGCCACCAGTCATCCAACCAATATCTCTGGGCCTTGCCAAACAGTAAAATACTCGGTCTTGTCTCCATTAAGCAGTAGACAGTTTGAGGTCAGCCAGTGGCAACAATTTTCCTCATGCAGTCAGTAAACCTACTTTTGGCGTTTTCTGGATTTTGTCTAAATGAAATGACTATTTGTGTGTCATCTGCATAGGAAATTATTTCAAAACAACAGGATTTGACTCTTTGGGTGAGGGGGCAACTGATATGTTAAAAAGAGTAGTGCCCAAGGAGGAGCACTGAGAGACCCCCTTGTCCACAGTCATAGTCCGAGATTTGAATGAGTCAAGAAAAACATTCAAGGTCCTGTTATCCAAGAAATCATTAAGCCAATACAGAGCTTACCCATGGATACCTATCTCATAGAGCCCATGGGCAAGGATGGAGTGTGAGACAGTATCAAAAGCAGCTGATAACTTGAGTAACACTAGCATCGCTGGCAAACCGGCGTCCAGAAATAGTCTGATGGAGTCAAGAACACCCAAAATAGTGGTTTCCGTGCTGTAAAAGGCCCTAAATCCTGAAAGCATGGGATCCAATAGAAGATGATCATCCAGGCTGCCCTAAGGAAAAGCAAGTGTAGGCTCCTGGAACCAGAGGTGCTTAAGATGAGGCTGAGGGAGCACAGCGGGTTAGTGGAGGTGTGTATGCAAGGCTACACCTGGTCCCAGAGTGCTCCCTATTTTAGGTCAGGGCAGGGTGCTAATTGCCTCATTGCCCTTATGTGCAGGGCAGTAATGGCTGTTAATTATCAACCCCTTTGTTATGTGCCCTTGCCTGCAGCTCAGGCCTGTAACTAAAGGGAGGGTAATTAACTGCTGTTAATGCCCACATGTGCAGGTGATAACGCATAACACAACCTCAGTAAAGAACACATATACAAACAAACTATTGTGTAACTATAGTGATGTCATTGATGATGTAAATGGTGGGGCAGTATGTGATGTCACCAATGCTGTCACCGATTAGGTCATTTGTGATATCATCTGTGCCATATGTTGTCAGTGATGGCTCCACGGATAAGGCGGAGGAGCGTCGCCCCCTGAGCAGGTCGAAAAAGTAAAAAGTAAAATTATAATAACTCATTATTATTATCATTTTAGTTTTTCCCTTACTCAGCTGGGTAGGGGTGGGGTGCTCTGCTCACAGAGAAGGGCAGGGGAGGAGTGGCTTGCCCACTCCAAGTGCACAGGATGCTTTGGCCGGCCGTCTCGGGCCGGTCAAACCGTCATGCACACTTTGCATTTTCTCCATGCAGCCAGGACCCCAGTCCCTGGCTGAGCACCGAACCACGGCGCTCAGACCAATCACAACGCTGCATTGCAGTGTTGTGATTGGCTATCGGAGGCTGGGAGCCGGGTGCTTCCTGCTTCCTGCCCTGGAAGCGGGCGAAGACGACCAAGAGGAGGAGGCGGCAGGCAGGTAAGTGTTTATTTTATTTTTTAATTCATTCTAGTAACTTTTTGCACATGAAGGTGCAGTTCCACACCACCACGGCGAATATTTCCCTTTGGAAAAGTATAAGGTCAATTATTAAAATGTATTTTTCTTTATACACATTATTACATTATATTAAACATATGTAAGTGTAAAATACAAATGTAAATTAATTTGAAATATTTACTTTTAAATAAAATAGTACTAATAAATTAAAATGTTACAGCACATCCACTGATCAGACTAAATGTGTATTAAATATTTAATTAATTCAAATATATTAATTTAATTTCAAAATAATAATTCTAAACAATAATTAAAAATCTTACCAACCTCAATAAAAGTTTTGTTTTCATATAATATATAGCAAATCGGGTTACAACATATATGTTAATTTGTTTAACTTATTTATTTTTTAATAAAAATTAAATATGTATTTTTAATTACATTTACTATTAACTTTTAAAATATTAAAACAATCATTTCATATTTAGATATACTTTTTAACACACATATATCCCGACACACCCACATCTATAAAATTTAAATTTCAAAATAATGTGAATTATTTTAACATTAGTTCATGAGTAATGTTATATTATTTCCATGCCTCCATTGTTTTCTATGGAAGTGTGTTGCAGTACTTATGAGTAGGAATGTGCTGTGCTTGACTAAGGCTGAGCAAGTGTACATTTGCTCGTGTTTAGACACATTAAGGGCTCTAGTAACCTTAGAAGTGTAGTTTGTGAATAGCAAGGATCGTACTCTTTTGTAGGTGTGTTTTGTATTGCCTGGTTCCTCCCTAACAATTCCTTAAATTTCTCTAAACCGCTCCCATTTTTGACCCACTCCCTCTTATCCATCCCACATTTGCCACTAAAGCATATGCCTGCATGTGTAGAGAGCTCTACAACTTTGGTTGAGATCCAGCCACATTAACGTTAGGTGAGGTGGCAGTCTCTGCTCGTAGGTTTGTGAATAGCATTTTGTAGTACGAGAGTAGAAATACTCTAATATTATTTTACATGCTACAAATAGCAGTTTGTGAATTAGGCCCTGGAGGTATCTCTCTCATACTTACATCAAGTTTGCAGGCAGAGTCTGTATATTCAAAAGGTCCATCTCTGGAATTGGTTTCATACAGCCCTTTTCCTCATAGACTGCACGGGCCACACTCTTTGTCATCTAGTGCCAGTAGGAAGGAGGTGTGGGGCTAGGAACTCCCTGGCATGGCAACCCAAACAAGGCATAAAAGTGAGGGAGACTTTCTTACTCAGCTATCCATCAAGCATTTGGGGGTAACACCTCTGGTAGAAGAATGGAGCACAAAGAGTTAACAGCTGTCTCTATACTTCAAAGGAGCTCGCTGTCTCCACACCATAGAGCCTGGCCTATTTCAAAGGAACAGGGAATGGGGAC
This sequence comes from Calotriton arnoldi, assembly GCA_963921515.1. Lineage (NCBI taxonomy): Eukaryota > Metazoa > Chordata > Amphibia > Caudata > Salamandridae > Calotriton > Calotriton arnoldi. The sequence goes on along the minus strand of CAWUFW010011215.1, from coordinate 104,581 downwards.
CTACCGTAGGGGTATATTTGCTGATAACCCTTTCTCCTCTCCTCTTTTAACTCTGTCTCAGGAGACCACGGAATAAGTAATTTGGCCTTCTGTAGACAGTTTTATTCTCTATTTTTCTTTTGCACTCTGCCCATCACTCTCTCCACTATTGCTCTCAAGTTTCCTAAAACACCTCAGCTCCTCCTCGCTCTTTGGGGAGTTGTAGCCCACACCAATGACCTTGCGGCCTCGGTGTGAGGTGGGAACCCAATGATGAAGCATGTCACCTTTGGGTGAGGGAAGGTTCTCGTCCTGAAGGAGGTTCTCTCCTGCACAACAGTTGAAACGCCCTGTTCAAGAACCCACACCGCCACAAGATTGTGGACAGTTAATCTCTATTTCTTTTTCTAAGTTCTACCAGGCATACATTTTGTGAGATTCACTATTTCAAAGGAACTCAGCAATGTTTTAGAGGAGCCATTGAGTTCCCAGCTATCTGGCAGGCCTCCTCCAACTTCCATCTAAGATACCATTCATCCACAGAAGATCCATATTGAATTTCTGGGCTGCAACAATCAAGCACAGAACACATTATCCATGCTCATCCGATTACAAAACACATATGGTTAATACACATGCAACATTCATGTCCCACATGGACAGAGTGAATTTCCCAGTTCAGAGCCCATTAGACAACTTTCCCTGTGCAGTCAAAAGGTAGGAAGCCCTTTCTTGTCTGTACTTTCATTCATTTCCACCCTTGTCAGTCCTGCACAGCCCAGTAATACTGATTAGAAAAGGTGTGCACAGGGCGTGCCCCTCCAGGCTACAAAGCTCAGTGCTGGTTCACATTTGTTGTCATCATGGGCCGTCAGCATACATGCATTATTGTCTTTAATATTATGGTCAGAATATGCCATCAGCATGAATTCATTATTGTCGTCAATATTATGGTCAGAATATGCCATCAGCATGAATTCATTATTGTCTTCTGCACACTGGCCAAAATCAAAAACATCCAGTCTCACTACCTGAGGACGTCAGGGCAGAAGTTCAGGTTCTCCTCAGCCATGTAGGGCACCTTTTCTGTGCCAACAGACTGTCTAAGAAATCTATGTTTTTTCTTGCAGCCACATTTTCACGCTCATTGTAGCTGATCTGATTTTGTAATACTCTGACCCTCTCTGATATATTGCTACATTGAATCGACTGATATTGGTTTCATGTCACCGAAATCAAGGATTAGAGGAAGTGACTTCACATAAGTGTGGATCTTTCACTGATATCACAAGAAGCGGAATCACACGCCCTTTAACCCTTAGAGCATCACAAGAATTGGCACTACGGAGAGGAAGATCCAAAAACGTACTGGAAGTCTGCTATGATTAAGTTAAGAATCAAACAGATTAATAAAAAAACAGGTATATGAACGGTATGAGTTACACAAATTGGTTAAAGGGAGTGGTCCAAGTTACAAATTTATAAAAACCTCTAAAGGAGACCCCTGCCATCAGATACTCCATCAGGGAAGTAAGTATTGGTCATCAGAGTTAATTTTTAAGTCCTTCAGAAGGGAGTGATGCACGAATTGCACACCAAACCTATCCTATTGTAGTGAGGGACGAAGGCTAAACTAACATCCACTTTGTTTCGATCTGGACCCCAAGTGCAAGGAAAGTACAAGATTAACCAGCTGTTCTACTTCTTAACCCTTACAAAAGCAGCCCCCTTACCTCGCCCCCTCTCGAACAGACTATTGCTTACAGAAAACATGTTTCCTGGACTTGGATGGTAATGGGATACCTTTACATCTCAACCTAGCTCTCCGGAGAAACAGGAAGGTGACATAGCAGATCCGTACAAAACCACTGTAACAAATAAATAAACAGTCCTTGTATCATACTCAGTTGAGGGCGTGTCCAAAAGCAGGGAGTCTCATGAGGACAAGCAGCCATTACGATAGTCCAGTTGCGCGTCTAAAATTGCATGATCTTTTTCAATACATTTTGTAAAACTCAAAGAAAAACTCGTGACATTCCTAGAAATCATGGTTTCACAGAGAAATATGGTTTGGCACACTTTTTAGGCAAGCACAAATCTCCTCTGAAAAAGTCTCCACGATGCCATCATTAGTTTGGTTTGTGCAGAAAATGTCACTCAGTTTGTCATTTTTCTGTGTAAACCAGTCTTTTGCTAATATCTAGCGGGATATTTTTACATGTGGTGCGAAAGCGCATAAGAAAAATTCCATAAAGCGAAATATTGAGAAACATTGCGAATTTCATGTAAGGTAAAATTCAGCCATTTTGGGAATTTCATTGTAGTCATTATAAATGTGCATATATATCATCCTGCAATCCTTAAATGACATCTATTCTAAGAGTATGATGTTGAGCTTCATGGACGATTCCTCCATTAGAAACATGAGGTATATCCCGTCTTTTGTGACAGAGTAACCCATCCACCGAGCTCCAAATCAGGCCCTAAGGGGCAGATTTACAAGCCCCTTGCGCCACTTTTGCGTCACTTTTCCCATGTTAAAAGTGACGCAAAAGTGGCGCAAGGGGCTTGTAAATCTGCCCCTAAGTGTTTGTCTTGTTGGGCATGAAGAGATGTACAAATAACAAAATCGATTGGTGTCAGGAGCTGAACATAATTTTCATGAGTTGCAGCTCCTAACAGCAGGTGCCCCATGCGATTTAAATGATCGACTATCCCTTGTAAGAAAAAGGCGCCTAGAGAGCAAGAAGCTTGTTTGTGCTGGTTAAATATTTGCATTTATGGCCAGTCACTGTGCTTCAATTAAGCCATGTATATAGGAAATAGTAATTGTTAAAAGCAATGTGGAAAATTATGCAAAGATAAAAACTAATGCTGAATGCAAACCACTCAAAATTCAAATGGAAAACTGTTCCCAGAGCGAGAAATGTTACTTTTGTAAAGATAAAAGCCTATTTACCCGATTTAGAGTTGGGTGATACTGGGAAACCCTCAGATTTTTGAGTCAGTACCGAAACCAGAACAGAATCTAGTTGCTGCATTTCCTCCACAATATTATCCCTATGGTGGATGCTCCTAAAATGTTACCACTTCCCTTCGAAAACAGTTTTTTTTCTCCCTACGACTCTAAATGAGGCCCTGGTGAAATCTCTGTAACATCAGCCTAATCTCATGCAATTTTGGTATTTTTCCATTACACTTGTTACGCAAAATTCCAGAAATTATGCTATCGTCTTTTGTGGCAAAAAATTATCACAAGCGCACAGGTTAACATGAACAGCCATAACGTAAGCACAGCACTTGTATTTTTTGTGCTATTTTTACTGCAAACTGCATCCTCATCTCCAAAATGAATGCAAGGATGCATTTCGTGCTAAAGTAAAGTGCCGAATTCCGGTTTTGCATTTTGCATAATTAGATGTAATTTCAAGTGCAATGCAATCATAATCACGGAAATGCAAATTACGTAAATTTTGCATAACTATACTATAGATCAGATACCAGCCGTACAACTAGTTAGGCAGTTCCCTGAAAAGATGGATCACTAAATATGCCACGAGGCATAAGAAAGGTGGCTGGAAAGGGTAAAAAAGGCCATGATTGAATGAAATCCAATAATAAAATTCCAATAATAAAATCCAATAATAAAATTCACTCAAGAATTCCCTTTCACATACCACTCAGTATGACAATGAACTGTCAGATCACCTCAAATAGGACAACCAGTCACCAATAAATGTCCAGTTAAAATACCATTAGAGATGTTGATAAGGGTCCTCGAGTCAACCATGTTCGTAGATGGTGATCTGTTTGCAGAGGCGGGGAGTCAGCATGGACAGCTCACTTCAAGCTCACATTCTAATCTTCTCAGAACACCCAACTCATTGACCGCTATAGACTGGCCTGATGCTCAACACACCCAGGAGTAAGAACCCCAGTGAGAAAATAAGTTGAAAAAGAATGGGGTGTGTTCGAGTTAGGTATCGGTAGGAAAATGTTGGAATGAATTCATGTGGAATGTCAGGGGTTAAGAAAGGGGTAGGGTGTTCATTAATATTTTCTTTGGTTGCAGTGGGGCTTTGGAGAGGCTAGAATTGCAGGGGTTTCTTTGATACCACAGATAAAAAAGAAACCATGTTGTAGGTTGCTGTCTTTCTTCCATCTCCTTCCTAAAGTTTGCAAAAACTTGTCTTGCTCTAAGTCTTCCCCAGATAGTATTCATATCCTGCTCTGTATGGTCTTGTTGTGGGACAGGATGTTGAAATGTTAATATATATCTGATACTGTTTAAGTTTTACATCCAGTCTCTGGCTTCCTTATTACACTGAGTAACCCTAGGCGGAGTTCGCGGAGTTGCACTACGCGGAACACCGCCAAGTGCAAAACAAACTCCATCATACTGCGCAGAGCTCCGCGAGCGGCGGAGTACAATAGAAAAATGCGGTTCGAGGTGATTGCACAGTGCCGGATGCTTGTCCGCACTGTGCAAACATTGCGAACGGCACCATGCACAGCGCAAGCTTTCCTTTTCTGCCGCTCAAGTAGATTTTTACTCGAGCGGCAGCTTTCTCAACGCGAACGGGCAGTTTCTCAACGCGAGCGGTCGCGAGCATACGCTACCACTCGCAATGAGAAACCTGACCCTCCCACGTTGAGAAATCTCGCTGGGATGTTGATTTTCCACGCTCGCGCTCGCCAACTTGATGTTGACGATCGCGAACGAGGAAAAATCTCTCCGGGGTGTTGATTTTCCACGCTCGCGCTCGCCAACTTGATGTTGATGATCACGAACGAGGAAAAATCACGCCGGGAGGTTGATTTTTGTCGCTCGCGGTCGCCAACTTGATGTTGACGAACGCGAGCGAGGGAAAAAACTCCGCTCCGCGAAGCGGAGTTTTTCGGAACTCAGCGATCTCTGCGTAACGCGGAGTGCAGAAAACTCCGCAAACTCCGCGAGCGGAGCGGAGTTCACCGCCCACTGAGTGGGAGGCAAATTTTCCTTGGCCACTGACGACAACCAGAATATTTTTTAACTGTCTTGCTCAACAGATACTCAAGAGATAAGCGATCTCGCCTGTTGTCTGCAGACAACTGTTAGCCTATGTCATCGAATTCTTTCAAGCTCAATCCATCCAAAAGTGAGCTCCTTCTCACCTATTTTGGTGCTACTTTGCTTTCCATGCAATCCAGCTTGGCCACCTACCATGAGCCCTTCACTCCCAGCAGATAAATCAGTTTGAAAACTTGGACTCTACATCAATGGCAACCTGTCCAACAACACCCAATTGGTACCATTTGCTAATACTGGCTTTCCACAGCTCAAGACTCTACGGAAAATGATTATACATACAGAGCACTAGTTGCATGTTATGGTGATCAATGCCTTAGTTCAGCCGCACCTTGACTACAGCAAGGCTATCTATCTCCCTTTTTGGGCCAGCAAATATTCTATGTGCCTGCAGCTGATATTGAATGCAGAATCTCGGTTAATAACAAATCTCAGCAGGCCGGAGCATATTACTCCAGTGTTAAGATCTTTTCATTGGCCACCCTTTCACAATGGTGGATGCTTTTAGGCCATGTTGGAAACACATAAATCAATATACTTGGATCCTCCAAATTATCTGGCCACTCCATTGAGAGGGAAAACCCGAATCACTTTGCGTTCCATAAACCGCGTTCTGCTTCATAAGGTTGGAACTATGACCTTTGACAATGGGACTTTTCCCGTCACTCCCTGCTTGGTGTCAGAACTCTCACCCGTTGTGCCTTGGTGTTGAAACCATTCTTTTAAGATTCAGCAAATCTTTGAATCCCTCGTTGCTCAATCAGCAGCCCACATCTCTTTTTTTATTTTCACTTACCACAACTGGTTTCAAGAGCTGCCGCTCCTTTTGTGTTTATTTTCTTTAGATTTTCCTTTTTGCTTGGGTCTATCAGTTGTGCTATAATGCAGATAGCGCCAAGAAGTTCTGCCTGCCAGCTGCTTTATGAATAATTGTGACATTTTGTAACATAACAAAAACTGTCTTCATAAAAGGCCATTGTGTTTTAGACATGAACTTTATTTATTTAGATCGGTAAGCATCTTGGGCATGGATTTGTAGCCTAATGTTGAAGTTGTGCTGCAAGCTGGCCTTTGCCTTCTATGTTAAAAATGTAATTCTAAACATTGCTCCACCTTAAGAGCAGATACATTATGATGATTTCTTAAGATGTTCCTGTCAGATGTGTGTAACTATCATTAGGGCAGCTGGTGCAGTAGCACCGACGTCCATGAGCCCTGGGGTAATCAGGTTAAATAAGCAAAGGCCTCCACTGGCTGAGAGAAAACTCTTTGGGCTCCATTGATTTTTGACAATCCTGCTTTGTAAGTTTGTTTGTGAAAAACAAAGGAAAATGTTGATCTTGTCCAAAATTACATGACAACCACATGCAATTCAGCTCCTCCGAAAGTGCATCTGCTGCACTTCAGAGTGTAATTTTGTTATGGAGAAGCTCGTAGGCAGGCGCGGCTCTCTAAATATGGTGGGCAGTCATGCATCAGGGGCAAAGGTAAGGCCAGGGCCCCCGCCGAGCTAGCTGGCTGGCGACCGCCGCCATTGTCTCAATAACCCAATGCCAACTCAAAGTTTTATGAATACTTTTCACTCTTTATTTTCTTGAAAACAGTTGGTAGAATGAAATTGCCTTCTCTGCCAGCAGATTGATAAACTATAATAATTGCAATATTGCCAGTTCCGTGCAATGGTTGCCCTGATAAGATCTATGACTGGGGGAATGAGAAACATAAGTGATTTACTTTGCCTGTCTGAGAATATATTTTGTTGGTTTCATGGCGTGGTCATTGATGGCGCGTTTTTTTTTTTTTTTTTAATCAAAGACACATGCAACACTATTAAAGTATTTATATGTATTTTCCATGAACTGTGGATATATTCCTAAAAGTATAAGATTTTGTGCTTTTTCTATACCTAACTAGAACCTTGAGTCGCTGGCGCCCGCATGTTTTTTATTTGGTCATGGACAGAGAGAAAGTGAAATTAAACAATTGCCTGGGATCATACGGTTTGGTAAAGAGGGGAAACCCGGATTAATCCCAAGTTTTCTGATTTCATATTGTGCAATTCAGCCACTGGATGTATATACTTTGCTTCCCCTACACCCACCTTATGGCACTGGACACTGCCCTCCGGCACCCCTGCCCCGGCCGCCGCCCTGCTGGCATCAGTGCTGGCAACATTTTGGCCCCTGTGAAAATGTTTTTGAGTACCCAGGTTCTAAGAGAATATTTCTTTGTTCATCTTTGTAGAGCAGTCCCTCAGGTTTATCAATAATTACACATTAACTGATGTTTGTGGTTTTCATATTAAGTCCTTTTACAACTTGAATCCCTCCATCAGGGGCATCTTAAGAATTTTAGGGGCCCTGGGCCAAACGTATTTTGGGGGCCCCTGTTCAGAACAGCTTTGAATTTATGATCCAAATTCAACTCTTTTATGCCCTCTTTGGTCAGTTCACTGACTGTGCACAGGCACACTCATTCAAATTCTAAATGTGTTTACATCTAATATTCAGGGACAGTGACGTGTGTTTTCAGTATTGTAACACAGCAGCAGCTCACTAATATTACTGCAAATAATTGTCCTTGGCACCCTCCCATTTCCAATATGTGAACTCCTGTTTTGATTCAAAAGAAAGTTTTTAGGTCGAGCCTAGCGACAGCGCGCATGCGCTGCTCACTCTGCGAGGCATGCTGTAGTAGAGTATGCTGTGGAAGCTTCGCCCACTCTCCTCCCATATTTTTCATTGGCTGGTGTCATTGTCCTTGGTAAATGCTGGCTACCGATTCATTATGAGGCTTGTTAGTCCCTCCTTGGTACCGCCTTGTCGCCATTTGTTACCGCTGTGAGAAGTTGGCCTGGCATATGCTGTCCACTAATTATAGTGGGCACCTTGCACCAGTCCAAACAACCCCTTATTGGAGATAGGTTAAAGACAACCTTATTGAAAGCTATCCTAGTGGTAGCTATGGAGAGCAGCCTTCAGGCTAAGTCTTGAAGGAATGTAAAGCAGCTTGTTTTACCAGTCTATAATCTCTTGAGTGATCAAATGAAAGAGCACCACACCAGGTATATATTCAAAATATATGTATTTATTGCTAAACACACCCCTCTAGTCTCTTTATGAGGCTAGAGTTCGAAGTACATAAGTTAGAAGTTATTTAAACACAGTAATAACACAAATACACGTTTGGGCCCTAGGGGCGTACCAAACCATATACCAATAAAGTGGTATAAGAACCACGACGGAACTAGACACTAGGCCTAGAGCCTCTAGAAGTGCTTGGACCACAAGGAACCACCCAAGGTAGTGACACAGGGGACCCACGGGGGACGCGTGCAGTGTAAAGACACAACCGCGATACGCCATTGACTTCTATGGAGAAAGTCGTGATCGGGAAATTAAAGAAAAGGGACACTTAAAGGAGGACTTGGAGCAAACCCTTTGAGATCTAGGACTTTGAAGAGTCTCTACCCACGGGAGCACCGGAGTACTCGTGTTACCTCACCCAGGGAAGCCGGGTGCATAGGTGCCTTTCGGGGTCGGGTTTCGTCGTCGAATTGAATGGCGATCTGCTGCAAAGTGCTGCTGGCGACCAAGTGAAAAGTGTCCGGGTGGATCCAAGAGTGGATCGGAGTTCTGAAGAACCTGAAAGCAGAGGGGACAGAGTCTGGGTCACTAGCCAGTGACCAGGAAGGCGATGGACAGATGCCCACCGATGTCGAGTGCTTCAGGTGCGTTGACGGTCGTCTTGACTCTTCAGCCACGAGGTCCAGGAGGCGTTGTTGGCGACCAGGAGCAGGATTCGGACTGGTACACGATGTCTGTCGAGTGCTGAGGTGGCGGCGACCGGATTGGACCCAACAAGCCTTGGCAACCGCAAGTCTCGGTGAAGATGTAGATCGTCGATGGTGCAGACCAGCAAGGTCTGGGGAACTCACCCAGCAAGGGTAAGTGAGGACAGGCCTGGAGCAACCAGGATGCCAAGTTAGAAAAAGATTGGCCTTCGTTAAGGGCTACTAGCCAACAGGCTAGCGACCGCAAAGGAGCCTTGAGACGCCGCACGTGGATCTGGCTCACAGGACACTCGTGGAGTGGAGGCCAGTGATCTTTGGTGCAGTTGGTGCTGGAGGCTAGGGCTACTCGGAGCCCAAAGCACGACTTCTTGGGAGACCCAGAAGAGGATGCACTTGCAAATGTGCTCGGTGTCCAAGGGTCATGGTCTCAAGTCACCCACGATAGCCATGGGCCTCAGCTTTGCTGGGGACTCAGGGTAGCCTCGGAGAAGTCTGAGAATCCACCTCTGGTGATGCGATGACTTCGGCGTCCGACGGGAGCTTCAGAAATGCGAACCGGACAGATGCTTCTTTGGTGCCTGCCAAGCAGGGGAGTCACTCCTTGACCCCAAGGGAGATTCTTCTGTCCTCTAATCGTGAGTAGAGCGTCGAAGGTCCAGGATTCAGTTTCAGAGTTTCGTCCAGGGATAATCTAAAGTCCTAAGGACTGGGTTCCTATACTTATACTAAGGATAGGGGTTGGGCTACTCTGTGGCCCCACCTATGGGTGGGTCAGGGCAGAGGGGTGGCTACACCCCTTTCCCTTTGTCCAGTTCGCGCCAAAGCAGGGGCTGCAAGCCCCTGATCCGGTTTGAACTGGGGTATGCACAGGGACACCAAGTGTGCCCCCAGTGCAGGACTTCAAAGCACCCGAAAGTGCTCCCGCCCAGCCCCAATACACATTATCCTGTCTGGGGAGGTGGTCACACTCCCTGGGACAGGAAACCTATTGTCCAGGCCTCCCCTGCCGGAGTTTCGTCCAGCAGCAGGAGGCCAGACTCGTGTCTGTGGCAGCAGCATCCATTTTGTGATGCCAGGGCTTTGGAAAGAAGTTACCGGGCTAGCCAGAGTTAACATGTCTTTCCCTCTAGAAGGGTGGAATGCTACCCCGCCGCCAGAATTGGCGGGGGGTAGTATTCCAAGATGTTTGACACCAAACACGACATGTTTAGGTGCAGCCATTCCAAAGTTAGCATTTAACGCGAGGTTATAATGCGCTTAAGAGTATATGGTCAGGCTGCACTACAAACAGCATCAGAGAAGGGTCTCCGAACGCTGCAGAGGGGCCCTGCTCATGCAGGGGCACCCTCTCACATAGGAACCATGCACTCTGCCTTTAGGATTGATAAGGCCTGCCTTAGGAGTGACTTATAGGTTTATATGTGTGTAGGTAGTTAGTGATATAGGTAACCTATATCACAGTAAGAGGTGCATGCACCACCTTACCCAGGCTGCAGTAGCAGACCTGTGGTGTCATTTTGGATGGCCTTCCAGGGGTGGCATAATACATGCTGCAGCCCCTGGTAGGCCTCTGAGGTACCTATGCCCTTGGTACATAGTATACCATATACTAGGGACTTATAAGGGCACTCCAGATTCCAATTAGAGATGGGCCTAAGGCACATGGAAACCATTTTACAGAGAAAGCAGATAGACTGGGGCCCTGAATAGCAGGATCCCAGTCCAACTAAGTCATAAACCAGCAAAACACCATAAAAAAAGTGGGGGCAACCATATAGTCAGATTCCACCTTCCTACATAACCCCCCCCCCCAAACGAAAGGAGATAAGGCTAACCTTGGCCAGTTGAGCCTTTATTGACTAAGTGGCCATATAAGGAAGCACCTGCACTAGCATGGTTGCCCCCTGTCTTATGGTCCACTAAGCATTCCCTCACCCTAAGGGTATGAGAGGGTCTCCACCATGGGGATTCACTACCTGTGGTGTGCTTAGGTAAAGTACAAGGCTGGTGAGGTGTCTGAGTAGGGAAGTGAGGCCCTAGGAATGTTGGCCTCAGCTTCCTCAGATCACTAGTCACCATGTAGGCCTGTCTTTCCATGACTGAGTTGCACTTTGCTCTAAGGGTCAACCTTTGGCTGCCTACAGCTGCGGGTTGGGTCCCTTTGGATGGACTACTGGAGGGACATGGCAGGTTTGGGACCTTCTGGTCCCAGGTTTGCCCTTGCTTACCAGAGTCCTTCTGGGGGAGGTCCCTACATAAAGGTATGGGGGATCCCTCAGTGTGTAGAGGAATTGTCACCTGGCTAGGGCTACTAGACTGGGTGCCCCTAATCTGCTGATGGGGGGTTCCTCTGGACAGGGGGCCCTTGGGGGTCCACTGACCTCCCTGACCTCTGCAGCCCTGGGCTGACTGAGGCAGGGGAGAGAGGGCAGGTTACCTGCTCCAGACTGGGTACCACCTTGGAAGGGTCCTCTGCCATCAGGGGGTGGCCAGGCCAGGCCTGACTACCTCTGTGGCAGTTCCTTCACTAGGGGTAGGGTCAGTTCCCTGAGGAGGCTGACCCTTACCTATGTCTGGGGGGAAGAAGACTTTTCTTCAACCCTTGTGCTCTCTTTTGGGGGAGAGTGGGCCATTCTTTCAGGCTCCATCTCTCCAAATTCTTGGGCTGGGGCTGTGGCCATCACAGCCCCACTAACCTTTACAGGGACACCCAACATCCTAAGATGGGTTTGGTGTTCTACTTCAGCCCAGGCTGAAATTTCCAGATTATTGCCCATCAGGCAATCTACAGGTAACGTGGGGGACACTGCCACTCTCTTTGGGCCTGTGACCCCCTCCCAGCTGAGATTGACTATGGCCATGGGGTGATCTGTTCTGACACCATCACTGTTGGTCACCTGGTATCTAAACTCAGGTAAAAGCTGGTGAGGGGGGACTAGTTTCCCTGCCACCATGGTGACACTAGCCCCTGTGTCCCTAAATGCCACAGCTTTCTAACCATTAATTATTGGCTCCAATCTGTACCTGCCCAATGCTGTGGGACCCATGGTAAAGGTGGCAAATCCTATACCACCATCAGAGTCAGAGGAGTCTGTTGAGGGGTCCCTGTCTAAACTAGGGCCCACCTCTGTTCCTGTTGCAAAAGCACCCAACTTTTTGGGTGCACTACTCCCAACTGGAGGATTACTACTGGTAGTACCAGGAGGGGGGGTAGTAGTTGCTGGGGGAACATTTTCTTTATTGCCAATCCTGGGGCAACTGGGATCAGATTTCCAGTGCCCAGGCTTTTTACAGGCATGGCAATATGGTTTCTTTTCAGGAGAGGAAGGAGTTTGGGATCCACCCCCAGAAGAGGAATTTTGGGGCCCTGTAGTGGACTTATCCTTAGATTTATCCCCACCTTTCTCTTGGGACTTAGTAGAATCTTTCTTCTGGTCACCACCCTGATTTTTAGTTTTTACTCTGGTTCTGACCCATTTGTCTGCCTTCTTTCCCAATTCTTGGGGAGAGGTCAGATCAGAGTCCACCAGATACTGGTGCAAAAGCTGGTTTTGACAATTATTAAGGATCTGCTCCCTCATAATCAAATTGTACAATCCTAAAAAGTCATGCACTTGGTTGCCATGTATCCAACCTTCCAGAGCCTTAGTAGCACAATCTACAAAATCAACCCAGTCTTGAGTCTGAGCTTTTGGGTGTCTCTGAACTTCAACCTATACTGTTCAGTGGTTAGGCCAAACCCATCTATCAGAGCACTCTTCAAGACTTTGTAATTGTCAGCATCCTCTTCTCTTACAGTGAGGAGCTTGTCTCTACCTTTGTCTGCAAAGGAGAGCCACAAGATTGCTGCCCACTGCCTCTGGGGGACCTTCTGAACTTTACAGGCCCTCTCCAGTGCAGTTATCCATTTGTGGATGTCATCCCCACTCTGGTAGGGAGGGACAATCTTGCTTAGGTTTCTATGGTCATAAGACCTTTCCCTATCTCTAGGGGAATTGCTGCCACCATGGGACTCTAGTCCCAACTTTCTTCTCTCTTTGTAGAGATCTAGGGACTCCCTGTCTATAGCAAGTTGCTGTTTTCTGAGTTCAAGCTGAGCTTCCTCATATTGAACCAGCCTCTTTCTTCTCTCATGAGAGGATTCCCTCCTATGAGATGAGACAGAGCTCCCTATGGAGGTGCCAGAGTGGTTAGACTCCTGAGAAGGAGACCTAGACCTTCTGGGCACACTCATAATCCTTCCTGGGGGACAAAGGGGTCATCATCTTGATCATCCTCTTCATCTTCCTCAGGAGGGATTGGATTATCCAGGTCAGGGCCATTGTCGCCCTCCTGGCCAGTTTCAGAGGGGGCTGGGGGTATTGGTACCCCTGGTCCCATCCTCATCTTCTGCCCCACCCTCAGCTCCTACCCCTTCAGTCCCCAAGGGCTTACTAAGGTCATAAGCCACCAACAACTCTTTAAGGTGTTGGGTGGTGGGACTTTGGCCTGTCCTTATTTTTCTCAAGTTGCATAAAGCTCTCAATTCCAAGAATGGGAGTGTATCATACTTGGAGGGTGGAAGCTCAGTGGCTTCCTGCAAGGATTCTTTAGATCCTACCCTTAAAGACATTACTAGTGTGGTGTGGTGTATGCACTACCTACTCTAGTGTGGCCTACTAAACTCTCTTGAGTTGTAGAAAGGGTGTGCTATCCCTTAACACACAACTCTAAGTTCAGTAGAACTTACTGTATTCTAAGCTTAAATTATATGTACCTTAGGTACCTTTAGTGGTTTTCAGTTGATCAATTCAATTGAGATTATCTGGTAAAACAATAGCAAGCTGGAATCCCACACGCTGCACACCAATGTGAGAAGTTGGCCTGGCATATGCTGTCCACTAATTATAGTGGGCACCTTGCACCAGTCCAAACAACCCCTTATTGGAGATAGGTTAAAGACAACCTTATTGAAAGCTATCCTAGTGGTAGCTATGGAGAGCAGCCTTCAGGCTAAGTCTTGAAGGAATGTAAAGCAGCTTGTTTTACCAGTCTATAATGTCTTGAGTGATCAAATGAAAGAGCACCACACCAGGTATATATTCAAAATATATGTATTTATTGCTAAACACACCCCTCTAGCCTCTTTATGAGGCTAGAGTTCAAGTACATAAGTTAGAAGTTATTTAAACACAGTAATAGCACAAATACACGTTTGGGCCCTAGGGGCGTACCAAACCATATACCAATAAAGTGGTATAAGAACCACGACGGAACTAGACACTAGGCCTAGAGCCTCTAGAAGTGCTTGGACCACAAGGAACCACCCAAGGTAGTGACACAGGGGACCCACGGGGACGCGTGCAGTGTAAAGACACAACCGCGATACGCCGTTGACTTCTATGGAGAAAGTCGTGATCGGGAAATTAAAGAAAAGGGACACTTAAAGGAGGACTTGGAGCAAACCCTTTGAGATCTAGGACTTTGAAGAGTCTCTACCCACGGGAGCACCGGAGTACTCGTGTTACCTCACCCAGGGAAGCCGGGTGCATAGGTGCCTTTTGGGGTCGGGTTTCGTCGTCGATTTGAATGGCGATCTGCTGCAAAGTGCTGCTGGCGACCAAGTGAAAAGTGTCCGGGTGGATCCAAGAGTGGATCGGAGTTCTGAAGAACCTGAAAGCAGAGGGGACAGAGTCTGGGTCACTAGCCAGTGACCAGGAAGGCGATGGACAGATGCCCACCGATGTCGAGTGCTTCAGGTGCGTTGACGGTCGTCTTGACTCTTCAGCCACGAGGTCCAGGAGGCGTTGTCGGTGACCAGGAGCAGGATTCGGGCTGGTACACGATGTTTGTCGAGTACTGAGGTGTCGGCGACCGGATTGGACCCAACAAGCCTTGGCAACTGCAAGTCTCGGTGAAGATGTAGATCGTCAATGGTGCAGACCAGCAAGGGCTGGGGAACTCACCCAGCAAGGGTAAGTGAGGGCAGGCCTGGAGCAACCAGGATGCCAAGTTAGAAAAAGATTGGCCTTCGTTAAGGGCTACTAGCCAACGGGCTAGCGACCGCAAAGGAGCCTCGAGACGCCGCACGTGGATCTGGCTCACAGGACACTCGTGGAGTGGAGGCCAGTGATCTTCGGTGCAGTTGGTGCTGGAGGCTAGGGCTACTCAAAGCCCAAAGCATGACTTCTTGGGAGACCCAGAAGAGGATGCACTTGCAAATGTGCTTGGTGTCCAGGGGTCACAGTCTCAAGTCACCCACGATAGCCACGGGCCTCAGCTTTGCTGGGGACTCAAGGTAGCCTCGGCAAAGTCTGAGAATCCACCTCTGGTGATGCGATGACTTCGGCGTCCGACGGGAGCTTCAGAAATGCGAACCGGACAGATGCTTCTTTGGTGCCTGCCAAGCAGGGGAGTCACTCCTTGACCCCAAGGGAGATTCTTCTGTCCTATAATCGTGAGTAGAGCGTCGAAGGTCCAGGATTCAGTTTCAGAGTTTCGTCCAGGGATAATCTAAAGTCCTAAGGACTGGGTTCCTATACTTATACTAAGGATAGGGGTTGGACTACTCTGTGGCCCCACCTATGGGTGGGTCAGGGCAGAGGGGTGGCTACATCCCTTTCCCTTTGTCCAGTTCGTGCCAAAGCAGGGGCTGCAAGCCCTGATCCGGTTTGAACTGGGGTATGCACAGGGACACCAAGTGTGCCCCCAGTGCAGGACTTCAAAGCACCCGAAAGTGCTCCCGCCCAGCCCCAATACACATTATCCTGTCTGGGGAGGTGGTCACACCTCCCTGGGACAGGAAACCTATTGTCCAGGCCTCCCTTGCCGGAGTTTCGTCCAGCAGCAGGAGGCCAGACTCGTGTCTGTGGCAGCAGCATCCATTTTGTGATGCCAGGGCTTTGGAAAGAAGTTACCGGGCTAGCCAGAGTTAACATGTCTTTCCCTCTAGAAGGGTGGAATGCTACCCCGCCGCCAGAATTGGCGGGGGTAGTATTCCAAGATGTTTGACACCAAACACGACATGTTTAGGTGCAGCCATTCCAAAGTTAGCATTTAACGCGAGGTTATAATGCGCTTAAGAGTATATGGTCAGGCTGCACTACAAACAGCATCAGAGAAGGGTCTACTGAACGCTGCAGAGGGGCCCTGCTCATGCAGGGGCACCCTCTCACATAGGAACCATGCACTCTGCCTTTAGGATTGATAAGGCCTGCCTTAGGAGTGACTTATAGGTTTATATGTGTGTAGGTAGTTAGTGATATAGGTAACCTATATCACAGTAAGGGGTGCATGCACCACCTTACCCAGGCTGCAGTAGCAGACCTGTGGTGTCATTTTGGATGGCCTTCCAGGGGTGGCATTATACATGCTGCAGCCCCTGGTAGGCCTCTGAGGTACCTATGCTCTTGGTACATAGTATACCATATACTAGGGACTTATAAGGGCACTCCAGATTCCAATTAGAGATGTGCCTAAGGCACATGGAAACCATTTTACAGAGAAAGCAGATAGACTGGGGCCCTGAATAGCAGGATCCCAGTCCAACTAAGTCATAAACCAGTAAAACACCATAAAAAAAAGTGGGGGCAACCATATAGTCAGATTCCACCTTCCTACAACCGCCCATTAGGACTGGACCTTTTACTTGGAACGTTACACGGACTGCTTTATCTAGTGAGTGAGCACTATTTTTGTTATTGACACTGATGGGGACAATAGCGACTGCTTTATTTTGTCTTATTTGCATGTTGAGCGCGGCGCCCGCTTCAGGGACAC
Organism: Calotriton arnoldi; assembly: GCA_963921515.1. Classification (NCBI taxonomy): domain Eukaryota; kingdom Metazoa; phylum Chordata; class Amphibia; order Caudata; family Salamandridae; genus Calotriton; species Calotriton arnoldi. The sequence goes on along the minus strand of CAWUFW010011215.1, from coordinate 87,983 downwards.
CGCGCTTTTTTTTATTTCAAACTTTAATACTGAGCGAGGCGCCCGCTTCAGGGTCACCGCACCCAGTTGTTTTTTTTTTTAAATTTAATACCGAGCGCGGCGCCCGATTCAGGGACACAGCACTCAGTTTATTATTATTATTTTTTTAAATGTAATACCGAGCGCAGCGCCCATTTCAGGGACACCGCGCTCGGGTTCATTGTTCTTTTTATTATCTTTAGTTATGAGCACGGCGTCCGCTTCAGGGACACTGCGCTCTTTCTTTTTTTTTTACTTTAATGAGCGCGGCGCCTGCTTCACGGACACCGTGCTCTGCAATGCAATAGGTGTTGCTTTTGGGATTGTAAATGACAATGCCTTCTAATTTTTTATAAAAGGCATTGCCATTTACAATGTCAATAGCCCCAAAACTCGCAGTTGCGAGACCTATTGCATTGTAAATGCTTGTAATCTTATCTCTCTCTTGCCAAACCTGGAGCCTCGATGTGTCCTCTACAGGCTCGAGCCGCTCTCCCCGTGGCCTCTGGGGGCGGGCCAGGGATCTGGGGTGAGGGGGTGAGAGGGGGGGGGGGTTGCTGAGAGGAATCAGTGTTTCTCAGCCCAATAGAAGTTAAGCACTGGGACTGAGGTGCGCACTGTGTGAACCGGCATAATGAAAGAAAATCAATAAACATGAGAGACGAGGAGGGGGGATGGGAGCGGGCAGACCGCCCCCGCCATCACACTCCACTCAGCGGCCTGACATGGCGGGAAGAGGCCTGGGCCGGGACGTGCGCACTTAAGATCAGGCAACCTGGTTAATATGTAAGCGTCGCCGAGACCTACGCTTCATAATGGGTGAAAAGGATGTTTGTGACGCATTAGGTTTTAGGTTTATTGGAGCAAGAAAGAAAAAGCATTCACGTTTATTTCCGGACCACACAGGTCTGTCAAAGGAGCACATCTGTCGAAGCTACTTCCTGTGTTGTCCTGAAAGCTACCCTACAGCCCCCTTCTGTTTTAGTCCATTAAATGCTTTTCTAACCTGCAATCCTATGGGTTTGTAAAAACGGGCGCGTATTTTAGCAAATAGAGGCCTTGCAGCCTAAAATTCATGTCTTAGCGCCCTGGCGGGAATGCTCGGCCTTTCATGCTACCAAGCTGGATAAATTTCATATTGGATGATAGCACTGGATGACTTTATGTAAATGACAAAAAACGATGTTGTTGCTATAGGAAAGATCTTTAGATATTCAAAACGACCCTTCCTGCACATTAGGTAAATGCTTTAACATGTTGTGTCCCAGTGCTGCATACACATCGAGACCAACTGGATTTTTTGACTAACAAGTGTAACAAGCACTGGCAAAGCTAATGGGTTTCACATTTGTAACCTATTGACTTTTCCAATGATTTTATGTGATGCTGCACAGCATCTGTAAAAAGCAGTGCGCAGATGCTGTGCAGCTCTGGCAAAACACAGAAAACACATAACCCGACAGTTTGCGTTATGACGCTACTGGTGCTGCATCAGCATGTGCAAGGGTCATCAACCATACATGCGCCTATTGATTAACGTAGATGCCATTTTATTTATTTATTTATTTTATTTACCGTTCCAAGATGGCACACACCCCTTCTTGTATGCAAGACCTTAAAAGGCTGTGATTTGGACTGCAAATTCGGCCAGCATACAGGAGAATTTAGTAATTTGACTGTACTAAGTACCCCCAGGTTTTAGGAAACCTTGTTATGTGGTTTTTAGGTCAAGCCTGGACAGCGCATGCGCTGCTCTGCGAGGCATGCTGTATTGAGGTAGGGACTTGAAGCTCCGCCCACTCTCCACCCACATTTTTCATTGGCTTGAGTCCCGGTCCACTGTAAACTGTGGCTGTTCATTGGTCAAAAGGCTTAGTAGTCCCTCCTTAGTACCGCCTTGTCTCATTTTGTAACCCCCCCCCATGGCGACACCCCCTGTTACGTGTATTGCTCGGTAGGCTTTAATTGCAGCCTCCAAGCACTATTTTCTCAAATAGGTTTGTCCTGCCTGCTGTTGCAGGCAGGACACGCTTTTTTAAAAATTTTATAGCATGCATTTGCAATGCAATAGGTCTCACAATATGCGAGAAATTAAGCTATTGGCATTGTAAATTACAATGCCTTTTATTTATCTGTTTTAAATACAACACATAAATAAAAGGCATTGTCATTTACAATGACATTAGCTCAAACTCTCATAAATGCGAGACCTATTGCATTGCAAATGCTTGTTTATGGATGTTGCATGAAACATAATCACATTTCTATGCAAAATGTCTGTAATAGACTCTCACACATCACCTACATTAAAAATAAAGGAAAACGGCATTTAAAGCAATCTGTTTAAGATATATTAATGGTCGTCCGGGCAAGATTCTGCAGAACAGAGCTGGCTCTATCAGGGGCCCTGGGCCAGAGCCCACTTTGACCATGCCTTAAAACGTCTCTTCCCTCCATCTCACATCCAGCGACAAGCTTTCTCGTTTTGTCAATTTGTGCTCTATCACAGTTAGCGGAGTCGCTTATGTACACTTTCACTCACTTGTACCTCTCACCCTTCAATACTAATGCACTCTCTGGTACAAGACCCCCCCATAGCCTCGGCTGTGTGCATTTTCAGCCATGCCAATCCTTTACCAGTGGCTCGTCATGAACTTGGCCCAGGATCTGAAGGATATCAGAGTCATTGCTGCCAGTTTTCGTCTGACTGGTGGGTGCAGTAATTCAACACTCTATTTTCGGGGCTGTTTGTGTACATTGCGGTCATGTTTGGCTCATAAGGCCGGCGCCATCTTTGTTTCCACAGAGATCTGCTGCATGTGCAGAGATAAGATGAAAAGGAAGGAAGAAGAGGCGTACTTGATCCGAGGGCATGGAAACACGATAAGAGGTTCTCGTTGGAGAGAATGTCTTCTTTGTCCTGTTCTCTGCTTCGTGCACAGTGTGTACTAAGAGTCAGAGTGGCAAACAGGGCAGTTTGGCAGTGCCAGAAGAGCAGGTCTGACAGGTGAAACGATGGGCTTTTCTTGGCTGTTTGTGGACCTTTTTTGTGACTGATTTTTACTGTTGATTTCTCTGATATTACTATAAATATTATCTGCATCAAGCATAAATGCATGCAGTCTCCCATCCATACCTTGCAAAAAAACCTAAAGAGAGTGTCTTTAAAAGTTTAAAATTCCCCAGCTTTGCAAACTTGCAAACACTTTTAACTGTTTGATTTCCATAATGTGGTCCTCTTTTATTTCATTCCCCGGAACTATTTGTGCCCGAGTCCGACCCTGTATGCACTTTCTTGGTTACTGAGTGGATTTAAGCAGAGAAAGACTTGCATAGTCTTAAATAACCTTTTCTCGTGCATCCTTTTACATAGAAGAGCAGATACTTCACAGCTGTCATGTTCATCATGTCACCAACATTTTCACGGGTAACCTTAATGACATTACCCAACTTCCGATCCCCCATAACATTTCAAGGTGGACCCCATGTTATGCTCTTAGCCTTTCAATAGCCATCTGTTTACTGCAGATGTACTAGAGTGAGTGTAAGTGGAAACTAAAGAAAGTAAAAAAGGTTCTTATAGTCTTGGCAGCCTTCTGTTCCTGCCTTCTACCCTACTTTAATGATCTTTAGGACAACAGGTTGCAAGTAGAGTGCCAGAGGTCCCAAAGGTCAAGTGCACAGTCGCACCTGCTAACCCTTGTAACTCATTATAGACATCTAGGACGCCAGCAAGGTTGGGTGCACCACAGCAGTGGCTGCTCCACCCCTGGTGCCAGGGCATTGACCCACCACCTGGCACTGCCACTAATTGCTTAAAATGTACAGCTTTTACATGAAAACAAAATGATCTCATGGATCGTTTATTTGCATGTAAAAGCTGTAATATCGCATTGGCATCAGACAAGGGCTCTCTGGCTGTATTGCGCATGTGTCAGGCGGGAGCTGATACAGCCCAGCCTCACACAGTCACAATACATATCTGACATGCTGCACTAGCATAAGGCCGTGAAGCATGCCAGATAACGGCGACTCAGGGCTTGCCAATCATGCGCCCTCTTGCCCTATCAGAAGTCGGAATAGAGAAATAGGGTGTACCCAGGGCCAGACTGGCAGTAGCGGGCACCGGGCATTTCCCCGGTGGGCCGCGAGGGTGGGGGCCGTTTTTGTTACTGGGAGCCGGCAATATCGGCCCCCTGTAACAAAATCGGCCGAAACCGGCCCTAGCACACAGCTTGGCCGTACCCCCAGGGTGCCGGCCGAGCAGTTTGCCAGGACCGGTTTCGGTTCCCAGTCCGGCCCTGGGTGTACCTCGGTACCTCCTATTCTATCCCGGCTTCTCATTTGGGGAAAGCTCGTGGGCCTGCCTCTGTTATGCTGTTATTAGAAGTTAGAAGACAGAAGAGTCTGGAAACATTGCCCTGCCCTGCAGGTCAAATAAAGTACCAAGTGCATTTTGTGTTTCTCGGCCTTCAAATGTATACGAGTGTGCTTTTGTCTGTATGCCAGGAGTGCATGTGTATGTCTGTGTGAATGTCTTTGTATGTGTCCGTGTCAGTGGCGGCTGGTGAGTTTTAAAAAGTGGTGAGCGCAAAAGTTGGGGATGACTGTTATGTCAAGAGTTATCAACACAAACAAGCCCAATTGAGAAAATGTGGGCAGGGGGGTTCCCTCCAAGAACTTTTCAAAATATGGAGTGGTAAATGGTACATTTTGAAGCAAATTTGAGAAAGCAAAAATGTTTGGAAAGCAATTGCGAACATGTAGTCTTGAAATATTTGAACCCCATTCCAAACAACCTCATATCTTTTTGCATTAAATATGTTCTATGTCCCAGCCTAACAATGGGTGGCAAAATGATTCAGTCAGTTTCAGGGCACCTGAGTATGTAAGGGACTTACTTTACAGGTAGATGACAACTGATCTGCTTTCAAGACATTTGAACATGTTGACTTGGGGGATAACATTGTTTTGTCCTTGGGGACACCTATGCCAATAGCACCATCAAAACTCCTGTTGAATTACCCATGGTTGAGTAGGATGTGAACTGGTGGGATTTTTTTATTCTATACTTAGAATTCTCCTCTGGTTGTGTTCTGCAGCAAAGTTCTGACCCAGGTGAACAGGTATTCCCATATGGATAAGCAGGGGCGTAGCTTGGTCAGTAAGACTGTGGGCTTCAGATTTTTCGATAATCACGCTGGCATATCATGTTAATTATTGCATGAGAAGCAGCGCACAAGGGGGTTTAAAGGCCAATGGAAAGGGAAAGGAGTGCAGATTGTGAGGGGTACTTAAAACAGCATTTGTAAAGTAACCATATATTTAGATCTCCGAACAGAGACAAGAGTGTATGTGTGTGTTTGTCTGAGTGAGTATTTAAAGATCCCACGTGATATCCGACAGACACCTTATCAAACCCGACTGAAAGCCCCTTTGCCCAACTATTTATGAAGCAATACATTCAGTAGGGGGGTGTAACACCCTAAACAATCCCCCTAAAGCTACACCCCTGGGGACAAACACAAAAGGACCATCGTGATAAACACCCTTCATTCAACCCACTATGACAAACCTACAGGCTCGGAGAAACCTGAATTAGGAGGAAAGTGCTTTCGTTTACAATTGCTGTCCCCCTGTGAAGCACCTGTCGCCCCATGATGCAGACAAATAAAATCAGATCTGGTTTACAAGTCTGTAGCTGTAAAATTAAAATTGCAGCTTTTCATAAAGAGTGCAAAATGCATCAACACAGCCTCAAAAAACAAACAAAAAAAAGAATACACTGCTATTCATCAGCAACTTGTCTCAAACAGGTCATATCAATGCAGCAAGTTGTTAGGTAGCTCTAAGGCCAGCAAAGATGGTTCAGGGAGTTAAACTGTTTTTACCATTTGTGTGTCAGTTACGGTCACCATGACATAAAGGAATGCACAATAAAAACAATACAAACAGGAATAGGGAAGTAATATAGCCTTATAGCCCACTGTAGCGGGCTATACCTGCATTAAAGGCCCGCTCCAGCGTTAAAGGCCCGAGACGATGGCTTTAATGGCCGGTATAGCCCAGCTACGGAGGGCTATAAGGCTATTAGAACATTCTTCCACTAGAGGGCAGAAAGTTCTAACAAATAAAACAAAGACCTCTCGGAGCCCGAGGGGATTTAAATCCCCTTGGGCTCCGAGAGGCATTTGTTCACAGCAGCAGCTGTGAATGAAAAAAAACATTAGAATGTTGCTCTGCGGGCTTCTACTGGCCTGTAGAAGCCCGGAACACTCCATTGTCTGCAATGGAGTGCTCAACATTCTAATGTTATAATAACGGTTAAGAGAAAGGCTTAAGTTAATAATGAAAAAAAATGGGACAGGTGGTGAAAATGTTAAGAAAAGCAAGCCCAGGTCTTTTACAATAACAGCTCAAAAATGTTGCTTGATTATTTGGTTAGTTAGGGGCTGCTGCATACACTCTGTATATCAATCAGACTATGAAGGACCTAAAGTTTGCTAGAAAGTTGGCCTCCCAACAAACAGAAAATAAGACTACCTCATGCGCAATGCCGATAACGATGCTGGGCACACAGAGGGAAGAGCAAGGGACAGAAAATGGCTCACTGCATGGCTACGTAACAAATGCAAACAGTGATTGGCCATATCTGTGAACCTAACCTGTCTCACACCCCTGCACTACCGAGGCCTGCGCGTGACTCCTGAGCCAATCAAGACGCTGCTCCCTTGCTGTTTAAAACAGCACGAGAGCAGCACTAAGATTGACTAGGGCAGGAATACACAGTGCTCCTTTGGGGACCTGTGAGCTGCGGCCGTGGTCCTCCCTCCGGCTGGCTCACTAATTGCAGGAAGAGTGGAGCAGCCTCTCAAGTATGCATGTCAACCTGGACGTTGAAAGGCAAACGTCCAACCACTTCTCTGCAATAAATGACCGGTGTGAGCCTGCAGAGCCCCACTCCGGTCCTTACTCAGGAAGTTAAGAAGCCTACTCGAGACGGAAATAAAGCCCCGCAGCTGCACAACAAAAATAAAAATATCCTCTTTTTACAATTAATGCTGGGGTTGGGGGTTAACTAATATGGGGGAGGGCAACGCCCTTTACGCTCCCATAGAGGAACCACCCCAGGCAATAACCACACCAAATCTGCTCCAGTCAATATCTCACAGCATATGGCAGTTGCTCATTGATCAGCTGGAATTCTGGAATGCCATCTGATTACATCATAAAGGAAGTGATCAGCAATTGGTACGGTGTCCTGCAGGGAACAGAATGAAAGAGCAGATACCTAGAACAGATACCTACCTTCACAACACATCACCTCCCTTTATAATAACAATCAAATAAATATACACATTGCCTATGGAAACATTTTACAATACGGTAAAATTAATGCGGGATATTCCTTCGTAAGGAAGGATACATCACATGATACTAAGCTATATAATACAAATAGAATGTACCCTCATAAGGAGGGATTCATTTAAATAAAAGAGGGATGTTCCTTCATAAGAAAGGATACATAAAGTGATATTCCTCATATTGACACACTTGCCATACAACAATATTTTTTACAAAAGGGTAACTAGAATGATTAGCTTTCAGGAATAAGGGTGCAAATGCATTAAACACATTCCCTAAGGTAGAGCAGAACCTACATGAATAATTGTGCATTATGATTAACAATTAATCACACATAGTCCTTAAACCTACATGGTTTAATGACAGCATGTCCTGTCCTGCCTATGTTATTGCTCACAGACATGTTACCTTCAGCGGTGATACTACCCCTCTCTTGTAAGTCTTCTATTCCGCCATGCCGCTCGGGACTGCCCTGGTTCCAGACATCTTCAGAGTCATCATCGCTTTGGGCATCATCTTCATTACCCATACTCCCAAAACTCTGGTTATTCACTTGGTCATTGTTATCAGGTACGTCCCTACTAAAGGCATCCACCTCTTCATTACCTTGGGTTGCATCCTCATCATGCAACCACTCAAATCTCTGTTTATTGCTTCCAACTGTTTGTTGTGGAAACCCACCATTATCTTGAGAACTTTGATTTCCATTACCCCTGCTCCCCTTGTCATCCCTATTCTTACACACAGAAAGCCCAGACAAGAGCCAGACCTTTCCATCACTTAATAATACAGAATTGCAATAAACTTTCTCAACTACTGGGGATGTGTAAAATGAGGTTGTTTTTTTTTACAATTAAATCACTTTGTTTCACTCTTACTCTGTCACCAATCATGACATGTACAGCTTTTATTTTATGCTTTGAGTCATACTGTCTCTTGCATTCACTCTGTGTTTTTAATGGGTTCTCTCTCACTGCTTCAGGTGACCTATCAGCCCTTTGAGCAGTTTTCAACCATCCTATGTTATCTTTAGACATGGGAGTTCTTCCTCTCATCCACTCAAAAGGACTGGATACAGTTCTCTCATTTGGGGTAATAGTGTATGCCCACACCATCTTGTGTAATTCACTTCTCCACACCAGACTGTTATTATTGGCTAACTGTACAATCCCCTTAATAACACAGTTGAACCGTTCTACTGCTCCATTCCAGCATTTGCTGAATTCATCAGTCATGCCTTTTCTCTCCTATATATTGAGTACCTGCAGCAATCTCTGGTCATGCTCTTTCTAGGACCCCCCATCACGAAAATGTCCTATTGGAAGATAAGAAGGTTCTTGATTCCCTTAAAGAACACACGCATCAACCTTTGGAACATAAACCTTTGGAACATAGCCGCAGCTGAGGCTAGACCAAAAGGTACACTTTTGAACCAATAGTAGCCAAACGGGGTAATGAATGTGGTGAGGTTCCTGCTGTCAGGGTGTAACGATACCTGGTGATAGGTGGCAGTAGGATCAATAGTAGAACACCACCCTTTACATTGTTGGTGTGGGCTAACATCTCATTGATTCTTGGTAAGGGGTACCGGTCCACCAGAATGTTTTGATTAAACTTTAATTTGCCATAGGCTTTTTTAGCAACAACCAAAGGCACCACCCACTCTGAAGATTCAACCTGTTCTATCACCCCAGCTTTTTGTACTTTTTGCATCTGAATTCTCACTTCATCGTTTAGGGAAAACGGTATGCTCCTAACCTTGTGAATACATGGTTTGTCAGTAGCATTTAATTGGGTCTTATATTGGAACCCAGTTAGTTTCCCTATACTACCTATGAATACAGTGGGAAAGTTTGCAACCCAAATTATTCTTCTGGTTGTGTGATCAGTATGGTTCTGGAGTGTTTGGATTCAAGTTTATGCCCAAGTTGCCTTGATCCATCCACCCCAGTACGGAAGGACCGGTAGCAGATACATACAGTTTGCCCACAGTTTCTCTGCTCTTAAATATGAATTTAAGTTTTCTGTAACCAACAATCTCAATGGGTGCATCAGTGAATGTTTTAAGCGTAATGTCAGGTTGTACCAACTCTCTTCCTAATGCATGCACACATTTTTCACCCTACACATCTTTATTCACTATTGTGTATGGTGAGCCGAAATCAGGCACTATAGAAATGTCCACACCCCCAATAGACCTCTGACACATGGGTTTTTCCTTACCATTTGCTCCTGTATCTATATTAAGTACTTGCACATTATCAATATTCAGGACACACATATTTATATCTGAATCATCAGATGACACTGAGTTGTCTTCCACTTCCTGGTCTACTATTTTAACTTTATCCCTTGACTTCCTCTGGCAAACCTTCTGGAAATGTCCTATAATGCCACACTTGGCACATTTCTGTGTGCGCACTGGGCATTTCCTGTCATTAGCCAAGTGTCTGGGGCTACCACACCTATAAAACTTCCTTGGGGTCGAACTCTTCACATTACTCCTCAACTCCATCTCTGTCTTCTCTTTGTTCTTCTTCTTGATTGATGCTTGGGAAGCTGACTTGACGCCACTTACTTTGGCCACTACTGCTGAGTCCTCCTGTTTTACCTTGTTTTCAGATAACTCAGCCTTTGCGCATCTTCCCATCAATTCAGCTCTTTTGGCAATGTCAATCACATCCTGCAGTGGTTTTTCACCTTTTGCCCACAAGCAGTCTTGAATATTTGAGTTGGCAGCTCGCATTACTATCTAGCCCCTTATGAGTTTGTCATACAGACTGCAAAAACGACATATGGCGGCCACATTTCTTAGCACAGACACGTAATCCTCTATAGATTCTTCTTTCCCTTGTTTTCTGTGGAAGAATTTATAGCGATCCACACCAACGCATACAGTAGGTTTGTAGTAATTTTCCCTGTCTACTAGGGTGTTAGCATACACATCACCGACCCTTTGCACTAATTGTTTTATTAATCCGATTGTACACTTTTAGACACCCTGCTCCAAAACAATGCAATAATATTTTTTTTCTCTTTTTCAGGCGATAACTCCTCATCTTCGTCATCAAATGTGGAAATTTAGGGGCATATCAACAAGGCGGCGATAAACAATTATCGCCGCTTTTGCAGCCGTTTTCGGCCGAAAAGCGGCGCTAATTATATCGCCTTATCAGCAAAGACACGCTATCGCGTGTTTTGCTGATTTTGCTCCCGTTTCAGCACGCCTGACTTCGCATCGATAATGAGATGCAAAGTAGGCGTGTCTGTGGAAACAACATGGGTAAATATCGCGAAGGCAGCTTCGCGATATTTACAATGCGGGGAAGCGATTATTTTAATCGCGTTAAGTATGCTTTAACGCAGGAATTTAACGTCTGTTAAATTCCTGACTAAGGCATACTTAACATGGGGGTGGATTCTGTGGCTAAGACCACAGGCCCAATCATCTAGGATATCGCCGTTTTCCCATGGAAAACGGCGATATCCACGCTATCTCTGACATTTTTATCGCCTCGGCGATGCGCGTTGTTAATAACGCGCTAACCGGGCGATAAATTCCAGAGATAGCCGGCGATAAATATGCAAGCGCTAAGCGCGCTTTGCGATATTTATCGCCGGCCCTTGATAATATGCCCCGTAGTTTGTGAGATATTCACGCCATTCCTCCCACTTTAATGCTGGTTCTCCCACTGCAGGTAAAATGCTTGGCCATCGTGGAAACAAGTAAATATATATAAATATGCACACCATACACTCTGACAGTGGATTTTTTATTTCAGGTGTCCCTCCATGTTAGGTCCTGAAGAGACCCCCTATTGATGGTGTGGTTGAAACGCCGTCGACAAAATCCTAAAGCGAACCATTCACCAGCCCCAACTATTGTACTAGAAGGCTGTAATTGATTATTGATTATTCATGTTATGGTCATTTTTGTATTCTTGAAACCTATTTGTATGTCACAATTTGTCACTAATTTTAATATGTAGGTTCTACGTTCACTTGGGACACCATTCACCCTTTTTTGATTAATTTGAAAACGCATATATATAAACAGTCTATATTCAGAAGTGTCTGGTTGTATATGGTTTCTTGTCTCTCTCGGACATCTATTTACCCATGAATATTGCCATTATGCTATTTCTATCAAACACTGCATACATTGTCCACAGGAACCACTGTTCCTTCTTATATAATAGATACCCTGGTTCCATGTGAGTAGGGTGGCTCTTGTTTCCTTATACACTGCTTTTAAATAAAGCAATCTTTTTTGGTGTGTGGGACCACTGCCTGCTTTTAAAATATGTTTTTACAAACATTCATAAAGGAGAAGGGGGTTGGGACCCCTTCCAATTTGCGAGTGGGTTTCTACCTAGTTGAAGTAGACAGTAAAATGCGAATGTTTTGCGACTGCATTTCAGTTGCAAAACATTTACACATATCACTGCGATTTGGTATTGGGAAGAGACGCCCTAAACACGCCCCTTCCTAATACCGAGTCGCAAACCCAATTTGAGATTAGGTGATAGGTTATTGAATCACAAACAGGGCTTTGTACATATAAAAAAGTATTTTTGCATTCGCAAATGAGAATCGGCCCTTTTGCGACAACAAAAAGCCTTTGTACATGTGGCCCTTGGTGACTCCTCCATCCCCATCTAGCACTTCCAGGGATTCAGGCTGCCAACCACTTGCAGAGTATTTCTGGAAAGAAAGCAAGATGGCAGCTGAGACACATTATTTGAAGACAACAGCCAAGCAAGAGTTGCATTTTGCAGGAAACCAAATAGCAGTGCTGATTGGAAAATCAGACACTTTTAGTCTGGACTACATTAGCACCTGATGTTTGAGACTGCTAAAAAAATTCACAGGGATCCATAAAAAATCCTATGAATAGCAGGGTGTATCCTGTCTTATCATTGGTCGGAAGAAGAGCAATGCTATGTGGGTTTCAGGACCTCTGTCTCTTAACCAACTGCAAAGCAAGTATTAGTGTTAGCTAGCATTCACCAAGGTATTCACAAGAAAGCTTCTTGTTACTACATCCAAGGACAAGATATACTGCAGAGTGTAAACTCAAAGTATTCTTGCCTAGCCAAATATCAAGGACTGGATGTTGTGAAAGTGTGTCAAGTTTCCTTCTTGATTTAATAAGCAAGAGCAACTCTACCCGGTAGCCATATGCTGTCCTGCCCTTAATAGTACATCTAAAAGATGTCAAGTGTCTCCTTAAGAGAGTCCAAGCTAGAAGAAAAAGCCACAAAAGGGAAAAATCCTTGACAATATCATAGCTCTTGACTGGAGATACAGGTAATGAATAAGTAAAAAAGCAAGGCACCTCATTATCTTTGATATCAGGGAAGAGGAAAGACCCTAGCAAATGCATCCAGTGGGAAAGCCAAAGGCATTTCAACCTACAAGAATCAAAAATCAGGGACACAAAAGTAGCAAGTGGATGAAGAATGCGATTAAAAATAAGGGGAGGAATGCCCTGAGAAACATGCTTCACTCATTAATGCCACCTCTTTATAAAACTCAAAAGGAAACATGATATCACAGGAAAATACTCTACTTCATCTTGGATTGAGAACGTTAGGCAGAAATCTGTGGACCGACCATCATCTTGAAAAGGGAAATCCATAACATCTGTAGTATTGTAGATACCCTTGTAGAAACGCTTTTTAGGTGTTAGTACGGCTTGTTTTTACAAGGCTCAAAAATGAAACAAAGCTGCAGCATTAAGCATTATATACAGTGCAAGGAATTATATACATAGCACCATATATCATGAGGGATCATTAGGGAGTTCTCCCAAATAATTTTAAGGAAATACAATTGCAGAAGGTGCAGGGTAGGTATATTAGGTCAATATCATTGGTCATACCTAATTGGATTTGAATACAACTATAGACTGATGTGGTCATTCTCCCCTGAGGAATCTGAGGGGATTTCATGCTGAATCATGCATTTCCAGGCATATTTAGTCTAGGGGTGCGCAAAACTGGAAAGGTGTTTTCTTGTCAAGTATTTGAAAATGATTGTATTATTGCAATCTTTATAAGCTCAAGAAATGTTGCAAAGTTGCTACAAAATTATGGAAATCTTGAACACAAAGTAAGTTTGCATATCCAGACAAGACACTTGAAGCCTGATTTAGGGTTTGACGGATGGAGTAGTACTCCTTCGCGCCATAGGAGGAATACTTAAGGCCCACCAGTCTCTAAACTTAGTGGGAGGACCTAGGGTTCGATTTAGTAGGTTACTCTGTTGTGTTTGCGACAGAGGACTCTGTCCACTAAACTCTAAATTGGGCCCTGGTTTGAGTAAATTCCTGGTCGAAAATAAAATAATTTTGACCTGGATAGTTGGTAAACTTCACAGACTTCACAAATTGAAATATTTGCAATTTTTCGTGGGTGAAGTTTAAACTCCACACACTGCTACCTTATACCAATGACATTGGTCAAAACAGTATAGAATTTTGCAATTATGCAACAAATGTGAGCGATGCTGCCCGAAAGATTTTGAGGGAAATTTAATGGTATATTTTAAGAACATTAGGCATGTATGGTTTAAGTGCCCACTACAAAGGGCTATGTTGGAGAATTATAAGTCTATGTCAAGAATGACATTGGACCAGTTGGCATCGACACATAAAAAATGTCAGAAATCGGCATGATTGAAGCTAACAAGTTGCTCGAGTGGTTGAGAGGCACTGCATGTTCATTTAGCAAATATACTTAATAACAAGAGTTAGAACGCTGAAAATAATAACTGAAGACAACTAAATTAAATTTCTGGGGAAACATAAGATCAAGATTCTGAAAAGCCATGTCTGCGAAGAATGGGCAGATACATTTAAAGTTTAAAAAGTCTACTGCTTAACAGTGAAAAGATAAAAAATATAATTTCTAAAATGACTACCATTTTGATATAAAATTGGTAGATTACCCGATGTCATCAGGCACAATAAATTGCATTCCAAATATTCTTTTGAGAGCTATTGCAAACTAGAACTGCGGTCTGATGGCTTCAATTGCAGTGAACAGGACTACTGCTATCAGCATGCATTAGGTGGCTAACTGAACTTGCAGGAATAGTGTCTTCCTGGGAAAACTTTTTAAACAGTGGTTTATTGGCATTTACAAAATTGAAAAGGAGAATCTGGTGGTTCACAAATTTTCACAAAGTTTTGTTGTTGCTCCGCTGGATTCATGGATTCTGGGAAGTTTGGGAAGTTCTTGGATATTCTGGAAGTTCATCATTTAAAGTGGAATTTCAAGGGGAGAGAAGGCTGCAGCAAAAGAGCATGGAGAGGCATTGGAAATGTATGGCTAAGGAGGATAGAAAGCGAAAAAGGAACTGTGAGTATTATCCATATAAGACAGCATATTACATTCTGGGGTAAGATATCTCAGTAGTTTAATGCACCTCCTACAGAGATCTGTGTGTCAGAGGTTTGAATGCCAGCATACGGTCTCAGCATTTCAAAATATGGAAGTGAATAAATTAAGTGTCATTGAAGTGGCAATTGTGCAATTTCATTTGAATCATGACAGGACAGGACTGCATCTCCGTTGACCTCTCATTGAGTCACTTATATATGTCAAGAACGCATCATGCAGCCTTTCATTCTTTTTAGGCAACTACAATGAGTTCCAATGAGGTGTGCAGGATTATGATGGAGTGGGTGTTAAGATCAGGCCTATCCCTTTGAAAGGATGCTCTGCCACTCAGAAGCAAACACAAGATTCTTAAAAGGGAAGTTTTGATATAAACAGGAAATAGTATTCTGAGGAGGGTCTTGCCACTCTGTGCTCGCTAACTTCAGACTCAGGCCTCACTCATTAGAGGTATCTCAGAAGTGGCACAAATCTTGAAGAGTTTAGCGTTTAGGCAGCAGAGCTATTTCCCAGATTCCACAAACAAACAAACCTATACATGAGTGCCATCACTTGAAGAATATGCATCCTTTAGGTTTATACAACAGAGCTAACTCTCGAATTACACAGATTTTACAGGTTGAGGCTTCAGACAGAAGAGTTATCGCTCAGTCTACATAGAAGTTGCTAACTCAAGCTCAAGCTGCAGCTATCTCTCATTTGACATAGAGGTTACCAGTGCAGGCCAACTAAAACTAATTCGGAGGTTCAGGCCTCTGACAGCAGTGCTAACTCTCTAATTACACATTTTTGGCAAAGTGAGCACTTTGGCAGTAGGGCAATACCTTGAGTTACACTGCTTCTACTGCACATCTGATCAAGCATAACATAAATAATTAAGAATATTGCTGATCCAATATAGCAAGGAGCTGGGCCCTCCTCACTTCAGACATTGTATTGCCTGTTGATTCTTCACACTTCCCCTCTCTTTT
Source organism: Calotriton arnoldi (assembly GCA_963921515.1). NCBI lineage: Eukaryota > Metazoa > Chordata > Amphibia > Caudata > Salamandridae > Calotriton > Calotriton arnoldi. Next base: position 72,226 of record CAWUFW010011215.1, on the reverse strand, counting down.
TCAGAAGAATTCTGCAGCAAGCAATTTCCGTGTTCACATTTCAAATAGATTTTTTAATTAATTGCATTACTTTCAAACATACAGCAGGCCTGGCACTTATATGGGTTTGTGGACAATAGTTGTTATAAAGGGTGGCTTCTTTGCAACTGGACACACCTCTCATTAGGCCCCTGCCAATTGCCTCATTTTATGTCAGGCAAACTTGGACTGACTTGACTCTTTAGCTAATAGCAATTATGCTTGACATTTATTAGTAAATGCAAAACTACCAGATGCCTGTTGCAAAATGCAGTTGACTAAACTGAAGGGAGTAAATGAAGAAGACAAAAAAACTGAATCTGTTGGCTGTTGTGAAAAATCAGGAACTGAGAAGTATTTACAGTGTTACTTTCTTCAAAAGAGAAATATTTTTGTTAAAACTAAACACAAACAGTTTATTGTGCTTATTCTCATTACTAAAGTGAAAGAGCAATTGAAGGTCATACTCATAAACTGAAAGAGCAATTGCAGGTCATTCTCATAAACTGAAAGATCAATTGAAGGCCACAAAAAGTAACAGATTGTGTCAATTAATTAGAGCCCTAAGCGCTCTGACCCTTTCTACCTCTCTTTTCGCAACCCTCGTTGCTTAAGTGTAATCTCCCCCAAAACTACCATTTGCCCCAAAGTCACGGCTGGTATTTGTCCTCCTCTGGCAGTACTTACATTTTTCCTGCTCATGACTAGGGGTGGGCGGAATTACGCGGAGTTACATGAAAACTCTGTGAGATTCTGCAGAGTTCCTTGAATGGGCAGAATTAGGCACTTTGCGCTGCTTGCGCTAATTTTTAGCGCCAGGAGTACGTTTCTCACTGAAAAAAGAGTGCGAACTGCACCATGCAGCAACCCAGAGGGTGCAGCTTCTCATGTTGATTTTGCAGCTGCTCAAGTATATTTTTTACTCGAGTGGCAGCTTTCTGACCGCGAACGATCGTGATAGCCCACATCCTCCCGTGTTGGGGAAATCTCACTGGGTGCCCTCCTAGTGACCAAAAATCATGCAGCGGATGCCAAACCTCGCTCATGCTTGCCAACTTACCATTGACGAGCTGCGCGAGAGAAAAAAACTCCAACATGCGGCGGGTGGTGGAATTTGGCTGGAACTTAACGCAAAGTGGGCAAAACTCTGCCAACATAGTGGAATTTATCGCCCACCCCTACTCATGACTTTAAAATAGTGGGGCAGTGGCAGACATTGGGTTCAATCACAACCATGCTGATGCCCCTTTTTTGTCACTTGGCCCTTCAGGGCCAGAAAGCTGAACCTGTCAGTAACCCTCAACTCTGGGAATTAAATGCAACCCCTAAGGCTGTCAGGACCCATGGCACCATGGTAATACTTGGGATTGCCATCCTTGGACAGTGCAGACACCAACCCACCCACATACTATCTCTACCCCTCTAATATCATGAAAAGGTTCAGTGAAGTGCCCATTTGGTACACATGTTACCCTTACTGTTTTCACTGAGTAAAGCTTAACTATACAGCCTCCAGTAGGGAGACAGCTTTAGGTTCTAGGAGGGCACACTAAACTTAAAATCTATTAAGGGGGTCAAAGCTGGATAGAGGGCCGTAAATATTTAAATATGTATTTTTTTTAACTGAACGACACCCTGATTTATAGATTTATAGCTAATTTTTATTGCACAATTAATTAAAATCATTGCAATGAGGCCATATAAAAAAACAGTATAAAGTGCATATGTTCCAATATTATAAAAGAGTATAAAAAGACATTAAGCATTAGAATGTTTTATCATTTGGGCTGGTTCTTGTTCTGAATTCCACTTCAAGAATGGTAATGTTACCTTCCTCCAACAAAAACAACAGATATTTTGAGGAGCAATTCCCCAAACAGCCCAGAATTATGGATTTTTTTAGGTGCTACAACGCCATCCTGCAATAACTTTGAGGTATTAGCACATACAGTAATAAGGGAGTGAATTAAAATATGGTAGGATAGCATAAATTGAGGCACATCTTGGCAGTTTCTTTTGACATTTCACTATCTTTTGGCAGTCAGGTCTAGATCACATTAAAGTACTCTAGCGTCCAAACCTGCAACTCCTTGTAAGTTTGATTTGGTGTGACGTTTGCAGGATATGAAAGGTTCTGAAGAGCAGAAATAGGTGAATGTTGACCCACTTGACCACTGCATTGATTTAAGGGATTTAAGGGAATAATGACAGGTTGTGTAAAAGAGATGAGTGGGTCCTCCTCTTACATCTGCCATGTTAGTGAATGTCATCACTTCGAAGTGTTCCATAATACAATAAATCAAGACATAGCTTATAGTATGTTTGTATGAGTTTAATTCAGAAAGAGAGATTTCCTCAATCCATCTTGATTAGAACAATCAAGATAATAACACGATAAGTGACAAGATGTTTCAGAGCAGCCGACATGTTTCGCCCCCTTGTGGCCCATTCACCTGGGCTTTTTGAAGGATCACAAAATAAAATGGAATTGTGGTTTTCAAGGTTCCTTACAGAGAATATTCTTAACAATCAATGGTAGGCTCAATGAAATCCATCTAGTCCCAGGCTCAATCCCAAAAAGTGTCAGTCCTAGACCTACAAAACATCTCTAAATAAGAAGGGGCATGCCAGAGACAGACAGATTGTGCAATCTCTAATAGGTGAGAGATATTCAACACAGATCCATTGCACACCCTAACAAGAAAGGGGTTTCCAAGATATAGACTGGCTACACATCCCTGAACAGGACAAGTGGTCCGGATTCTGACCTACTGTGCATCCCTTATTACGACAAACTTGCCCAAACACAGACCAATTGCACATCCTAAATAGGTGGGTTGGTTTAGACACAAACCTTTTGCAACTTTCTAAATAGGGGGAGTGGCCCAAACACCTCTGCACTTAATGTTACTGATGAAGACTAAGAAGGAAGAGATTCATTTGTTTCTTTTTCTGCGTCATACAGAAGGGGAGTCACTCATAAGTAGGGGTGGGCGGAATTCGCGGAGTTTAATCGTGAGGAATCATGTAGAATTACATTAAAATTCCACTAGATCTCCGGAATTCCACAACGGGCGGAATTGACATTTAGCGCTACTATTTTCTTAGCACAGAATGCACCCTTGAATCCAAAGATGGATGCAAGAATTAATTTTGCCAAAGAAAATAGTGCTGCCAAATAGCACTTGCTGCCCTTGAATACTCTGCAGTTATTCAAAGTTTTAATCACTGAAGAGTATCTAAGGGTTTCGATTGGTATGCAGTGGGTTCTAAACTTTAGAAACCAAACCAACTGTATTTATTTTTAGAGTTGTTCAAATTTGTAAAATAATCACCTCCTTTCTAAGTGTCAGAGTCAATATGATTGCATGCTATTGTGGAGAATGCCCCATGACTGCTGAAGTTCTTACTCTAGTATTTACCCACATTTTTAGTTTCTGCTCACCAGGGGAGTTATTTCTAATGTTTCACATAGGTGCCACAATTTAATGCCCCCCGTCTGTGTGGGTTTGCTGCAGATTGGCCTTAAGTGGATCCCCACACTGAGAGTCTACATTGTGGAAAACTAATACTTTCAAAGCATCTGATCAAGTGACTGCACATGCATTTAGCCTTCCCTGTATATCCTTTCAAATCACCATACCACTGGCAGCTCTCAAGACATCTATCACTACTAACAACACTGACTGTATTTTCTGGAGTAGTGAAAGGAACACCTTGCCTTATCCATAGGCCTTCTTCATCAGCAATTATTTAGAAAAGTAATAGGCATGTGGTATCCAACATGGAAAGCTTTAAATTTCTTAGGGTAGGTCTGATTGTCACGTATACTTGGAGAGGAGTGTTAGAGCAGATTTAATCATTGTATATACATTTGCGTTGCGTAGCTATACTTTGTCTACCTAGTTGTTATCCCTTTATGCCTTACTAAATTTTCTTTTTCAGACCACAGTGATTTACAGTGTGGTTGGTGTTTGGTAACTTTTCTGTGGACCTTACTATTTATCAAAGGATTAAAGAGGGCTAACAAAGAGTGGGTAGCGCTTGTAATGTATTTTGTTGTCTCATATATTTCTCAATTGACATTTAAATTAATGATCTTCCAGGTCATTTGAAACAGCTAGGGAATCCACCTTCCCTCAGTTGAGCGGACTGGGTACTCATGTATTCTTTAGGGTAGAAATCTTGACTCTTCAGTGTCGTAGGGAAGGGGTAGATTTCTGCTGTTGGAGTATCTCATGTCCTATATTATAGGTGAAGTGGGTTGATGGGGGATTATGTAGAGGGGAATTTCCCATTGTGTTAACTTAACAAAGCTAGCCCAAATGAATCAATAATCCAAGGGGATAAAAATGTCTCGCCAACAATATTGATGACGTAAAATCCTTTCAGTTTGGTCGGCCATTTGTTAAAGAGTTGATTTTAATGAAAATCAAATTATTTCATCATCAGTTTTCACCCTTTGCAGATAATATTTAGTTTGCCTTCTTTTTATTTTTTAAAAAAGGTCGGCCCATGAGTACTTTTTCGCTAGTAATTTTGTGTTTTTTTAAACCTGCTCCAGCGAACCATCACTGGCTGTCACTGTTTTCTATTTTGTGTCTAATTGTTCTCCATTATTTCCACTCTCCCCTAGCACGGTTCATTATCACAATTTTCTTTTCTCAAACTTAGATAAAGTTTTTGACCTACAACAGACTTTATTTACCATTGACATTGTTTCATGTCTTAACTGTAATGTTTTTGTTTATAGAAGTTCATAGAAAGAAATGCAATCATCCAATTGTCACCTTACCGGTGTGAAGGAAGTGCAAAGCTAAAAAACATTTCTCTTGCAAACTTTCCACATTTCTTGCAACTACTACAATAACTACCCTTAGCTTATAAAATGTTCTGAATGTTAAATTCGGAACCTTCATGTCTATTTTAGAATGATGTGGAGGGGGGGAAGCTTGCCACCATCCCTTCAGTTTCAAAGTTATAAATTGTGGGGAAAAAAACGCATCCACTCTCAGCATCATCTAGTAGGCATGAGAAAATACCACAATTCAATAGAAAATAATGCCACTTTGACAGAAAAACTGAGAAAGTGCCTAGATGTATGAATAGTGAGAAACTACAAACTATGGGTAGGCCAACAATCGGGATTTGCGCAAGACTCTCTTAGCATAATACAAACTTTTCACACCTCTGACAGAGGAGTAGCACAGGTCCTACAGCTATAACCTCGCAGAGGGGACACCACACTTAAGAGGGCTCCCCATTTAGCCTGACTATAGATTTATGTGAGATATGGGAGTCCCAGTGTTCCCTAACCACATTCTGCTGGGGTGCCCCATTCGTTCGTGGTACGCCACTGGCCTCTGACTGGTACACGGTTTGCCCTGACACATGAAGAGGAAGAGGTTAGCAGATATCAGCAAAAGACTCACTCAAACACTCACATGTTTGCCCAGGGCAGAGTGGCATTCACCTCTCAAGCTGGTGGTGACCCGCCATTCCAATGGACAGTGGTGGGTGTGGTGGAGAATGCTGACGGTGGCCACATCACTGAGAGGGGTTCTCACTGAGGGGGATATTCACAAGGACTTATCGCCGAGTTATCGCCACCTTAACGCATCAAAGGTGGAGATAGATTTAACGCCCCATTCACAAGCGGTTGCAAACTGCAGACAACGCAAGTATTCCCGCGATAAATGCCTTAAAATTTACCTCCACGGGTGACACCACCAACTAACCCTAATGAGATGCAGAGTAGGCGTTCCCGTGCAAAAACACACGAAAACACCACTACACCACTTTCACAACGAACGGCCAGATCTGCGATGCGAACCAAAAACAGGCGATAAGCCGCGGTAGCAGCAGGGATTTAACACCTGCCTTCTGCTGTAAAGGGAGCCCAGCCAAGAGCCACATCTGAAGACCCACATGACCCCATGGAGACAATGATCATGCAGCTCGGAGACCCATGAGGGCCACAACATCCACAGCCACCACCCCCAGGCCTGCCACCACCCCCAGGAGCCGTCCCGCCCCCCTCCGGACCACCACAGAGGCAGCGTACACAAAGACAGCGGATCCACCGTAAACGCACCAGCCACACAGACTGAACGCCAGAGGAGGACATTTCCCACTACAGGCCCAAAAGGGCAACCATCCCCCGCATCCTGACCCACATCGCCCACCTGCTGACGGTACCAACACAGCGCACAACGAACATCCCTCCGCAGACAAAGCTGCCGGCTGTGCTGCACATGTTGGCCTCTGGTACCTTCCAACCCACAACTGCCAGAGTCGGAGGAGTCTCACAGCCAGCCCCATCCAAGTTCATCACACCTGTCCTGAATGCCATCATCAGCCTAGTACCCCAGCACCCCCACTCCACCCACACTGCGCTGGAGACCAAGCAAGGTTCCCACGCCATTTCTGGATTCCCTCACGTGTCGGGGGCAATCAACTGCACAGATAAACCCCTTGTGCCCCCTGCCGACACTGCACACAACTACCTCAACAGAAAGCACACGCATCCCATGAATGTGCAGGCAATAGTGGACCGCCCGGGACTCCTCAACAATGTCGTGGCCAACTCCCAAGGCAGAGTGCATGATTCCTACATCTCCTGACAGTCCATCATCAACCAGCGCTCCCAGGATGGCACCTATGGAAATGCAGTGCTAGTTGGTAAGTCCCAAATGAACACACCACACACCTCCACCCCACAGTCATGCAACTCACGACACTGGCAATGGTCACTCAGCCAACTACATTCAACATGCCACACAACATGCCAACCGACCAGACACGACAACACAACTCCATTGGGAACCTGGGCTTGCCATGCCCACAACCCAGCCACAGCATGGCACCACAGCCACACAATAGCAGGATGTGAGGAGAGGCTTGGAGCAGGCATGTGTGAGAGTGGCAAGTGACTAATGTATGAGAACCTACCCAATGCCAGGTGTGGCGTGGAGGTGGCGGACAGACTTCAGTGTGCAAACCACGGAAATGGCCATGTGGACATTAACTGCTGGTGCATGGAGTGTAGTGGCCAGTGGACGCTACCATGTCCCCACAGGCTGTGGGGCAGAACGCGGAAATGTCACACGTTACGTCCCCCCCTGTATGCGCGGGCGGAGTGGGTTGGCCCTGCGTACACCAGGCCTGCGTAGGGGTGTGAATAAAAAGCCTGTTGCACTGGGCATGGTCCTCTTTCGGAATGGCCAATGCGTCTGCCAGGGCGGCGCCTCCCAGCCCGCCACGAGGCTGGCGCCATGCGCGGTGGGGCCTGCGTCCCTGTGCGCCTGCTGCACCCCGGGCCGCTGGTCCCCAGACCCTTCATGCCTGGCCCAGTGCACCTAGGAGGCTCCGCTCACCTGCCGACACCGGCGTGTGTCAAAGAGGGCCCACCACGTGCTGGTGCAAGCTCCAGGCCCCAGTCCCGCGACCTCTGCAGCCTCCGCAGACCATCGCTGGCCTCCACGGCGCTGGCCCACAGTACTCCTTTTTCATTTACATACTCCACCGGCGTACTCTTCGGCCCAGCTGTTGGCACAAGTTGAACTGAGTCGTGAGTTCTGAATGGCAGTGACCAAAGGTCTGTGGCAGCGTCCACATCACTATACTCACTCCGATCAGTGAAGCAAAATTCTGCATCGCAGGCCTGTGACACGTGGTGCCACTAACCCTGTTCAACGCAAGCCGGCAACACGTGGTGCCACTAACCCTGTTCAACGCAAGCCGGCGACACGTGGTGCCACTAACCCTGTGCAACGCAAGCCGGCGACACATGGTGCCACTAACCCTGTTCAACGCAAGCCGGCAACACGTGGTGCCACTAACCCTGTTCAACGCAAGCCGGCGACACGTGGTGCCACTAACCCTGTTCAACGCAAGCCGGCGACACTTGGATGAGGGCTCAGGCCTACACTGCGCTCCAGTAGGTCCCACATGTGGAACTGTGTCCTGAGTCTTGAATGGTAGTGACCGCAAGTCCGTGGCAGCGTCCACATCACCAAACTCCCTCCGATCAGTGAAGCAAAAGTCTGCATCGCAAGCCTGCGACACGTGGTGCCACCAACCCTGTTCAACGCAAGCCGGCGACACTTGGATGAGGGCTCAGGCCTACACTGCGCTCCAGTAGGTCCCACATGTGGAACTGTGTCCTGAGTCTTGAATGGCAGTGACCCCAAGTCCGTGGCAGCGTCCACATCACTGAACTCCCTCCAATCAGTGAGGCCAAAGTCTGCATCGCAAGCACACGACACGTGTCTGTGGGCCCGTGCTGACCGCTGCCCCCAGCCTACACTGCGGTCCAGTATGTCCCACATCCAGCACTTAGTCGTGATTCATGAATGGCAGAGTCCATACCAGTGAACGCACGGAGAGGAGTAAGAGGAAGATGCGGTTCAGTCTGGATGAAAGCCGGATCCTCGTTACGGAGGTGACCGAACACTAGCAACAACTGACCTGGTGCCACTAACCCTGTTCACTGCAAGTCCGCGTCCCGTGCTGCCACTGAACCTGAACTACTCAGGCCGGTGGGACCATCCAACGTAAGCCGGTGACACTCGGTGAATGGCCCCTGCTGACCGCTGCCTCAGGCCTACACTGCGGTCCAGTAGGTCACACATGTGGAACTTTGTCCTGGGTAAGATATGGAGGAGTCCACACCATTGGACACACCTCATCGCAGGGGGCATCCCCTATCAGCACTGGTGCCACTGACTCTGTGTGCAATGAGTCATGGGCACTTTCTGGTTGGACTTTGGTGGTGTCTGAGTCCATGGCCTGGGGGTTGTCTGCATCATCATCTGGCTGGGCCGGACTTGGTGTCCGACATGTGTCTGTTCCATTCATCTCCACCATAGTGACTGTTTCTGCGTGGTTCTGCCCTCTGCATCATGCCCTGGGGGTACACCTTCCAATGTCCACTGAGACACTCCGCGACAACCCCCTATGTCATCTACGAGAACCTGCTCTGCTCTCGTGACCCTGCCCCAGTGCACCGCAAGTCAGCGGCCCGTGGCGGTAGGCCCGTGCAGGACCCTGTGCATCCGGGGACACTAACTCTGTGCAGCTCAAGTCATGGGGCCTTTATGGTTGAATGGGTGTGTCCTTAACGATGTACACTGTTGTCGTTCTTTGACTGCACCAGGCACTCCATGATGGCTGGTGTGCACACACCCCACACACATCCAACACAGGTGTCACTCGACATGTGAGCCTGCTAATAAAAGTGGCCGGGCGCACGTGCCCATAGCCATTTCCACCATCTAAGCAAGTGTGTCCATGTGGTCATTATGTCAGCATGATGGGCCGAAGCCCTGCAACATCACAGTGTGCTGTCTTCAGCGGAGGATACCATGTCACCTCAGCAGTGGCTGAGACCTTGGACATGTAGCTTCGCCCGCCCCCCCCTGCATGCACAAGCGGCGTGTGCTGGTCCGGCATACGTCAGGTCAGCGCAGGGGTGTGCTGATTCGGCAGGTGGATCAGGGCGTGGCTCTGGTCTGGCCTTGAGCAGGAAGTGCGGTAAGTGTGTCTTTGTGTTGGGGTGTTGTCGCCACCAGGGCCACAGTAGTCGATGTTGCAATGTAGCATGCACCCGGAGGGCGGGCCCGCACGTACGGGGAAATGTAGGAGCGCAAGACCGCTCGGGGTCTTGGCACATGCATGCCAAGTGTTGTGTATCAGTCCTGTGGCTGCATGATTCAGGTGCCTAGCCTCAATCGCAGCACGATCACAGCCAGCCATGGACTGTACACCTGTGTCCGCCCTGTCCGGACCATTGGCCTACACTCACGTGGCCGCACACCCTCAACGGCCAGCTTGAAGGTGTTGTTGGCATGCCGCTGGACATGCGCGGACAGGCATGACAATGGTGTGCCGTAGGAGTGCACGTGATACAACCGCGCAGCGCACACATGTGTGGGGGCTCGTGGGAGGGAGGAGCAGCTGTGAGGCAACGTAACAAACTGAGGCCGCTCATGTGCCACATGCTAGGCATATCATCCATGATTCCCTGGGTCGCAGACATCCCACCCCACCCACGACAGGCCTCTGTACATCTGCTGTATGCATGCAGATGGTGAAGTTACTGTAGGGATGAAAGGTCCTCTGTCTGAACTATCAGGCGGTAGCACATCTGCAGCTCCGAGATGGGACTTGCATGTGCCCAGCACCCCCTGACAAATACAATAGCATTTGCTGGCGACTCCCACACTACGCACTGCCCGACGTGAGACCAACGTGTACACATCCCACACGCAGAAGTCCTTGGTCGTAGTTAGCGTGCGTGAAATGGCCTTCACACGTACTCCCACCACACCCCAGGCCTGCACCCGTTGCACACAGACACTGCTCATTGCTCCGAGCTGTGGCATTTCATCCACAGGACTGGCGCAGGTCAGCACAGTGCCGCTTCAAGCAGAGCCACTGACGCAATGGCAGACCATCCCGGACACATGCTCAACTCCAGTCACGTGGACCTGTACCGTGCACGTCTGCTGCATGTACTGGGGGCACTGCCATTGTCAGTGCTGTGGATCAGTTACTGGCTGAGCTTCCGCCTTGCCAACGTCACCTGCGTTCAGCCTGTGTTGCATTGTCGCTCGTGCATATTCGAGTGGTCCATGGATGTCTGCCTCTCCAACGTTACGGTAGCTGACCTGGATTTCGACGTGTGTGTGCGCCCCCTGTTGGCCCACGACCAGGAGTGTCACCGTGATGCCCGTTTATGGCATGCCTGGATGTTTGGCATGCATGCTGGCAACTGGACCTGGGAGATTGCACGAGTCGTCGTGTGCAGTGACCACATTGAGCCGCTCCCCGATTGGACTTTCGTAGAAATTGGGGCCAGGGGTTGGAGTCAGCACATCTGTCCGGGACAGCTGATGGGTTACGTCGCCGACATGTTAGATGTGGTGGACAACGATCTCTCATTGGAAATGTTGGCCTACGCTGCTGCACTCGCGTTCATGGACGAGTGACAAGGTACCTGCAGCCAGAACTGTATGTGACCCATTGCACGTGTCCCGACGCCTGGTTGCATGTTGGGGATCTGGTCACATGTCCCAAGACGACAGTGGACATGGCTGCATTGGCCTGGACTCCTGATCCATGCGCGGACAACCAACGCGGGTTGGCACTGACTTGTGTTGGTGATGGACTCCCCCGGGGTGGACATGGGCGCTTTCCGAAGTTCCTCATTCAGACATGCTGCTGCATTGGTCTGCATGTCGTGGCACTTCTCTTGGCCGTACTGACACGCAATTGTTGATAAAGTTTCCACACGTTCACTTGTCTCCAACTGTGTTGAGTGTTTATTTGTATGCCAATGTGTGTGTCACGGCCTATCTGGGTCCCTGCCATACATGCATTGCTACCCCATATGGGCTGTGGGTTGGTACTTCTGCATTATCATGTCCCTGTTTCGTGCTTTGCCAGATGCGTATGGCCATTTACCGGCCACAAGCGGGTGCACTTGTGTCCTGTGTTCGGTTGTGCAAATGTTGGTGTTTGTACCACATTGTGTTCGATGTTGGGGTGCTCTGCTTCCTATGTGTGTGTGCTGCATTGTGTGTGAGATGTCCCTTCAGCTCTGATTTGGCTCACCCTTCTCCCATTCAGGCAGTGTGGTTTTCATTTCTGTGCTTGTTCAGTGATGTGATATTGCCGGGTTGTATGACTTGTGCTCTTGGTTGGTGTTGTTACTCTTGGGCATGGTTTGTGTGCAGTTGTGCTCTGCTTAATTGTGCGTGTGTGCCATTGTGCCCATCTCCCCCCATCCCCCCAGTCCCTGGTCGTTCCTCTCCCTGTTGCTGTAGTGTCTGTTGATTTTGAGCAGTTTTCGGTCCCCGACTCCTGCCACCATCTCCAGACTGATGTGGTGGACACCATTTCCTCCATGTCATCCAGCTCCTGGTGTGGCGCTGGACTCCCACCTCCGGTGTGCATTGCTGCCTTCTGGTTGTTGGCGTGTTTCTGGTTGTTTGTGCATTTCGCATCATTCTAGCTGTTCTGGTTTTCTTCCATTGTCCTCCTCCGCTCTCCGGCTGCATTCACCTTGTCCACGATGGCCTGCCATGTACAATGTTTTGTTGCCAATGGGGCTTGTGGGGTTGTGTACTGGCTCCGGTTGCCTCCATTGTGCTTCGCTGTTGTTTTCTGTTTGGTTTGCCTTTCTTTTTCCTGCTTTTGTTGTGCTTATTCCCGCCTGCCGTATGTGTATCGTGGGTCTGGCGCTGCTCATCGCTGCTTTCCTCATCGCGAATGGGCTCATCGCACGTTTTTGGGTGTTGGGTTTTGTGTTTTTATCTCCGTCGCAGTGGTTGTATCGCGGACATTGGCCGCGTTTTCGGGAGACTATCGCATGGTACCGCCGTGTTGTGAATTCCAGGTTAACACGGGGTTATTTTCCCGCGATAGACTGCGATGTGTAAAGTTGCGTTAACATTTTTTGGAGATGTTTAGCGCACGTTCTTGTGAATATCCCCCTGAGAGGGGTTCTCACTGAGAGGGGTTGAAGAAGCTCAAAGATTTATTTTTCTTTATGTACCTAAACCCAACCAGAATTCACCTGGCCCCTGGGGCTCAGCATCAACACCGGACCTTAAAATACTCCCAGTGTCATCCATACATTCATCACTAAGGGTGAAGCGGGAACCATCAGGTATGTTATGTAGATTCGGCTCTATAATTCATTTTTTCCTTCCCAAATATAATTGAATCGTCATTCCGAAGGCAGAAACGGATGATTTGGAAGCATCTGAGCTGAAATCGTTTTTTGCTGACTACGAAAATGTCAAAGCTATTGTTGCTAGAAATTTGTGTTCATGTAGTCATGGAAATAAACGATTTGAAATCAATCAAATGAACAGTTGTTTATTTGTGCCGGCGCCTGAGACTGATGTCTCCTTGTCATCATGACATGTTTACAGGGCCACGCTACTTTGTAGTGTGACAGTTTATGAGTGCAGCAAGCAGTGAAGGGGAATGGGCCTGCTCTCTAGTTCTAAAGTGGAAACAAGGGTTAATTCTCACTGGCGGGGAAGGCTGCGCGGCGCGATACACGTTGGTGGTTGCTTCAGTGAGTGATTTTAGACAATGAACTTTAGTTGTGCCGCCATTAACAAAAACTCAAATGTTCTCTTTTTTGTCAGACTGAGATATCTTCAGGATATACAAAGAGCAATATCTCTTCTCACTTAAGAAAAACATGGGTTTTTAGGGGGCAGCTTTACAAAACCAGCAGAGTATATACTCTTGCATACTTATGTCTACATTTTGTTGTAAATTTCCAACTTTTTAGAAGCTCTCATAGAATTTCGGGAGCATTGGATTCTTGCCCAGCACTGATTCCGTGCAGTAATCACATGCATAAATTCTACCAATCACGAAATGTAACTGGTGTATATTTCAGAATGTAAGAATATGCTGCAAAAGTCATTTTGCGCTTAATTTTTTTTTTATGGTTTTCCATTTGGTCAATATTTCATGAGAAGAATATTTTCCCTGTGAAGAAGACATTGGCATATTGTTCCCGAATAGAAAGATGCTAGCACCATTTGCAGTGCGAGGGCCAGGGGCGGCTCCTCCGGTAAAGGCAGACGAGCGTCGCCCCACTGCCTTTCAGCACTGCAATAAAGGAAAAATAAAATGATAATAACATGAGTTTATTATCATTTTATTTTTCTGCGCTGAGGTAGTTTTGCGGGGCAGGGTGGGGCTGGACTGGGCAGCGCAGGGGGGAGGAGTGGGGGCACTCTGTAAGTGCGCATGAATATTTGACAAGCCGTCTTGGGCCGGCCAAAGAGTCATGCGCACTTTGCATGTTCTCCACCCAGGCTGTATTACAGCCTGGGTGGAGAACATGACCAGGCTCCTATTTCCTGTCTGAGCACCAAACCACAGCGCTCAGACCAATCACATGCAGCGTTGTGATTGGCTTAGGGGAGCCTGGGTGCTTCCTGCTTCTTGTTTGCACAGAACCCAGGAAGAGGGCGGAGAGGACGGAGGCGAGGCGGCGGCGGGCCAGCCCACCGGCAGGTAAGTTATCTTTTTTTTTAAACCCTCCTCCCGCCTCACTGCAGCTTTCCGGGAGGAGCCGCCACTGGCAAGGGCTTGGATCTGTTGTTTACAATAATTTCACATCTTCACACAACAATGCCAACATCCCTGATGTGTGTTAAACTATTGAAATCTCTATTGATGGGATCATAATAACTGTCTAAAATAAAAAAATAAAATATGAAAATTAATGAGTGCTGCAGGGCAGTCCATTGTGTAGAGGACCTGGAAAGGTTAAAAGGAGCTGATGCTCTGTCTCTAAGGGGGCCTGTTCACAGGTGGCCCAGTACAGGGTGCACAGTATTATGGCATGCAATATCTCCTTTACAAAGCAGTATTTCTACACCTGCACCGGGCCTTTAGGAGGTTTCATACCTCAAATCCAGTGCAGCAGGTCAGCTGTCAGGTGCAGGGAGGCCCCTGGAGCTTGTTTGTCACTGTAGCTCAGAACAGGAGGTCAGCTAACTGACCCTTTAGTTACTTACGACTTCCTGGCCCAGTTCTCCTTCAACAAGGAAGGTCTCAAGCAGCAGGACAGTTATCTGGGGGTCCAGTCAAGCATCTAGCAGTAGCGCAGTCCTCTGGAGAACAAAGCAGTCCTTCTGGAGTCAATCAAAGGTCCAGGAGTGTACTGAAGAGTTGGTCTGCGGGTCCAATGTTTATACCTGCTGCCAGCTTTTAAAGTGGGGGACCACCCTGGCCTAACCACACATCTGGTTGTGGAAAGTTCCTTTTTAGTTCTCGCCTAGTGTTGCAGCGCATGCGCTGCTCGCTTTGCGAGGCATGCAGTATACACATAGCGTGGAAGCTTTCTGGAAGCTCCGCCCACTCTCCGCCCATCTTTTTGATTGGCTTACATCCTAAATGCTGCCTTTTGATTGGTTTTAGGCTTGTTAGTCCCTCCTCCTGACGGCCATGTTGTCATTTGTATCCTTCCCTGGCTATTGGCCCCTTTACTTCAACACTATTTTCTGCCCATTGTGCCCCCCCTGCCCCCTCCCGCAGTCCGTGACTTCTCGCCCCCCACCCTCCCCACTCACGTTTGTGCCTTCTTGGGCGGCCGCACTCCAATTTCCAATGCAATAGGTCTCGTGTAAATGTTATGTTATGTTATGTTAAGTGCTCTTATAACGCGCAACAGCTACTCCGAAGAGTGTCCCTGCGCGGATCCAAGAGGAGTCCCTTAACTACACCACTAATAACTATGGAAATAGATGAGTTTTTAAAAGTTTCTTGAAGGCTAGCGGGTCTTGAGTATTGCGTAATAGAAACGGAAGGGCATTCCAAGCCAGGGCAGCCTTGACAGCCAGAGAGCAGCCACCCAGCCTGTGGCGGAAGAAGCGGGGGACCCTAGCAAGAAGGAGGGCTGAGGAACGCAATTGTATCAGAGGGACGTAAAAGGTAAACCGTTTCTGTAGATAGGCGGGCCCACGACCGTAAAGGGCTCGGTGGGCAATGACCAGAGATTTAAATTTGACTCGGTCCGCCACAGGAAGCCAGTGAAGAGCGCGAAGATGTTCACGCACACTGCTCCTCTTCGCAATTCCCAGGAGCAGCCTAGCGGCCGCATTCTGAATGACCTGAAGTCTATTCAGAGAGTAACCAGGGATGCCGATGTACAACGCATTAGCGTAATCCAATCGAGAGAGGATCAGGGCACGGATAACCATCTCTTTGGCCGGCCTCGGAAGGAGAGGCAAAAAGCTCCTGAGTGTTTTGAGAAGACCAAAACAGCTACCAGAGAGCTTTTTCACCTGAGTAGAAAAGGAGAGGTTATCCTCAAACCACACTCCAAGGTTTTTTGCGGATTTCCCATTGGAGGTTGGTAGCGAAAACCCAGGAGGCCAGATCGAGTCTCTAAAGCCAGGGGGGAAATTGCCATAGAGAAGAATCTCTGACTTGTCTTCGTTGCATTTGAGTTGGGCCGCCGCAAGCCACTCAAAACCGAAGACAAGCAGTGCTGTACAAAAGAAATAGAATCCTCATCCTTTCCCCACGTGAAAAGAAGCTGGGTGTCATCAGCATAGGCTATCACCTTAGCCCCCAAATCCTCGGCTAAGTAGACCAGAGGAGTAACGTAGATGTTGAAAAGAAGGGGGCTGAGGGAAGACCCCTGTGGGACGTCAGTGGAGACCGGCATCGGGGTAGAGAAGGCCGGTGGCAGCCAAACCTGTTGAGTCCGCCCTTCAAGGAAGGACCTCAACCAGTCCCAGGCAGTGCCAGAGACACCAATCTCAGTGAGTCGGGCGAGCAGCAGAGAGTGCGGGACCGTATCAAATGCTGCTGACAGGTCGAGCATTACCAATGCTGCTCTCCCACCAGCATCTAAGCAGTTGCGGATGGCTTCAGAAACCTCCACTAACGCAGTCTCAGTGCTGTAGGAGAAACCCAGACTGCGCTGGATGCAAAACATCGAACTCTTCCACAAACTCCGTCAGTTGCCTGGTCACCACCTTCTCGCAGCCGTATTGCATTGCAAATGCTTGTTTGTCGTGGGTTTTGGTGGGTGAATTTGCACTCTTTTTTTGCTCGCGCGCTGCTGACGGCTATCTAACGCATGCGCAGTGAACGCCTCTCCTCCCACAGCCAGCCCGGCCCCCTTTCTGTTATATTTTCTCCCGAGCCTCCTCCTCCTGTGTTGGGCGCCGGGTCTCATCTTCAGCAGGCGTATGCCTGCAGAGCCGTGTCAGGCGCAAATCAGCCGGCGTCTGCTGGGAATGTCATGCCTACTCCATTATAAATGAACAAGCAAATTAAATGATCGCTGACATTAATTTCCATTCTGTGCTTTCCCAAATGTTGCCATGCACGTCCTGGTGACGTTTTAAATAATGAATTCGAACTCGGACTTAGGAAGAAGATCCTGTGCTACAGTTACTTTCGTTCCTTTCTGCACTAGAAGTGCATCAAGCCGCTCTTCCGGGCTGGTGACGTCACTAGCGTGTCATTGGCAGTTGCTCCCTATACTGGTGACGATAGGCCGCTCCCATGAACCGCCTGCTCCGATGGGTAGCAAGGTAAAGCGAACAGGGCAAGTGACGCGTTTCCGGTTTCCATTTTACTTTCGGCAGTAGTCTTTCCGCAACAAATAAAAACAAAATAAATCAAGGACTGTTGGGGCTGCGGGGCTGGGACCTGATCTGAAGGTAACGGAGGAGTCCCAAATTGGAGGATAGGTGAGGAGCGAAGACACGATTGAAAAACATTGGGATGGAGGGGTGTGCCTGGAGTATTCCATTCACTCTCTTTTGGAGAGTCCAGCTGGCAGCGGTCACTGGGAAGTGTGGGCAGAGCAGCTTTGAGTACACAGAGGCCAGGTCTTTGCTGGCTATGTCTTTCTGGTTTCCGAGAGAATGCATATATTTGTAAGGCCAGTGAAGGGACGCTACAGCAAGTATCACCGCGGCACTAAGCCTGATCATTTGTGCTTTCGCTTCTCCCCCCCCCTCTCCACGACACGGGATTGGCGGGCATCACTCACAAAGGCGTATAGCCCCAGTCCCCAAGTTCAACATTTGTCTTTGTATATCGGCCCTCCCTTACACTGAACATGGACCATTCCCCTTTCAACCCGCTGGGGGTTAGATATATGGTGTATGTGCCTTCCTTCCCTAGCCACCGATTCCTGACTATGTCCCATCATATGCTGACAGCTGAAATGCATGTAAGTGCTCCGGTAACTTTTATTTATTTTTTATTTATTTATTTTAAAGGTTTTATATAGCGCTGGCTAGACCCGGAGGTATCAGAGCGCTTTACATGAGTATCAGACCACAGTTGTAGGTTACATCGTTATAAAGGTTACACAGTTATTAGAGCATGGCAACATAGTTACATGTAAGGTCGAGATAAACAATAAGGACATATATGTAAGGGAAAAAAGCAGGCAAGGGGAGAGATTCAGGGAGGGGGGTAGGAGTAGGGGAAGTAGAAAGAGAATGGAGGAGGGGAGGGTGAGAGACACAGCCTGGAAGGAGGAGGGGAGGGTGATGGGGACACAAACCGGTAGACGAGTCAAAGCTGCGTCCAAAGTCCAGTAAGCTGTGATCCCAGGGGAAGTGGTATCATTTCCCCATCTCTGTTGCGAGAGGTTCCCTTTACGCAGTGGACTCTCTCAGAGGGGTCTCTGAGACTCCAAGGCCTACAAACTGGATCCTTCCCCAAAAAGGGGAGAGGGAGTGCTTTGGCAAGGGGCACCATACCATACCTCAACTGTGAGTGGCTCCCTTGGCACTGTGGACTCTCTCAGAGGGATCACTGAGACTCCAGATCTTGATGAGACTTGCCCAATCAGGATGGCTCGTGTTTTTGAATTCAGCAAGTGATGTGTTTGCAATAAGCCAAACTTTCTCCTTCTGTAATCTTATTTATCTAGGTGGACATCTCATCCTCCTCCCCGTTTAGCACTAAAGGACAGTAAAACTCTGTGCATGGCAGGGAACTCTGTGTCCAAAGTCTCGCTGCAAGAACTTAACCACTTTAAAGTGCAGACATAAAAAATAAGTAAAAGTGGAGCAAAAGATTAACTACAATTAAATGCTGGCATACTGACCGGCTTAATATTATTTTTTATTAGTCCACCACCGGAGCCCACAGAGGTTCAAAGTAAGTGCTCCCCCCACCCTACAAGCATAAATGCAAAGTTTCCCTCAACCCACCCTTTCCCTGTGCATGAAGTGAGGCTCCATTCATATCCTTATCTGAACTAGGGGGAACACTTAGGCCCTTTTTTACAGCATTGCTGAGTGACTTGCAACAGTGAGGCATCTCTGACCCCTGCATACAACCAACACACGTGTGAGGCTTTCCCTATCAGCGCTCTCAGATGTAAACACCTGCACCCAGTAACTTTGGCAGGGGTGACCTAACCCCTTCACCCGGTATAACACACACTCATTAAGCTGGACAGGACGCTTTGCAATCGAAGTTTTTTACTTTAATATTTCTTTTAGTGCTACAGTGCACTCAATGAAGTTTTATTTGCTAACTAACACTCTATATTAGTGCAGTTGCAGGCTATCATCTTTCCTCCTTAGTGCTCTTCCCACTCGTTCCGGCCCCCACCACAGTCGTATCAAGGGCAGTGAAGGGTGGTACTGCTAGAACAGTAAATGTTTCAGAACCCAAGCTAATATGCTGCATAAATAAATACATATAAGGTCCCAAAGGCGAGACCGATTGCATTGCAAATGCTTGTTTCCTCTGCCAAGGCACCAGGAAGTCTGTGGTGACAAAAAACTGGTGTTAAGATTCTTTGTGGGTGCTGGAGACAGCCCCTATTGAAGTGCAGGTGGGGCAGGGAACAGCTCCGCCCCATCAATCCTGTTGGGATGGCCCACCTTGCCCACACCTAAGCTCTATTGTTTCACTGTCTTGGAGAAATACACAAAGCGTAGCAGCAGGGTCATGTGACCAAGGACACTGGCAGCAAGCACTAAATGGTTAGGACAAGAAAATGCCAACTTTCTAAAAATGGCATTTTCAAAATGTAGACGTAAAATCCGACTTTACCATTAACGAGGATTTTAAATTACAATTCAGTTGAGACCAAACATGACATTTCTACCTGTTGCAAAGTCATCCTGTGCCCTGGGCACCCCCCAACTTTTTGCTGTCTGATACTGGTGGTAACTGACTCTGACTGACCTTGGGTCTGCCTAACCAGGCCCAGGGCCAGTGCAATGCTGAAAGAGACACATTAGAATACAGTTAAAACACCTACATACACTAGGGTACACAATGGTATGGTGGGGTACCCCTGTGATTGGCATGACCTACCCCATAAGCCCCTAGTATATAATAGGGCAGGGGGATTGAAACTACCTAGAAGTCCCTAGTACCCTAGGGCATGGCAGTGTAAGAGGCCAGCAGCCTTTCTGCACTTGCATGTGTGCACTGCTGAGGCCTGAGGTCAGTTTTAAAAGCAGCCCTGGGTGCCAGGACTGCTTTTAAAAAGTAAATTGTGCCCAAACTCGACTTTGGAGTTTGGGGCACTTAAAAATGGATAACCTACAATGTTTTGGCATATTAGGGACCCCCAGGGTCTCCCTAAGTATCCCAGGGGTGGGGGGTCAGGTATCTATAAGGTAGACCCTTATAAAATGAGTTTTTATATGCCTGGGTAAAGTGAAATTTCACATTTCACTCCCACATTGTGGTAAAGTGCTGCCCAAATTCGACTTTGATGCTAGGAGCACTGTGAAGTGAGGATCTGCAATATTTTTACAGATTCAGAAACCCTAAAGTCTCCCCTAGTTGTCCTATGGGGTGGGGGTCCTGTAAATATAAGCAACGTTGCACCACTGAAATATGTATGTGTGCACATGTGGCGCACATACATGCCCTAAGGGCATGTATGTGCGCCACATGGCACTTTGAAAACTGCTAAACAGTGCATTTTTCAAAGAAATCGCATTTTACCACCAACTTGAAGTTGGTGGTAATTTGCGATTCCTTAAGGCCAAATTGCACTTTTTTGGTGCTTCTTACATTGGATTTAAGGAATCGCAATTTGCGATTCCTTAAATGCAATCGCAAAATAGGGAATCGCAGTTTTGCCTTAATACATACCACTAAGCAAAATTGCGTTTGCAAACGCCGAAATTCTTCGAATTTCGGCGTTTGCAAACGCAATTTTGCTTGATACATCTGGCCCTAAGTGCTATATTTTATTAAATCTTTGAAAATTCATATCTCAGGTTCCCTACGTTGGATTTTTGTCGTTTTGGTGTCATTTTAAAGATAAAAATATTTCCTATGTTTATAAATTGGTGTTGGATTTTTATTATGTGTTGTGTCTTAATTATTTACTGAATTGGTGTTTTTAAATGCTTTACATACCTGTCGTTGAAGTTAAGCCTGTCTGCTCGCAGCCACGTTACCAAGGGTTGAGCATAGGAATAATTTTCTAAGACCTATGCTGAGTCCTATCATGTGTTAGTGTCCTTATTGCCAGTGGCAGACCTACATTTGCCCCTACCAATAATCCACTTTCCAACATTTGGTGCTCAGCGGTGTGGATGAGGACTTGTGTTTAAAAGTACACCTTTCAGTAAAGTTAATTAAGATTATAAAAATCCTCTAAATTGTCTTAGAACAAAACTTTTGAGTTTGATTTTTGGAATTTGGACTAAACTGTTTTTAATTCATTGTTTTGATTTTTCCAAATTGTTCGAAGTCTGTTGTGCCTAGTTTTTGTGACCCAAAACTAGGGAACCATGGAGCTGGACCTGGCTAAACTGTCCCAGTTTAAGATGGCTGATCTTAGGGAACAGTGTAGGCTTAGGGGTCTGCCTGCTTGCAGGAAGCTTAGGAAGGTAGAATTGCTTGAGTGCCTAAAAGCCTGGGCTAGGGCAGCTGAGGAGAATCAAGGGGGGATAGAGGGTGTCCCCCCCACCTCCTCCAAGAGGAGGTTGAGGATGATGCCTCTTCCATTTTAACTAGTGTTAGCCAATTGAATCCCGATGGTGGGAGTGGGGAAGGGTCCCTTACTCAGGAACCACTACCGTCCCTTGCAGAGAGACAGCTTCAGGCTCAATTAGCTTTGATAGCTTTAGAGCAGGAGAAATTGGACTTGGCTAGGAAGAGATGGGAGAAGGAGGAGTTGAGAAGAAATGGTGGCAGTGAAAATGATGAAGATTTTGAGATGTCCAGGGGTGGTGCATTTGAACCTAAACTTCCCAAGGGTATAGTGCCCAAGTACACTGAGGGGGATGACATTGACAAGTGGCTAGCAGATTTTGAGAAGGCCCTTAGAATGAGTAGGGTCCACTCTAAGTATTGGGGTGCACTCCTGTGGGAGTTGATTCCAGTAGCTGGGAGGGATAGGCTCCTGACCCTGAAGGGAGAGGATGCAGAATCATACCAGCAGATGAAGGCATGCTTAGTCAAGAGGTTTGGTCTGACTCCAGAGCAGTACAGGGTGAAGTTTAGAGGCACCCAGAAATTGAGTTCAAAGTCTTGGGTAGACTTTGTGGACGTTTCATTGAAGGCACTGGAAGGCTGGATTGTTGGTAACAAAGTTGACACATATGAGGGATTGTAAAATTTGTTTTTGAAAGAACATATTTTGACTCATTGTGCAGAAGAGAAGTTACGCCAGTATCTAGTGGACTCTAAGCTGACAGACCCCAGAGAGCTGGGTGAAGCAGCTGATGAGTGGGTGAGAACCCGGGTTCTCATACAGCACCAGGGGGGTGACCAGAAGAAAGGAGGACAGGTCCCTCCCCAGGGGAAAGCCCAGGGAAAGGAAGGTCAAAACCAGAAGGAGTCCTCCAAAGACCCACAAAAACCTGCACAGGGAGGGGGGGCCCCGAGCCAACCCAAATCCAAAGGGAGGTGGAATCAGGGAAAGAATGGTAGGTTCTTTGATCCCTCAAAAGTGGATAAGTGCTTTGACTGTAACCAGCCAGGGCACAAGCAGGGAGATGCTGTCTGCACCAAGAAACTCCCCCCTAAGGGGCCATCCACAGGGATTGCCAGTGTCAGTGTAGGGGTGGAGAGTGGTGCCCCAGTGAGGAGTAGTCAGGTGGTGGAAGCAACCTTAGTGTCCCTAGGTGGGGTGAATATTGCAACCCTTACTGCCTTACCTCCAAACATGGACAAGTACAGGCAGAGGCCTAAAGTGAATGGGACTGAGGTTGAGGCTATCAGAGACACTGGGGCTAGTGTCACTATGGTCCTGGATGAGCTGGTGCCTCCAGAGAGGTTGTTACCTGGTAAGTTTCACCAGGTGACTTATGCAGACAGCACTACCAAACTCCATCCTATGGCTGTGGTGGATTTGGAATGGGGAGGTGTGACAGGCCCTATGAAGGTAGCTGTGTCAAAGGTGCTCCCAGTCCAGTGTTTACTGAGCAATGATCTTGAAGCCTCTGTGTGGTCAGAGGTGGAGAGAGGACTCCATATGAAAATATTGGAGCTCCCTGAGTGGGTATGTGCTGTGACTAGGTCACAGACTAGACAGAAGGGAGGGGCTGCCACTTGGACCCTGGAACAAAGGGCCAAGCATCCAAGGACAAGGGTACTGGGCCTGGTGAGCCAGCCCAGGGAACTCCAGAGGTGCAGGCAGAATCTAACCCTGATGTGGAGGATCTGGCCTCTGAGGGAGGGACTCCATCCCTGCCAGAGCTGTCAGATTTAGCAGAACTGACAGGAGCAGGTGGACCCTCCAGGGAGGAGTTCAGTAAGGGACAGCGTGACTGCCCCACCCTTGAGAGCTTGAGGCAGATTGCTTCCAAGCAAGAGGAAGGGGATGACAGTGGGTTTCATAGAATCTACTGGGAAGATGGACTTCTTTATACTGAGGCCAGAAACCTCAAGGAGGGGGCCACCAGGAGGTTGGTGGTGCCCCAGAGGTACAGAGAGTTCATCCTGACTTTGGGTCATGATATCCCCTTGGCAGGACATTTGGGACAGACAAAGACATGGAACCGGTTGGTGAACCATTTCTACTGGCCCCATATGTCTGAGAAGGTAAAGGAGTTTTGCAGCTCCTGTGTCACCTGTCAGGCCAGTGGCAAGGCAGGGGGCAAGACAAAGGCTCCCCTAATACCACTGCCAGTGGTGGGGGTTCCTTTTGAAAGGGTGGGGATGGACATTCTTGGTCCCCTGGACCCACCCACTGCATCAGGGAATAGGTATATCTTACTGGTAGTTGACCATGCCACTAGGTACTCTGAAGCCATACCTCTTAGAACCATTGATGCTCCTGCAGTGGCTAGAGCACTGCTTGGTGTGTTCACCAGAGTGGGGTTTCCAAAAGAGGTGGTGTCAGATAGGGGCACAAATTTTCTGTCCAGCTATCTGACTGCTATGTGGGATGAGTGTGGTGTCAACTACAAGTTCACCACCCCCTATCACCCACAAGCAAATGGTCTTGTTGAGAGATTCAACAAAACCCTGAAGGGCATGATAAATGGGTTGTCAGAGAAACTCAGGAGGAGCTGGGATGTTCTCCTCCCATGCTTACTGTTTGCCTACAGGGAGGTGCCACAGAAAGGGGTTGGTTTCAGTCCCTTTGAATTGGTGTTTGGACACCCTGTGAGGGGGCCATTGAGCCTGCTGAGAGAGTCTTTAGAGAAGTCTCTTAAAGAAGCAAAGGACAATGTGCTTGACTATGTGCTAGGCCTGAGATCTAGAATGGCAGAGTACATGTACAAGGCAAACAGGAAACTGGAGGCCAGCCAGGAGCTCATGAAGCACTGGTATGATCAAAAGGCTACTATGCCTGAGTATACTCCAGGACAATTGGTGTGGTTGTTGGAGCCTGTGGCTCCCAGGGCCCTCCATGACAAGTGGAGTGGGCCCTATCCAATCTTAGAAAAGAAGGGTGAGGTTACCTATTTGGTTGACCTTGGCACCCCCAGGAACCCTCATAGGGTCCTGCATGTGAATAGATTGAAACCCCACCATGACAGGGCAGACATGACCATGTTACTGGTCACTGATGAGGGTGTGGAGGAGGAAACTGAGCCTGTGCCCGACCTCCTCTCCACTAATGTGCAAGATGGGTCAGTGGAGGGGGTGATACTCTCTCCCAAGTTGACAGACCAGCAGCACAGAGACTGTAAGCAAGTGCTGGAGCAGTTTGCTGGCCTGTTCTCTTTGACCCCAGGCATCACTGAGTGGTGTGTGCACCACATTGACACTGGTGACAGCCTACCTGTCAAAAATAAACTGTACAGGTTGTCTGACCATGTCAGAGCCAGCATTAAAGCTGAGGTTGCTAAGATGCTGGAATTGGGGGTAATTGAACCGTCTGAGAGTCCATGGGCCAGTCCAGTGGTGCTGGTGCCTAAACCTAATCCTCAGGGGGACCCAAGGAGTTAAGGTTCTGTGTGGACTACAGAGGATTGAATGCAGTCACAAAGACTGACGCTCACCCTATACCTAGAGCTGATGAGCTCATTGATAGGTTAGGGGATGCTAAGTACCTGAGTACTTTTGATTTGACTTCAGGTTACTGGCAGATTGCCCTCACTGATGGAGCAAAGGAGAGGTCAGCATTCTCCACACCAGAGGGACATTATCAGTTCAAGGTAATGTCCTTTGGATTAAAGAATGCACCTGCCACCTTCCAAAGGTTGGTGAACAGGGTCTTGTCTGGGTTGGAACAGTTCAGTGCAGCTTACCTGGATGATATAGCTGTATACAGTTCTACCTGGGGGGATCACTTAAGCCACCTAAGGGAAGTGCTTCAGGCCATGCAGCAGGCAGGCCTGACTATTAAGGCAAGCAAGTGCCAAATAGGGCAGAGTTCTGTGGTGTATCTGGGCCACCTGGTAGGTGGGGGTCATGTACAGCCTCTCCAAGCTAAAATCCAAACTATTTTGGATTGGGCAGCTCCTGTTACCCAGACTCAGGTCAGGGCATTCCTTGGACTGACAGGGTACTATAGAAGGTTTGTTCAAAATTATGGGACCATTGTGGGGCCCCTAACAGAACTCACTTCTCAAAAGAGGCCCAAGAAGGTGATTTGGACCCCAGAGTGTCAGAAGGCTTTGAAATCTGCCATGTGTTCAGCACCAGTGCTACTGGCCCCTGACTACACAAAAGAATTTGTGGTTCAGACAGATGCTTCAGAGCAAGGGATTGGGGCAGTGTTGTCACAGCTAAATGAAGAGGGCCTTGATCAGCCAGTTGCCTTTATTAGCAGGAGGCTTCTTCCCAGAGAGCAGAGGTGGAGTGCCATTGAGAGAGAGGCTTTTGCTGTGGTTTGGTCCCTGAAAAAGTTGAGACCATATTTGTTTGGGACTCACTTTCATGTTCAAACTGACCACAGGCCTCTCAGATGGCTCATGCAGATGAGAGGGGAGAATCCCAAGCTGTTAAGGTGGTCCATTTCCCTACAGGGAATGGACTTTACAGTGGAACACAGACCTGGGGTTGCCCATGCAAATGCGGATGGACTTTCCAGGTTTTTCCACTTAGCTGATGAGGACTACCAGGGTGTAGGTTAGTAACCCATCACCTTTCGTTTTGGGGGGGGGGCTATGTTGCAAAGTCATCCTGTGCCCTGGGCACCCCCCAACTTTTTGCTGACTGATACTGGTGGTAACTGACTCTGACTGATCCTGGGTCTGCCTAACCAGGCCCAGGGCCAGTGCAATGCTGAAAGAGACACATTAGAATACAGTTAAAACACCTACATACACTAGGGTACACAATGGTATGGTGGGGTACCCCTGTGATTGGCATGACCTACCCCATAAGCCCCTAGTATATAATAGGGCAGGGGGATTGAAACTACCTAGAAGTCCCTAGTACCCTAGGGCATGGCAGTTTAAGAGGCCAGCAGCCTTTCTGCACTTGCATGTGTGCACTGCTGAGGCCTGAGGTCAGTTTTAAAAGCACCCTGGGTGCCAGGACTGCTTTTAAAAAGTAAATTGTGCCCAAACTCGACTTTGTAGTTTGGGGCACTTAAAAATGGATAACTTACAATGTTTTGGCATATTAGGGACCCCCAGGGTCTCCCTTAGGTATCCCAGGGGTGGGGGGTCAGGTATCTATAAGGTAGACCCTTATAAAATGAGTTTTTATATGCCTGGGTAAAGTGAAATTTCA
The DNA here is from genome assembly GCA_963921515.1 of Calotriton arnoldi. Taxonomy (NCBI): domain Eukaryota; kingdom Metazoa; phylum Chordata; class Amphibia; order Caudata; family Salamandridae; genus Calotriton; species Calotriton arnoldi. Next base: position 45,574 of record CAWUFW010011215.1, on the reverse strand, counting down.
CATTTCACTCCCACATTGTGGTAAAGTGCTGCCCAAATTCGACTTTGATGCTAGGAGCACTGTGAAGTGAGGATCTGCAATATGTTTACAGATTCAGAACCCCTAAAGTCTCCCCTAGTTGTCCTATGGGGTGGGGGTCCTGTAAATATAAGCAACATACTTATAAAATATGTTTTTGTAGGTCCTGGTGCTGGAAAAATGGCCCAAGTCATTTTTCCCATTGCAAATCCCCTGTTACATAGGTTAACATGGTAGGAAGTTATTAATTAATAACTCTTGATAGGAGAGGGCTAGAGAGGCCATTCAAAGATTTCCCGAATGGTATTAATAAATCCAACAATATGATATTGTTGAATTTCTCCTAAAGTGTACATACAAGAAGTTATAAGACTTTCTTGTTTGTAAGTCCAGATTCAGCCTTCCAGTGGTCTGCCCTGATTGGTCAGAGTTAAGTGGATTAGCCAGCCTGCCTGGAGAGGTGATAAAGAGCCCCTGGGGTTATGCAGCTGGGCTGGGAGGGCAGTGTGCTGGTCCACAGGAATGCCAGGCCAGGGGGAGGGGTTGTAAACCATGGGCTTCAAAGAGAAAAGCAGAACCCAGTAACATTTACAACTCTGAACTTTCTACCTCAGGCAGATGGGGGGATTAAGGAAGGTATGAGCAGATGCAGGGGGGAGAGTCTAAGTAAATTAGCCATCCTAGGGGTGTGTTTAGCCAGCTCTTGCCTCCTTGCTGGAAATTCTGCCATTATGGATTTGGAAGATTTGATGCACTCTGGGACAAAATAATGCCACACTATACAGGAAGTGGTCATATCTTTGAGGAGTTACCCTGCTCCCATTGGTCAGGAGTGACCTCCTGTCTGACCCAGAGAACATGGAATAAGTATCTGAAAGGGGCAGAGCCCTCCAGATCTGCTGCTTGAAACTTACTGAAGCAAGACATTGCCAAGCTGAGAAGATTTTGCTGTGCAAAGATTTCTAAGGCCTGACCTCTGAAAACTGCACCATCTGAAACTACAGCTCTGTGGATTATTTTGCTGAAAAAGAACTAAAGAGTGGACTCCCTGAAAGCTACAGGTTAAAAGAGCTCATCTGGAACATCACCAACTAAATCTGCACCTTGGGGAACTACCAGTGGATTTGTAAGGGTGACGTCCCAGTGGATTGTGGGAACTGAAGTCCTCAACTTTCAAGGACCATCTTGGAGCTTCCAGACCCTTGGAGTGAGTTTGAGACACTTTGGGACCCTTTGAGGAACTTCAGGAAGAAGTTCAAGAAGTTTGGAGAACTTTGGAGGCACTTTAAAAAAAAGCTCCATAGACGGACCGACTCAACCTGGTCAGCCAAGCCGCCTGCCTTCAACCGCGAGTCGGCCAAGCCATCCAGGTTCGTCCCGCTAAAAGCTCCGTCGGTCTGACTTCCAGAGTTTGACCGGGAGTAGAAGAAATCTGAAGCCGGCGAACCCTCACCGGATCCGGCTACATGAGGAGCATCGAGAAACCCCGCGAGAAAAAGCTCCAGAAAAGTTTCTAAGTCCGCTCGTAAAAAAGGTGACCGGGAGCAACCGCGAAAGCCAAGCCGCCTGTCTTCCATCGCGTGTCGGCCTGGGCTCCTGGGTTGCCCCGCTGAAGCGCTGAAGAAAAAGTTTCCAAATCCGCTCCAGGGAAGTTGACCGGGAGTTCGTCGAAAGGCAAGCCGGCGAACCCTCACCGGATCCGGACTGGCTGGGAGCTTCGAGGGGCCTCGAGGAGAAAAGCTCCAGAAAAGTTTCTAAGTGTGAAGGTAGAAACTGAGACCGGGAACTGCCGCAAGCTGTAGCCGCCCAGGGCTCCATCGCGGTCGGCCTGAAACTTTGACTTTGCGCCGGTCTATCGCGAGCAGGTATCCCAATATGGTGCTATAAACTTCTAAGTGCTATATTTTATTAAATCTTTGAAAATTCATATCTCCGGTTCCCTACATTGGATTTTTGTCGTTTTGGTGTCATTTTAAAGATAAAAATATTTCCTATTTTTATAAATTGGTGTTGGATTTTTATTATGTGTTGTGTCTTAATTATTTACTGAATTGGTGTTTTTAAATGCTTTACATACCTGTCTTTGAAGTTAAGCCTGTCTGCTCGCAGCCACGTTACCAAGGGTTGAGCATAGGAATAATTTTCTAAAACCTATGCTGAGTCCTATCATGTGTTAGTGTCCTTATTGCCAGTGGCAGACCTACATTTGCCCCTACCAATAATCCACTTTCCAACACTACCTATTCCCAGTCAAAAGTTAGCATTTAGTAATGGTAATAAGGTAACCTAATGTTATCCAATGGGAGTGACAGGCCTTGCAGTAGTGAAAAATGAATTTAGGAGTTTTTCACTACCAGGACTTGTAAAACTTAAAAACACTTGCAATACTTTTTAAATACAATGCATCTTGCCCTATGGGCTGTTTAGGGCCTTTATTAGGGATAGCTTATATGCTTTAAAAAGGAAGGTTTAGACCTGGCAAAAGGATTATTTTGCCAGCTCGAATTGGAAGTTTTAAAACCACACTACAGACTGTAAGGGAAGGCCTGAGATGTGTTTAAAGGGCTGCTTAAGTGGGTGGCACAATGAGTGTTGAAGGCCCACTAGTAGCATTTAATTTACAGGCCCTGGACACATGTAGTACCATATACTAGGAACTTATAAGTAAATTAAATGTGTCAATGATATGTAAGCCAATTGTACCATGTTTTTGGGAGAGAGCACAAGCACTTTAGTACTGGTTAGCAGTGGCAAAGTGCACAGAGTCCTAATGCCAACAAAAACAAAATTCAGAGAACAGGAGGGGAGGAGGCAAACACTTTGAGGGAAGACCACACCAAAGCTGTCTGGTCTAACAGCACGTTTGTCTGTGTAGCTTACTGATATAAAGTAGACTGTGTATTGAATGTGTGTGGTGCGTTTGGCTGTGGCCACCTAGGAACCCATTTTAATATGCTGCGCTGCAGTGATACATAAGATGGAGGGTGGAGAGACCTCAGACAGCAATATGAATTTAAGGGCTTCTTCAAAAAGTTCCTAAGGGCCTTTAAAATGAACCAGATAGTGGATAAGAATGTAAGTGAAAGATGGTCCCCTAGAAGTATCTGGAAGATTTTCCTCTGTCCTGCTCCATTTTTCCCTGACAGTGTTACAATCAACATATTAAGAAAAAATTAAGTGGAAAAACAACCCTCTGTCTTTTGTGCCATTATTATGGGTCTACCCTGACAAGGAGCTCCCCATTCCAGACCACCTTCCTGCGGACACTGTGAGACAAAGACTATAGCTAGACCAGTCTATGAGGAATGCATATGCAAAAGGCCTGAAACCTGTCCTCAAGCTTTACCTATGTACTACAGAATAGATTTCTCTACAAATACACTCCAAGGTCCCCAGCAGTAGAAACTGAATACTCCTCTGCACTTCAGGATTTGGGTTAGCTCACTGCCAAGTCTCCGTTACCACATTCAGGAACAGGAACCTGGGGGTTCCACAACCTGCCAGGAGAGGAGCTGCCTTGAGGGAAGGAACTGACTTACTACTGACGAGAGGTGCTGAAGGTATACTTGCACAAAATAGATGCTTGCTTGAAAAGAAGACATGTGAGGAACTGAGACTGGAAGGATTAAGAGCAGCTGCTGTAGCCAATGGAAGGATCCTGCCACATGGCCATTTGGTGAGTTCTTGACACCTTTTTGCATGCCCAGAAACATGAGCACCTGTGATAGCTGAGTGTTCGCAAAAATCACAATCGCATCTCACAGTTTCCATCCAAGGGGACATAGCGCCTCTAATGGCATGGTGCTTAGAAAGTCATGACAGTATTTGGTGGTCTCCTTGGATTAAACCAAAGCTCCTTGGGAGACTTGGTGGTAGACCAGGTTACTTACCTCAATCAGCAGTTAATTCAAGCTCCATTTGGATCACTGCTGCAACCCAGGGCGGGCTCTTCACTTTGTTTGGATGTTTGCTTGGGCCCAAAAAATATGTCCCTGTGAAGAATCACCTAACCTTGATCAGACCCAGTGAAGCACAATCTCTTCTTCCAACAGCATCCATGTCACTCAGCCTTCATCCACAAGATGAATGCATGTGCACACCAGAGACCAGAGCAGTGTTCGTAGGGTCAGGGCAGAGTCATCGCAGTCATGCTGCAGTGTAGCCTCAACTCCCCTTTGGCAAATAACAATCCTGGCATGCAGAAGGCTATGGAGTCAACTACACGATGCAGTGAGAAGACAAGACATTGCATGGGGAACTTTGGACATATCATGCTCTACCTGTTTATTACCCTTTAGGATTGATAGACACCGAGGCATGAGGAGTCAATATAATGGTACCCACTATTATGCTACCCCACAGTGGCAAAGTGTGCAGACATGTACACAGTATATTGATTCCTGTCGCACTGGGAACAGTCTAAGTCAGTACTGGAACCCCCCCTCCCCCCCATGATTGACAATGTACACCCCAGTAATGCTCTCCGACATTTATGTACAGTTTTGTGTTGTTTTGAGAGTAAAGTACTTTTTGTTATAAGTACATTTATTGGCCAGCAATGAATTATGGACTGATATTAAAAGTCTCATTGGGTTGTGAGTCTCTACCCCACACCCCTTCCCTGAATAAGCCTTGGACTGCTTGATATAGGTAGTTTGAGGCTCAAGTTTTAAGGAAGTCCATATGCTCTTGGTGCTCAGTTTTCGGCCCACCAGTAGAATAAGGCCCTAGAACACCAGTAGCAAAAGGCTATCTTTGTTACTGCTGAAACGCAATAACCCACGATTGCCCGGTGACTTTTGATAAAGTTCTCAGACTGTAAAACCACCCAAGGGCATTTTCTGAACAAATCCATGCATGTGTTAAAGTAGTGTGAGAAGTGTGGGCACACCAACACCACGAATCCCAAAACAAACATTTTGCCTGATGTCGCACAAGCAGGAAAATAAACATACATGCGTGGCCAGAAAATGGAGAATCAGTCATACAGCAATGCAATCACCAACACAAAACACCATACAAACAAAAGCAGAAACAACCCTTAGGATGAGTCCTAGCGGCTCCTCACTGGACAATCCATAGCACACAGCCTGGAAGACCAAATCCAAGAGAAGAAGGTGTGCCATGTGCCCAACAAAGGAAAGAGAGGGAGAGAGCGAGGGAGAGAGACGGAGCGAGATAGCACAGCAGCGCAAGGCCGCTCGGGCACCTGGCTCCACATGCCAACATGTGTGTGTGCATCGCCATCCGTACACCATGAGCCCAAGGCTGTGTCCCAATCTCAGCGCCAAAGCCACATCACATTCCGAAAACGCAAGTAGTAGTCAGACAAACATCAGGGATGAAAGCACCCTTGCCCCAATGCAGAAGGCGGGAGGACACCTGCACCTCTGACCTTGGTCCAGAACGCGCCTGGAACACCCTGATAGAGATGCAATGGCAGATGGGGACGACTCTCACACCACGCATTCCGCAAATGAACCATCCGACTTATCCACAGCCCACACACAGAAGCCCCTGCCTGTGGTACCCCTGCATATCCTCCACACAACTGCCACAGTTCAGAAGAGTGCCGGTTCATGAGACGCACCAATGCAATGGCAGGCCATACCGGACACATGCACGACCCCCGTCACGTGGAACAGTACCGTGCACGTATGCTGCATTTACTGGGCGCACTGCCACTGGCAGTGCTGCGGATCAGTTACAGGCTCAGCTTCCGCATTGCCCACGTCACCTGTGTCCAGCCCTGGTTCCACTGCCGAACATGCACATTCGAGTGTCCCATGGATGTCTGCCTATCCAACACAACTGTTGATGAATTGGACTATGACTTGTGTCTGCGCCCCCTGTTGGATCACGAACAGGAGTGTAACCGAGACAGTCGTGCATGGGATGCCTTGACATACTGCGTATGTATTGGTAGTTGTGCATGGGAGATTGCACAATTTCTTGTGTGCAGTGACCACATCGAGGCGCTCCCCTATTGGGCTGTGTTGCGGATCGGTGAGACGGCGTGGGCTGAGCACACCTGCCCGGACCACCTAATGGATTGGCTCACCCTGGTGTTCCTTGAACACGACAACGACGTACTATTGGAACACATTGCGCATGAAGCTGCACGGGCATTCATGGATGAGTAACTACGTTCCTGCAGCCACATCCGATTGCCACCCACAGCATATGGCCAAACAACTTGTTGCATCGTGGGGATTGCTCACATATCCCACCATAACAGAGGACACGTCTGCCTTCGTTTGGGCTCTGGATGCATGTGCGTGGAACAAAGCGTGTGTACACACACCTGTGCAAGGTGACGCAGGTCCATGGTCGGAGCAACACAGCTTCGTTTGGCAACGTTGCCAATTCAGACACACTGCTGGGGGAGAGCACACACATGGCAATGTAGCACGACATGTGAACCTGTCTGACCCTCACACCTGATCACTGTCAGCAGAGCAGACAATCGGCACACTCCGGAGGCAGAGCACTATGCAGATCCCATGTGCAGTGAGTCATGCCCCCTCACACGGGGCAATGGGCAGACACCAAACAACACATGACTCATCCAGCAAGGCAAGGTGGGCTGTGAGCGTTGCCATCCGTGATGAATGTTGTCCATTTTAGCCCCGACATTTTCTGAACCTCGACATGAACCCATGCTGTGTGTAAGTGTCTTAAGCATGTCCCTGCCTGCTGTGGCCGTTGCCTCGTCCGTACTAACACGCACATGCCAATAAAGTCTATGCCACTCCACTGGTGTCTAACTGTGACGTGTGTTGTTTAGATTGTCCACTCGTGTGCCACAATGACCATCGTCCCTACACAGGGAGGAACTGACTGACGCATGTGCAATATGGGTGTGTCCCTTTGGCAAGCTCCACCTCTGTGAGCCAGACATTGTTTTTGGATATGTGCTGAACGACATGTGCACTTACGTGACGTCAGCAATGTGAGTATGGTGTCCAACCACTGATCATGTGGAGCAATGTCATATCTCACTACAGAATGTGTCCACACAGATGTGATTGATTAGGTATGCGACGTGAAGTTCTGTTGTCACATGTGGTGTAGGACACCACTCCTGGCCTGCTTTCTTTTGGGTCAGTCCTACACACAGCCCTATTCAACACATGGACGTGTGCCTACGTTGGGGGGTTGTGTGATTGTTGTTGATGTGCAATGGGGACACAGCTAGTACTCACCTTCACAGTCATCCAATTGGCCATGTGTCTCAGGGATACACATGCGCATAGATGTCAGTTACCAGGGTATACCTTCATGTGCAATCATAGTCCCCACATCCAGCAATACATCCATACGTGAGTGAACATAGTGATGACACATCTGTGTGATTTAGAATGTTTTATTCACATTCAGGTGATTGACGGAGCTGGAGCTGTACATGGCCATCCGAGCCCACATCACATGGAAGCCCAGTGGTGGGCCAACCAGAGGCCTTTGGGGATTGCACAGTGATTGGGAAGAGGGAGAGTGCAGTCCGCAGCAGGATAGCTGTGTAATTGGCCAGCGGTGAAGAACTGGCAGTCCGTGTCAGGGTCCGGGTGAATGTCGCAGAGTGTTCCGGGGGTCAGTAGGAGGTGTTTCCCAGGCCATGATGCATAGGTCATAACCAGGCAGGGACAGGCCATACGGCGGTGATGGATGCTACTGCCTCCTTCCTCACACAGTAGTTCCCATCACCTTCTTACTCCCCTGATACGGGTTCTGTGTCCGGTGTGTCCGGTGTGTGTGGCGGGGTGATGGCTGCATCACTGCGTGCCACGGCACATCAGGGGTCGGAGCTGTGTGTGTCGATGTTCCTGCTGCAGTCATCTGGGGATGGCTCAGTGGCAGCAATGGCAAGATGAAGTACTGCAGGGCATTGAAGTTCCCAGCTACTACTCGCTGGTGTCCATCCGTGGCAGACATCCTTCCAGCCTGCATCTGCTCCATGGTCTCCATTGACCTCCGCATCTGTGCCAACTCTGTGCTGTCATGGCTGGTGCCTGTCTGCCCACACAGTTCTTGTGTACGATTCATGGCACCAGCGAGGTCAGCCAAGGTCTGTGGCGGAGCTTGGTGCGTACCGGGGGTGTCCGATAGGGACTGTGCGTGGTCCCTGATGGGACTCAGACACCCACGTGTGGCATCGAGTTTGGCTGCCATGAGCTTAAAACCCACCCGCAGCTGTTCAGCCAACTCCACCTGGGAAGACCACACACGTTGTATGTACTCCATGTATTGGTCGGGGGGGTCCTGGGAGACAGCCGTGGTGGTGTGTGTTTCCTGCTGTGTGGTCTGTGCAGGTGGTGGGGTCACCTCGAGGCAGCTGGCCTGTCCTGCTCCTGGGGGTGGGGTGCAGAGGCTGTCCAGTATCCGTTGGAGGGTATCTTGACATATGTGCAGGTTGTCCTCTACATCATCAATGATGGGGTTTGTGGTCTGCTCTGCAGTAAGTGTTGATTGTCCCTCTGAAATGTTAAGGGGAGATGCAGGTTAACAGAGTTTCACATGTATGTTGTTGATTTGCAGATGTTTACATTCAGACTGCATGCCAATGTACATTGTGACTGTTTTGGGGGAGCTGGCTATTTGATGGCAGTCAGTGTGTTTTCCGGATACATGACGGATGTGTGGTAGTACCCGTTCATTATCATCACACAGTGTCAGGCAATGCCAGATGTGAGTGGACAGTTACTACGCACGAGCGGAACCTGTTGTGAGCTCTGTCCTGTGGTGCTGGTGTTGCACATTGTACCACATTGCCGTCATTGCGGATGTCCTGTGATTGCTATGTGTGTGTGCTGCATTGTGGGGAGTTGCCCCTGCAGCTCTGATTTCATGTAGCCTTCTCCCTTTGAGGCAGGGTGCCTTTGAATTGTGTGCTTTTCGGGGCCTGATTTGCTTTTGACTTGGGTCATATGTGCTCTCGGACAGATTTTGTGGCCTGGTGCATTGTTCGTCTGCTGCGTGTATTGTACGGCATGGGTTGTGGGTGCACGTGGACATGTCGGAGTGTGACCTGCTCCTTTACGGATGTGATCCGCACTGGGCTACCTCCATGTCGATTCGTGGGCCATGTCATTTTTTTTTGGCTGCTGCCCTGCTATCGGACATGCAGTGTTACTTGCATAGTCAGGGTGGGTCACAGAGCCGCTGCTTTGCTGGATTCAGCACATGTGCATGGGTCGGTTGTGATATTGGTGATAGGGGGGGCCCCTCTGTGCACATTGTGGATGGGGGCCTACTTGGCGTTTCTATGTGTGCTGCAGTGTGCCAAGGCAATCAGGGACATGTTCCACGGTCATTGTGGGTGTGCTGTGTGCTACACGTAATTGTGCATGTGTGCCATTGTGCCCATCTCCCCCGTCCCCCCGTCCCCCTCGTCCCTAGTCATTACTCACCCTGTTGCTGTTGGGTCAGGTCGTATCGTGCTGTGTCCAGGCCCCCCAATCCTGCCACCGTCTCCTCACTGCTGACTGTGGCCACCATTTGCTCCAGCTCATCCAGCTCCTTCTGTGTCGCAGGACTCCCACCTCCAGTCGCCGTTGCTGCCTCCCTGTTGGCGGCGAGCTTATGTTTGGTCTGCTTTTTCAGATCATGCTAGCGCCACTTGACCTCCTCCAGTGACCTCCTCGACACTCCGACTGCATTGACGTTGGTAACGATGGCCTGCCATTTTTCGGTTTGGGTTGCCCGTGCCGCAGTGGAGGCGCCGAACAGTTCTTGATGGTGTTCGGTCACCTCCGTGACGTTGATCCGGTCTTCCTGCGGACTGAACCCCGTCTTCCTCTTCCTCATGTCCTTGCCCTTCCCCGAACGCGGTGTTCCTGGCTGGTCCTCCGTGGGGCTTGTGATGTTCGGCTTGTCCTCTGCACTCGGTCCGGGTGCATCCATGTTGCTACGCAGTTTGAATTGTTTTTGGGCTTTTTTTTTTCTTTCTTTTATGGTGCTTTTCCTGCCGGACGCGTGGGATTTGCAGACCTGTGGCTGGTGTTCGCTCATTTCTGTACCGCGATTGGCCTCATCGCATGTTTTTTTGCGTTCGCGTTTCGAATTTTTTGGGCGTGGCGTTGATTTTCACGCTGACATTTGATGCGTTATCTGGTGACTATCGCATGCTACTGCCTTGCTGTGAATTCCACGTTGACACGAGGTTATTTTCCCGAGATAGGCTGCGATATTGAAAGTTGCGTTACGCTACTCTTGCGGTAGTTATCGCACGTTCTTGTGAATGTACCCCTTAGTTTGAGATAATACTGGAGATATTTTATTGCTAGTTATTGAGTTCCACACTTGTGGCCACAATGATTCGGGTATAGGATCAGAAGTATGCAAATCCCAAAAGGCTACAAGATTGTTGTTGAGTTTGGAAGTTTTGGGGCGAAGAAGTTTATAAATATGAGAAACCTGGTGGCCCAATTTATTAATCTGTGTCACAAACATTGGTAGGGATGGTAGCGCATTATGTAATCTGGCTTTAGTTAGTGCCGCTCTTACTTTAAAAAAATTATAAAATTCGATGTTGTCTAAGTTATATCTGGTTTGAAGGTCCGCAAATGTAATTGGATACGAAGCGTGTTCTAATTGATAAGGGAAAAAAATACCTTTGGTGATCCAGGTATCAAGATTTAGACTTTTCCGTTTATACTATATTCTACGATTGAGCCATAAGGATTCCATCTTAGATCCCTTAATACTTAGCTCAAGTTTTTTGTCTATCAGCAGAAGTGCCAATTTTGTGTTTCTAAAGATAGATTTAGATCTATTCGGATAAAGCTGGCTAGAGGTGAGAAGTGACAAAGGATTGATATTATCAAGGATAGCCTTTTCTACTTTCAACCACACCGGAGTATAGTGGGCAGGGGCGAAATCCAATAGGAACCCTGCTTTGCCAGAAAAGCTGATTGATATAGCTTAAAATTAACCCTGGGCAAAGCACTACGCTACGCTCGCGTAGTTTGCGAAGTTTGCGCTACTTCGCACAACGCGAATTGCACGTAGCACAGTGCAAACACGCGTAGTATAGCGTAGCGTAGTGCAGTGGTCATTTTTTGCTTGCTCGCGGTCCTCAACGTCAAGTTGGCGACCGCGAGCAAGCACAATGACATCCCGGCGAGACTTTTTCCTCGTTCGCGATCAGCAACATCAAGTTGCCGATCGCGAGCGTGGAAAATAAACCTCCCGGCGAGATTCTCAACGCGGGGAGGTCAGGTTTCTCATTGCGAGTGGTCGCGTATGCTCGCGACCGCTCGCGATGAGAAACTACCAGTCCGCGTTGAGAAAGCTGCCGCTCGAGTAAAAATCTACTCGAGCGGCAGTAAAAGACAGCTCGCACTGTGCAAGATGCAGTTTTCAATGATTGCACAGTGCGGACAAGCATCCGGCACTGTACAATCATTGCGAACAGTGCACTACGCAGTTCGCGTAGTGCTACGCGTAGCTCGCGTAGTGCGAACTGCACTTTGCGTAGCTTCGCGTAGCGCTACTTCGCGAACTACGCCCAGGCTTACTTAAAATCTGCTAGATTCACTCCACACAAGGATTTATCAAGTCTCAATTTTTTTATACCAATCCGAGCTTTCTTGCCACACCATAAAAACTTTGTAAGGAGGATATCTAATTTATGGTGAAAGTCCTCCATCAAGAGGAGTGGGAGCATGCTTATAAGATAGTTAACCAAAGGAGTGATCATCATTTTTATGGTTTCTATCCTCCCCCACCATGTAATAAATTTTGGTGACCAGGAATCCAAAAGTTTTGTGATCTTTTCCAATATTAACTTCTCGTTGTGGTGATGGGTGTCAATAATATTACTACCAAATTCAATCCCTAAATATTTTATGTATCCCAACTGCCAAGCCAGGCCCGAGTTACCTAAGACGTCTTTGGTACAGTGCACATTCAATGGTTTTACTTCCGATTTATCTTTATTAAGTTTATAGCCTGAATGAACAGAATATTCAGCAATCGTGGACATCAATGCTTTAATTGAAGGACCCGGATTTTCAGTCATTATCAGGATATCATCCGCATAGGCAGCTAATTTAACCTGAATGTCGTTAACGCTAACTCCCTTTATATCCGTATTTAACTTAATTTCTTGAATTAGAGGTTCCAATGCCAACAGAAACAAAGATGGAGACAAGGGGCAGCCTTGTCTAGTACCTTGTTGGAGGGTAAAAGGTTCCGAAAGAGAGCCATGGATCGCAATGCGGGCTGAAGGCGTCAAATAAAGGGACATAACCATATTTATATATGTCTCTCCCAAATTAAGCGTGTGCATACATTGTTTTAGGAAGGCCCAAGAAACCATATCAAAGGCCTTTTCTGCATCTAATGTGATAGCAATGGCTGGATCTAGTTTAATCGCGGCATTCTCTTAAACATGGCACAGCAATCGAGTGTTATCATTAGACATACGACTCTTGAGAAATCCTACTTGAGAATTAAACGTGGAAGGACAGTGTTAAGTCTTGTAGCTAAAATATTTGCATCCATTTTACAGTCAACATTGATGAGAGATATTGGCCTATAGTTCTTTGGTAATAGCGGATCCTTCCCTTCTTTGGGTATAACTATTATATTGGCTTCAGTCATGGAATCCGTCGTACGCCCTTTATTAGCTATATTATTAAAAACTTTCAACATGGTCGGTTGTAATTGATCTGAAAAACTTTTATAAAAGGTGGCTGCAAAGCCGTCTGGACCCGGGGCCTTATTATCTTTCAAGGTTTTTATCGAATTCATAAGTTCCAATGCGCTAATTGGTTTTCCTAACGTAAGTTTATCTGATTCAGACAGTTGGGGTAACCTAAGTCTATTTAAATATTGGGTACAATCCTCCAGATTAAGTTCCTGATCATTTTTATATAACTCCTCATAGAACGATTTAAAGGTGTTTAGAATAACTTTCCGTTTTGTATAAATTTGATTATTGACATCCTTAATGGATGAAATAACATTCTGGTTCTGTTTATGTTTAAGATATGAAGCGAGTAATTTACCCGCTTTATTGGCTTCGCAAAGATTAAAGGCTTTAAATTTATTCACCCATACCCCCGCCCGTTCACTCAGAATTTTGTTATATTCGTATTTCTTTTGCGTTAGTAAGGTGAGAATAGTATTATCTTTTAAAGAAATGGCATGGGAGGACTCCAGGTTTTTAATTTCTTGTTCTAGTTTAACTAATCCAGCGTTAATGCGTTTGTTTATTTTTGTTTTAATTTCAATAATTATTCCCCTAACGGTGGCCTTCAGAGCATGTCAAAGAGTATTTACGTTAGTTTCTGCAGAATCATTATGTTCAAGGTAATCTATGATAGCCTCTTCAATTTTCTTTTTGTCCTCAGGATCTGATAGAAGGTCATTGTTAAAGCGCCATCTTTTAGGCGAAGGTTCATTGTGACTACCCGCCAATTTAACACTAATACACGAATGATCTGATACTAACCTGGGGGATATATCTGAGTGTTCAATTAAATGTGTGAACGAGCCTGAGATAAGAATGTAATCTATTCTAGTATATGAGTTATGTGGGGCGGAATAGAAAGTATAATCTCTGGGATCCGGATGTTGGAGACGCCAGGTATCTTTTGAGATTAAATTTAGAACATATAGTGTGAATTATAGCGTGCGATCTGGTGGGGTGATAATTGCAAGTAGATTGTCTATCGATTATCGGATCTAGCGGGATATTAAAGTCTCCACCAACTATGATAAGATCTTCCTGGGGAAGATGTTCTATGGTGCTTGAGATACCCTCCCAAAAATCTGGATCATCTGTGTTAGGTCCATATATATTCACCACATGTATAAGGTCTTCTCCTTTCCTTAGGTGGGTAACCAATAATCTACCATCATTATCATGAGTCTGTGATTCCAACAAAATATTAGCCTTTTTAGCTATCAGAGTAATTACACCCTTTTTTTTATGATCTGCCGGAGAGCAAGCAACTTGTGAGATCCAATTATATTTAATGAAAGTAGCATCTTCTTTAGATAGTTTTGTTTCTTGTAACAATATGATATCCCCTTTAGTTTTAGCTAAATAATCAAATATTTTACGGCGTTTGATTGGGTGATTAAGTCCTTTGACATTTAATGATACTATATTAAGATCTTCCGCTATATTGCATGACTTAGCTTGAGCCATCACCTATAATACTGAAAACAAGATGTATTGAACATGTGCATCATAAAAGAAGTCCTGACTTCCAAAATAATCCCTATGTTGACGATGAACACCAAAAATGTCAACAGCATTTATGAAATAAATAGCACGTAGGTACTCTTGTTTAATAGAGCCAAAATATAACCTAACCAATAATAAAAATAAAACAGAAGACAGAGGAGAAAAGAAACAGAAACAGAAATTACAAAAAAGAAATAGTAAACAACTGAGAATACCCGAAGGGCAAATCACTGCACTTCCAATGACATTCCTCAACTTCTGGGCATTCTACCCCGACCTCCCCTCACCCCCCTCCCTTCCCACCCTTCCTTGCATACCTCGAATGTAGGAGATGCGACGGCAGGAGCGTCCCACTGTCAAACGGAGTTTCTCTTAATCTAACGTTATAAAGACTTCCAGAGTACACCGTATACATCAAAACGAATGATATAATACAAATATACCAAATCGCGTGTCAGACTGTTACCAAGGAGAAAAGAACAATCCTTACAATTTTTAAACCTATGAAGGTGCGACAAATGTAACAAAATATACATTCCCTATAATGTAGGGACTCATCAGAGTGTATTAGACCTGACCAAGGAATTTGTAGTACACACTTAATGTGAGGAGAGGTAACCAATGAAGGTGGAACATTTAGTACATACATCCATGGGATCTCCCTAGCTGGCACCAACCTGTAAACAGAGAAGATTAGAAACATGTACATATCATGACTTCCTCTTGTTGGAAGAAGATTGAGACGAATCCATGTCCTGAGTGGGTGGGCCCTCTAGAAAGTTCGATAAGTCCATAGGATCCGTGAAATAATGGTGACGACCATTAACTATGATTCTGAATTTAGTCGGGCCGACAAAGGAGAACATAATATTTTTATCTCCAAGTTTATCACGTAATCTGAGGAAGCCTTTCCTTGTATCCACAGTAGATTTAGAGTAGTCCTGCGTGAAAATTATTTTATGGCCATTCAAGGTGAGCTGTTTAGTTTTACGGGCATAGTTGAGGATAGCTTCAGTATGTTGAAATCTCAATGGCTTACAAATGATAGGTCGAGTTGTTTGTCGTGAAGCAGAGTTAAAAGTAGGAATTCTGTGTGCTCGGTCAATCTCTAGAGGGTTGGAAAGCTTTAGACCAGTGAACTGAGGCAACCAATCTTCCAAGAAAGCTAAACAAGATCCTGCAGCATCTTCGGAACCCTCCGGAACACCTAGAATTCTAATGTTACCCCTCCTATTTCTATCTTCAAGCTCGGCTGTTTGTTTTTGAAGATTAGAAGTCAAATCCCTGAGTGCCTTCAGTTCTTTGCGGGATTTGAAAGAAACATCCTCAGCATCGCTAATCCTTTGTTCTGCAGATGTTATTTTAGAATTAATAGTACTCATGTCCGCACGGATGGCAGTTAGTTCTAGCTGCATAGTGTCCGTATTCTGTTTGGTGGACTTAGCTAGATCGTGAACCTCCGCTAATTTTTTAAGAATCATGTCCATGGTGCTGTTAATGTCCGCTTTGGCCTTGATGGGAGAGTCAGACAAAGAAGGTTCCCCCTTATTTTTTTTGTACTGGATCCTAGACTCCTTTTCAGCCATTGTAACCACCTGGACTTGAACAAAAAAGGTAAGCGGTGGGGACAACCTAATGTTATCACAGACTCATTGGATGAGTGACAAGATGCTCCCTTTTTTGAAATAGGCGCCGTCAAAGTAACTGATAGTGAATGTTATTTACGCGCCAGAACTGCAGCATTGAATGAGTAGCAAGGTGCTCCCCTTTTTAGAACAAGCGCCGACTCAGTAACTGTTGTTTACGCACCAGGACTGCAGCATTCAACTTATCAGAAGCACTCCTCATCATCTTGCAGCCACCATTTTTAGGTCAGGCAACAGTTGCGGTGGAATCATCAGGCATTAGCACTGTCCCTCCATGAAAAGCTGCACATGGGACTCATACGCTGCATTCACCCAGAGCGCTCAAACGCTCAAAACGTTTCAGCCCTTTTCAGCCCTTTTCATCCCTTCATACTCTACATTGCAGGAGAAGAGATACAACCCTGGTTTAGCCCGGCAAAGTCTCACCGTGGGAGCAAAATCAGTTGTGCGATGGAGAGCTCATCAGGAAATACAGGCGTTGCACCAAAATCACTGCTTGCACGTCTATTTCACCATGCCCGATCTCATCAAGGAAAATAAAGCGATCCACTTCGTCTTACACAGTCGCCATTTTAGAGTCAGGCACCGTTCAGCTGCAGTCATCAGGTATCTGTAGCCGGCCCCGTTATTAATTGCTCCTCAAAGATTGATAGCACTGACTCCTCACGCTTGCATATCGCCTCGCTGGCAGTATGCCTTAACGCAAAGCCAGGAGGATAATCACTGCAGTGCTCGTGGAGCCGCCATTTTAAGTACAGGCATCATTCGGCAAACGATCACCGCAAAGCATCGAATACTGGCTGTAGCAGTGCAAATATCTCATCAAGGGTGTGTCCGTACTATATTTCGTGGATCGGATGTATGATGAGGCAATCAGGGTCATTGATGGGCCATTAATGACCTCCGTAGACAAGTCGGCTAAAGTCCGCCATTTTGAATCATCGGATCACGCAAGCGGCAAAGTTACCGACGGTAAAACTGCTTAATTCCTCACATGAAAATTAACAACGACGACACCCATAGGAGCAGCGCACCATCCGGAACCGAAGTCTGGTGTTCTGGTGTGCCATCGATCCCATAGAATCCGGAAATCTTGCATTACATCTCCGTGAATGACAGCGAGACGGGATCAGGCAGCCATCGGCTCTGCCGTCCAAGCCACGCCCCCCTACATGTCCTACCTTTAACATACACTGCACCCTACCCATGGGGGTACGTTGGGCCTACTTTAGGGGTGACTTACATGTAAGAAAAGGGAAGGTTAGGGCCTGGCAAGTGGGTGCACTAGCCAGGTAAACACAAGGAGATGATGGACGGATCGCTGAAAATGTTCAGACACTCACCCCCAGTCACAGATCTGGGTTGAATCCATCATCATTCTTTAGCTCACTGCGCCACCCCAGTTCAGACACAGATATATGCAAGTCAGTCTTGACCCTATGCCTCATGGTCGACATGGTAGTTAAAAACCATGCATGCAGACACTGCAGTGGCAGGTCTGAGACACATTTGAAAGGCTACTGGTGTGAGTGGCACAATCAGTTCTGCAGGCCAACTAGTAGCATTTGATATACAGGCCCTGGGTACACATAGTGCACTTTACTAGGGACATATTAGTAAATCAAATATGCCAATCATGGATAACCAATCAAAATTACAATTTCTACAGGGAGTACTTGCACTTTTGCACTGATCAGCAGCGGCAAAGTGCCCAGAGTACCTAAACTAGCAAAAAAGAAAATCCAGCACACAGTCAAAAATACAGGAGATAGACGCAAAAAGTCAGGTGAAACCATGCCAAGGATGCCAGATCTAACAATGACACTAAGACTCATATGAAGAAACTAACATGCTCCAGCAGCTACTATTTTTCAGAACAAAAGGCTTTCTCAAATAACCAGGTTTTCAACACCTGTCTAAAAGGTTACAGTGATGTGGTTGATCGAATAGATATCGGGAGTAAATTCCAGATCTTGGGAGCCAAAACTGAAAATGTATAGCCTCCCACTCTTGCTTTAGGGAACCTATGTACCACTAAGAGACTGGCCTCAGTCGAATGCAGAGCCCTTACTAGGACATATCTCACAACATGTTTAGCAAGAAAGTCTGTGGCTAAACCATGTATAGCCTTGAAGACTACACAACAGACTTTAAATTGAACACACTGTGTTATTGGTAGCCAATGTAGTTGCTTTAACTGAGGAAGAGTATGTGATCTACAATGGGACTTAAACACCAACTTGGCTGCTGCATTCTGAAGAAGTTGGAGTTGCTTCAAATCACTTTCTGGCAAACCCAGATAGATGCTGCTGACATAGTCTATTCTTTCTGCAATCTTTGTTGCCATAACTGTTTTCTTGGCCCATGATGGAGGGTAAGGAGTAAGTTTCCTCTCTGTACGAAGAGTAAACACCACTTTTGATACCACATTATCAATTTGGGGTCTTAAGTATAGTTTAGGATCCACTGTTAGTCACAGGTTTTTTGTCACCACTTTGGGTTTTGGAGGCAGATCCATTTCTCTGGGCATCAATGGTTGGTCCAGACGCCTGGATTACCATTGAAAACTACAATTTGTCTTCTCAGCATTTAATTCAATTTTTTTTCTTTGTATCCCCAAAGATAAAGCACAGTAACTCTTGAAATAAAAATGAAGATGTCTTCTTACTCTCAAAGCATACTAATATCTGGGAATCATCTGCATAATTAAAGATGCAGCACCCTCTTTTGACTGACTGCTTTGTCAATGGCTGCATATAAATATTGAACAGGTAAGGTGAGAGGGCTGACCCTTGGGGAAACTCCACAGTGCACTTTGAACTCAGGAGCTCTGAATGGTGCTAAATGTACCACTTGAGTTCTTTTGCTGATAAAAGAATTTAGCCATTTATAGGCCATTTCAGATTTCAAAGATCTCTCTGTGTGGGTTACGAGCTTCGCAGATCCTATTTGAGAAAAAGGCCTGTTCAGCTTGAACATTCAATTTATATGAAGCACTAAGGCTCTCTTATATATATCCTTCAGGACTGCCTCATAGTTTATACACCACTTCCGCTCAAGCTGTCTTAGCCCATTTTTGGCGTCAATTAAGGTCTGTGAGAACCAAGTCAAATCAAGTAAGCTTTATACGATTTCTTCAAAGGGAACCATAAAAGCAGAATACATATTAAAAACAACTGAAATTTACAAGACTAAAAATCATATACAAACTGGTTAGATGTACAGCAATCTTGTTTAGAAATTAATTTCTTTCAGTGAGAACCAAGGTGCAGAAGGCCTCTTCTTCATGCAGTACTTTTCTACGGGAAGCGTACCTCTGCCCGGTGTAATCCAGCCAGCTATAAAAAGAATGGGTGGCTTCATTCATATCATTCCTAAATATTGGACTGGTGTTTTCTAGCATCTCCAACACTTTCTCCTTATCTATGTTATCCCATTCTCTAGCAACCATAGGGTCCTGTATTTTACTTCTTTTTTTTAAGAAGTTAGGCGACCCAATTGTATAGGATGATGGTCTGGAAAAACACATGGTTCAATGATATATTTCCTACAGAGCTCTCAAAGGTCCACACTTGATCAAGAATGTGGCCCTTTTGATGCGTAGGTTTATTTAAATGTTGCATCAGATTTAGGAAGTTCACAAGCTCCATAAATTGTTGGCTTTTTTTTGTGAAATCACTATCATAGGAGGAAAAATTAAAATCACCCACAATAATCAACTTGTAATAGTTAATCAACAGTGAACACGCCAAATCATTAAAAAGTGCCGGAAAATCAAACATATAATAAAGGGACTAAAAACTTGAAGGTCATCTTTTCACACATTAAGTTCAATATCATTAGCTCCAAATCAACAATTGGTTCAATCTGTAGTTTTTTAACTATCAACGTTGTCTTTATAATTGCCGCCATGGTCAGCGGCGGCTTCTCCGCAGTGGCGGAGGAGTGTCGCCCCATTGGCTCAGAGCCAGCAGCTGAAAAATAAAATGATATTTTATTAACATTTTATTTTTCAGTTGCTGGCTGAGCCAGCGTGTGCAGGAAGGGGCAGTGCCGGGTCATGGGAGAGGGGACGAGTAGTGGTAGGTGCACATTTAAGTGTGCATGTCAGTTTGGCCATTTGTCTTAGGACAGCCAAACTGACATGCGCACTTAGGTTTCTCCAACCCAGCTCTATGGCACAGCTGAGTTGGAGAAACAGGACAGACTTCCTCTGCCTGAGTGAGCGTTAAACCAGCCTGCTCAGGGCAATCCCCACACTGCTCTCAGGCTTGAGAGCAGTGCGGGGATTGGATGGGGAGTCCGTGACTGCTGCGACCAGGAACTGGAAGCAGAGGAGCGCGATGTGACCGGCAGCACCAGGTAAGTCTTTTAAAAAAATGTTTTTATTATTAAACCCCTACTGCGCACTCACCTGTGCTCTCCCACCACCCACCAAACACCCACACCTGCCTCACCGCTGTTTATCTGTGTCGGCCGACATTGGCCACGTTGCCATCAGCTTTACCTGCCTTACCTGCCGAACGATTTGCATGCAAAAATGAATAGCCTTCTGGCAGGCCCTCCACAATCAACGCTGTCAGTGTATCCGTGAGCCACAATTCTGATAGCAGTAAAGCATCAGGTTGCATGGAAAAGATGGCAACATGACAAATTATTACCAGCCTATTTTTGAAATGTAGCTAGAGAATAGTACATTCGTGGCTGTAAGACAGTGGTTCTTTGAAATACCTCCACCAGCTTTTTTGTGGTTCCTGGAAGAAGCTTGTGAGATTTTAGTTGATTGCAGTAGATAATTTATGGATGGAAAACTGTATTCAACAGGGTAAGGGCGTGCTGTGTAACAACACATTGGTGCGTATTAGGGGAGACAGTACTAAGTTAGGCGGTGATGGATGGGGATGGGTGTTAAGGGTGGGCGGTGTGGCACAGTAGGGGCCAAAAAGGGTAAGGAGAAAAGAGAGGTACAGAAAATAGATTTCTTTGCATGCTTTTCTGATATTTTCGAATAGTATGTCAACACTACTGAAAGTTACTGGATGTTTGTGCACTGTACACGGGCAGGGTAAAGAGTGCTTTTCTGACCCTCATTCTGTCATAGAACTGACCCCTCGTTTCTGTAGTCCCCAGTCCTGGCATAATTTAGCTAAAGATTGTCGAATCGTCCCACTGAAAGCAGATGCACTCTTCAGATTGTTGGAATATCACGTTTTTTTCTCTCTTATGTGAGTGCTGCGCCTCCTTGGGGCAAAAGCAGTGTAAATCTTCACCAAAAAACAGCTATGCATGTGTTTGTTAAACGATTTGAGCTCTAATGAGCAAACGTTTGAAAAAAACAAGTTTCCATTTTAAACTAGCCACAAGAGGTCAGTAGTGATGCACACACCTCTTCATTCCTAATGAGAAGTCGTAATTTTCATCTGCCCTGTTTCATTATACACATACTGCCTCCAAACGCAGACTGCTTGCTGCCAAGACAGGTGCACATCCATAATTGATCAGGGAAAACGAAACGCATCTTTCTAAGAGAAAACTAAGATGTTGCATGGTAACATAATTAAAATGAGCAAGGGGCTCTGGTTTTTAGTTATTTTTCGAAGTGAAAAACACCCCGGGGCAGATTTACGAGCCCCTTGCGCCACTTTTGCGCCGCCGTTGCGTCACTTATGTGACGCAGCGGCGACGCAAAACACGCGCCACGTTGCGCAATATTTATAACGTGACGCATCTAGGGAGATGCGTCACGTTGTAAACCCCTGCGCCACATGAAACCTGCGTCAGGTTTCATGTGGGCGTTCCGGCGCAGGGTGGGCGTTCCCTCGCAGGTACGCCTCGTAAAAGTGACGCAGTGAAATCTACAAGATTTCACTGAGTCACTTTACGCCCATGCTGCGTCAAAACCCTGTGCCTGCTTGAAGCAGGCGTAAGGATTGACGCAGCATGTTAGGCATAGGGCACCCCGAGCCTTGCTGGAGCCGCGTCGCGCTTGCGACGCGACTCCAGCAATGCGCCGCCTTTCCGTCGGGGGATGCGACACGGATCTGCCCATCCGTGCGCCACGGCGCGCCGCATTGTAAATGTGGCGCATCGGCGGTGGCGCAAGGGCAAACTTGCGTGACGCATCTTCCCTGGCGCATCCCTGCTGATTTGCAGGGATGCGCCAGGGAACGTAAATATGCCCCCCAGATCTTAAGTTGAAAGGAAAAACTGTGATTATAAAAAAAAGCAAAAAAAAATCCCCACTTCTCCCCTTAGACATTTAAAAACAAATATGAATAAAAGTTTACAAAATACATTAGAAAACATACACATTAATAAAATCAATATACATCTCAGTAAATTATGTTATTTTTAGTTATACAATAAGGGGACATATATAGGGGTTTAATTACAAGCCCCAAGCGCCGCTGTACGTCACTATTTCCCATATTAAAAGTGACTTGTAAATAAGCCCCATAGTGCGAAACCACTACAATTTTAAATTATTTAATACTTCACTTTTGATTCCATATTTGTAGACAAGAGTCCCATTAAAAGTTCATTAACTGTTATTTTCCTACCTAGTCCCTATATTTTAGCCACAAGATCAGAATATTGGTGCAGTGAAAAATAATGTTGTCACTCTTTCCAACTCCAGCGCTAATCCAGAATTTAAAAGTTGAGCTGTTTGCAAATTGGACACGTCACAGCCAATGGCACCACGCTGCACCTGACTAAAGAGGCCAAATCAAGCAAAAATTCGTGTGGGTTGCTTGTGTTTTGCTTCATAGAGGACTTGCCTTGGCAGTTTGGGCTGTGCTGCTACTATTGGAGCAGGACCAAGACTGATTTGCATATGGTTGGGTCTAATCTGAGGTGGGATAGTGTGCAAAAGAACAATGGGTTGGAATACTACCACACGCAATTGCTAGTAGATAAATTGCAAGCATTTTTCTGATCACAGGTTTGACACTCTGGAACATATTTACGAGGAAGTGGCGGAGGGCGGCGTTAGCCACGCTGTGCTCCGTCACTTCCAAAACGCAGGGCTGAACCCTATTTACAAGGATACGGTGCAGCCCTGGGTTTCCTCCTACCCTAGCGCTACTTTTAGCTGCCTAGCGCCAACGCAGACACCTTGCACCATAGTGCAGGGGTGCCTGCGTTGTAGGGAAAGATTGTTTATGTTCAGGAAGGTGTCCCTTCCTGCACATAAACAATCTGAAATGGCATTTTGTAACTTCTGTGTGTGCTGCTCAATGCAGCACACACAGAAGTTGCAAAACGTCATTTTAAAAAAAATTGATTGTTTATGTGCAGGAAGGGTCACCTTCACCCGACCTCTCACCTGAGTAGTACTACTCTACACATTAGTATTGTGCTCCCCACCAGTAACATGTACATAGAAAATCAAGTACAAGTTCCACAATAGACCAAACTAAAACAGAAGAGAGAGAGTTGACAAGCACAATCTTGTAAAGTGCCCCCATACCACACATCATTGTACAAACAAAGAGTGAAAGCACAGTAATGTGTAGTATTCACATCGTAGTGTAACACTCTAATCATGTCATCACTAGACAAAACATTAGTGGCAAGCTAAACTAAACATTTTTGTAGGATGTACTCTGCCACGACCTCCAGGCATCGAACTACATGCCCACATGAGAAATTACTATTTAAAAGTCCTTTTTGAGATGGCAACCTTCTATAATGTCAACCAAGCATGAATTGGCATGAGAACTAGACAAAAAATAAAACAGGCAACATACTATGACCATTTCCTTGAAGCGTGTATTAAACCACAGGAGACAAACTAGAAAAACGGTGGATCCCACGACGTGGCAAATCTTCTCAAAGTTGACGTAATATCATTACAACCGTTCCATAGATCGAACAGCAAAGCAGAAAATAGGATTCTGCGACTTGTGTGCTCTTCACCAATACCAATTTTCCATAAAACTCTTCGCGCTTCCTTGACACTGTACTAGATAGCCACTGCCGGGCAGACCAAACTCTGCTGAATGCGTGCAGACGCCAATCAGAAAATGGCGGCACGCTGTTACGACCGCGCCGGGAGGCTCCAGGCGCGACCGTGCAGGAAAGCGCCTTACAGCAGCACAGGCAACGTAGAACAATGACGAGATGAATAATCCCCCGAAGGTACCGCAGGTAAGGTTGCGCGCGCTGAACCGTAAATGTTAAGTGAATGCGTGCTATGGAGAGCTCGAGCCACGTTTTTTAAACCGCAACACGGCGGTTTACTAACGCCCACAGTCATGAAGTATGAACTGACAAATGAAATAATAGACAAAAGTTGTCTCACCTCTCATGGCCCCCATGCGCTGCCAAAACAAAGTGCCACTGCAGCAAAAGGAGGAGTGCCTGACGATGGTGCCCTCGCACGAATTTAAGCCCCAGAGGTGCACAGATCACCAGAAATCACATTTCACATAGGAGCGCTGTGAAAGACTTACTCTGAACTATTTGAAAACAAAACGTTGAGGTCAAACAGACAAATGTTAATACTTAGGCAGTTGTAAAGACCACTCCGGCCGCTGGCACACCCTCTTGACCACTCAAAAAAAAAACCAGACTTGTCAGCTGGCATGTAGGAAATGCATCCGTGATAACGCAGAATACTGCAGCACAACAGAAGTATCCATAAAGTTGACTTAAGTGAACTAAAGGTGCCATTTTCATCCAGTCAATACACTCCTTGTAGACCTCAGTAAAACAATGTGGCTGGATCACCCACATGTGGCAGTGGTGTACCTAACACCACCTACTCACTAATCCTTATAGTAAGTCCAATGGAGCATGTCCAGGCTGGGCAATGGTGGTCGGGGCTGTCCGCTGACAAGGACACTGGTGGGGCTGGCAAACCTGTAGTAGCTCCAAACTTGTTTCATGTAGTAACTGCAGTTTCTTGTAGTTTCTCTTAGTTTCTGTAGTTTCTTGTAGACAGCTATTAAATCCTCAAAGACGCTTGAGTCCAGGTCCGGTCGTCGCCAAAATATGTTGTGCCCTTACACACAGGTTGACACAGGTAGCCAGGTAGAGTTTTGAAGACTTCTTTATTGGTTCCAAGCTAATATGCACAACAGTCCATATTCTTGTTGTCAGCACTTATTCCAGCCTGTTCTAGTCAAGCACCAGCCCCACCAGGAGCAGCCTCCCTGCTGCTCAGCCCATCTCCAACTGTCACCACTCATCCACACAGGCACCCAGGCATTCCATTCATCACAGTCACACCAACATTCCGATACCATCTCTCACTCTGGCTGAGCAGCTAGGAGACAGCTAGGCTGGATTACATACAATGACACATAAGAGGATATAACAGTATGCTTCTCACTGCCTCTAGAGTAAACATGAGTTCGCAGCTGCCCTTGAGGCAATGCATCAATTGTAAAAGGATTCACTGCCATGGTCTGCACTGTGCACCCATTTAAAGGTGCACGGGGGAGCAGGCGATGGCAGTGAGCTCCCCACATAATACAGCCCATGGCGTGCATATCTCGGTCATATAAAAGGAAGAACACATGCAGCAGCTATGTAAGCCTTACTCACAGAACAGGCATGACAGAGGCAGCCGCATGCTCACTTCCCAACACAAACAAGTTATAAACAAGGAGAACAGCAGCAGTGCAGGCTCTCCTCAAAAGCAGAGAACAGGTGCAACAAGGACAGCAGCAGGGTGAAGATTCACCTTGAAACTGTGGCCACTAGTGGAAGAGGATGGTGACGGATGCAGGAGGCCCATTTGAAGGGGAGGAAGGAGTCTTGACAGTATGAAGGAGTCAGTGAACTAGCAGAGCTACACAGGAGAATGACCTACGAGGGTCGTGGACTGCAGATGTAAGGATATGCTGTGGGAGAAAAGGTTGAGCTGAAGGCAGTCAAAAAAGGTAACGTCACGAAGTGGCAGGCAGAGAGTGACCCAAAAGAAGAGGGTGAATTGAAAGCCAACTACTGGTGGAAGGAGGAAGTGAAGGAGTGGCAACCTGCAGAAAAGGGAGGGCAAAGGAAAGGGGATACAAAGGAAATGGTGGCAAAAAAGCTCTTCTATTGTCCCCATCCTCCCAATCACACTTACTTCAGTCGTCACCATCACTAACTCCTGCAAGGTTAGCTCAGTAAAAAGATGGCATTCGGCTTATCAGGACTCGGTTCAGGGTGGCTGGATGTACATGGGTGATTTTGTTGCTCTGATTATTAAGCCTAAGGATTTCAGGATATGCAACCCATCTAGGGTGCAAGAGATGCTAAGATCTTCAGCATGCATGCAGGATGCAGGGGTGGGGGGCAGCAGAAGAAGCATTATCCAGATCTATGCTGGTACAGCTCTCAGTATACCGTCTGGCCATAGTCCTTAAAACTGCAGTAGGAGTAAATTGGGAATAGCTCCTGAACCTCAGCTTTGCATTGGCTGCCATCTCACTATGGTAAGTCACCCATTAGCAAAAACAAAATCAATATTCCTATTATGTCGAATGGAAGCTTTACTTTGCTGAGAGAGCAGTGGAGCAATCTTTGAGCACAGGAGGGTTTGGGATGCATCCATCTACTTCCTCCCATGTAGTTCATTTCTTATAATAATTTCATTTATGAGAGCGAAAGTGTAAGTCACACACAAAATTTAACAAGCATTTACAAAATCAACAGATCTAGTGTTGGCTTCTAGTCTTTTAGCTTTGCCAATGTGTGCTTTCTTTTGCTGTGGTTTTTGCTAAACTTTATCTTAGGGGAAGCTGCCAGACCCTCCAAACTCTCCCCCCCCCCGAAGAAAAATGTATTGGCTAGAAGGAAAATATTTTTGGGTCTCAAAAATAACATATTGCCATATTAGAGAATAACATTTCTGAATGGGTTTACTCCTTGTGAAAGGGCAGAATGTTGTCACTTACACTGAAGTTAGCCACTGCCTGAACTTGGTGAACCCCTACTCCCATACTCTATGCTGCAGTGAGCGGAAGGCAAATGTAAATGACACACAATAACAGACCAATAGATGAAGAGGGCTGGCTGAAAGCCCCAATAATTAAAGATACATATAATTTTAGTAAAAAGTCAAAGGTCTTGGCAAACACCATACCTAAAAAGAGGCCATAGTAGTGAGGTCCTCACAATCTCAAATGAGATTTTTAGCAGTAACTTCTCCGACTTTCGCATCTCTTGAGAGCTGTTGTTTTTGAACTAATGTTACAGGAACATTATCCAGAAGACTATAATTTTTTTAACATATCCACGGTATAGTTTAGGACAGAAATAAGTCTTCTAGATGTTTTGACGGACAAAGCAGTAGATTGGAATGGCTGTATCTTTGTGTAAGTTTCATTGTTGAATGCGTGCTAAGCCTTCCCAGGTCTCTTGAGCAGGAGGATGCCTTGAAGACATTTTACTAGCGAATAGTCATTGTTAGACCTGGCACTATTGGCGTGGGTTTCCCCTGTATTTTTGCCTTTGCCTACTGTGTTTTTGCTGTGTGTTGTACTTCGTTTTTGCTGGTCTAGATGCTTTGGGCACTTTGCCACTGCTGTTCAGTGCCAAAGTGCAAGTGCTCCCTTTGTAAATTATTGTTATGGATTAGTGATTCCATGATTGGCATCTTTGATTTACTAGTCAGTCCCTAGTACAGTGCACTGTGGGTGCCCAGGGCCTGTAAATCAAATGCTGCTAGTGGGCCTGCAGCACTGATTGTGCTACCCACATAAGCAGCCTGTGTATGTGAAAGGTAGGACATGCCCTGGTGTATGTGGCATGTCTGAATACTGTCAATTCGTTTTTCACTATTGCAAGGCTACCTGTTCCCATAGGATAGAATTGGGAGTTTGCTTATAACATCCTATAAACATAACTACCCCTGGGAACATGGTAGGAAAATAAAGTTTAATATGCCTGGACTCAGAATGTTAAAATGCATCTTTTTGTGAGGGTGATTTTTACATTCTGTGTTTGAAAATACCACTTTTAGAAAGTAGATATTTTCTTGCTTAGCCATCCAGTGTGCCTCTGCTAGGATGTGTATTGACTGTCTGGCTTTAGAGTGACAGGGGCTGGGAATGTGCAGTGGCTCCAGAGAGTCTGGATGAGTCAGGGCTGGGCTGAATAGAACTGGACTGCATTTAGAGTAGGGGAGGAGATTTCCTTTCACCTGAATGGGCCTGGTCTGCCTTCCACAATGCTGTCTCCACCTCCTGCCAGGAAGGTGCACCAGAGAGGACAGAACTGGTTTTGACTGAACACAGGGCTTCTCTGCCAAAGGATTTTGCTGTATAAATATTGGGGCCCAGACCCAAGAACTTTAGATCACTTTTGGACTTCAAGAGGAACCTCTGCCAAGGAGAAAAACTGGAGAAACTGGAGGAGGAGTACCGCCCCTTTGCTGTGGGCTGTCTGGGGTTGCCCTGCAGTGGCTGTTTCTGCCAAGGAGAGGAACTGTGTGTGCATCCTGCTTGATAAAGTATCTCCAAGGGCTAGAAGTGGATTTGCCCCCCGTTCAAGAGGTCTCAGGAACAGCAAAGACCTCACCCTCCTTCTGGGCACCGTCTCTGGGACCGCTGGTTTCAGTCGCTGCAGAAGAAAAGGGCAACCGACTCTGTCAGCGAGTCCGTCGCAGGATTTCGTGTCTTGAAGGCACCACAGAGAGCACCGCCCCGCTTCGCAATGCAACCCTGGTCTCACCGACTCCATCAACGAGCCGCTGCTTGCATCGTGTCATGTCGGCACCGCACTCCGCACGGCTTTGCTACACGCTGCACAGACGTCACCGACTCCGTCGCTGCCCGATTCGAATATCAACCGGCTACGTCGCCGCACCGTGACCTGCCAGCACCGCATCGAGCACCTTCTCACCCTGCAACGCAAGCCTTGGTCTCACCGACTCCGTCAACGAGCCGCTGCCTGCACTGAGCCGCGAGGACACCGCACACTGCAACGCTTCCATCTCACAACGCAACCACGATGGTGGCCCCGACCGACTCGCATCAGCGCGTTGGCCGCAACAAGAAAGGTACTGTCTCCGAGTCTGTCGCCGCTTTAGCTAACCTGTACCGACGCAGTTGGCTGGAATTGTTAGACTCTGTCGTGTTCAGTATCGCTGTAGCCCCAAAAGGAGCTACTGAGTCGGAGTTACTGTGTTTTCACATTATTCCTGCAATTTAAAGGTTATTTTGCACAGTAACTATTTTTACAGTAGTGCATGTTGGATTTTTTTGTCGTTTTTGGTCTTGTTGGTTTAGATAAAGTTTTGCTTATTTTTCTAAACTGGTGTGGTGTCCATTTGTAGTGTTTTCACTGTGTTACTGTATGCATGAACAAATGCTTTACACACTGCCTCTGAGATAAGCCTGTCTGCTCATGCCAAGCTACCAAGGGGGTGAGCAGGGGTTATTTTAGAAGTGTATCCCCCTTACTCTGACTAGGAAGAAGGGTTCCTACTTGGACAAAGGTACCTACATCTGCCAACTAGAGACCCCCATTTCTAACAGTCATGCAATGCAATCTTTGAAATGGATTACCATCGACTATTATCCAGGCAATAATAGACGAAAGACATATCATATGCACACCCACTACTCTGACCACTGTAGAGACACTAACCGTTCACACTATTGTTCTGTTATGTTAACACAGATTTCCATAGCACCGTATTGCCATTAGTATGACTTCCAATCACTGTCCAGTTACATCAACCAGAATAGTTTAATACTGAGCAAAAGACACCTCAAGTCATCAATTCTTGATGGAAGGACAATTTCTTCTTTTTAACTTGGATGTACACTCTGTTTTTTCGTGTTGTCCCCAAAGGTTCTTATAGAGGTCTTGTGACTGGCACTTTACACAGATTTTTGTGGTTCTCTGTGGAAAACGTATTTGAATTAACACAGGCTACGTACACTCGAAGCTCTTATGATCTTTACTTTTTAATAGGGGTGTGCCATATTTGCGCAGTTTGCTTTTAAGTAATTGTATGAAATTATCCCAAAATTACACGAAATGATGCAAAATTATATAAAATGCTAATCCATCATTTGCAGTGATATTTTAGCGAAAAATATGCCCTCGCATAAATTTTTCAGAAGGATTCTTTTGGAGCTAAAAAATGTGCAAAAAAACACCACACCCTGGCATTCGTTGTGAATTGTTTACTGCAAATGGCATTTTTGCAGTAGCTTTTTACTGTGAATAGTGCATAATTACAAGAAGTGGCATGCCAGCATAATTATGGGAAATTTGTGTAACAAACATAAGGTGAAATTCCCAAAATTAGGCAAATTATGCCAGCGAAATTTAAATTTTGCCCAGGCCTACTTATTAACTTTCCTAAGTGTAATACGTCTTCCACAAATTCTCAACATACCCAAATTACAATAAATTCACACAAAAAGTCTACATTTTACATTGCACGATTTTGTGTAATTTTGTTTAAGCAAGGTAGCACTTCAGATCAAAAAGTCTTGCAAGATTCCATCAGGAGCCGTATTATGAAAGTGCCCCGGGGGCGCAACGGGCATTTGGGCCTGCTTTGTGCGCCCCCGGGGCGCTTTGGTATTACAGAAGGGGCCGCAGACGCGTGTGAGTCCTCTTCTCTAAAACCGATAGCGCTGGCGCGCATAAAGCGCTAGCGCTACCTTCAGAGCACCCCCCCTGCCCCATGCAAATGATGGAATCCCTTTGCTTTTGCGCCCGCGCCGCATTACAGACGCGGGCGCAGAGGCAAAGTGGCTCTCAGGAGGTGCGCTGTCAGTGCGCCACCTAAAAGGTGGTGCACTGTCAGTGCGCCCCCTGAGAGCAGCCCTCTGGAGGGGGGAAAGGGGGTCCCATGGACCCCCCAGACATCCCCTTGCAGGTAGGTGCAGTAAGTGGCTTAAACATGCAGGCGGGTTGCCACTTGCACAGTGAAACACGGAGCAGCTGCTACAAAGCCGCTCCGTATTTCACTTGAATGCGCTGCCCCCAGGGCAGCACGAGTTCATGGTTGCCCTGGGGGCAGCGCATTCTATGTAATAGTGCGCACTTTCTCTGTTTGCGCCCGGTGCACCAGTTTTAAGCTGTGCCAGGCGCAAACAGGGAAAGTGCGCCCTAATACATACTATGGCCCCTGGAGACTTTGAAAGCATAATGTCGTGTAACTCCGAAGTGCAAATTTTTGTGGAATTTCACAACACCTGACAGATAAAAAATCACGCAACTCATAAAAACCCGTGATAATGTGTTGTTTACTTAGGTCAATATCTGTTAAAGGACCTTGGGGAACCCAGTTTGCCTTTTAAGGCATGCCCCAGTCACCTCTATTTTCTCCATGAATTAAACATAAATGGAAGTCATCTAACTAAAATGTGTGACAGTTAAATTCGGATTGCATTATCATATGACTATATATGGCATTGATAGATTGTTATTTCTTATGTGTGTGTGCATTTCTGGTGCGTGACACGGGCCTTGCTCTGTTTTGACACAAACAGCTCCATTGATAGTTCCTGAGTGAAAGTGGTGTTGACATAAATACAGTGAGGGCCAGTACAATACCGTGCTGTTTGCAAGCCTCCAGCAAGATCAGAACACAAAGTCTCTTCTTGGAAAAGGCCGTACGCCTGCACCTGCTCACTGCTGTACACCAGCCTGGTGGGACGTGGGTGTTGTAACATTATAGAGAACAATTAAAACAGAACACTCCCACTACAGTGGTCACTTCTTGGAACTAACCGGTGGCACGTTCGGTAATGCACTATCGGGCCATTAGCAGCGAGCTGCAAGAAAAGACAGGCTCACGTGTTATTTGGGTCTTTTTTAGCATTAATGCCTTTTCGGTTCTGAGAGCAAGGTTTACGGGCGCCTGTTTTTGTCCTGGAACTTACAACCTAAATCTAGCTTGAAGTAACTGGATACACAAAAAATAAATATTGAGTATTAATACACACAAAACAGGAACAAATAATATTTGTGTCTATTTTAGCACGAAAGCGTAGAAGGAATAACTACAATATACTCATGATGACAATCAGAGGCACATAAATCAACTTATATTTAAGCACGAATGCACACTTTTGGAGGCTGCAGGAGGGGACAATCGGCACAAATCTTTTGGGGACCAGCACTTACTTTTAGGTAGAGCATTCGAGACCTATTGTAATTTCTTCTGTTGGCTTAAAGCCATCCCCTTGCTTTTGATTTGCTCATTTCACTGTCCTTCAAAAATCATTGCTTGCTAGTGGTCAGTGCTGCCTCTTTGTCCCTCCTTTCTCTCTTCAGTCCCTCCCATGCATCAGGGACCAAGTACTGTCTCATTACACTGTGGTTCTTTATATGTTCTTTGGTGGACTATTTTATTTATTATTGGTTTCCTGCTCTGTTACTGTCTGCCTTTGTTTAGCTTTGGTACCATAGCTGCTTAGATTTTACTATAGCAGTCCTCCCTTCCACCTTGTCTTAATACCACAGTTGTGTTAATGTGCCCCCCTCCCGCACTTTGCCTCCCGCTCCTTTGTGTGTGTTTTTATTTAACTTTTTTGTACTTTTCGATGGCCACGGCATTTGGGCTTCTTTTGTTAGGATATTGGTTTGGTTTCGGCTTGTTGACGTCTTCTTCCTAAGAAGGAAAGAGGCATTGCAGCCCCTCCCACCTCTCCCGGTGCTCTGGCAGCCTGATTATGAGGCAGAATCCGACTCCCGCTCTCTGGAGAGAGGTGGCAGTTCTTGAGAGTGCATAGCCAAGCGTGCCCAGGCTCTTGCCTAGGACTGATGGCATATTATTTTCCCCGATAATCGCATTCTTTTTGCTCGATAAGCCACGCACTGCCCAGGGCAGGCCCAGCCTCCTCTAACAGGCACCTCCCACTCTCTAACCCCGTCTGCGTCCCCACTTCCTCCCCATGCCTTGGTCCTGGCGTTGTTCTAAAAGCACAAAGGCTGGTATTTTATTTTCTACAGGAAGCCGCATCTCCTGTAATAACAGCTTTACAAATATAGTGGCTCTGCCACCATACTGTCCTTTGGAGCCGTGGGAGCTAGCAGCGTAAAGAACGAGGGATGGGCGGGGCTTAGAAGGGGCGCGTGAAACATAATCGCACACCTCCTGCTTGATAAGCCGCGCGACACCCAGGGAAGGCCAACAGGCACCTCCCACTCTCTAACGCCCATCCGCCTCCATGCTTCCTCCCCCTGCCTTGGTCCTGACGTCGGCGGGAATTTTGTTTTTTACAGGGAGCCGCACCTCCTCTAAGAACAACTTTAACAAAATGCTGCTTTTGCCACCATACGGTACTTGGCCTCGCGCTTCTGGTGAGTGAGAGACGTCAGCCTGGAGCGCCTGGACGGTGGATGCTGAAAGCTGATGTTGGATATAATGGAGCGCGCACGCTCGCGCCAGTAAAACTGCAAGCGAACATGATCTTTATTGACACACACAAACAGATTCACGCCGGGTTCCTGCTGACGGGGCACAGCTCGCGATTCGTTTTTCTGGTAGAGACCCAGATAAGTGGTGTCAGGTACCGTGAGGAACGTTAGGTGACGGTGGCAAAGAGGAAGATTTGGAGAAGAGGCATGATCTTCAGAGTCGAGAGGTCAGCTAGGACAGCCTGGAATAAAAGACAAACATGCGTGTTTAAGATATATCGGGGAACAGTCTCGGTGTTAATTCGAGAAGTTACAAGAGCTGACAAGGGCTCTTTACTGTGAGCAGTGAGCCCGGATGAGCCCACCGGGTCTGCGAGTGTCATGGCGCTGTGTTCTAACCACGTATAGGACCTTTTTACATGCAGTTTCAGAATCCCCCTTTCAAATCGAAGACATTCTGTGTGTATTGAGAAAGGGCTGTATTTTATTTCAGCATTGAGACATGCTTCAAATACATGCAAGTATCATGGGTGCTCAAAAGGGCTAAGATTTCAGCTTGTTTCTAAAAATAAGTGTGCCTAATGAGTCCGTGGCCTGTGTCTTCAGAGTTCAAGCGCGAGACACGCCTCAGATGCAGCCCTCTCACTGCAAGTAACTCATTGGAGCAATCTGCGAACATCATTCTCTCTGCTCTCTCCAGTCACCATAAATCAGTTTCTTACATTTAATAGAAGACATTTTTTTCTTTTACTGTTAAACTTAGGTATGGAGTTAATGAATTGTTTTTCCAGAATTCAGTATTTGTTTTTAAATCTGCTTTTGGGGATGGTACAATATTATGCTAAAAGTATAAAAAGGCAGAACTGTCTGGACAGACACTCTTCCTGGTGCGATCTCACTCCTTGCCCAGTCCTGGAGGACAGGCCCTCTCCCCAGCTGGGGGAGTGAACTGCAGCGTCTTCCTAAATATTTGGAATAGGCAAGACAAGGAGCTTGATTCCAGCACAGAGTGGGTCTGAAGACTGCCATCAGTGTCACCATACACCAGGCACACTTTCCTTTTAAACTATTCATTAAGGCACTCACTCGTCTGAAGCGCGGACAGCATCTTGCAAGCTCAACTGTGCAAATACCACCTTCGACTCCCTCTCCCAGCAGATAATTATCCCCAATGACTCCATTGTAAGGGGGGGTCAGCACAGAGTGCCCTTTTACGAAAGACTGCACGAACGCCCAACTACAGGGTGTGCCAAAAATGATTTTTAAAAAGGTAAAGATGATCGGGCGCTGAATGATGTAACTACTAACTGGCTTCGTGCCATTCAGGCCAATATTAGACAATCTGAGCATTCGAACCAATAGCGCTCTGGATGCTGGGACTTGTAGTTTTGCCTTTGCCATAATAAACGCGGGCCTACAAATACTAGCATGCTAGGTGCTTTAGGCCAGGATACTAAGGGGCCGATTCCGATCTCGGTCGGAGGCGCACCCAATACCATTCGGTCGGGAAAAAAGCCATGCGAATGCCTGTTTCCCGACCGATCCGTACATCATACCGAACGAGTAAGTACGATGCGCACAACAGCACAGAATCCGGCCGAGTCGTACTCACCCAATCCAGGTCCTGTTCTCCGACCGAGGCGAATCCGGAAACGAAGAATCGAGTCGCACGGAAGGGAAAATGCAGCCCCGTCCGGCCGAACAAGTACGATGCGCTTTCCGTACGCGCCGAACCCGTCGCTACGTCCGGCACGTCAAAGCTTCCGGGAGAGGCGCACATAAGCTCCGATTCGCGCCACAACACGATCCACGGCTACATGGCGAACACGCCAGCGACGAGGACGATGCGAAGCAACGAGAAAGACGAACGACACGAACCAACCATGAATCCCTTCGTCCCGATCCTACCAATATTCTACATTTACTACCGGAACAGGCACGGACGCGTACGGCGCAGAAGGTAAGTCAGACACCAACCACAAAAACATACAACACGTACACGACACATCACACACACACAGAGGGATGCAGAATTTACTTACACCAGCAACAGCAGCACCATAGGGGCGGGATGCCCATCACCAATGCCACATATGCACACAGGGGCCTGGAAGCGCACCACCACTACCACCCCTACCCAGGGGGGGCCGGATGCCAACCACTACTACCACCCTTAGCCATGGGGGTGCCAGATGCCCACCACTACTACCACCCTTACCCAGGGGGGGCTGGATGCCTACCACTACTACCACCCTTAGCCATGGGGGTGCCAGATGCCCACCACCACTACCACCCTTACCCAGGGGGGGCTGGATGCCTACCACTACTATCACCTTAGCCAGGGGGGTGCCAGATGCCCACCACTACTACCACCCTTACCCAGGGGGGCTGGATGCCTACCACAACTACCACCCTTACCCAGGGGGGCTGGATGCCTACCACTACTACCACCCTTAGCCAGGGGGTGCCAGATGCCCACCACCACTACCACCCTTACCCAGGGGTGCTGGATGCCTACCACTACTATCACCCTAAGCCAGGGGGCTGGATGCCTCCCACTACTACCACCCTTAGCCAGGGGGTGCCAGATGCCCACCACTACTACCACCCTTACCCAGGGGGCTGGATGCCTACCACAACTACCACCCTTACCCAGGGGGCTGGATGCCTACCACTACTACCACCCTTAGCCAGGGGGATGCCAGATGCCCACCACCACTACCACCCTTACCCAGGGGGGCTGGATGCCTACCACTACTATCACCCTAAGCCAGGGGGCTGGATGCCTACCACTACTACCACCCTTAGCCATGGGGGTTCCAGATGCCCACCACTACTACCACCCTTACCCAGGGGGCTGGATGCCTACCACTACTACCACCCTTAGCCATGGGGGTGCCAGATGCCCACCACCACTACCACCCTTACCCAGGGGGCTGGATGCCTACCACTACTATCACCCTAAGCCAGGGGGCTGGATGCCTACCACTACTACCACCCTTAGCCAGGGGGTGCCAGATGCCCACCACTACTACCACCCTTACCCAGGGGGCTGGATGCCTACCACAACTACCACCCTTACCCAGGGGGGCTGGATGCCTACCACTACTACCACCCTTAGCCAGGGGGTGCCAGATGCCCACCACCACTACCACCCTTACCCAGGGGGTTGGAGGCCTACCACTACTATCACCCTAAGCCAGGGGGGCTGGATGCCTACCACTACTACCACCCTTAGCCAGGGGGGTGCCAGATGCCCACCACTACTACCACCCTTACCCAGGGGGGCTGGATGCCTACCACAACTACCACCCTTACCCAGGGGGGGCTGGATGTCCACCACTACTACCACCCTTAGCCAGGGGCGTGCCAGATGCCTACCACTACTACCACCCTTACCCAGGGGGGGCTGGATGCCTACCACTACTACCACCCTTAGCCAGGGGGGTGCCAGATGCCCACCACTACTACCACCCTTACCCAGGGGGCTGGATGCCTACCACAACTACCACCCTTACCCAGGGGGCTGGATGCCTACCACTACTACCACCCTTAGCCAGGGGGTGCCAGATGCCCACCACCACTACCACCCTTACCCAGGGGGCTGGATGCCTACCACTACTATCACCCTAAGCCAGGGGGCTGGATGCCTACCACTACTACCACCCTTAGCCATGGGGGTGCCAGATGCCCACCACTACTACCACCCTTACCCAGGGGGCTGGATGCCTACCACTACTACCACCCTTAGCCATGGGGGTGCCAGATGCCTACCACCACTACCAACCTTAGCCAGGGGGGGCTGGATGCCTACCACTACTACCACCTCTACCCAGGGGGGGCTGGATGCCTACCACCACTACCACCCTTTCCCAGGGGGCTGGATGCCTGTCACTACTACCACCTCTACCCATGGGGGGCTGGATGCCTACCACCAACACCACCCCCACTCATAGGATGGACAATGCATGACACAACCAGCACACCACAACCTAGGGAATGCAAGAAAAAGACATCCCCCAACACCATGACAAGCGTGTGTAGACTGTGTCAAATGCCTACAACACTGAACATGACTTTGAACATACAATGTGACCCCCTATCACATGTGCCACACATATATGTGTGTGGCCCCCACAATGCAAGCAGGCCATGACCATTGTGGCAATGGGGTCCAAACCCCCATCATCACAGTGACCAAAAGGTAAGTTTGGGGTCCATAGCTAAAGCACATTTTGAACATTGTGGCAATGGGGTCCAAACCCCCATCATCACAGTGACCAAAATGTAAGTGTGGGGTCCATAGCTGAAGCACATTTTGAACATTGTGGCAATGGGGTCCAAACCCCCATCATCACAGTGACCAAAAGGTAAGTGTGGGGTCCATAGCTGAATCACATTTTGAACATTGTGGCAATGGGGTCCAAACCCCCATCATCACAGTGACCAAAAGGTAAGTGTGGGGTCCATATCTGAAGCACATTTTGAACATTGTGGCAATGGGGTCCAAACCCCCATCATCACAGTGACCAAAATGTAAGTGTGGGGTCCATAGCTGAAGCACATTTTGAACATTGTGGCAATGGGGTCCAAACCCCCATCATCACAGTGACCAAAAGGTAAGTGTGGGGTCCATAGCTGAATCACATTTTGAACATTGTGGCAATGGGGTCCAAACCCCCATCATCACAGTGACCAAAAGGTAAGTGTGGGGTCCATATCTGAAGCACATTTTGAACATTGTGGCAATGGGGTCCAAACCCCCATCATCACAGTGACCAAAATGTAAGTGTTGACAAAGAAAAAGCTGCAACTGCCAAACTGCATGGATGATTCCTGGTCACAGAACATAAAACACATCAGTGGCAAAGTAGTGCATGTGTCCCATTGCAACATAGATTGGGGGAGGCAAATACTGCAGTGCAAATAAGACATACCTTTGGCCATGTGCAGACAAACAACACCCATGGGGCTGACACAGTCAACATTCATCAATGACACAATGACAGAAGTGACCATCAGAATGCAGACCCACATATTTGCA
This sequence comes from Calotriton arnoldi, assembly GCA_963921515.1. Classification (NCBI taxonomy): domain Eukaryota; kingdom Metazoa; phylum Chordata; class Amphibia; order Caudata; family Salamandridae; genus Calotriton; species Calotriton arnoldi. The sequence continues at coordinate 7,347 of CAWUFW010011215.1, read as the reverse complement.
CCAATGGGCACACAAATGCAGATACCCTGTGGAGACTGTAGATGTGAGGTGAACAGATACCATACCATGGCAGCAATGGGACACACAAACCATGATCATTGTGCTGACTGATGACCTAGGAGTCCCAGGGACAGCAGGGGAAACCCACCAAACTACATACAGCCAATGGCACACCTAAGATATGCCAATGCAGTGGTGCAGATGCACAAACACAAACAGGCAGACCCACACTGCACATCAAACACAACAGGTGAGGGGGGGGGGGGTGCCAGTGTCCCCAGGCAACCACATAACACATGAGGAGGCCTGAATACCAATTATACAGATGTGCATACAGTGCCACACAAAGGTAACTCATGGGCAATCAGGCATTGTCAGATGAGAGGGAGCACAAATCACACATGTCACACAGGCACGTAGGAACAGCAACTGACACAGCAAGACACAGACACACCACAGCACCACCCCAGGGCCCCCACAATGTGGTGACCCTGGGCTGCATTACAATCCCACTGTGATGACAAAGCTAAATGTCGTTCACACTGTGAACCACAGTCATGTGTCCTGAGCAACAAACTACCATCACACCTACACAAGCACAAATCAATCAGCACGGCCAGTAAGCCAAGGCCAACATGGAGGCAGGGGTCTAGCCGGGCAACAACTCTCATCTGCACACACTCAACACCACACACCTCGACCTCCAACAATGTGCAGCAGTGAAGCACACATGCACTGGTGACATTGCACATGCACCCATGACAATTCCAGGGTGGTGGGTGGGAACCAAGGTGCAGAAACACATCACACATGGCCACTCAACAAGACTCCTGAATGTCTGACACACTGCACACTACGCTGTACATGGACATGACGGCAATACCACACCAACCAATGGGATCCCAGCCACAGTCACACACCAATGAAGAAGCCAAGGTCACCCACAAAGAACACACATAGACAACAACCAACATTGCAGTCCGGACCCTGAGGAGTGCCAGCAGTCACACACACAACGTGTCACAATCACTGAAAGATAACACAAACTGGAAATCACATGACAGGTGCAAACAACAAGTGCCAAGGGGAAACCTGACTGTGACCCATCTGCGTCTGCACACAAACTCAGCCCTGACAGCAAACACACCTATGGGTGACACCCTGATGACCAGTAATGTGCCATGCACCCACATCACAGAGAACCCAGGGAGAAGACTTTGGGGGAACATAGGTCAACTCAGCAAGCATCACAAACAGGTACAACACTAGGGATCACAGCATGCACAGCAAAACGGAAGTGAACACACAGACATGCTCATACAACACACACCTTGGGCGCAGGCAATGTCACAGGAGTACACACTGCCATGAGGGGACTCCACTCCTGTGTGAGGAAAGCTGTGCCATATGTTGCCTCAGTAGGGCCCCATCATGTCAGCTGAGCACTTGGTCACACAATCAACAATTAGCACCAAATGAAGGCTCCCGTCACATCAGCCTGGTCATGGAAGTGCCAACGAAATCATCAGCACAGATCCAACACACTTGTATAGCAATGTTGCACTGACAACACAGATGAGTCCTTCCCCATTGATGCCGAAACCTGCATGTCCAGTGGAGATGGCCACACGGTCAGGGAAGTAGACGAATTGAACAATGGCAGGCACAACAGATGTGCAGGGGTGGAAGCCACAGATGTGAAATTGCTAATGTAAGTAGGAAATCCCATTGCCAAATACTGAACACATGACACCCTCAGATGCTGCTATGGATGACATGGATACACCACAGGATAGGACACATTCCCCCTGGACCACATGTGTTCCTGCACAGTAACACTTCATTATCATGAGACCAAATATCACCATCACTGCAGCAAGGGCATGGTTAGCATCATCAACAACATGTACATCAGAAGCATAAGCACTAGAGAACAGAAAGTTGCTTTATTCAGCATATGTGTGTTTAAAAGTGAAAGTCCAGAAAAAACACAAAGGCCAATGGCCAGTCCATTGTCAAAGTCCAAACAGGGTGACAGTGGCAGATGTCACCCTACGCATGCCTGCACTGCACAAGACCAGGGACAATCCACTAGGAGGGGCAACCGGGGGCAGGCCAGGCACCGCAGGGACAGGATCAGGGCTCACCAGGAGGAGGCAGGGAAGGGGTGGTGGGTGCTGGAGAGCCACTGACAACTGCAGTGGAGGTGTCTGACATGGTGTGTGCCGGCACAACTGGGGGCATGACTCAGATGTTGTGGGTGCCGGCACGACTGCAGTGGACTCTGCAGATGGAGTGGACAGGTCCGCCACTGCAGTGTCCAAGTCAGACAGGGTGGTAGTGGACTCCACTGCAGTGCCTACCACCAGGGGAGGAGAATGGGGAACAGGCAAGGTGGGCTGGACAGAGGGGAGGACACCCTCACCACATCAGTGGCACAGACAAGCGCAGCGGGGGGTGTGGTGCCGGGAGAGCAAGTGGCAGGGGGAGAAGGCCGGATCCTCTTGGGGATGGTATATCTGTGGGTGGGGGAACCTGGGGCAGGGTGTGGTGGGGGCACCTGTGGAGTGGGGGCCTGAGGGATGGAGGAAGGAGACCTGGTGCCTGAGCTGCAGGGCGGCGGCGGGGTCTTGCTCTTACGACTCCAGGGGGACTTGCGGGTGGGGGCCTCAGTCTGTCTGCACCTGGGGGAGGGTGTCCGGGGGCGAGGGGCACTCTGCTCCATGTGGGTGGGCTTCCTCTTCCCCCTGAATGCTGTATCAGCTGGATCGGAGGGGAAGAGGCCGAGGTCACTGAGGAAGAGCCGCTGGGTCTTTGGGGTTGCAGGTGAGGCAAGGGAGGGTGCTTTGGAGGGAGAGGCAACTGAGGACTGCGCAGTGCTCGTGGATGCGTGTGTGTGTTCCAGGGCCCCATCCCCTGTGAGTCTGGTCTCAGTCCCCTGACTGTGCGTGCGTGTGCGTTTTGTTTGTGGCGTGTGTGTCTGTGTGCTGGACGTGTGTGTGCTGGTGTGTGCCTGTGCTGGTGTGTGTGTGCTTGGGACGGGTAAGGTGCTGGGGAGTGTGGATGGAGCAGAGGCAGGAGGGGTGAGGGACTGTCTGAGGAGGGACACTGCTGCCGTCAGGGAGGAGTCCATGGACCTATTGCCCCTCTGTAGGTCAGACATGCCCGATGAGATGCCCTCCATGAACGACACCAGCTGAGTCAACAGAGCGGTGTGCGCATGGAGGACACTCAGCATGGCTGTCTGCCCTACATGGAGCTGGCGAAGGAGGTACACAGACTCCTCACTCAGGGCAGCAGGGGACACAGGGGCAGGGGTGCGGTGCCTGGCCCAAAGGAGACACGCTCCCGAACATGGGAGCCTCCACGGACCTGGGGAATGGGAGCCGATGGGAGGGCGGTGGTGGTGCTGGTGGTGGCGGGGACAGCAACACTAGCTGGGGTGTGGTGGCTGCTGACACCCGCCTCCATAAGGGAGTCATCCTCCGAGCCGCTGTGGTCCTCAGCTGAGGTGGATGCTGCTGAGGACTCCTCGGTGTGGCTCCCCTCACCCTCCGTGCCACTGGGTCCCTCCGACCACTCCTCAGCTGCTGACCCAGTCTGGCTCTCCGGCTCTTCCTGGTCCGTGGAGCTGTCCCCTTCCGTGGCCGTGGATGTATCTGCAAAAAATGGGGAAACAGACAGACATCAGTCACCTGCACCAAACGCACACACCACTGTGAGCACAGCACATTACAGAGCAAGCCCTGGCATCATTAGTTGAACATTGCTAAAAGTGCCCTAACTGAACAGGAGAAGCCAATTGTCAGTCTGATGCCAACCATGGCACTCACATCCCACATGGCCTTGCACCCATCTGTCTGGTGTCTGTTGGATAGCAACACCCCAGTGTGGACACATGCACCACCTACACAGTAGTTGGACAGTGCAGAGGACACGGTGTAGCATGTGGACATGCACACATCACAACTCTTGCCACTGAGTCAGTACAGGTTTCCGGATGAAAGGGATGCCCAGAGTCAAATAGGAAATGCATGTGATGCATACCAGCGACAGACACCATGATGCACCCATGTCCTGATAGCCATCGCCACAATGGTGTGCATGTAGCACATGTCACTCCCCTGCAGGATCACCAATAAGTAGACACATGCCATGGTGGAGGCATGACTGCTAAGTCATACATCACTGTCTCAGTGATGTATGACTTGGCAGCCAGACAACAACACTCTGCACTGTGTCACAATAGTAGGTCATGGGGAATGCAAGTCCTGGAGCTGCACAAGTGCACATGTACATCCCCCACACAACACATCATCTTAACCCTCATCTGTCCAGGTCATACCGATTGGACATATGGGAGACCTGTGACACTACCCTCTGAACCTGAGCCCCTCACAATCTGCTGTGAATGGGAAACAGCTGCCTGAACTTCACATTCGCATACCCCAGTCTGCACGGGCAGCTGATCAAACACCTATGTGACACACAAGTATCGTCTCCTATGGTCACATCTCCAGTGGCATGCTGAGCCCCTACCGAGAAACACCCCAGCAGTCCTGGCAACAAATCCACAGCACACTGACACAGAGGCAGACACCTGAGGGGTCAAATCACTGCGCACAATGTGTCAGCTGATACACGGGAGTGGGAGTACAGGTGTATTGGATGGGCTGGAGTAGGCCTGACTGTCCTGCCCCACATGAATGAGGGATGAGCCCTGGACAGTGGATAGCTGGCTATGTATGTGTGACACACATAATCTGCACACTCCTGGGGCCCAAACATTGTTCCCACCCGCTGCATGGGTGTGTGCCAGATACCCCAGGCACATGTGGTGGCTCAGCTCAGCAAGTGGACCGCATATCAAAGCAACACGCAGATTACATGTCCGAACACAGGCGTTGTGTGAACAATGGACCCACCCATGATGCCCACAACAGAGTTAGGGAAACAGATGCTGTCCCCCACCTTGAGTGAAGCAAACTGCAAGGACACAGTCCCAAGTGACACAATTCCCTGAATGTAAGGGCCACACCTGGGTATCAGATGAGGAGTGGGCAGTGCACAATAGAGGGACATGGCTCCTGGACAACATGACTGCTGTACTGTGGCAGTTTAACCAGGCCAGAGGAGGGCACATAGCATGTAATACAGAGTTCACAGTGCAGTCTTTGACTCACCCCCTCCTTGCTGCTGTCTGGCCTTCAGCTGCCCATCCAGGTCTGGAAACACCACCGCCAGGATCTGGAGCATGTGGGGGTCAGGGTCCGTGTTCCGCCCCTCCTGCGAGGAGGCGACAGCTTCAGCTGGACCCGTGCAATCCTCCGGGTCCAGCCCCGAAGGTCCTGCCACCTCTTCTGGCAGTTGCGGATCCGGCGCTTGTAGACCCACACGGACCGGACAGCCCGGACGATGTCCTTCCAGATCTCCTGCTTCCGATGGGTATTAACCTGTCAGGATGACAAAGTGAAAAGGCCATTACTACACATGCAACATATCCGTGCATGACACAGTTGTATATACATGTCTCAATCACAGGGGCACATGATGTACACAGGCAGTGCAACGCTGCCCATGGACAGTTTGCCAGAAGTCACTACATGGTATCATTGCATGGGAAGTAAAACCTTGTTCAAATGCACTGTCACTGCACCATACCTGTCCAGTGCATGTCACTACACACTATGGGGGGTGACAACTACTCAGTGAGCCTGCTAGCCAGTGGCGTGCAGACTTTCAGCCTTGCTAGTCAGACAAAATGCACATTCAGAAAGGCAGTGCACAGAACACTCACCTGCTCCCCTGGTGTCCCATACAGCTTGCTGTACTGTGGAAGTAGGCTGTCCAGCAGGGCCTGGTTCTCCTCAAGGCTGAAGGCTGGGGCTCTCTCCACAGTACGTGCCATTGCAGGGTCCAGAGGGGGCAGAGACAGCAGCAGTGCAGTGGCAGATGTCATCCTGGAGCATGTAGTGCAGGCAAGTGAGCTCTCAGGGGAACAGCCAGCAATATATATGTGCTGCAGAGGCAGATACTGTCCCATGTGTCCAAAGTGATAGGTCCAATTCGTTTGCATCTTCTGAATCTGGCCAATCCATGGAATAGCAGCACCAATACACGCCCACAGCATCCTTCAAATCTTCAACTTCATGACATACATGATTTTGCAACATTGTTGTGGGTGACCAACTGAATTTCCAGCAATTGACTCGTTCGAATTTCGAAAACGCGTCCGTTGCCAGGCTAGGCCATTGACAATGGGTGCGCACCGATCGGTCCATTGCAGTTCAACGCGTACAGGGGTACAACGCGTACCCGCACACATTGAATGCAATGGGCCGGCCGGGTGCACCGATCGGTCCATTGAGGTACAATGCGTACAGGGGTACAACGCGTACCCGCACACATTGGATGCAATGGGCCGGCCGGGCGCACCGATCGGTCCATTGCTGTTCAACGGGTACAGGGGTACAACGCGTACCCGCACACATTGAATGCAATGGGCCGGCCGGGCGCACCGATCGGTCCATTGCTGTTCAACGCGTACAGGGGTACAACGCGTACCCGCACATTGAATGCAATGGGCCGGCCGGGTGCACCGATCGGTCCATTGCGGTACAACGCGTACAGGGGTACAACGCGTACCCGCACACATTGAATTCAATGGGCCGGCCGGGTGCACCGATCGGTCCATTGCGGTACAACGCGTTCAGGGGTACAACGCGTACCCGCACACATTGAATGCAATGGGCCGGGCGGGCGCACCGATAGGTCCATTGCGGTACAACGCGTACAGGGGTACAACGCGTACCCGCACACATTGAATGCAATGGGCCGGCCGGGTGCACCGATCGGTCCATTGCGGTACAACGCGTACAAGGGTACAACGCGTACCCGCACACATTGAATGCAATGGGCCGGCCGGGCGCACCGATCGGTCCATTGCGGTACAACGTGTACAGGGGTACAACGCGTACCAGCACACATTGAATGCAATGGGCCGGCCGGGCGCACCGATCGGTCCATTGCGGTATCAACGCGTACAGGGGTACAACGCGTACCCGCACACATTGAATGCAATGGGCCGGCCGGGCGCACCGATCGGTCCATTGCGGTACAACGCGTACAGGGGTACAACGCGTACCCGCACACATTGAATGCAATGGGCCGGCCGGGTGCACCGATCGGTCCATTGCTGTTCAACGCATCCCTGTACAAGTGACTGGCATATGTCACCATGCCTGTCTCAGATGAACATATGCCAGCCACAGATAGCTCCCAGGGAGTGAGGGGCACACCTACAACACCACAGCCTGTCCAAACTGTATCATAAGGCATGTAAGGCTG